>CM024762.1:137066383-137666383 GCA_014218235.1 Colocasia esculenta | reverse complement strand
CAAATGAACAAAGTAACAAAAAGGCACCAAAAGAATCCCTCTCCATGTAGTATAGTATTTCCTAAAGCCTATCCAGTGCCCACTACAGCAGAAAGTATGCCAGCTAAGGTCTCACCCTGGAATCTTCACCCTGATTCACCACTTGGATGTTTATAATTAATATCACTATTAAGCATGGGATGGCAGGTTTCAAGGTTCACCAATGTCTCTCTTCTCCAAGCTTTTAAGAAGTGAACGCAATATGGCAAGTATCACTGAAAGTAGAGAGTTCATGGCAGAGACTACAGACAGACCTGATGTACATTCGGATACAGCAATCCATACTGGCCCTGGTTATGTATTTTCTGAAAAGAAGCCTAGTAGTGTTCGGCAGAATGACGTTAACGTGTATGTCTCACCCTCAGCCTACGTAATACAGCTCATTAAGCATGGTGTGAGTCTGTAACTTGTTCAATTTTCTACCCCCTTTTCCCCCTCTGTCCTCGACCTCACTATGCATCTTACTTTCGGATGGTGAAGTGAACATAACGTGCATCTACGTTATTCTCCACATTTTGATCCCCCTCTCCCATTAAGTTTGACAGTCGGATAAATCTGTTTATATTTTTTTATGGATATATTCCCCTTTTGAAGTTTGCGAATGCCTTAAAACTTCCTGAACAAGCGCCCTTCCATTCATGGAGGGGTCATAAAGGATAAACCTTTTTGTTGCCAAGATCTCTGCTAAGTACTTGGTCATTATGTTTTTGTGATTTTATCCATTCATTTGACAACGTAAGGTCACCTAGATCATAACCGCAGTGACAAGAATTAGAAGAAAAAAATGTACAGTCAGACTACCTCATCATGAGTGAAGACCAGCCTTCATATCCTGCTGCAGTGAGACTGTCAACTGTTCCACTCCTCTGATTTTCTGGCTCTCTAGTGAAAAGAACCAAAGACCAGCCCCCATTTTGGAGTCTCGTATACAGTCTGCGAACAAGTCCTTGAGCTAGCCCTTTCACCTCCTCTGACTCACTCCTAACATGAGAGCAGATGTATGAACATCATATCCACCTTGTCACCGAGGCATAACAAAAATGATGCTGTTTACATCCAAAGGGCTATACAAATTAAAATTACCTGTATTCAGGAAGTTTACTCCTCTGCATGATGTGAGGGGGAAGTATATCATCAACGTCCATTAGTATTACAGAAAAAGTGTTCTCTGGTGTCACCACACTGAAATAATTCTCAGCCACCTGAATAGACATATTAAGCTCCATCAAGTATTGACCTTCATTCGTGTAACTATTAGCATAGGCCTTGCAAACTGCTGGGAATTCTTCAGATTCCAAGTTGTTAAGCTCCATATGAGAAGCAAAAATGTTGCAGTAATCAAACATATCATTATTCCTCCATTGTTGAAAGACACTGGACTGATGATTTTCACAGGATTGTAACATAACAACGAGGGCAACAACAAGTGAGAGCAATAAAACCCCAACTATTGTAATCCCAGATACAAAAATGATTGCAGCAAAAGATGAGATGTAAAAGCCTGACTCAATTGCATAATGGCTTCCTGCATCTGCATAAGAAGAAAAAGTGTTATGACAAGAATGTCACTCGTAACAGACAGAAGGGAAGGTATTGCCTTTCTTAAAAGTATAGATATGGTGAACCTTCTTTATCAAATAATAATTAATTGCATCCAGGACAAGAGGACAAGAAAAGTAAAAAACAAGTGACAAAACAAATCCATGAACAACAACAATAAAAAGAACTTAGGCTCAGTTAAGATCATGCATACAAAAAATAGCCTATTAACAAAAAGTAGCATATAACACTATACAAGCTCAGCAAACAACAAAGAAAATACATGATCAAGAATGTCCTCTATGTAAATTCAATAGATACTAATGCATATGCCCATAAATGTCTATGGACCTTTTGCATGAATCTAAATATTGACACCTCTGCCATGCAGAAATAAGTGCATCCCTTAACGCAGACTGACACTTTGCAGCAACTTTTCAACAGCATGGATAAACTTCTCCACCATGTTCTCGTTCACATGTAATATTAAAAAATACTGGCAATGTCCATCTCACAGTCTATGTTACACCTAAGCATCTGAACAGGATGCGGCCCTGCCATGCTGCTGTTTAAGGTACTCGATTGGGGCCTTATCTTGCATAAATCTGGGACACTTGCTGTGCCAGTCTTGGCATTTCATTCACGTCCAACAAAATGAATGTCGTTGCACACATTCACGCTAATCTTATAATTACATGCACACAGCCCTTTGTGGAAAAATACTAAAAATGCTTCACAGAATAGGATGCTTAAGAACTTTGAATGGTTCATTGCAATCAATAATTCCCTACACGTTACTAATTAAAAAATCAGATGAACTTGTTCCATGCATTATATTCACATTTGGGCATTTGATAAACTTATGTACCCCATTTGAAACATCATACAACATCTCGGAGTTAAAGAAACACACAGATCAGGAAAGATTGTAGCTTATTGGTTGGTGGAAAAATGGATTGTCTGTGTAAGTAGTAACAAGGAGAAAAAAAGGGAACCACAATGTTGGACATTTTATATTGCCTTTATGAACATGAGCACCTATACATGAAAGTTGTTGATGATCCACCCAATTGCCGACATGACCTAGGATGAACAGTTGTTTGACAGTCTTATCCTGTAAGGCCAAAGCTATTTGCTGTCATTCCTCTGTAAGAATGAATGGTGTGCCAGAAGCAGTCACTTCTCTTGTTCGAATCTCAATTTGCACGCTGGAGGGTATCAGAACTCAGAAATGCAGAAGAACATATTCGTATATTCTCCTCTAAAGGATCTTATTTACGAGAGGACCTTTTCTTTAGAATTAGTCCAAAAAACATTTGTTTTACCTACATGAGCATAGATTAACTTTCTTCAAGTTCATAAATGACATTCTAGATTGGTAGAGGCAATCCAAAACAGCAGGCGCCATGTGGGTGAGTATTTTTGTCTGTTGTGATGCAGGAAGACATTGAAAAGAAGATATCATACCAGAACCTCTTTCACTTAGCAGACTCCGAGCTGAACCTCCACGATCCATGTTCTCTGCTAAAGACGTTTGATCTAACTAGGATTTATTGACTATGGAGGCCAAAGCAGAACACGCCAAACCCCTTTCCGAGGCAAAATGAAGGCTGCCTAGCCTTGAAATCATCTATAGAACCATATTTCACCCTCTTTAGAATGAAAGTTTTCCTCCCTCAGGAGGTACGTTGCATGTCCACTCATCTTCTTTGCCTACCAAAAAACAAATTGGTGAAATGAGCCAGGTTCAGGCCAAAACATAAAAATCAGAGAAGAAAGAATTCAGGTTCAGGTAAAAGCAGCACACACAAAAAAGAGAAACAACTATGAAGCACCTCAACCTCAAGAGTATTAGTCCCTGCCCAACAATTGTTCAATACAACAAGAAGAAAACATAAAAAGTAGCCATAAAGAGTTCATTACAATAAGAAAGAGAGTATCAGAAAGATGCGAAGTATGCTTATTCTGCTTCACTTGTGACTTCTTGACAGTGAATTATAAACCAAAACAAAACACCCTAGAAGAGTAAGAAAAGTAGTGGAATAGAAAGAACAAATGTTGAAGAAGAACACTAACAAAGAAAACGAAGAAGGAAAGCACGTCCGGCTTACCCCGGAAAACAGGCTGGGCGCCTCCCTTCACTGTTATCTATCTCCCAACAGATCCTTCTTTCTCATACGGAACAACAAGACTTCATACTCAGCACCAGCAACTGCAGTTAAAGACAAAAATGCTTGAGAAAGTGGTTTAAACGACAAAACGTTTCAATGTAGCATCAACAGAATAGTACGAACCCATCTCTCTCTTCTACGAAACAGCAAAAGAGAAAAGTTGCAGAGAGCGATTAAAACGACATAAACGTTGTTACTCCAAAGGTGGTAACGACAAGAAGAAAAAAAAAACGCTCTCCCATGTGTACTCTCCTTCGGGGAACAAGGAAAATTTGGACTCCTCTAATTCACTAACATCGATATCCACAAAACACGAGATACACACAGCAACATGTAAACTAAGGCATGGCCACCTTTCGTACTCCCACCGTTTCTTTTTGCAAATATCCGATTTTGATACCAATCCACTTCTCCTGATTCAGCATTTTCCCATCTTCGTAGAAGTTGCATGAGATCTGGGCTAAAGAGAATTCACATCTCGGTTTTCCAACGAGCCCAAAATAATCCCTTGTTCCCCAGGAAGGAAGAAGAAGGAAAGAAAAAAAAGCACTACCTTTGGCTTTGGATGATCGAGAACACCACCTTGCCCCTGGCTCTACGGCGAGGGCGCCGCAACCCATGTGAGGGATCCGCGCAGGCACCGCCGCGACCTATCCCCATCCCACCGGGGCCAAACCCTTGCTGTTGCTCCATTATTTGCCCGTGCGTTCCCATCAGAGAAAAAAAAATGAAAAGAACAATTCTATTCCTGCTCTTGCGTCCTTGTGCTTTCCTTGTGGGATTTCTTACTTGTTGCCTAATAAAGACTGTGAATTATCGAAAAAGTCTTCTTAAATAGATATTGTGAATGCCTCCTTCGCGAAAACGTGTACAAAAAAATCATATAATTATCACAGATATTTGTAATAAGAAATATTTATTACACTTATAAAACACATTTAAAAGTTGGAAGTGTACTTCTATCATTCTATTAGTCAATGTACTTGTGATATATATATATTGTCCATCCCATAAGAGATTGTGGAGGCCTTTCCTTGATTGGCCGGGCCTGATGAGCCTACACTTGAAGAAAAGAGGGACGATGCCGGAGACGGACGAGAGCCTGCAAGACCAGAAAATAGATCAGGGGGCCCGGTTGAAGAACCGGGGAGAACCCTCCGATGCCTAAGTCAGTGAGTGACTAAAGAGAATGGGAGTTCTCGTATGTGAGGCGTTTGTATGAAGTTCTACATACCTCTGCATGATCCTATACCTGTGTCTTATATAGGCATGGGTATTGAAGCGGACGGGCGTAACGCCTCCGGAACGTGCCTGGAGGGACGCCTTGATTGGCGCGCATAGTGGAGGGTTACACGTTCAGGTGCCCGTTGAGATGCCAAGCAGTTAATACACCTCTTGATAGTGGGGCGCATGGCTTGCGGCATTTACAACCGTTGCTAGGACGAAGAGGCTGCTCGGGCGGCCTTGACTGCAGTTCTCGAGTAGGCTTGTTTGTTGAGAGCAGATGAACCTGGTGCTCGATGATCGTAAGGGCTGCTCTCCGCCCGAGCAGGATAGGTGCTTCAGAACACTCTGATGATGGTCGTCCGAGGACGGATGATGCCCTAGGACAACGCAGTGCCAGCTCGTTTCGCCATGGGCTTAAGCGAACTTCGTTGATGGGCGTGGGTGGCAGGAAGTGACCACCACACTTGCCCCCCACGCTATCGAGCTGGCTCAGGAACTGAGGCGCTCGAATGGCGGTAAAGCACTCAAATGTTCTGCTAGCATTAAATGCAATGGTGACCTCGGACGTGCGAACGTCGATCGACACTGTCGCTTCGTACCCTCCGTCTTGAAAGAATCAGAGGATTCATGATGAAGGATGGTATCGTGGCAAGCGAGGAGGCCGTTTATTCGGCCGAACGGTCACTTGTTTGGAAGGAGAGGAGGCTCCGAGGTTTCTAGGGTTTCCCACCCTCTTTCCTTTATAAGGAAAGGGTGGGGCGAAGGCGGGGAACCATGCCTTCGAAAAGGAACCTCTTACTGGAAACCCTTTTTCCTCTTTCCAGACTCCACTGTTTCTTCGTCTCCTTCATCTCCGGCGATGTCGCAGAAGGGCAAGGCCGTGGCTGGCGCGTGCGGTGGCGACAGTGCGCCGAAAGCTGTCCAACGGGAGAGGTACCGCTTCTTCGATGGACTTCGAGAGCGGTATCGCATTGATGCGGGATACGACATCGTGCTTGCGAAGGAAGAAGAGCCCTACTGGTGGGAGAAGCCCGGGTGCATAGCAATGTCGCATGATATCTTGGAAGCAGGATTCTGGCTACTACTGTCGGCGGTGGCGAGGGAGCTGCTCAACACCTGGGGGATCGCCCCAGTTCAACTGGCACCAAACAGCTGGCGGACGATATGCGTCTTTTGCATATCGTGCAAAGTTCGGGGGATCGAGCCCACCGCCAACCTTTTTCGGAGCCAGTTCATTCTGACTGCGTCGCCGGGGATGAGTCGGAACGTCTACTACACCAAGCACCAGCCGGACTGCATGAGGATCGAGTTCTCCCCGCGGCTATCGAGCCACAAGGGGTGGACACATCGCATCCTCTTCCTGACGCGCAATGCTGGAGCGCCAGATTGGGGGTTTCCTGTGCGGGTGAAGAGCGCTCGCAAGGATCTGTACCCGTTCATGCGACAGAATGAAGTGGCGTTTGCAAAGCGCCTCAGCAACATCTTCGTCGAGAAGGCGGAGGAATATATCACCGAGGCCCAGCTGGTCCAGCACGAGCTCAGTAAAGCATGAAGTGAGTGATGGATTCGCCTTTCTCCTTCTTTCGCTCCTCGGAAACCACTTCTTCGTTTTCTAACTTCTCTTTCCTTGTGCAGCTACTGAGGAGTTAGCGGCGGGCATGAATACAGAGGACATGGCCCTCTACACTAAGCAAATCCTCGTCACAGCGTATGTGGCGGTGATCGGTGAGGAACGTCCTGCTGCTGCCACCCCAAACCGCCCTGCCGAAGGACAGGGTGTTGTCAGCTCGGGGGTCCCTGAGAAGGGGCCGGAAGGATACGTTTGAAGAAGAGGGCTATCGAACGAGGGGCTTCGAGGGCCGTAGCCAGGCCCCTGCCCGAACAGCTACCAGCCGAGGACGTGGCTGAGAGAGGGGTGGCGAAGAGCCCGCTCTAGAAGAGAAGAAGAAGAAGCGAAGACTAGTGCTTGCTTCGCAGCACTCTGCTAGTCCTCCTGCGAAAGGGATGAGGAGGAGGAGGAGGTCGAGCCGCCGCTGAGCGGAAGGGAGGCGGAAGGCTACGGGGGCGTCCTGGGAGGGGACACCTCAGATACCTGTCCAACGAAACCCCGAGGTCGCCAAAAGGATGGCGGTTGACCTCGGGCTCGTCGATGTAAGCTCTTCGTCTGGAGAAGCGAGGGTGCTGATGTCGCAAGACCTCGTTGGGGGTTGTCTGGGAGAGGTGCCCGTGGTTGCTTCATGCGCCAGGGTGCCGAGGATGACACCGCCGCTGGCGACGAGGAGGTTGAGGTTGACTCCAGACTTGGTGAGGGCGCCGGCGCAACAGAGGATGTCGCGACCGTGGGGGTGCTGACGACCGAGGAGGAGGCACCCCTGGCACAAATGCGTCCCCACCGCGGGGTCAGGAGATGGATCCCTCTACGGGGGCCGTCAAGGAAGCAGCCGCGGCGTCAAGGGCTGCTGAGGAGCTCGTTACTGCAACTGGGGCCGTCCTGCCCCCATGCCCCCCCGAGGCGGTTGCTGATGTTGCAACCGCCAAGGTAACTGATGGTGCCAGAGAGGAGGCAGTAGGGGTGGAAGATGAGGGGCGGGCTGAAGATTCCGACGACGATCGGAGGCCACTTAGGGAGGTGTTGCAGAAGAAGCTTCCCAAGGTTCCTTCGGTGGCGGCGCTAGAGGCGACGCTTCGCCGTGTTGAGGACGCACCAAGGGAACTGCTTGCGAGCCCTTCTGCCTCCTGCCTCGACCGGATAGCAAGGTGCTTGGACCTTCCAGCCGAGCAGAGCCCGGAGGCGTCAGGCGGAGGATACTACCCAGAAGGCTGTGAAGACGACGGCGTGGGTGATGATATTGACTTGGGGGCCCTTATGGACGGGGTTTCCAAGTCATTGAACGTTCTAAGGGCCTTGGCTGCTCGGGGTCAGAACCAGAAGCATCTTTGAGAGGCGCAGATAACTTTCTGCCAGGGCCTCGCCGCACAGCATAAGGCCCGCGAGGCATCGTTGAAGGAGGAGGTGAAGAACCTCAAAGCTGCCCTCCAAATTTCGGAGCTGAATTTGGCCCTGGCGCGGGCCGAGAAGGAAGCCGTTTCCAAAATAGCTGCTGATGCAGGAGCCCGTGCCGTCGCCGAATATAAGGCCGGGGTTGATTACAAAGAAGACTTGGAGCAGTATGGGGTCCGCTGCTATCGGGTGGGCCTCAAGGCTGGTAGGGATTTCGGAGAGCGGCTCTGTTGGGTCGATCGCGCCCGAGAGGCCTTCGAGGCTGCTGTGCAAGAGTGCCGGCGTCGTACCAATGATGCCCACTTGGATGGAGTCCAGTTCGCGCAGTTCCAATCTGGGCGAATGCCTTCTCCGGGTGATGGTGCTGGACCCTCCGAGCAGGCTCCTTAGTCTTGCTGCTTCATGTCTTTTTTGTTTGATCTTGTAAAAGAGGTCTCCCTGTAAGCAAGAGATTTGTGAATGGAAACTTTTCTCTTCAGGAGTTTGTCTATGGCTTCACTTTTCCATCTTCTCCCTTTTGTCATTGTCCCTGATCGGATCGGGATCCGCTGATTTTATAAGCGTTGCATGTACCGCGCAGATCATTGGGAACCGTAAAAAAGGTTCCGATCAGGGGTGTATGCTACGCGCTTGTCTAACTATAGGAATAGGGAGAAGAGAAGTAGGATGCTGATAAAAGGCTTTTACAAGTGATAAGCCCTGAGATTGGATACATGCCAAGTCCTGGGTATGGCTTCGCCACTACGGGTAGTTAGCTTATATGAGCCTTCCCGAGGACCTGGGTGACCTGATAAGGTCCTTCCCATTTTGGGGCGAGCTTGCCGACCGCTCTTCGGGGATCCGAAGCCGAGCAGCGGCACAGGACTAGATCTCCCACATTGAAGCGCCTTTCCCGAACTCGCGCATTATAATATTGTGCGAGTCGTTGCTGATAGGAAACAAGACGAATTCTGGCGTCGTGCTGTCGTTCGCCAAGCATGTCAAGGTTTTTTCGTAGGGCGCGGTTGTTGGCGGCTTCATCGAAGTGGGTTGTTCGGAGGGTGGGGAGAGCTACTTCCAGGGGCACAACGGCTTCTGAGCCGTAAGCCAAGTGGAAGGGTGTTTCTCCTGTTGCTACCCGAGCTGTTGTTCGGGGCACCAAAGCACATGGGGAGCTCATCGATCCACGAACCTCCTGCAGCCTCCACTCTTGTACGGATCCCATGCAGCAGTGTTCGGTTGGCATTTTCCACCAATCCATTTGCTTGGGGATGCGCACGGAGGTGAAGTGGTTATAGATCCCGAGCTCAGCGCACTGTTGCTTGAAAAATGTGTTGTTGAACTGCTTTCCGTTGTCGGAGTGATCACCTTTGGGATGCCAAACCGGTAGGAGGTTTTTCCAGACGAACTTCCACGCGGCCTGTTCGGTGATCGTGGCAACAGGTTCAACTTCAATCCACTTGGTGAAGTAATCGATGACCACGAACAGGAACTTCTTCCGACCTTGGGCCTCTAGGAAGGGACCCATGATATCGATGCCCCATCTGGCGAAAGGGCGAGGTTCGAACAGGCTATGGAGTTGTTCGGCTGGCTGCTTGATGAGTTGCCCAAACTTCTGACACTCCGGGCACCTCCGAGCAAAGGCCATGCAATCCTTTTGTAGAGAAGGCCACCAAACCCTGCTCGAATAATACTGCGGGCCAGCGTTCTGCCCCCCAAGTGACTGCCGCACAGCCCTTCGTGAACCTCTTCGGTGGCGGCGAGTGCCTCTTCGGGGTTGAGGCATCGTAGAAGAGGTCTTGAAAGAGACCGTCAGTACAATTTGCCTTCTACGAGGGTGAAGCGCTGAGAGCGCATCCTGATCTTTCGAGCTTCGCCCTGCTCGGGCGAAAGCTCATCTCGAAGTAGGTAGTCCAGGAGAGGATCCATCCAGCTCGGAGCTGGTGGGTCTGTCTCGATAGCAGCAACGTCCACTTCGGTGCTCGGCAAGGCGAGCTCTTCAATGAATACAGAACGAGAAGGAGTGATGTCACCTGAGGAGGCCAACTTGGCCAGTGCATCAGCTCGTGCGTTCTGGTCCGTGGGACATGTATGACTTCGAAGTAGAGGAGACTATCTGCTCGGCTTTTGACCTGCTGAAGGTATTGAGCCATGCGGGGCTCTCTAGTTCAAACTGTCCGTTCACCTGGCTGGCGACCAACTGGGAGTCACTGAAGACTCTGAACCGAAGGCCCCCGAGGTGCCGAGCCAGGCGTATTCCAGACAGTAGTGCTTCGTACTCGGCGACGTTGTTAGAGGCTGCAAAGCGAAAACAGAGGGCGTACTGGAACTCTAGCCCCTCCGGAGAGGTGAGGACCAAGCCTGCCCCACTCCTTGTGACACAAGAGGACCCATCCACGTAGAGCTCCCATGGGGGCTCGTCGGCTAATGGCGGGTCCTGCTCAGTAGGGAGTGTGCATTCCGCAACGAAATCTGCCAATGCTTGTGCCTTGATTGCTGTCCTCGGTCGGAAGCTGATGTCGAACTCGCCCAACTCTATGGCCCATTTGACAAGCCTGTCGGAAGCCTCTGGCCGCTGAAGGATAGACTTAAGTGGTTGGTCGGTGAGGACCGTTACTGAATGGGCCTGAAAATAGGGCCTAAGCTTCCGAGCAGCCGTGATCAAGGCGATGGCGAGTTTCTCTATTCGGGGGTACCTCCTTTCGGCTTCTTGGAGGACCCTGCTGATGTAGTACACCGAATGCTGCGCCGCTCCCTCTTTTCTGATCAAAACCGCGCTGATGGAGTGTTCGGTAACCGAAAGGTATATGAACAGTGGTTCTCCGAGCACAAGCTTTGAGAGAATAGGTGGGGCTGCCAAATATGCCTTCAGCTCGGTGAAGGCAGCTTCACACTCCTCAGTCCACCATACTTGCCCCCTTGCTGCGAGGCACTTTTGGGGCCTCGGAGCAACTTGAAGAAGCTAAAACCTCTTTCTGCCGCTCGGGACATGAACCGGTTCAGTGCAACGAGACGCCCAGTCAGATGTTGGACGTCGCGCACTATCTTGGGACTGTTCATCTCCAGGACGGCTTGGATTTTTTCAGGGTTTGCCTCTATCCCTCTATTTGAAACGAGGAAGTCGAGGAACTTACCCAACGAACACCAAACACGCACTTGGAGGGGTGAGCTTCATATTATACTTTCGCAGAGTTGCGAAAGTTTCTTTTGAGGTCGGAGATGTGGTCGGTGCTCGGAAGCATCTTGACCAACATGTCATCAACGTAGACCTCCATGTTGCGCCCAATTTGCTGCTCGAACATCTTGTTGACCAGCCGTTGGTACGTCGTGCCAGCGTTCTTCAGACCGAAGGGCATTCTGGTGAAACAGTACAACCCCAAGTCTGTGACGAACGTAGTAGCATCTTGATCCGGAGGATGCATACTGATATGGTGATAACTAGAGTAAGCATCCAAGAAACTACTGAGGAGCTCGTGCTCGGAGGTAGCGTCCACCAACTGGTCGATGCGCGACAAGGGGAAATTATCCTTGGGTGTTGCCTTATTGAGATCCTTGTAGTCAACGTACACACGCCATCTGCCATTGGCCTTGCGTACGAGGACCACATTGGAGATCCACCTTGGATATTGGGCTTCTCGGAGGAGTCCAACAGATTGGCTTTTGACGACGTGATCCTGAATCACGGTCTGCCGTTCTCGGTTCACAGGTCGCCTCCTCTGCTGCACTGGAGGGACCCGGGGGTCCAAACGGAGGCAGTGTGTCATTACTTCCGGAGAAATGTCTGGAAGCTCGTCATCGGACCACGCGAACACATCAAGGTTGGCTAGCAGAAAGGCCTCGTAGCATTGCTGCTCGGCCTCTGCTAGTAGGGCTCCAATGTAGAGGACGTGCTTGGGGTCGTCGTCGACCTGGATGGGAAGTAGATCCTCAGCAGGCGTTCCCCGGCTAGTGGAGGGCTGATCGGTGGATGGCGGGACTTGGTCTGGTGTCACGAGTGGTTGTTTTCTCTTAAAGAGAGAACATAGCATTGGCGAGACTCGCGCTGACACCCGAGCACCTCTTTCTTTTTTTTTTTGGCAAATATTTGGGAGAGGTGGAAGGAGAGTGCTCACCCTTCAGGAAAGGGATAAGGGAACCACTCCACCTCCACACAACACCAGAGAGATTTTATTATAAATGGTAAAGAAAAATACATCAGGGCCTTAAGGAAGGAAACCCTGCCTTATCCAGACGACAGGTCCCTTAACAGAAGGAGGAAGATCGGCCCAAGAAAACCAGGAATTACAAGGTTCAATAGAGGAGCACCAAAGGTAGCCAGAGCATCCGCAACCTGGTTAGCTTCTCTAAAAACATGACAATAGAAACACAGAGAGACTGACATTTAGATAATATGTCAGTAACAGGATAAAGAAGCTTCCAGGGACAAGGAGACAGACCCTTAATGATTTGCACAAGAACCAAAGAGTCAGACTCAATAAGAAAATTAGTAACACCTTTAGCGCTGCACAATCTAATTCCATCCCTTAGAGCAAGTGACTCAGACTCAAGGCTGGAACGAATGTTGGGGTATCGATGTGCAAAGCAGAAAATAACATCCCCACGATCATTCCGAAGAACGCCACCACCTGCTGCGATGCCCAAGAGTGCTTGAGAGCGCCTCTCCTACCCGCTCGATTGTGAAACTTCATCTTCTGATGGAGAGATGAAGGTACTTGACGTCGCTTATTTTCGGATCCTTTTTGGATCGTGTGTGTTGTGTTTGTGATGGCTGTTGTAAGGCCAGTGTGGTGTAGACGCGTGGTGTGTGTAGGTGTGGTGCAGGTTAGGTCCCGAAATGAAATAGGACCTGCTGCAGTTGAGTAGGAGTTGGCGGCCAGGGGTGGTCGTTGACCTGTTGGCGTCCAGGTAAGTTGCCGTTGACTGCATGATCTTGGCGGCAGGGGATATGGACGTTTAGGTGGCGGTTGTCTTTGGCGGCAGAGGGGTTGACGCCAACCTGAGAATTCTGCAGGTTATAGGGTCACCCGAGAGCAGGTTTCCCACCTGTCTCTCTCTTCCCCTTACCCTAGCTTCGCGTCCCCGTGTTTCTAAAGCCTCCAACAGGTACTGAAGGGTGGTTGGAGGATCGTGGAGCGTGTGGCGTTGTCGAATCGGACGAGGAAACGCCGTGGCGTGGTGCAATTCCCGTGGGAGCTCGCGGAGGGTTGGTGTGAACCGAGAGAATTCGGAGGGTTTGAGCGTGTTCTAAGATAGGGAACGACCCTTGTAGTTCTTATAGGTTGTAATAGAATAATTAGAAAGCATGAAACTACATGAAAATGGCAACTTCGGGTCATGGTATTCATGCAGGGTTCTAAGGGTGGTTTGATGGAATTTAAGGTTAATTCATGTAGTTTAAATTTTAAATGATACATGTTTGGCTTGGAAAATAGTTTCCTCATGTTTTCTCGTTGCTTTGATGATTGTAAAACCTGTAGAATCAGTTTAGGGTTTCTGTAGGAACTGGGTTGAAGAGCTTAGCGTCAACATCGATTGACGCCAGGTTCATCAGCCAGGATATAGACGGCCAGATCCATTGCCGTCTACTTCCTATAAGCGGCAGTCGATGTTGCCGCCAACTTGTGCATGTAACCATGCAGTGTGGTTTACGTAGCTTTTCTGGTTATGAATATTGCGTGTTTGTGTGTGCATGGTGATGACCGGTGTGAGCCAGTGCATTTGATATGCTCTTGGAGCATACTGCTCATGTAATGGGCATATTTTTCGTGAATGATGTGTGATGTACATAATTGCTTTACGCAGTATGTGTGGTGCGTTGGCACCCGTGGCACTCTTGGAGTGCATTGTCCATGTGTTGGACATGTGTTTTACGTGGAAGACGTGTGGTACACCAACCAGGTGTAATATACACGTGTTGTTTACGTGGTTTGAGTGTGTCTATACTACACACTTTGTTGTAATGTAATTCTTATGATTTGTCGTAGTAACTAGGCAGTGAGGTTCCTGTGTGAGCCTAGCCATGACTTTGTGGTGTTTGGGCAGTGAAGGTCCACACCGACCTAGCCCTGGTCCGTTGTTGTCTTTCGAATAATATTATATGGATTTATGTATTAAGTGGTGTGTGTGTGTTGCCACGGAGGTTATGAGGTGACCAATGATAGGCAAGTTTGTGGTTCAGTATGTGTTGGTGTGGGATAGCTTTGGGGTCACACGGTGACCGATGTTAAGCTAATCCTAACACTTGTATATTGTGAATTATAAGTAAAGGTTATATGTGTTAGTATCGTGGTTTGAGCTTGCCGAGTGTGGTGGTCCGGCGCCTATTCCGGAATGCCTCTCTAGTCGGGTACCCCAGGTTCTTTGTGAGCCAGGCACGTGTGTTTGTTGTGCTCGGGGTTTTGTCCCGGACAGTGTGGTACGTTGAGGTTTGTGTCGTCTTCCTGGACACCCTCACTCCTGTGCTTGAGTTGTACGTCCGGCTGAGGGAAGACGACAGTAGGGCAGCGGCTTGGTTTGTGGGTGTGTAGTCGCTTGTAGCGCGCTCGTAGTTGGGGGTACGGACACCAGTAGTCGACACTGGTCCCCAGCTAGTCTTGTTTTCCAGTGCCTCACTTTAGGGTGCTCCGGCCGAGACTCTAGAGGTGCCAGGCATGGGCCTGCAGTTGTGTGTCTGCAGGTGTGGTGTTGGTTGGTCTCCACAGTTGTTTGACTTGTTCTCGTGGAGCGGCAGTTGGACCTTTCGTCCGTGACTGCGAGGCTGAGAGGTTGTTCTTGTGTTGTGTTGTCGGGTTGGATACTGGCCTGATCAGCTAGTAGTCCGTTCCCGTGTGGTGGCGTCGTTCTTTCTGACTCGTGCTTTGCCAGCTCTAGCTGTGGCTTGACTCGTGCTTTGCCACTAGTTGTAGTCGTGAGTTTGTAGTTCGTGAGTTTGTGACTCGTGGTCGAGGTTTGACCAGTTCGAGGTGTGCCTTGGTGTTGGCACAGTTGTGACTGAGTTGTGGTTTGTGTGACTTGCCGGTTGAGATTTTACCTGTAAAGTTGTGCCTAAATGATAGCATAATATAATTGTGGTTCAGTATGGTGTTTATCACCTACTTATACCCTTGTTCGGGTGTTTGTGTGTGGTACCTCAGAGTAGCAGGTACCTATTTCCTTTGTGGGTTACTTTGTAGTTTTGTGGTGGTACATTGTGTACCAACCTTTCCGGGTACTTGTGGTGTGGAGGTCTTGTGGTTCGACCTGCCATATTGTATCCTAACTGTTTTAAGTAGATCTTTGTTTATATTTTATTGTGAATTAGTTTGTGATTATTAATTATGTTACCTTTGTGGGTATTTTGTCGATGAGGCTTGTAGCTTAGGCATATTGTGGTTTAGTAGAGCTATGCTCCGTGGAGGCCGTGTGAGACCTTCCACTTGTTGAGTTTTACCCTTCTTGGGCATGGTTCCGATTATGGATTTAGTGTGTGATGGACTAGCTAGCTGTAGCCAGTCTACCATTTATGTGTGGCTCTCGACGTAGTGTGATTTGGAGTATAAATGACCAGCTCTTTGTTAGCAGTCCTGTTACTTAAGTGTTCGAGATTTGCTTGTGAAGCTTGTAGCCTGGGCAGTGACTTGCCTGTGTGGCTTATAGCTTAGGCAACTAGTTGTTGTAGCAGTGTGCCAGTGAGACTGTGGTTTAGGCACTTTAGTAGTTGGGGACTAATGATATTATGTTAGTCCTGTAGTCCTACTTTCCTTCTGAGAACTTTGTGTTTATTATCATGATTATGTTTAATTGTTATTTATTGTCATGATGTGAGCATGAAATGGTTTGGCTATTGTATTGCCAGTGAAACCCTTTGGGGTGAGGAGTATTGTGGTCTCGGTATTGTTTGGGTAACCCCTACTGAGCCAGTGACTTGTTGAGGCTCACTCCCCTACAGTTCTTTTCAGGGCTTGCCGTGGTTTGGCTTGCAGCGGCGTTGTGTCAGACTTGTACCACCAGCCGTTGTTAGTAGTTAGTGTTGTGTGAGCTTGTGCTCCCTCGGGGTATGCCCCAGGTAGTTGTACTCTTTTATTGGACTTGTATTAATGTAATGAGACAATTGTACAAATTTGGAGCAGATATGAGCACATGTACTTTCTTGTGTCTTATATTCTTGTGGTTTGTCTTTTATACTCTTACTGGACACGTGTGTGAGATATCCCTTGCGAGACTTCGGTCCGTTCGCGGGAGGCGGATCTGGATATGGAGCCTTAATGGGCATAAATACCCCGGTCCGTCACAGTACTGCTCTGATTCTACCGATCAGGTCTCTGCCAAGGATGACGTTGTAGCCTGGCATATTTTTGATGACCAAGAAGTCAACTACCTTGGTCACAGTCTTCGGCACCGTCCCTAAGGTGATTGGGAGGCATACCCTGCCCATGGGTTGCACCGAGACCCCCGAGAAGCCGAACAGGGGCGACTCTACAAGGGTGAGCTGGTCGGTCTTGAGTCCCATAAGCACAAAACAGTCGTAAGCCAAGACGTCAGGGGCGCTTCCATTATCCACCAAAATCCGGCACACATTACAATGATTGATGGTGGCCGAAATGACCAACGCAGTGCCAGCTCGTTTCGCCATGGGCTTAAGCGAACTTCGTTGATGGGCCTGGGTGGCAGGAAGTGACCACCATAGAGATAAAATAATATCTTTAGAAATTGCAATAAATATCTATCTTATATAACATCAAAGAAGATGACGTGACTTATACCATTTTTTAATCTTTTTGTCTAAGAAAATGGCTTTAACTTTGAATGTCCTTAGAATATTAAAACTTTCAAAGTTTTTATAATATTTGACAATGTGGATGATTGTAATCTGAGCTTTTCTTCCCCTGTTTGTAAAAAGATTTGGGTTTAGTATATACATATATTGTGTAAATCATTATATTTTTCACAATATATATATTTAAAAATTATAACCTGATCAAATGTATCATGTGTTCGATGAAAACGTATTAGCTATATATCTTTGATTGATTGATTATTAAATTTAAGAAATATTCCGTTAAAAATATGGATGGAATTATTAAATGAGTTTGAAAAGATGAAAATATTTTGAGAGAGAGAGAGAGAGAGAGAGAGAGAGAGAGAGATGGGGTAGATAAAGGATTTAACTGCAGGAACCTAACATGATGAGGTTTAACTGGCAAAATCTAACATGATTGGATAAGGGATTTAAGTTGAGAGTAGGTTAATCTTTTTCTATCCTATAACCCAACTATGATTGAGTTTAATTGACTGAACCTAATAATAAGGCATATATGTGGTGTAATATATTCAAATACATGATATATTTGATAAAGAGAGTATTTAAGCCACATTTTCATAAACTTTAGAGATGCTTATGTACTTATCTCAGTAACTTTCCCTCTTCATTATGCACACCACATCAACATACCAACTCTCGTGTTTGTATACTAGTCACTCTCATCTATTTCTAGTTGGCTCTGTTCCTAAAATAAAAGAGAATAATTTAGTATACTTAAAATTTACACTTTGTATTTATATTTTTTACTTCTCATTATACGGGTGTATTATATCTTTTTTCCATTGATTAATGAAAAAAAAATACAAAACTTAAATACACTAAATTTTTCTCAAAGTAAAAAAAACTTGCGAACTCTCCAACTATCAGACGTCAAATGGCGTCTAATCTAATCTCTGTGCCCAATACAGATCAGGATGTACACTAAACAGCCTTTTTAAGTACCCCATTAATAGTCGTCATGTCGAGACTTCTTGAGTAAAGCATGCCAGTATGTTGTTACTGTGGAAATCAAGAAAACTGGTAACCAATGTGCTCATCCAAGTTTTTGATAGGAACGTGGGTGTTCTGAGTTCTCATGGGCTGGTTTAGAGTTTTGGCAAGATCTTTGGAGACAATGTGACCTCCTGCACTTGCTTAAATATAGTAAGTACATTTAAGATGATAGTATATGTGGTGTCTAATATAGTGCCACACTAACTACCAAGTAAGTTAGCAAAAATAGATGGGATAGCAGGTAGCATTGGCAACTACTAGCAATGACAATCAACGACGACGATCGACAGTAACGATTGATAGTGAGATTTAAAATCACTATTTTAGAGTTAAATTTTATATTTTACAATTCAAATTATTATTAAAAATTTAATTAATATTTTTAAATTTTAATAATAATACTTAAATTTTAAAATTTATATTTTGGAGTCCAACATTTATACTTTGGTGCTTAAGATTTATATTTTAGAATTCGATCGTCAGTTGGCGACTCATTGTTGTTGCTCGTCGTTGCTGTCAACCAACTATCGTTAGTCACTACCGATCACCGCCGAACACTGTCCTCGCCACCGCATCTCGCCGTCACCACATGCCACCTGTCAACCCATGTGACATTCAATGTGTGCCACCTTAAGCGCTTGCCACACTTTTTTTTTCTTATTATGTGTATACAACAAGGTAAGCCACCAGAGAATTGTCCACAAGAATATGGAACTCATGGACGGCTTAAAGCCCATTTGATTGGTTGTAAAATATATTCATAGAAAAAAGATTTTCCGAAGAAGAGTATTTATGGAAAAATAAAAATATAATTATTCATTTGGGACCCACATAAATGATATCCCTAAAAAAACATTTCGGTGTTTGTTTTTCAAACAAATAATTTCCAAGTCGACGCAGGTCGCTAGCATCGGTCACCAATCATTGGCCATTAGTGCCATCCCTGGGCCCCGATATCCACCAACCACTGATGTCGTTGTCAATCGTAGACTATCGACATTGCCGTCAGGCATTGGCCATTAACAACCGATCGTCGAACGTTGAGTGTTGATCATCGAGCGACGACTGGCTTTGGGCGCCGATTGTCAAGCGCTAGGCACTGGCCACCAAGTGTTGCCGATCGTTGTCGCTAGCCGTCGTGCTCAGAGCATCACCGTAGCCGATTGCCCCAGCTCACCAATCACCGCCGATTGTCGCTACTATCGCCATCAATTGCCACCGGCCACAAAACTCCAGGCATCGACCGCTGGACACCTGAGTATTGACTATCAAGTGCCAATCGCCGCCAAGTGCTAGCCACTAAGTGCTGAGCGTCGAATGTCGATTATCAAACTCTGAGAGTTGAATATTAGAAATGAGAGTAAAAATTGTACTCTCGTTCATGAAATGCTTACATAAAAAAGAAATCAAAGAAAATGACTTACGAGATCCAGTCAAAAATGCCAAAATTCATAAATTTTAGATAAAATATTTTCATGGACCAACTCTTCGTAGGTACCAAATAGGTAAATAGATCATGGAGTTTTCTCCGAAAGATTTTGCTGGTTAATTTCTTTGCTTGACGCCCACGTGAACGGTAGATGATTACAGAGAGGTAAACAAACAAAACCTTTACATTCTTGTAGCCAAAATAAACAAGCGAAAACAAAGTTTGTTTGTCCCTATGATAGAGAAGATGCCTGCAAAACTAGAGTTTTTTTTTCTTCGTATGTTAGTTCAAAATTGTCCACTCGTTGAGACCTTACAAATGAGCTTTCTCCCCTGACTATCCGCCATGGAGAAGCAACCCCACATGAAGAGAAAGAGAGAGAGAGAGAGACTCAGACCCCTGTGATATACAAACTAGCCGCAAAGACGATATCACGCTTGATGGCATTGGATGCCACTTCCATCTTCTTATGCAGTGCAGAGTTGCCCATTATTGCTGCGGCGTTCTTGAATTCGCGACAAGTTTCGTCCAGTCGGACAATCGTCCTCACAATCAACCCCTCTGGCACATCAGTGAGCTCACAGATATCCGCAAAGGGAGTGCCCTGAAGTAACAGGGTAAGATGAGAACAAGGAAAGTGATTTATGACGTGATAAGATTAAGAGGAACTTGTAATGGTTAATGGCTGGATGAGGACCTTTGCCCATTCATAGACAACTTGAACAAGGCCAAACTTGAGGTTGTCCTTCGCAAAATCCTCTGGAGTGACAGGAACTTTGAATCTTGCCTGAAGCTCACCCAGTCGTATTGCTGTATCATACAATCTGACAAGGGAAGAAAAGGACATGACCAAGCAAACCATGATTGTTTAGCAGATATAAGATACCACTATACCATTCGGGGCAAGACCCTGCTTCACGCTAAACAACAAAGAAAATAGACAAACAAAATAAGAATAAAAAAAACGAGCATAAATAAAACCTCTGTTAAATAGGAAGATACAATAGACAATGAAATGTCAAAGATAATGATGTACCATAATATAGTAAATTTTTTTGAAGCAATAAAAATCATTTAAAAAACCGAGGTATATTATTCACAATATGCAGTTATTAAAGAAAATAAGAACTCAGCATCCGATAAAATAGGATATCTCGACACATGAATGTAGTAGACGGGCTACACCATTCCGGATATTTTGACATTTCTTGGGGTCACAGACAGATTTAATCATGTGAATTGACACAAAACCAGCAAGTTTGCGCTGGTATTTGCCACCTGAAAGGAGTCCAGACCTAGGGATATATGTCCCTTCTCCTCCTTTTCATAAAGCCATGCAATTCATAGGGAACCCTCTGTCCCATGGTCAACTCAAACAACTGTTTGCTTTCTGGTTCACTTTAATTCATCTACTAACTCAGAAAAAAGAAGTGATCTTTCAGATTCTTTTGTCTTTGTCGTGTATCATTGTCCATTAAGTTAATCCAAGTAAAATTATTACATCCTACAAGTTTTACAACACCTATTTTCACATGTCTAGCACCTTAAGTGTACATAAACAAGAGCAGAAACAGTGTACTCCTTTTCTTTTGCAAAGAGCTTGCGTGAATATAAAAAATGATTGCACAGAAAGACCGGATGACTATTATGCACTTTCTAAAGAATGAAGCTCATGTCCAAAGACTCCAAATGGAACCTTAATGTGATTAAGATGTCAGAATCACTAGTTGCACAAACATAAGAAAGAAGGTAGGCAGCTTCATATATCAATAATTAGATGGGCCATTTCACGCTTATAAGCTGAGAATATCAGTGATATATAACGACCCAGAATTTGCAAAAAACAAGTGTCCCTCTATCACAGAGAAATAGTGCAGTAAATAAATGAGGGATATGGTTGTGAAGCTAACCTCTTTCTAGCGCTAGCTAGCTTCGGAGTGAGAGATGGTTCAGATGCATTCTTTTGCTGGAACACAAAGGCAGACATGAGTGCAACAGCTTCTTCAGGTTCCAAGTCATCTAGTTGGTTCTCAAATAAACATTCGGTGCATATTAATTCCTCCCCAGAGTTCATTTCACAGGCAACTCGGCCCTTGATTTGAACAACAAGATCAGAATCAATACAACCGATTTCCTTCAGCACATCAATCTGAAAGTGCGAAGCACTAGTTAAGGAGAAATGCTTTTTTAATGGATAATTATATAGGAATGTTGATGCTACAAATCCAAATGGAAAATTATCCAGGAAGTTAAGCATAAAAGTTGACGCATCCGAATGGAAAAATATCTAGGTAGAAAAAAAAATTGGAACATACTCGTCCCTGAAATTCTGGCATCTGCTGAAGTGCTTCATCTGACATTTGGAATTGGAGCGCATTAACTTCTTCCTTATGCTTCTTTATTTCTCTTGCCAGCATCATGTGCTCCTTCAGCTTTATGCAACCGTGGCATTTGTTTTCTGCCATCCTTTGCAACAGCCTGCTGTGTAGATTATACTTCATAACAAGATCCACATTTTTCAGCTTCAGATCTAAAACAGCATGAACAGAATATATTAAGGCAATAGATAATCTCATGGAGAAAGGGGGTTACATGGAAATAACAAACATAACTGAAAGAAAATACTAATATGTGAATTTTCCTAGTGCGGAAGTAGCACAAACAAATTTGAAATAGTAATCATTATCCTTTCAAAAGAATAAGAATGTCAATTTTTCACTCAATTCTATTACAATTCAAACTTGAACCACAGTGCAAAGATGAATATGCCATTCCATTGTGAAATGCTCCTATACCTTCCAATCATGATTTAATATATTCATTCTAAACTTTCCTACGAAGATAGTCGGTGAAAGTAGTTCAAAATATTTAATAATCACGTAGTGAATGTGATACTTTTATGTCAGAATTCTTGTCCAATAAACACGAACGCCCAAGGCATGTATGTGCAGGAACTTCACTATTGGAGTGTTGCACATATAGTTATGAAGAGGGTCGATCTCGAGCCTTGATTCTAACGGTCAAATGCCTTCGATGATGAGGAAATCTGCAAGATAAACAAAGGATCAGGGGTCCTGGGATTGGGCTCCCAAGGAAAACCCTTTGATGCCTAAGTCAATATCGTGTCTAGCTATGGTGTATCTCACCATAATAGGAATGTCTATTGATTCTTATTCGTAATGGTGATCGCCTCATAAATATCATGCACAACATTATTACCATCTCCAATCCTACCATGCTAGCAGAGCCACTTGTCCTAACATGGTCTCTATCATATGCCAAGTTCCTTTTCATCACTGCAATATCTCCATTGCATCTGATTCCTGCCATCTTTCTTCCTACAGATGGTCCACAGGTAATGCTTCCTTCCAAAGGCCTCTGCCATGTTCTGAACATTAGCAATTGGCACTACTTCCCACAGCTCCCAATATTTCCACAGGTTGATCTGTTGCCATGAGTTTGATCTTCATCACTAGTTAGGGATAAAGAATCTTGGGTCTCTTTGTTAGTTTCTCAATTCGAGCTTGCCTTCTCTTCCTGTGGTTACCTTCCCTATTAGCAGGCATATCAGTGGCGTTTCCAGCGTACCATAACTTCTGATTCTCAGACAACTGAAATACCAAGGGTAATTCATCTTATGGGTAGTAAGCCTTTGGCACATTTTATTCACTACTGACAGCTTTGTTGGAACTGTGGTATGCTTGACTACTTCTTGTCTTCCCATTGCTCATGATGTGCATGTTGTGAGACATTTCTTGTGTGCCCCAACTTCTAATTGCCATGAATTTTTTGAATTCTTTATTAGCTCTGCAGCATTTCTGAGAATCTTTGTTTATTTGTGCCCCATGCAGCTCTTTTCAATCTCCCTTACCTCTGCAGCAATTCCAGGGCTCCTTGTTTACATCTGCCACCCCCTTTGTAAGACCTGTATACCTTCATTAATGCTGACAAAAGTGGATTCATGTTCACCATCATTCCTAGTATGGGCTTTTGCAGTCTTAAGCAGTTACAATTATTTCTTTTGCATAGTAGGAAATACATAATTGTCTTTCGACCAATACCAAGCGTGAGTACTGTTGGGGTTTAGTCTCATATTGGAAATCCATGGGAGTTTCACCTCTATATATGTAGAAGATTCCCTCAACTCAATGAGTAGGTTTTGGGCTAGCGTTCAGACCTTTTAACATGGTATCAAAGAAGGTTTACCCATTGGATCATCTCTCTATATGTGGACACTTGTCCCTACCCATGTTGTGCCCCAAACTGGTTGGTTCAGTGTGAGAGGGGGTGTTGTGGTCAGTCCTATTTGGAAATCCATGGGAGTTTCACCTCTATATACGCAGAAGATTCCCTCAACTCAATGCCTAGGTTTTGGGTTAGAGTTCCGAACTTTAACAAATACCATGCTGTCCGTGATACTTTTGTTGATATTATTTGACTTCTTCTTGCTCTGTGCATTTGGTTCTTCCACCCCTACATAAATAGAGTGCTTTAAACTCATGAACAACAGGCCTTCCATGAATGGACAAAGCACGTTGAGATTTGAGTGAGTCCATAAGCAATATCCTTCTCACATCAATACTCGCCCACATCTCATAGAGCTTCAACAAACTGGTTGGTAAGCTCTGCGCTTGTTAGAGGATGGTGTACAGGGCATGCATATAATGTAAGTGATATGATTGTTTCTCTCAGAACACTATGGGATGCTTGCTGACATTTGTATACACATTGGGTAATTGACCATATTAATAACATTGAAGCATATTTTTCTTTTGAAGGTAACAAAAAACTGGCTACAATTCATGGATAGTGATAAGAAACAAGGTATGGGCCTGAATGCAGTTGTACAAAGGTCTATCAAGAAACAAAAACACTGAAAAAGTACAGAGACAAAACAAAAGAGAAATATCCTACTGAGCTAGTAGGAAATTACAACAGGGCCACAAGATAAATTCTTGGAGAAAGAACAGGCATCCATACTTCCTTCTTGATTGCTGAAGGCTTGCACTGCATCCGCCCTTGAAGAGATCAAGAACGTTGGAAGGCACTTGCCCATTGATCATCAATGTGGTATGGAACATTGAGAGCATTAACCCATGCCCACCCCTAGTGGTCTTGCAGTATTTTATATTGTGATTTTCCATAGCCAATTCACAATAATTTAACTCCTACACATAATTCCAAGCCCCATCCCCATCACATCTAGTTTGATAAATACATCAGAGAAGGTGAAGTATAATAGTTTTCATTTACGCAGGTTCTTCATGTGTCCATGTGCACAGAGAGAGAGAGAGAAAGAGAGAGACACACTATATCCAAAGGCTAATTCTCCATAATTGTGTCTAGAACATGTGCCAGTGTTGTCATTTGATACTTGTGCCTATCCCAAAACTTCTAGTCGAGTGAACAGTAGTTGTACTATGACACCTTGCTGCTGCACATGAAACAAGATCCCTTGCATCTTTAAAATGAAATTATGAAAAAAAAGATAAATTTTCAGCAACATATTATAGAAGTAGTGCATCTAAACATTAACATGTTGGTCAAAAACCAAGGATCAGAAATATAACATAGCTTAACAGAGACACCCTAGAATTATCCACTAATCTTTATATTCAACTTGAAGTGGTTATACCTTTGCAAGGATCAAGAGCTGGGGGGAAATTACCCCCATGAGGTCTTTTTTCTAGCAGTTGCTGAACAGTTTTTGAGTAGGCAGCACGGCTGGGGTCCTCAAGAAGTCTTACTTGATCAATCTTGATTTTGCAGTCACAAATGCTTACAAACTCCTTATGCTCCAAAGCAATAACTTCATAATTAACCCCAGCAGCACAACCACGATATGGTAACTTTATATTGACCGCACCTGATCCCTTCCGAGAAGTGACAGATGTGAAGTACTCGTCATCAAGGCCACGCCTTACTTTTGGAGCTATAAAGTACCCTTGTTCAAGGTCTCCACTTCCTTCCTCTTGAAATTTATTAAGGGTTGTTGGAGCATTTTCCACAGCTAACCCTGCATCAGTTGTCAGAACTAATACAATGTATTGCTTGCATGTAGAAGAAGGGTTTTTCAGGATAGCCCCAAGTAAGTGGTCGTCAACCTACCAGATGCAGACAGGGAAAAAGAAAGAAAAAGTTGTTTAGACATTGCAATATATTGAAGATACACGATAGTATACAGAAAGCATCACTAATCAGAGATTTACTTTGATGTGTATATTAAGAAATAAAAAAGGCATGATGTTATTTTACAATTTTAAAGAAAGAATGCAGGATAATTTCTCATGGTTTATTTTAACTCACAATTGATGCCCCGGATAAGGCTCTGTTAAGAGGTCTTAACCAGCTGGATAGGCCTACCCAGAGTTTGCCAAGATTTAGCTGGACAGGATGGTGTATGGCCTAACAGGCCTGATAGCCAAGTCGATCTCTAGAGTTTAATTGAGTTAACTGTCAAACTAGAGATAGAGAAAAAGTGAACTATCCTATCAGGGGATTACTTTATCCTAGCCGACAACCAAACTGGTAGTAGTTTTAAAACTGCCATCACCGTCACCTGCTGCCACCTTGGCAGAATCTACAGCAATTTTAACACTGCCATCATTCACCTGCAGGTGGCTGAGCAGGTGGTGGCGGTCCCCTTTGACCCTCCACCCCCACTCCAGAACCCCACTCTAACAATCTGCAGGCAAGCAGTGACACAAGTGGTGGCAGTGCCCACCCCCTACCCTTGGCGACAAGGCCCCCTCACCCCCTCAGCAGTGAAGACAGTGCCTTACAGGAACTCCTGCCATGCGGCTGACACACCTGCCAATGGAGGGGCGAGAAGGGTTGGTAGGTTGGACCTCTTCTTCAACCCAAAGTTTTGTCAACTGTGGGTATTTTTCTCAATCTAATAGGTTCTAAGATCATCCAGTTAAACTTAATGGTTACTAACGAATATTCTCTTCAGGCACAGGGTCTGGAGATGGATGTTAACCAAAGTGGCAGTTTTGAAACTACAATAGGTTAACAGGGGCATATAGGATTATATGCAGTAAGTGTGGTTAAACCCTAATTAGAAAATTACTGGGGGATATAAGAAGATCATCCCTAAAAATTACTCAAATTTGACATGAAAAAGTTCACATCATATGATACCAAACATCACATTTTCTAAGCCATTTCTGTTGTATTCATCCAGCGCATGGGAATCATATTATCTAAGCCATTTCTGTCAAAAACATATGCTTTTAGTTCCATAAGTAGTTTACTTATAATACATGAGATTTAGTGGAATGGATTGAAAAATGGTGGTCGAATCACAGTTTTGTAATAGGTGGCATCATTCATGTTCTGCCACAGTGGCAGTGGAACCTACTTCCTCCCAAGGTTCAAGAACAAGGGGATCAGAGCCGGATTGGGCAGCCAAAAACCGATCGGATCGGCCGATCCCGATCCGAGACCAGCCGATCCTAGATGAGGCAAGGGTGGCCGGATCGACCCCCTATAAAAATTGGTAAATACAGAAAAAATATGAAAGAAATAGAAAACACATAAGGATTGCATTTATTAACTGAAATATAAGAAAATAAAGTGTATGACACAATGATAGTAATGTATAAAGTATAAACATAATTAATATGACATGCACGTTTGACTTTTTTCACCAGACTTTGAATTTTTAGTATTCTATTGAGTTTATTTGAATTATGAAATTTTTAGATAGACCAAATTATGAGGAATTAGAAAGACGATATTTTGATAGAATCACCAAAATCTTGATTTTCTTCTTGGATGGGAGAGTTGACTTTTTATTGGTGAGAGATATGATTTTTTGATATTTTTATTGGATTCAAATGGGGGGTACTTCCTTATTTACATGTAATATCTTAAGTAAATGTTAGTACAAATACTAACATTTACTTAAATGATATTCAAGTAAATAAGGCCTGAAATGGATCGGAGCGGTGGGCCCAAAACCGACCCGAATCGGCCGATACGATCCCGATTCGGATGATTTTTGATACCTTTCTTCCTCCCACCACAAATGGTGAGTATCGGCAGAAACAGATACATTTCCAATACGTTTCGACCGAAACGTATTGCTTTCGACCCTAGCCAAAACCAAAACCGATACGTCAGGATCTCTTAAGAACAAATCACTTGAACTCGCCGAAACTGCCTGATACTGAAACGTATTGGTTTTGGACCCAGCTGAAACCGATACTCCCATCCTTGCCTCCTGTTGACACGGGAAAAATATCATCGATCATTCATTTGATTTGAATTCTCATTTCGTTTTATCTGGTTCATGTATTCATTTCATTTGGGTATTCATTTATTTCACGTGCTTTGATTCGTGTATCATGATTTGCGGGGCGTGCCAGTCTGTCTAACAGACAGAAGAAAGAGTCCGCGCAATGCGGAGATAGTATTTTTGGGAGTCCTTGGAACGGACGGGTATGATGTCCGTGGAACGGACGATGGATTTTCCATGAAATGGACGGGGATGCCCGTGTGACGGGCGACTAGGGTGCGCCGTTTTTTATCTGAACTCCTTGAGTCCCGTATCTATACTCATCAGGTGATTGGAGTAGCATGTGCTGGACCTCTGTCTCCATCGACCGGAGTCGATGTTACATTTACATCGAGTTAAGACTCTTGGTGTTATTTAACATCAGTTTTAACCCGAATACCATTCATAGCAAAGGGGATGAGAGAATACACATTCTTTTAGAAGTTCCTGGTCATGATGTATCATTTTTCTTTTGGTTATTTTTGAAATGCTTTTGCTTTGAGTGTTCCATTTTGAAAAGGCTGCCCTTTTGTGGAGTCCGAGATATGACTTTTAAGAAGGGAACGGGTATATTTTCGTGAACCCATTTGGGGTCACCCTCCTCTCCTTTTTAGAGAATAATGTTGTTTGAAGGTTTTATTTTGGAAAACCTGAGGATTATTATTGCAGACGGGCATATATCCGTGCATTTGATTCTGAACTTGGGGGAAGTCATGATTAGAAGTAGCATTCCTGTATTGGAAGAGTTGCTACTTCAACCCCCCCTTTTTTTATGACGTGATATTCTTTTACAACATCCTTCTTTCAAATGAAGTCCGAGTTGTTTAAATGAAGTCTGAATTGAGGCAGAATTTCCTTTCTCCTCGTTCATCGTTTCATTCATTCATCATTCACTTTTCTTTACTTGTATGAGTATGATTTTTGAAGAATGTATGCACATATCTCCATGGATGTTCTTGTCAATTTGAAGTTCTTTTCTGGAAACTGTCCATATGAACGCAGTTCTCGTGAGTATGCATTCGTGCTGCTCTTGGAGTATCTGAGCACAGTTCGGGTCTTGTCCCCTGTTTCTTTGGATGTGTGTATATCAACACATTTTCATAAATTTATCTTGGCAGAGTTTCTGCCTATGCGGAATGCCTTCACGGAGATATATCCATATGAACATGTACTTATATCCATGTGTCCTTAGAGAATCTTTGCCCGGAGGGATTTTGCCCTTAAGAAAGTATGTGTGTATGAACACAATTTGCAGTTTACGCATATTTTCTCACCGGTATCTCTGTTTGAGTGGAGTATCCGGCAAAAGGTACCATCTGCATATGCAGGATTCCTTTTGAGAGACATACGCATTAAATTGCGAATTTATGACTATATAGACATGTCCGGGGCGGAGACTCCATTTGGGCAGAGTTTCCTCTAGGAAATATACATATAAAATACAAATTTGTGAATATACAAACATGTTCTTGGGCAGAATCTCCCCTTGGGCAGAATCTCCTCTAAGAAACATATAAATATAAACACAGATTTTGAAATTTATAGATATGTTCTTAGGTTGAATCTCCACTTGGACAGAGTTTCCTCTAAGAAATATATATATAAAAATACGAATCTGTGAATATATGAATACGTTCTCGAACAGAATCTCCACTGGGCAGAGTCTCCTCTAAGAAACATATGCATATAGCACAACACACACCATCCGGAGAGTTTAAAACTCGATGGGAGGTGGCACGAATTACAAAGTATCTAAAATACCATATGTCCAGAATGGACGGTATTTAGAGCCTATAGCCCATGGGGGCCTATGCCGCTATTGCGGACTTTTAGCCGATGAAGTTTGCCGATGCCGCATACGGACAACCTCTCAACACTCGGGGGAAGAAGATTTGGTACCTTCACTCACACAAGAAATGGATTGAGAGAGACGGGGACTTTGGAAATCAAAATTTTCTATTGTTTGGGATTTCACGGGAAGGGGGACAAATTTCTCAAAGGGGCTGTAGCATCTCCCCGGGGGCCGACCTCTTGAAATGGGGGGATGGGGTGCCTTTTATAGGGGAAGGCACCCCTTACATGGCATGGGATGGGGGTTTCTAACCGATGGGGGTTCCATCGGTAGAGGATTTTAAAATCCCTCTAACCGATGGGGGTACCATCAGTTAGGGGAGGGGCACTCCTCTAACCGATGTGGGTACCATCGGTTAGGGGATGTGCCTATTTCCGTTTTTTTTTTGTTTTGTTTTTTTTTTGTTTTGTTTTTGAAGGGGACCCCTAACCGATGGAACATCCATCGGTTAAGGGGGAATCCCCCCCTAACCGGTGGGGGTTCCATCGGTTAGAGGGGGAGACTCCCCTAACCGATGGAAGCCCCATCGGTTAGGGGAGTTCCCCTCTAACCGATGGAAGCACCATCGGTTGAGGGGTCTCCCCCTCCAACCGATGGAAGCACCATCGGTTAAGGGGGAAAAACCCCCTTAACCGATGGTAGCCCCATCGGTTAGGGGAAAAAAAACCCCCTAACCGATGGTGCCTTCATTGGTTTAGGGGAGGGGGATTTCTGGGAATAAATTAATGGGGGGATTGACACCAAATTTATTTTTTATGTCAACAAATGCCCCCCACGGGAAGTGCGCCGAAGCCAAAGGCGGAGGAGGACGTCCCGTGCATTCTTCGAGTTGTGCTTCTGATCTTCAGACCAGCTCTGCTTCCTTGGATTTATTCAGAACTGACTTTGGCTTTCTTTGCCTGGGTCTTTGCCTTCTGGATTTTATCTCAGAGAGATTTTTTTTACTTCTGATTCTGACTTGATTCGCAGTTGGATTTGATAGCACTTTCCTGAGCTTTGCCTTTTTGGCATTTGCTTGAATTGGATTTGACATCTTTTTTCTTGAATCTTGTCTTCTCGACTTTGTCTGAGATTTGACATAGCATTCGGCTACTGAGGTTGACCTTCTTGGTTTCGCGGCTATCTTTCTCCCTTTTTTTTTCTTTCTCTTCTACTCCATTCATCATTTTTTTTTTTAATATCTGTTTTGAATTCTCAACCATCCTTGCTCCGGAAGTTGTTGGAGACAGGAATAGTGAAGCTCATTTGAATATTCCCTTTTCTTCCAGACCCAAGAGAGCTGGAAAAAGGAGGGTGGCGGATTCCGTCTCATCTGGCGGTGACTTTCTTTTCTTTTTCTTTTCTTCTCTCATCATTGTCATTCATGACTCTTCTTCTTGATTTATCACTTATCCTTTCTTCTCTTTTTGACTTATCTACCTCAAGTGACAAGACAGATGAGGAAAAGTGCCGGTCCGATTGCTTCGGGCGGCCATGCCTCTTTGCCTGGAGGTCCTCCTCTCCTTTGTGGAGTGGAGCGTGAGAATTCCTCACGGGCAGCTGTCGATTTTATGTCGAAAATTGATGATGATGAACCCTCATCTGACTGTCTGTTTCTTGAGATAGCTGTGATGGATGACGGTGCCTCCGCATTTGCTGAGCTGGGAGTCTCGTCGGAACAGTATTCTTTTGCTCTTGTCGAGGCTTATGTCCTGATGTCTGCCAAGGAATATTCTACCATGGAATCAACCCCTGCAGGTGAATTCCTTTACTGAGCTCATATACAGTCTTTAAAGATGATGCTTTCTTTTCTGATATTGACTTTCTTTCCTTGTATTCAGGTGACCAGGTTTTCTGTGATCAACTCTTCTCTGGGGGATGATGGTCATATTCTGTATCTGTAGCCAATCCTCTCTTTCCACTTTTGGGGAGATACAGGGAGCCCATTTTTTTGAGTTTCAAGCTTATTCTGCCTTTCAAGTAGGCGATGCTGCGAGTGACGATGGTGTTGAGCATGGTTGTCGGGAAGGGAACATTGCCCGGCTGGAATGCGAGCTTGATGAAGAGAGGTCTTCTGAAGAAGAAGCTGCCTATGTAAGAGACGGAAGGAACCTCCGCCAGCTGACAACCTCCAAAGCCAAGGCAGTTGAATGGCTGAAGAGGAAAAAACCCTCCTGCCTTTGCTTTTCAGTATAACATTTACATGCCGAGCTCATTGTCTTGCTCTTTTGCTTTGTTTGACCTTTACATAGCAATCGCCACTCTTTGTATATTTGTACAGAGAGTGACTTGTGACTTTTGTAAATACAAGGTGAAGGATAATGGAGGTCCTCCTTTTCATTTTCTCTTTCTTTTTTTTTTTTTTTACATTACCAATCCCAGTGCCCTCTCGGGTTTTCACTAAGACTAGCCCCCTTTAGTTTTTTTCCAACGTGCCCTTTCGGGTTTTCACGTTGAGGGGTTATCCATTTTTTGCCGGAAGCGCCCTTTCGGTTTTCACCTCAGCTGGATTTTTTGATCTTTTTACCCTCAAGCATACAGTGAGCCGTATACTTAAGTCCATCGGGGTATCTCTATTTTTTAACCCCTTTTTTTTTTTGACTTGACTGTTGAGGACTCGACTGACTTGGATAGTTGAATGGCTAAGAGTTTGGTTGTGGAATGAGTGGTGTATTCGGATGTGGTTTGAGATTTGAATTTGGCCAATGATTGGAAATTCGGATTTGGATCTGGATGTGGATTTGGGTTGACCATGAGCATGTTGGCTTACCTTTGTGGTATTTTGGATTTGGGTTTGAATATGGATATGTTGGGTTACCTTGGGTATTCTGGATTTGGGTTGGATATGAGCGTGAGATTTGGGTATGATTTGGCCCTGGACTTGGTTTTGAATGGGCTCTGGAGCGGGTTTATCATTTGGCTTTGGGATTTGAATTTCGCCCCTTCTTGATGGCTTGGTGGCCTAAAGGGGTTTGCAATTAGATTTGAATGGCTGGAAAGAAGAAGCCTTCCTGCCTTTGTTTCATATCATAACATTTGTATATTGGGCTTGTTGCCTTGATCTCTTTTCTATGTGGTATCTGTCACCCTCTGCAAGTTTGTAATGTGGTGACTTGTAACTTTGTGAATGTATAAATAGAGGGCTGAGAATCCTCCTTTTCATTTTTCTTTTTCTTTTTTTTTTTTTTGTCACATTACCAGCCTTAGCGCCCTTTCGGGTTTTCACCAAGACTGGCCCCCTTTAGCTTTTTCCAACGCGCCCTTTCGGGTTTTCACGTTGAGGGGTTATCCATTTTTGCCTGAAGCGCCCTTTCGGGTTTTCACCTCAGCTGGATTTTTTGATCTTTTTACCCTTAAGTATACAAGGAATCGTATACTTAAGTCCATCGGGGTATCTTTATTTTTAACCCCATTTTTCCCTCTTTTTTTTTTTTTGACTATTGGAGATTGGCTGGTTCAGATAGTCGAATGGGTAAGGGTCTGGTTTTGAAACGGATGGTGATCTGGGATGTGGAGTGGATGATGGTCTGATTGTGAAGGGGTGGTGGTCTGGGATGTGGAATGGATGATGGTCTGATTGTGGAAGGGGTGGTGGTCTGGCTGCAGAATGGGTGGTGACTTACCTTTGTGGTATTTGATTTGAGTTTGAATATGGATATGAGATTTGGGTTTACTTTAGTTTCAGGCTTAATTTTGGATATTGATATAAACTTTGGCATGGAGTTTTAGGTTTGGATTTGTGGTTTTGGGTTTGAATTCCGCCCATCCTTGATGGCTTGGGGCAGGGATAAGGGATTTACATTTGGATTTGTATTGGAGTTGAGATTGGGTTTGTTTTTGGATTGGATATGGACATGCATTTTATCTTTGTGATATTCTGGATGGGATATGAGATTTTGATTTTGCTTTTGGATTTTGGATGTGGGATTTAGGTTGATTTGGCTCTGGACTTGGTTTTGATTTTGGTTTTAGTTTGATTTTGGTTTTGATTTTGATTTAGCCTACCTTGTGGCTTATGGCTAAGATATGGAATTTCGGACTTCTATTTGGTTCAGCCTACCTTGATGGTTTGTGGCTATATTGGTATTGGGTTTGATTTATTTTGACATTTATAGTTTGGTGCACGTGGTTTTGGATCAATCTGGATATGATCTGCCTTGATGGTCTGTTGACTATGAATTTGGGATTGTATTTGAATATGAGTTGCCTTGATGGCCTTAGGATATGAATTTGGAATTTAAACTTGATATCACCTACCATGGTGGTTTGCTGGTGGGACTTTGGGTTTTGAATTGGCTTTGGATATGACTTAATGGTTGGTATGATATAGCTTTGTGATTTGCTGGCTATGATTTTGGATTGGATTTGGTATAGCCTGCCTTGATGGTTTTTGGCTATGGATTGGAATTTAGATTTGATATAGCCTACATTTTTTTGGATTGCTGGCTATGTTTTGGATTGAATTTCAGATATAGCCTGCCTTGGTGGCTTGCTGGCTATGACTGGATTTTATATAGCCTACCTTTGTGGTTTGTTGACTATAGAATTGGAATTGCATTGGAATTGTATTGGATAAGGCCTGCCTTGGTGGCTTGTTGGCTATGACTGGAGTATGGGTTTGATATAGCCTACCTTTGTGGTTTGCCGGTTATGAATTTTGGAATTTGGACTTGATATAGTATACCATTGTGGTTTGTTGGCTATAGTTTTGGAATTTGGATTTGGAATTGTATTTGGATATCTGATTTGGCCTGCCTTGGTGGCTTGCTGGCTATAATTTGGATTGGATTTCGGATATGGCCTGCCTTGGTGGCTTGCTGACTATATTTGGGATTTGAATATGATGGTGCCTACCTTTGTGGTTTGCTGGCTATAGTTTTGGATATGGCCTACCTTGATGGTTTTCTGGCCATGGATTTGGAATTTGAATTTGGCATAGCCTACCTTTGTGGTTTGTTAGCTATGGTCATGGTTTTGTTTGACATAGCCTACCTTTGTGGTTTGTTGGCTATGGTTTTGTCATTTGGATTTGACATAGCCTACCTTTGTGGTTTGTTGGCTATGGTCATGGTTTTGATTTTGGGTTTGACATAGTCTACCTTTGTGGTTTGTTGGCTATAGTTTTGGATTGAATTTGACGAAGAGTGGGATATGCAGGATGGAGTACTTTTGGCTTCATGCTCCTACAGGGATTTGCAGGATTGTATGATGGACAGATGGGTATTTGATTCTTTTGTTCATGGCAAGCTTCTACTTTAGAATGGATCCTCAAAGAGGGCATCTTTCATTCCTTTCCGGCTTTATGCCTATCTGGGTGATTAGATTTTGGTTTTTTGATATTGGCCGAGGAACTCATGTTCTGGGGCATGGTATGTTTCAGGTGTTGAGTGGAGGAAAGGACACAGTACCTTTATGGTGCACCAGCCTATAGGTACCTCCTTCATATGCCAAAGTGACGATGTATGGGCCGAGCCAAAGGGTTGCAATTTACCGCACGACCTTTTTTTTTTTTTTGCCATTGCTTCTCTGCATTTGACTATGACGAGGTTTCCTTGCTTGAATGCTCTGGGTCTTTGCCAATTTGTCAAAAGCGCAGATCATTCTGACTTGATATACTTGGAGGGTTGTATGCTTCGAGTCGCCTTCCTTCCAGGTTGGAGAGCTCCTCAAGTCTTCTCTATCTGATTTTGATTTTGACTTTGAAATTCATTTTGGATTGTCACTCTACAGAATGCCATTTCAATTTCGATGGCTATCATTGCTTTAGCTCCATATACCAAAGAGAAGGGCAACATCCGGTAGGGGTATTATGTACCGTTTAGTAAGCCCATAAAGCTTCATGGATTTTCTCTCCTTATTCCCGCTTTCTATTGCCGATTATCTTGGCAAGCAGCTTGCAGAGGATTTTGTTGAAGGCTTCTGCCAACCCATTTGCCTGTGGATTATATACTGAAGATGTTCTCCAGTCAATATGAAATTTTGCTGCCAAAGCATATATTGTTTTGTTTCTGAATTGTGACCCATTATCAGATATGATCCTGTGAGGGGTCCCAAATCTGTATATTATGTTTTACTTGACAAATTTGGCGACTGATTCTCCAGTTACCTCCCTTAATGGGATAGCTTCAGCCCACCGAGAGAAGTAATCTGTAGCAGCAAGTATGAACTTGTGGCCTTGAGATGAGGGTGGGAATGGTCCCACAATATCCATACCCCATTCAGCAAAGGGCCAGGTTGGCGCAGTGGGATGTAATACATTTGGTGATTTCCTCGGCACAGGGCCAAATATCTGACACTGATGACATGTACGAGCATATTTGATGCAATCTGCATTCAGGGTAGGCCAATAGAAGCCTTTTAGCTTAATATTGATTTTCATCTTTTCCCCCGTCTGGTGTGCACCACACAGCTCGGAGTGAACTTCTTTCATGATGATTTTGGCCTCCTTGAGAGATAAACACCTGAGAAGGACCGACCCTTTCTCTTCATGGACCAGCCTATATAGTTGATCTGCTATTATTTGATATGATGTAGCCCACGCAAGAGCTGAATTCTTTGTGCTCGATCAGGAGGTAGCCAACCTTTCTTGATTTTGATAAGCGGCTCGCGCCAATCTTCAGATTCATTTGTTGTATCCAGCTCTGTATTATATATTTCCTCAACTGTGATGTTAGACTCAGTGTCAAGGATACCGGGCATGAGCCTTCTGTGACGGACACTTATGTCTAATTCCCCTTCAGGAGGCATTTTATAGTAGAGGCCAATTTGGCTAAAGCATCAGCCTGAGAATTTTCACTTCTCGGCACATGGGATATGTCGAAGAAGTTGAATTTTTCTTTGAGCTTCATGGCAGTGGTATAGTATGGAAGCAATTGTGGTTTACGGACTTCATACTGGCCCAATATTTGTCGGATGACCAGCTTTGAGTCCCCATAAACTTGTATGCATTTGATTCCCATTTCGAGAGCCAACCGGAGCCAATAATTAGAGCTTCATATTCAGCTTCATTATTTGTGAGTGGCTTCATCAGAGCACAGGAGTTGTATAAGATTCCTCCATATGGAGTGACTAAGACGATCCCTGCTCCAGTAGAGAGTGGTGGAACCATCAGTATAATGAAGAGTTCGGGAAGCTCCATCGAAATATAATTCCCAGGAGGGTAGCTCAATTGTGGCAACCTCTTCGAGAAATGAATTTTCACTTGCAGGAGAGAGTTTCTTCTTCTGGGAGGTTTATAGATAAAGGGGAATCTTCTGGCACTGGATGTGCGGCTAAGAATTCGGCAAGCCTTGCCCTTTGATTGCCCTCTGTGGGATGTATGTGATATCAAATTCCATAAGGAGCAGAGCCCATTTCGCGAGTCTTCCTGACAATATGGGTTGCCTTAGCAGATATTTGATTGGATCATACTTGGAGATGAGTTTAATTTCATGAGACAGCAGATAATGCCTCAATTTCTTTGCAGCGAGTGCTAGGCATACTTTTTCCATTGGAGCATACCGGAGTTCCGGTCCAATTAGCTTTCTGCTAAGATAATATAAAGCTTGCTCTTTATCATCTTCATTTGTTTGTGCCAGTAGAGCTCCCAAAGAAGCATCCATAGCTGCAATATAGAGTATAAGAGGCTTTCCAATAACTGGTGCCCCCTGGAGGACTGGAGGAGTGAGAAGATACTCTTTGATTTGTTCAAGAGCATCCTGACATTCTTGGTCCCAGATGAAGGGAGCATTCTTTTTCATTAATTTGCCGAACGGCATGCATCTTCCTGAGAGATTGGATATGAATCGCCTGATAGGGAGTGACCTTTGCTCTGTCAAATTTTGAGGAGAAGGCAGTTGCTGGATCGCCTTGATTTTGTCAGGGTCTATTTCCATTCCCCGATATTTGACGACGAATGTTTTTCAATCGTCGAACACTTTGATCTGGCCTTAAAGAATGGATTTGCAAGCAATTGGGTGGCAGAGGAATGCTCCCATTGATAACTTGACTTTCATAACTGATGCTCCGCCGTTCTGGGGGGTTGCTTTGCTTTGAGAATTCTCTGCAGGTAATTTGGCAAAGCTTTGGTTTATCACAAAAAGCTCGCCAGTTTCATTGTCTTCATTTGAGAACTCATTTGCTTACTTTTCCCTTTAGAGAGGGAGGAGGGTTGAAGATTTGATCCTCCAAGATATAAATGGGCATCAGTCAGGTTGCATTCATCTTCCCGAAACAGGGCTTGATCGGCAAAGACTATATACTACTTCCCTTCTTTTGCATATTTGATGCATTGATGGAGAGTTGACGGGATGACCCAAAATTTTTATAGCCAAGGTCTTCCAAGCAATATTCTGTATGTTGTATCAACATCAATAATGTAGAAGGCTACCTTGGTGGTGAAGCTTCTAAGAATTAAGTTGACAGTGACTCTTCCAATGGCCTCTTCTGAATTTTGGTTTAAAACCGGTAATTCGTACATCTTTTACCTGTTGCATATGAGGCATGAGATGTAGAGATTCAAGGGCTTTATAAGGCATTATATTGATAGATGCCCCATATCGGCCAGGATCCAACACAATTTGTTGCCATTGACTTGTCCCTTCATATATATGTAAAGGACAATTGTGGCATAGTAGCATTCCTTTATCTGTGAAGGTGACACCTGCTGCCAGTGCTTCATATATTTGAGCTTGGAAATCAGCCATATGAGCTTCATATATTTCTGTTTCTTGGGGTATTTTGACGAGAGTTTCCCTCAAGTCCTTACTTCAAGCAATTGCCTCCCAGACAGTAAGGTTGGCGGGGAGTGATTTGAGTTGCTGAAGAATTTTGTCAAAAGTCTTAGCACGTGTCTGATCCGATGAGGGAGATCCCTCAATCAAGGATTCAAATGGCTTCTTTGGCTTGACAGATTTCTTTTGAGAGATAGGAATCAACAACCTTCCATTTTGAAAAGGGAGGAGCGTTGTTCGGCTCATTTGATGAGGCATGGGGACTTCGGCTCTTTTCTTTTGTATGAGAAGGCATATTGGGCAGTTCTTCTTCTTCATCTGAGGGATTGAAGACATAAGATCCTTCCTGTATTTCATCTTCAGGAAGAGGCTTTGATTCTTTGCCATGAAAAAGTATGACTTTGCTTGATTTTGTAATGTCAGGCTTCTTGGAAGTGGTAGCTGCAGCTTTTTGCTCCTTACCACGCCCCTTCTTGTGATGATGATTATTTACCGGCCAACGCTGGTATGTTAGCATGATCGTGCTGAGAGATGATGCTTCTCCTTCTCTAGAGCTTTCTCCTGTAATTGATAGAGCCAGTCCCAGAGCCGGATTTTTCATTCTAGCTCATCCCATAGGTACATCGACCGAGGGTAGCTTTATCAGAAGACCTAGAAGGAGATATTCTTCCAAATAAACCCTAAGCCCTAAGTCCTAGGCCCTAAGGCCCTATGTCCTAGGCCCTAAGTCCTAAGTCCTAAGCCATTTTTTTTTTTAAATCATGTTGAGAAATGATGCTCCCCCTTTTCTGGAGAGTTTTTTTTTTTAATTGATATCTGAGGTACCTCAGCAGCAGCGTCACGCTACATTTGTTCTTTTTTTTTCATTCTTCTTTTATTATTATTATTATTATTCTTTGTTTTTGTTTTTTTTTTGTTTTTTTTTTGTTTGTTTGTTGTTTGTTTTTTTTTTGTTTATATATATATATATATGTATATATTTTTATTTCATACCTGAAGAGCTTTAAGTAAGCTTATGACTTCTGCTCTGAAGCTGATTTGGAGATGCTTCTCTTGTTGGAGCCGCCTCTTAATATAGAGTTGTTGACTCTTTTGGAACTGGCTGATTTTGAGGGCCGACAGTGACCCATTTACAAAGATTGCATTAATTGCTTCTTCAATAATTGAAGATGGGAGTTGGTGATAATGATCCACGAACTCCTCTGCTTACTGGGAGATTGGCTTTGTCGCAGCTTCTTTTGATATTCTAATTCTGTATTGAAAAAGATCAATTTTAAATTGCTCTATTTCGGCTTTGACTTTGTATCGTCCATAGCTCAGTGGATGATGATAATATTCACATTATTGGGATTCTGGACTTGAACCATAGGCTTGTTGTGACACTTATTTGCTGGCGCCAAAGAATTCCCATATTGATCAATTTTTCCTTCCCAGATATGAGTTTCGACCAAATCATGGAGATCCAGACAATAGTCATACATCTCCTTTCACTCTGAAAGATATATGACTGGTTCAAGTGTGGAAACCAGACTTTGCCTTCTGAGATTGTCAAGTGTAAACCTGGTGCTCTTTGTTGCAAATGAGAGGCTTATTGTAGAAGATGCACATTTGTATACGATTGACTGGATAAATATGGATTTGAATGCTCCCCACTGATGACCGAGGAAGACCAAAGGATGATGATGCACTAATGACTTTCACCACATAGGATCCAGGATTGGCTGGTCCATTGGTGGTTGCTGAGTATGAGGCTGGTTGAATGAATATTCAGGTCAATTAACTTTTGAACATCATTTTTGAATCTTATGCAATCTTTGATACTATGACCATCATTTGATGATATGGGCAGTAATTGGCTAATATTTCTGCCGGAGCTCGGTAATCCATCAATCCGGATTGAAGGCATAGCCGGAAAAGTGAGTAAGTGAGATGTCGAGGGAAAGAATATAACCTTGCCGGCTCGACAGGAGTTGAAGGATCTTCGGATAGCCACCCAATTGAGTCTGCATATGGCGACATAGGAGGCGGTTCTGAATATATTTGAGTATGCATAAGAGTATATTTGCCTTTGGGCTTTCTCATTATTCTATGTGGATCATGTCTTGATCTTGGTAGAGAATGAGCTCCTGAATTATCTTGAGGAGGATTACATGAATGACGTCCTCGAGATGATTTGAATTTGTTGGAAGTCTCGTCATATAAATGACATTGACAGATTGCTCTGATCGATCCCAAGCATGAAGTTGAGGAGGGTCAGCCAGAACATTTTGCATAGATATTGAGGCCATTTGAATGATCTTCTGGGCCTCATTTTTGAAGATGTAGCAATCTTCAATTGCATGCCCCACCATACGGTGATACGGGCAAATTAAGCTGATTGATTTTGCTGACATCTGCCTGCTTCTTTGGTTTTGGCAGTGATATTAACTGATTATCGAGGCAGAGATCAAAGAGCCTCTTTAATATGCTTCTTGTTTTTTGAAAGAATAAGGAGTCTTCATGCGCCCCATCAATGATGGCAGTGGAGCTTTAGCTTCTGATTTCTTCTTTGGGGCAGGAGAGATTGTTGCCCCCTTTGCTTCATCATCAGGTGAGGAGTCAATGATGTTGACTTCTTTTGCTAACTTATTGCGCTCTTTGGGGAGCTTGCCTTTATGAGATGTATGTGTCATTTGCTCGGCTAGAAACATCTCAATGTCTGCCACTATGGAATTCAATTGATCGAAGCTCTTGATATTTGCTCCCAAGAGTTTCTCATTGATTGTTGATATGAGGCCTTTTTGGCATATAGGGATTGTATCTTCTTGAACAGGAGGGTTATTGCATTTCATGCTAAACTCTCTCCATCCCTTGATGAAGTGGATTGCCAACTCCCCTTTTCTTCTGTTTGAGGGAAGATAATTTGGCAAGAGGGATACCTTCCATTCAGCCGTTTGAAAATGGCCCATGAATTTCTTTTGCATATCTGCCCGATCGGTTAACTGAGTTGGGCTTGAATTTTGAATACCATTGAAATGCGACTTCAATCAAGGAAGTTGCAAAATATCTGAGGAGATAAGATTTGCCGATGGCGAGCTTGCCCAAGGCAATAACATAATGTGCCACATATTCCAGTGGTGACCCATGCCTATTAAACTTTGATAGTTTTGGGACTTTAGGGCATGTTTCTAGTAGCTTCTTGAATTGATGATGTACTGGATATGGGACAGAATATAAATCTGCCACCTGAATACCTTCGCTCTGCTGAGCGAACATATCTTGAATAATCTTCAGTATCTCATGCCTTTGTATGGCAACACCTTGAGGGGTCATAATATTGGACGGATCAATGATGTCTTGAACCGTAGTTTGAGGAAGAAGACCAGTCGTAGAAGCTGCCGAATAATTTGTCGGGGCAGCCCCATCTGGATGTTGATTTTGTTGATTTTGAGCAGAGACTGGCTCCACAGAATGGGGAGGCTTGTAGTTACCAGTTGCCTCATTTCATTTAGAAGCACAGCCATTTGAGATTGGCATTGCTGCATCACTTGATATTGTCGTCATCGTTTGACATGCCAAGTCGATGACGGGATTGATGTTTGAAGTTGAAGGCCCACCTTCTTCGACTTGAATATTTGTTTCTTCGAAGAAGGGGATTTGAATCCCTCATGTTAAATATCAATACGAGGGAGAACTTGACCAGGTGCTTCAGCTTGTCCGCGGGCTGGCGGTTTCTTCTGGCAAATTACCTGATGGCTTCAGCAGGATTGAAGTGGCTTCAGCGATTTGTTCAGCTGGTTCGCCAGAGTCATTCCCGGCGGCATAGCATGATGAGAAGATTATAAGCTTGGGTTTTTCCTCAGCTGCCCAAGTAACACGTCGTCTTTTTGACGGACGGGTACTGGCGTTAGGAATTGCCCCCAGCCCATCAAATATTGAAACTCGCCGTATACGGTTGAAGGCCGATATGCGAGATTTGAATTACTGAGTTGGATTTTCTTTGACTATTCGGGTATTCTCTGAGCCTTGAGAAGTATAGGTTGACTTCTTGTATATTTCTTTTTCTTTTTACCCATGATGGTGCTTGAGCTCAATATGTTGAAGGGAAGCATATTTGGCGTTGCTTCTCTTACTAAACCCTTTGATATATTTGCTTGAGTCTTCTTGAGTTTATGGGCTTCCTTCCTTTTTTTGGGAACCCAGATTTGTTTAAACCTGGGAGAGTGCTGGGTCTTTTGCTTGACATCGGCTTCCTTCTTGGGATCTCCTGATTTTCCTTGAAACCGCCGTAAAACTGAGAAGCGGTTTGAGGTTGGGATTGTAGGAACATACCTATCCCGCAGGGTGATAGGTTGGCTTCCGTCGAGCCGTACCTGCAGACCTTTGATCATGATAGATTTTCCGGATCTTGAGGTGGCAGCTGATAGCCTTTTACTTTTATGATTTTGTTTTGTCCTTGTTGTAGAGACAGAAACTATGATTTCGAAGGAAATTGTCTGGACTGAAAAAGTCCAGATTTGGGTTGACTTAGTCTTGCTAAATGGCTACCCCTTCTTTTTTTTTTGGGGTCAAAGATATGGTATGAAAATTTGGTTGAGCCTACCATTGAGGTTTGGTGGCTACGATTTTGGAATTTCAATTTGGATTTTGGTTTCGGATTCAGCCTACCCTGACGGTTTTGGCTATATTTGATGCTTGGTTTTAATGTATTTTGGGATTGCATATGGTTTGGAATTTGAATTTGAGATTGGACATGACCGGCCTTGATGCTTGCTGGTCATGAACTTGAGTTTGGATATGGTTTTGAATTTGGATTGGACATGACCTGCCTTGATGGCTTGCTGGTCATGAACTTAAGTTTGGATATGATTTTGAATTTGGATTGGACATGACCTGCCTTGATGGCTTGTTGGTCATGAGCTTGAGTTTGGATATGGTTTTGAATTTGGATTGGACATGACCTGCCTTGATGGCTTGCTGGTCATGAGCTTGAGTTTGGATATGGTTTTGAATTGGATTGGACATGACCTGCCTTGATGGCTTGTTGGTCATGAGCTTGAGTTTGGATATGGTTTTGAATTTGGATTGGGCATGACCTGCCTAGGCTCATAGCCAATAAATGTTGTTGGCCAGAGTTAGGCTAATCCCCTTATTAGTATTACCTTTGGAGAGCATACGGATGCCCCCTGCTGATAATAACAGGACGAGCTTTGGCTTGCCCACAGCTCGTGGATCTTCCTTGTTAACTTGTTGGAGAGAGGCTTTTGAGCAGCATCTTCTTCATAGGCCGGAAGGGATCCGACAATTGCTGGGAAATCTCCGAATACGATTGGAGTTGCCAGGTAATCGAACTTTGCATAGTTGTTGATGACGAGCGGTCCATAAGTGACGACCATCTTCAACAGTTTGTAATTTGTCTTCTTGTTGTACCTTCAAGGGAAAATATCAGTATTAGGACTTTCATGAAAAATATACGTATGTCTCATCCTTTGCTATGAATGGTGAGAAGAGTCCCACCGGGCGTGCCAGTTGTTGACACGAGAAAATATCATCGATCATTCATTTTTTTGTTTATTCATTTCGTTTTATCTGGTTCATGTATTCATTTCATTTGGGTATTCATTTATTTCACGTACTTTGATTCGTGTATCATGATTTGCGGGGCGTGCCAGTCTGTCTAACAGACAGAAGAAAGAGTCCGCGCAATGCGGAGAGAGTATTTTTGGGTGTCCTTGGAACGGACGGGTATGATGTCCGTGGAACGGACGATGGATTGTCATGAAATGGACGGGGATGCCCATGTGACGGGCGACTAGGGTGCGCCGTTTTTTATCTGAACTCCTTGAGTCCCGTATCTATACTCATCAGGTGATTGGAGTAGCATGTGCTGGACCTCTGTCTCCATCGACCGGAGTCGATGTTACATTTACATCGAGTTAAGACTCTTGGTGTTATTTAACATCAGTTTTAACCCGAATACATTCATAGCAAAGGGGATGAGAGAATACACATTCTTTAGAAGATCCTGGTCATGATGTATCATTTTTCTTTGGTTATTTTGAAATGCTTTTGCTTGAGTGTTCCATTTGAAAAGGCTGCCCTTTTTGTGGAGTCTGAGATATGACTTTTAAGAAGGGAACATGTATATTTTCGTGAACCCATTTGGGGTCACCCTCCTCTCCTTTTTGGAGAATGATGTTGTTTGAAGGTTTTATTTTGGAAAACCTGAGGATTATTATTGCAGACGGGATATACCCGTGCATTGATTCTGAACTTGGGGAAGTCATGATTAGAAGTAGCATTCCTGTATTGGAAGAGTTGCTACTTCAACCCCCCCTTTTTTTTATGACGTGATATTCTTTTACAACATCCTTCTTTCAAATGAAGTCCGAGTTGTTTAAATGAAGTCTGAATTGAGGCAGAATTTCCTTTCTCCTCGTTCATCGTTTCATTCATTCATCATTCACTTTTCTTTACTTGTATGAGTATGATTTTTGAAGAATGTATGCACATATCTCCATGGATGTTCTTGTCAATTTGAAGTTCTTTTCTGGAAACTGTCCATATGAACGCAGTTCTCGTGAGTATGCATTCGTGCTGCTCTTTGGAGTATCTGAGCACAGTTCGGGTCTTGTCCCCTTTTCTTTGGATGTGTGTATATCAACACAATTTTCATAAATTTATCTTGGCAGAGTTTCTGCCTATGCGGAATGCCTTCACGGAGATATATCCATATGAACATGTACTTATATCCATGTGTCCTTAGAGAATCTTTGCCCGGAGGGATTTTGCCCTTAAGAAAGTATGTGTGTATGAACACAAATTTGCAGTTTACGCATATTTTCTCACCGGTATCTCTGTTTGAGTGGAGTATCGGCAAAAGGTACCATCTGCATATGCAGGATTCCTTTTGAGAGACATACGCATTAAATGCGAATTTATGACTATATAGACATGTCCGTGGGCGGAGACTCCATTTGGGCAGAGTTTCCTCTAGGAAATTACATATAAAATACAAATTTGTGAATATACACATGTTCTTGGGCAGAATCTCCCCTGGGCAGAATCTCCTAAGAAACATATAAATATAAACACAGATTTTGAAATTTATAGATATGTTCTTAGGTTGAATCTCCACTTGGGAGTTTCCTCTAAGAATATATATCTAAAATACGAATCTGTGAATATATGATACGTCTCGAGCAGAATCTCCACTTGGGCAGAGTCTCCTCTAAGAAACATATGCATATAGCACAAACACACCATCCCGGAGAGTTTAAAACTCGATGGGAGGTGGCACGAATTACAAAGGTATCTAAAATACCATATGTCCAGAATGGACGGTATTTAGAACCTATAGCCCATGGGGGCCTATGCCGCTATTGCGGACTTTTAGCCGATGAAGTTTGCCGATGCCGCATACGGACAACCTCTCAACACTCGGGGAAGAAGATTTGGTACCTTCACTCACACAAGAAATGAGATTGAGAGAGACGGGGACTTTGGAAATCAAAATTTTCTATTGTTTGGGATTTCACGGGAAGGGGGACAGCAATTTCTCAAAGGGGCTGTAGCATCTCCCCGGGGGCCGACCTCTTGAAATGGGGGGATGGGGTGCCTTTTATAGGGGAAGGCACCCCTTACATTGCATGGGATGGGGGGTTTCTAACCGATGGGGGTTCCATCGGTTAGAGGGAAAATTCCCTCTAACCGATGGGGGTTCCATCGGTTAGAGGATTTTAAAATCCCTCTAACCGATGGGGGTACCATCGGTTAGGGGGAGGGGCACTCCTCAACCGATGGGGGTACCATCGGTTAGGGGAGTGCCTATTCCTGTTTTTTTTTTGTTTTCTGTTTTTTTTTGTTTTTTTTTTTTTTAAAGGGGACCCCTAACCGATGGAACATCCATCGGTTAAAGGGGGAATCCCCCCCTAACCGATGGGGGTTCCATCGGTTAGAGGGGAGACTCCCCTAACCGATGGAAGCCCCATCGGTTAGGGGGTTCCCCTCTAACCGATGGAAGCACCATCGGTGGAGGGGTCTCCCCCTCCAACCGAGGAAGCACCATCGGTTAAGGGGGAAAAAAAACCCCTTAACCGATGGTAGCCCCATCGGTTAGGGGAAAAAAAACCCCCTAACCGATGGTGCCTTCATTGGTTAGGGGAGGGGGATTTCTGGGAATAAATTAATGGGGGGATTGACACCAAATTTTTTTTATGTCAACACCTCCCACCCTCCGTTCCTCTCTCTCTCCTCTAATATATGTGTGTGTGTGTCTGTGGTGCCTATGATCCATCTCTCTCCCTCTCTCTACGTATAATATGACATAATTTTTCATAGAACCAAGATACAATGTCTAATAAAAAAAGAAGACAATAAAAAAGGTACTCACTGTTTGTGACCTGACACCACAACTCTTCCAGGTGAAAGGAATTGCTGAATATTCTGGGACTGCATAACTGCTTCAGATATACCCTTCCTGAGTTCCTCTGCTTCCAAGGCCATGTCAAAGTATTCTTCAATTGCAGGTTCACCTTTTATACATCTGGCATGCAAATAGTGAGAAAGGATGGATACATACATCATACATATACTGATATACACATGCATACATAATACACGTGTATATATATATATATATTTATTTATTATTTATTTATATTCATTCTGGATCTATTTTTTCCCCTAGAGAAGAAGTGTCTCATAGTCAAAATTTAACCCAGAATCCTACCCATCTGAACTAAAAACCCTGCATATCTAGCCTATCTACATTTATAATAAATGCTAACTGAATTTGAACAAGGAATGCTAAGATGTCCAGTCAAAATTGGATTTGAAGTCGCTCATCATCTGGATATCTGATTTTGACTGAAACTGATCGACTCTTGGAGCAACGAATACTTACTCAATGGCTTTGGTGGGTTGAGAGAGTTTTAATAACAAAAGTTTTTCCTTCTCTGGTAAATTCTTTTGAGCATGGAATTCGGCAAAACTTCTCTTCAGCATGTCCTCAACCTGCATTATAGCAAGTACAAATTGCTGAGTACATCAAGGCAATGTGATTTTCCCGAACCAAACATGAACTGGATTTTCAGTAAACACCAGTAAAATGTAAAATGAGGACTGTAGACTCATAAAAGAAGAGATGATGCACGAAGATGAACAATGTGGAGCCTGTAGAGTACTGACTATAGACAATACATTATATTGCTAGAGAAAACTATCTTGAATTGAGACTTGTTTTTACACGTAATTTGGAGAGAGGAGTTTATTGCAGCATAACATACACATGCTGAAATGACTTGTAAACGAGTCAAAATATTTGTCCACCATCTATGTTACTGTTGAACTCATAGATGTTTTTACAAAAAAAATGTAGATTCTAACAAAGAAAATGATGATAAATTCATACACAGTCATGAAAACCAGCAGCATTTAGAAGACCTGAAAAAGAGGAAAGCACTTAGCAACCCGTGTCCTATCAAAACAGTCAAAGAACACCCCAGAAAGGCAAGAGAGAAGGGAAGGGGGAGGTGCAGCTTATTTTAAATCCCCATTGGTGCATGACACTAGTGGGACTCCAATGAGCAGCCCCCCCTCACTGCTCGCCTGTTTTAAATCACCGGTGTCAAAAGAAGAAAAGTCATGGCTGCCACATTCACCAGCGTATTTTAAATCCCTGCCGGTGCATGAAACTGATAGAACTCCAAAGAAGGAAAGTCTTGGCAAGACCTCACTGCTTGGCCAATTCAAAACTCTACCAGTGCATGACATCGGTGGAACTCTAAAGAAGGAAAGTCTTGGCCAGCCCTCACTGCTTGGCCAATGCAAATCCCTACCGTTGCATGACACATTGACACCGGCAGGATTCAAAAGAAAAAAACCTTGGCCAGCACTCATTGCTTAGCCAATTCAAATTCCGACCGGTGCATGACACTGGTGGGATTCAAAATAAAGAAAGTTTTGCCCAGCCCTCACTACTTGGCCAATTCAAATCCCTATCGGTACATAACACCGGTGGGATTCAAAAGAAGGAAAGTCTTGGCCAGCCCTCACTGCTTGGCCCATTCAAATCCCTATCGGTGCATGACACCGGTGGGGTTCAAAAAATGGAAACCCATGGCCAACCCTTTCACTGATGGTCCATTCCAAATCCCCAGTGCTGCATGACACCGGTGGGATTGAAAATAAAGTAACCCAGGGGAGCCCCTCACAGCTAGCCCATTTTAAATCGTCCCTAGTGCACGACACCGGAAAGGTTCAAAATGGGGAAAGATTTGATCAACACTCACTGCGTGGCCATTTTGAATCCTCTCCGGTGCACGACACCGGCACGGTTCAAAATAGGGAAAGTTTTGGCCAACACTCACTATGTGGACATTTCAAAACCTCACTAATGTGAGGCACCAACAAGGTTCAAAATAGAGGAAGTTTGGCTAATACTCATTGTGTGGCCGTTCTAAACCCTCACCGATGTGCGACACCGGCAAGATTCAAAATGAGGAAGAACTCAACACTCACGATCATCATCATCAGAGTCTTATCCCATTATTTGGGGTCGACTACATGAATCTCATTTTGTTAAAGATTTCTATCAAATGCTATATTCGTATTTAAACCGAAGAAGTTAATGTCCTTCCTAATAACGTCGCACCATCTCATTTTAGGCCTACCCTGAGTTTTTTTTACTATCATCCAATAAGATTTGGTCACATTTTTTCACCGGTGCCAAGTTAAGGCGACGGTACACGTGTCCAAAACCTAAGTCTATTTTCTCTCATTTTACTATCAATTGGAGCTATCCCCAAGTCCTCACGGAAGTGCTCATTCTTTTGAAGCGGCGTGCGCTCTCCTGAGTTCGGGTTAAGACTAAACGTACCAAAAATCCTTAGGATGCCAAGAAACAACACAAATGTCAATGACTGTCAACAAATGGCGAAAGAGTCCAAGAAGGCGAAGTAATGGTGGAAACCCCAGGAAGTCAAGAAATGATAGAATCATAGAAATACCCGGCAAAGTCAAGAAATGACAAATGTACCCAGAGGAGTCAACAAATGACTGAAAAGACCTCAACACTGCAAAAATATCTAGAAGTGATAGAAAACTACAAAAACACCCAGAAATGGTAGAACACTACAGAAATACCCGAAAATGGTAGAAAACTGTAGAAACAACCAGAAAAGGTGGAAAACTGCAGAAATACCCAGAAAAGGTGGAAAACAAAAACACCTAGAAAGGGTGGAAAACTGCAAAAACACCCCTGCAAGGGTGGAAAACTGCAGAAATACCCAGAAAGGGTAAGAAACTGCAGAAATGCCTAGAAAGGGTGGAAAACTGCGAAAATGCCCAGAAAGAGTAGAAAATTATAAACATGCTCAGCAAGACCACTTAAAAGTCCCATCGTAGAAAAAAAGATGATGGTGACAATCAGGGTTTGACGGATCGGCGATTCGGACCGATTCGCCTGATACCTGTTCAGGCAGGGTTGTCAAGTCTTAGGATCTTGTTCAGGCAAGGTTTCAGGATCCCCTTATTTACCTGAATATCATTTAAGTAATTACTTAAGATATTACATGTAAATAAGAAAGTACCCCCCATTTGAATCAATAAAAATATAAAAAAAAACATATCTCTTACCAATAAAAAGTCAACTCTCCCATCGAAGAAGAAAATCACGATTTCGGTGATTTTAGCGAAATGCTAACTTTTTAATCTCTCATAATTTGGTCTATCTAAAATTTGATAATTCAAATAAACCATATGGAACACTAAAAATCCAAAGTCCGGTAAAAAAGTCAAACGTGCATGTGACTTCTCCAAGGGAGCCGCTCTCCTACTGACAGTACTTATTTGAGACCTCTTAAGATTTGGTCAAACCTAAACTATCATCACTCAAACTCATGAGAATTGTCACTTTCTAGTTTCTTTTCAATTAGAAAGTGAAAATTCTCGTGAGTTTAGGTGATGATAACTTAAGTTTGACCAAATTCTGAATGCCTCGAGCAGACTAAGTGCTGTCAGTAGGAGAGCGGCTCCCTTGGAAAGTCACATACATGTTTGACTTTTTTTACCGGACTTAAGATTTTTAGTGTTCTATATGGTTTATTTGAATTATCAAATTTTTAGATAGACCAATTATGAGAGATTAAAAAGTTAGCATTTCGCTAACACCGAAATCGTGATTTTCTTCTTCGATGGGAGAGTTGACTTTTTATTGGTAAGAGATATGATTTTTTGATATTTTTATTGGATTCAAATGGGAGATACTTCCTTATTTACATGTAATATCTTAAGTAAATGAAACAACAAATTATAACATTTACTTAAATGATATTCAGGTAAATAAGCCTGAACAGGATCTTGAGACCTGACAACCCTACCTGAATAGGTATCAGGCGAATCGGACCGAATCAGGCGAATCGCGAATCGGTTTCCCCTGATCCGTACCGATTCGCCCGAATCGGCCGGATCCGATCTGGCACGCCAAACCCGACAATGAAACAAACGCAATAGACCGACAGTAATCATCTTGGCGATCCAACGGTCTGCTTGTGATGAAGCTCAGATCCAACGGTCTCATTGTGATGAAGTTCAAGTACAACTGTTTGATTGTGACTGAATGTAATTCTGAAAACCCGATTATATAATCGGGACCACTTGTACAAGTCTTGCAAGACCAATTGTAATTCAAATTACATGTGTACAAGCAATCAAGTCTTTAACTTTCTTTGCAACAGTATGTATCCATAGAGAGTGACCATCAAGGTCATCATTGTCACAATGAATAGAGACAAAAGACGTTCTTTGATAGAGAATCAAAGGTGTTCGAGGTCATCTCGATGTAAATTAACATCGACTTTGGTCGGTGGGGAAAGGTCCAGTACACGAAACCCAACTCGCCTAATAAATAAGTGCGCGGAACAAATACACCAAAATATAAGCGCAATCATCCAATGAATGGACATGCAAATTCTCACATCAAGCGAACTTCAAAATTGTATGTTAAACAGATTGGCATGCCCACACAAAATGAAACACCAAAATGCACCAAACACCCTCTCTCTTTTTTCCGAGAAAAGGGAGGGAGATGTTGTCGAAACTTTTTCCACGTCTACAGGATAATTGCAATAATACCCTGAATTTCAGTTAGTAGCGATTACACCTTGATTTCTGGATAATCATTCATTTAACCCTAGTTGGATGTGTGATGGCGAAGACTATTCCCTCATGGAATAGTCTACACACTGTAAATGGGATAAGTGAATAATATATATATATATATATATATATATATATATATATATATATATATAATATATATATATATATATATATATATATATACGGACAAAAAAAAACAACATGGTGAAGGCTAAACAAGTGCAACATATTATTCAAACATTCGGGTGATAAAAGCAATTACACATGCAAATAATGAACAGACAAGCGAAAAGTTAGTTGAAAGAAGCAACGATCTACAATTAAACATGTCTTTTTTTTTTAAGATCCTTTTCTAATTGTCCAAATTATGGGTGTCATGGGTCATCAATTGTTTAATCAATGTAATTAACATCAACTTGTGTTGATGGGGAGAGGCAAAGAACACAAGCCTACATCTATAGGCTTGTTCCAAAAAAACAAACAAATCATGAAAGAATCCAAAAAAAAAATCTTTTTCTCACGAAAACAAAAGTGGCATGCACGGTGGGACTTCTCCCTCCTCTCATCTCTCCACCACGGGAGGGCCCTCATTTCAAGTATTCTCACTTCTCTATTTTTGTGTATTTAAGGGGAAATAAAGAAAGAGAGGAGGACCAAATCAAACATGGTCACTACCACAAAAGTGACTTTTGGACCCAACAACTAGGTATCATGGTAAGCAATCTCGCAAGAATCTCGCGAGAATCTCGGTCTCGGACCCTTCCCGAGAAACGAGAAGGCTGAGATGAGTAGTCAGGGTTAGGATCCTCTTCAGGAAGGGTTGTCAAGATGATAGGATCCTCTTATTTACCTGAATATCATTTAAGTAAACTTAAGATATTATATGTAAATAAGAAGTACCCCCCATTTGAATCTACTAAAAATATCAAAAAAATCATATCTCTTACCAATAAAAAGCAAACTCTCTCATCCAAGAAGAAAATCGTGATTTTGATGATTCTATCAAAATAACGTCTTTCTAATCCCTCATAATTTGATCTATCTAAAAATTTCATAATTCAAATAAACCTAATAAAACACTAAAAATAAAAATTCCGGTGAAAAAAGTCAAACATGTATATGACTTCTCCAAGGAGCCATTCTCCTACTAACAGCAACTAAATCTTAGTCATGTCCACTGTGATATTCAGATAAATAAGATATTTTGCCATGGGTTCCCATGTCATGAATTAAATGTTTTTATGCTTAAAGTAAAATCCTACGGAGAGAAAAATGAAAATACACATCCCGAATCCCAATTCCCACTCTTGTTGCATGAAATATGTGAACCTATGTCATTCATGGTTGAGACTTGAGAATGTATGCAATTATCTATGGTCCTTAAGGAATTATCTATGTGAACCTATGTGATCCACACTTTTATGTCATCCTGATCTCCCAAGATCTTACCGAGATCTCTTCTCTTTGACCCTCTCGAGACGAAGTTGAGATTCGATGTGGCAAACCTTGCTAGGTATGTGTCAGTCAAACAAGCCTACCCACAATATAAGTTTAAGGTCCTGCCTAAAGTCTGCCAAGACAAGGCAGAACTTAAAACCACAAATCAGCAAACCTTGATCTTTGAGTCGAGGTGAGGGAAAATTACTTCCAAGCCCCGACAAAAGAGCAACCACGTGGAGGGGCGCTAACCCCTCACAAAGCAAATTTGGCTCACCAAAGAGGAGGCCCAAAAGATCTGCCAAGCATGAATGGCTCAACGTGCCACAAAGGGAGAATATTTTGTGGGGGAGCAGCAAGCTCCAAAATCATCCAATGGTCCAGGCACCTACCCCACACAGTGTATGAAACAGGAAAAGGAGGGGGTCTACGTGGACTGGCATGCCAAAAGCAGGCCTGAAATGTGGTCCTTGAAGGCCCAACCCAAATCTAAGACGAGGGGTCAACATTGGCCCAAGAATCTAGGCCTTCGATCTTTGAGAGACTGGGAGAAACAACATATCAACTCTGAAAGAGAAGATGAGTCGCCCTTAAGTGCAGTGACACTGTTAAAGTGTTCACTTGCTACATGGCATCATCAAGCAATAATCCGAAACATGATTTACCGGAAAATGTGGAGGAAATATCGGAAATTGTGGGACGGACAGGGCTGGTAACTCGAACCATAAGCTAAGCAAGCGATGTGCTTAGGCAGATGCAAGAGCTGTCACCCAATTATGATCAAGGCAAAGAAGATATAATTTCAATCATTTCCCGACTTCTCGAGATTTTTCGGTCATTTCTTGACTTCCCATGATATATTTGTCTTTTTTGATACTCTCCAGACTTGGAGCAGCCAACTGTAAACTGAACTCAGGAGAGCGCACGCCTCTTCAGGGAAGTAACATGGATCCCGCTACACCGAGCCGTGCAGATGGCATGAGCTTTGAGTAGTTTCCTCCCTTTAAAGGGGCATTTCTATAATTTCTAAACTTCGGAGACATTTTCAAGACTTCTGTAAAGTTTGTGCATAGCTTGAGTAAGTTTTCCACGAGTGGGAGTATTTATACAATTTCCCTTGTTAGGGTCTCTTTGCAATTTCTACCTTTTTAGGGAGCTTTCTGCAATTTCTATCCCTTGCAAGGACTTTTGTGCAATTTACACCCTTTGGAGGGTATTTCTGCAATTTTATCCTTTCGAGGGGTAATTCTTCAATTTTTCTTAACCAAGGGGTATATTTGCAATTTTCCCTGACACAGATTTTCCTGCATTTTCCCCTCAACTCAGGGGTATATTTGCAATTTTCCCCCAACACAAGGGTATATCTGCAATTTTCGCCCAACACAGGGGCATATCTGCAATTTTCTCTCAACACAGGAGTATATCTGCAATTTTCCCTGACACAAGGATTTTTCTGCAATTTTCCCTTAACATAAGGGTATATTTGCAATTTTCCCCCAACACGGGTATATCTGCAATTTTCCCAGAGCATGGGTTTTTCTGCAGTTTTTCCCTTTTTATTGACTTTTCTGCAATTTTGGGACATTGGAGGGTATTTCTGTGATTTCCACCCCTTTGGAGAGTGTTTTTGCAATTTTGGCCCCTTTCGAGGACATTTCTGCAATTTTCTGCTCTTCAAGCGTTGATGTGCTATTGACCCTTTAAACAAGGGTTTACATGCAATTCTCCCCTTAGAGAGGGACTGATTTGCAATTCTTGACATGTGTTCACCTTCACCGTAATTCATAAATCATAACATGTCAATTTTCTGATTTTTTTTTCTAACTTTTGGGGATACTTATACAATTATACAAAAGATTTGAGTATAATTGTGATATAGCATTTCATGCAGAATATAAGTCCATTAAAACATGTAAATGGACAAACAAGTACAATTGTATTTCTTCATCAAGAAAACTCCATGACAATACATGGTTTCCTTTGCACTTTGGGCAGTTTTACAAACTTCCAAGGGCTTTTTTACAAAAAGCCCATGAACAGGAAGAGGCCTGCGGGCTCTCTTCTTCTTTTAGAAACAACAACAACAGCAGGGGCTCCTCCAAGCTTCCAAAGCCTCCAAGTCTTCAAGTTTCCTAGAGTCTTGGCTCTTGGCCCCCTTTTACAAGAGTTGGAGGTGACAAGCTTGACACCCCGGTAGAGAGTTTCTAAGCACCGCCTATGGGCACAATCGGGGGAACCCCGTAAGCATTTAATGCTGTTTTTTTTTTGTTTAATTGAGAGAGAGAGAGAGAGGGAGAGAGAGGCTCCCCCGGTTGGCACAACCGAGGATGCTTCTAGTTGCATTAGAGAAATTTTGGAATTTCTGGATTTTTTGGGGCTTTTTTGGGTATTTCTGAATTTTGGGTTTTTGAGAATTTCTGGAAATTTGGATATTTAAGGACTTTTGGGTTTTGGGAATTTCTGGGAATTTTGGGTTTTTGGGAATTATGATGATTCTGGAATTTAGATATTTCAGGAATTTTGGGGTTTTCTGGGAATTTAATATTTCTGGATTTTCTGGGTTTTGGCAATTTCAGAAATTTCTGAATTTTGAGAATTTCTGGAGATTTGGATATTTCTAGATTTTTCTGGTAATTCCTGCAAATTTGATATTTCAGGAATTTTGTGATTTTTTGAGAATTTGATGTTTCTGGATTTATGGATTTATGAAATTTGATATTTCAGGAAATTTTGGTTTTAGGGAATTTGGTATTTCTGGATTTTCTGGGAATATGCTATTTTTCAGAAATTGAATATTTCAGGAAATTCTGAATTTTTAAGAGAATTGATATTTCTGAATTTTCTGATAATTCCTAGAAATTTGATATTTCGGGAATTTCTGGATTTTTAGGTTATTTGGATTTTGGAATATTTGCCCTTCTCACACGGCCACAGTTTTATACCCCGCTTTATGCCATGATTAGGAAAAATTAGCAAATTTTTCCATGTATAATTCCTTTAATCACCAGAATATTCAAAAGAATTTAGTGAATATTTTTGGTGTCAACAGACATATATAAAGTGCCATTCCCCATCCACCATCTTGGGAAAAGACTTCTGCCTGACCACTTGAATACTCCCAGGTTCACAAGATATGATGGGAGAGGGTCTCCCCATGAACATCTTTCCCATTATTTTTCCAATATGGGTGAGTTAGCAATGGATGGGTCATTCTTGCTAAGGTACTTTGCTACCTCCCTGACTGGTACCGCTTTCCAATAATATTCCAAATTGAAACCTAACTAAGTGTTGGACTGGGAGGATATGCAAAAGAAGTTCCTAGGCAGGTTTAGAGTTGTGGAAACAAAAGTGACTCTAATAGAGCTTGTCTCTCTAAAACAAAACATAAATGAGTCAGGCCTTGACTACATAAAAAGGTGGAGGAACTATAGCATGAGGTGTGGCAATCCACCCATGTGCGAGGGGGCAGTGGGGCTTTGCAAAAGAGGCCTCAAGCCGGAAATGAATGAAAAGCTCATTAGGGCCGATGTGAAAACTTTCGACCATCTTAACAACATGGTGGCAGACATTGAACAGTTCTTCATGGATAACCCAAATTTGATCCCTGGAAGGTCTAAGGTCTTAAAGAACCAGTAAAATGGCAGTAAAGATGTCAACACAGTTGACTTCATTAGAAAGCCAGGAAATAGAAAAGAAGCTGGAACCCAGATGACTAAGGAAAAAGCAGAGGGAAAGAGACCAGTCGTTCCCCTTAGCAAAAAATTGAAAAAGCCATACTCCTCCGCCTGAGGAGACACAGAAGGGCTCTTTGACAAGTGCCTAGAAGAAAAGCTTATCACCCTACCCAAATCTCACAGGCCGACAGAGGTAGATAAGTCTGACCGTCCAAATTACTGTCACTATCACTGTGTATTGGGTCACATGATAGAAGACTGCTACGTGTTTAAAGATCATTCTGAGGGTCTCATCTATGAGGGAGTTATAAACATGGGAGGATAATTGGTGAATCCCCCTCAGCCTCAAGTCAACCCCTAACAAAATGTACAAAATGTGTCGGTTAATGTAATACACAAAATTACCGACAAGAGAGTGGCTAAGGCTAGGCTTCATAGGCTCTTCCATGTGTACTCTGCTGGCTCTGATGACTCAGCAGCCAGACCTTCAAGCCCACAACCTAAGGCGACTCCTAAAAGGTGGCACATTTGTCAAGGGGATGACCTTCATAAGAAGTTGGTTCGTTTCTTGGAAGAAGTCGACGGTGAACATGTGCCATCCCATTATGAGCAGAGACGACAAATCCAATTTTCCCTCATCCAGAAATATCAGCTGAAACCTCAAGGATAACAGAGGCCGGTGATCAATCTTCCCGAGACCCAGCTATTGTCATAAGAGAAGTCCCGCAGAGAGTCCCATCTTTACCACTGGAACAATCAAGGACCTTTTCAGGATTTGTTGCCAAAGAAGTCTAATCACATTGCCGCCAAGGAGGATTTGGAATACCCAACTACTCAAGGAGTGATAAACTTGGGTGGCTCGTTGGCATGCCCTTCTCAACCATATGAAATGCCTGGACAGTACCTGGTGGCAATGTTATACATGAAGATCAGGATACTCAGATGGAAGAAAGCCCTCAAGTGGAAAGAAGTCATCGAACAAGGAGGAGCGCTGATGCTGCCTCAACCAGTAGACCTTCGCAGGACATGGTGACAGATGCTCCAGCGAGTGTTATGGGACTTGGATCAAGTCAAGCGGCAACAAATGCAGTTGGTCCAAGACGTTGCCTATATTAAGGAACGCCTGCTGAGGGCAACTGTAGACGCGGTAATTCACAACATCGTGACAGAAAGATCAGTCCCAGAAAGCCAGTCTAATCAGGGCCTGATTTAGGCAATCTCATTCCATGCTCAGAGACAGGAATGCTCGACGCCCTGTTGCAAGTGGGACTTCGCCTGCATGTGATGGTGATACAAATTTGGGCCTCCAAGGGGGGAATTTCTCAGTTAATGTGGTTAGTGCCAGCCTAGATTCCAGTGAACCAGAAAGAAGGACCATCTGTGAAGACCTAAGCGAGAGGGAACAAGAGGCACGTGATGAGAAAGAATATTATTCACTCTTTGCGTGAAATGTTCCCCAAGCAGCCCCTAATTCACACCTGACAACATTACCCCCAGGGGCAGTCTCACCTGAAACACGCCTCGAATTGAAGCGATGGCATGGGAGGCCTATTCGACATGGTGAAGGCTAAACAAGCACAGCATATTGTTCAAACATTTGGGTGATAAAAGCAATAAAACATGTGAATAATGAATGATCAAACAAACAAGTTAGTTGAAAGAGGAAATCAACTATCTACAATTAAACATGCCCTCCTTTTAACATCTCTTTTCTAATTATCTGGATTATGGGTGTCATATGGTGGTTAATTAGGGGTCATTAATTGTGTAATCAACGAAATTAACATCAACTTGCGTTGATGGGTCGAGGCAAAGGACACAAGCCTACATCAATAGGCCTGCTCCAATAAACAAACAAATTGTGAGAGAATCTTTTTTTTTAAATCTTCTTTCTCACAAAAACAGTTGACTGTCTCAGTTTAGCATATACATGCTATTATTTTCATATATATTTTTTAAAAGTGGATAGTACCACTGGCATTATAAAAGGAAAAAAATATACATAAAAAGAGTGGGGGAGAGCTCCCAAAAGCTCCCCCGAAACAAAAGATGGCAAATGAGCCAGGCATGGGAGCGAAGAAAAGAAAGCCAGCACACTCTTATAGCCTCACTAGACACACCTAATGTAACGGGCCTGTATATTTATACCCAATAAGGGTTCATATCCAAGTCCGCCTCCCGCGATCGGACGAAAGTCTCGCAAGGGAAATCTCTAACACGTGTCCAGTACGAATATAAAAGACAACAACTACAGTATAAGACAGAAAAGTACAAGTACTCATATCTGTATACAACAATGTACAATAGTCTCATTATATTATTACATGTCCAATAAAAAAGTACAACTACCTGGGACATATCTCGAGAGAGCACAAGCTCACACTAACACACTAACTCTACTGTTGGTGGTACAAGTCTGCCACAACTCCTCCGAAGCCACACCAAAGTCGGCTAACATCTGAGACAAGCTATAAGGAGTGAGCCTCAACACGTCACTGGCTCAGTAGGGACTTCCCAAAAAAAACAACCAAAATTAAGAAACTTCAACCCCACAAGGGTCTCACTGGCAACACTAATAGCCAAAACACGACATGCTCACACAAGGCATGATTAACAACAATTAACCATAAGCTTACCAGCTCATACAATCTTCGGAAAGTAAGGGGAACACATCAGGACTAGCTCGGCACCACTAGTCCGCCCTTTAACGGAAACACCTCGACCACAAGCCTTACTGGCAGACCACTGCCTAAGCTACCAGTCTCACAGGCAAGCCAATCACACAGGGTAACGGAATTGGCATCAACCAACCAACACCCTCATACCAAAACCATTATCGTAAGCTTAACCAATACAATAACACACAACGTGTAGTAGGTCATTCCACAAGACCTCTACAGAGCACAAAGCCAACACCAGTGGTAAAACACGAGTCGGAAAGGAACGACGCCACCACACGAGAACGGACTACTGGTTCATGACACCAGTATCTAACCCAGACAACACAACACAAGAATCACCTCTCAATCTCGCAGTCACGGACGAAAGGTCCAACTGCCGCTCCACATCCACAAACCAAAGAACAGTGGAGCCTAACCAACACCACACCTGCAGACTACACAGCTACAGGTCCAAGTCTGACACCTTTAAGAACTCCGGCCCGAGCTCATTAAAGTGAGGCACTGGAAACACAGGACTAACTAGGGACCAGTACGTCTACCGGTGTCCGTCCCCCAACAAGGAGCGCACTACAAGCGACTGCACACCCACAAACATAAGTCGCTGCCCACAGTCGTTTTCCCTCAGCCGGACGTACAACTCAAACACAGGAGTGAGGGTGTCCAGGAAGGCGACTCAGACCTCAGCGGTACACACAGTACCGGGACAAACCCCGAGCACAACACACGTGTCTGGCTCTCTTAAGAACCTAGGGTACCCGACTGAAGAGGTATTCCGGAATAGGCGTCGGACAACCAAACTCGGCAAGCACACAAACCACGAAATACATACTTATACAATCATTTATTACAAACCACGGTATACGAGTGTTAGGATTGACTTAACATCGGTCACCGTGTGACCCTCAAGCCATCCTACATCGATATCTATATAACCACAATAACACATAATCACCCTGCCTGTCATTGGTCATCTCATGACCTACATGGCAACCCCCATCCATGTTAACATACTTACATGAATCACAAGACAACTCTTAACCCTATACATGCCATGGATGGCAAAGTCGGCCGACTCGGAGCGGAGTCGGCCGACTCTGAGTCGGGTCGGCCCCTGGCGACCCGACTCTGGGGGGGAACACCGACCCACCCACAGGACTGGTTTACAAAGTCCACTGCCCCGACTCAGGCCGACTCGGCCCGACTCAGGCCGACTCTGCCCGACTCAGGGTCCGGATCGGCTGGGGCCAACCCAGCCACCCGACCTGACTCTGCCATCCATGATACATGATGTACTAATATTAACCACTTTAAGTATGTTTTAGAAGACAGTAAAAGACCAGGGCTAGGTCCATACAGAATCCTCATTGCCCAACCACCACAAGCCAACCACGGAAGTTAAAACGCGTCGGATACAGGCGACGCCTCTAAAATCGCGTCGACCTGTCCGGACGCCATTCCAAACCATAACGCGACAGGGTCCAATGTCGTGACCATGTCGCGATGGCCCGATCCATCGCTTTCAGGCCAAACTAGTCAACACCATGGTCAACATCAAATCGCGTCGGACTACACCGACGTGTTTAAACCATTAATGCGTCGGTGCACCCCGCCGCGTTTCACACGCGACTGTGAGTTCAGCTCACAGGCTGAACCCACCTTTTCCACAGAAGAAATCCACAGACATCTTAACAGAAATACCAAGATAAAGCTATAAACATATGAAACACCACAAATCCAAACCACCCACACATGCACCACCCCTTTAATCCCTTCCAATCATGCTAAAAGACATTAAACAAAGGTAGGAAGTCTCCCTACCGGCTAGAAGAAGCCGAAGAACGCCAAAACCTCCTCATCGCCGGCACACCCACGCTCCGTACGCCATCCTCGCGTGGTTCCCGCGCCGCACAAGCCACCGGAAGCCGAAATCGCCAGAAATCTTGCCGGAGCACGGCAACATCTCCCCCTTCGCCTGGACAGAGCATCTTCTGCTCTGTCTAGGCGAAACAAAGCTTCTAAAGCTCTAATCAAAATCACATCGTGAACAGACGCTGCGTTTAACACTTTTAAACGCGTCCACCCTGTCCGACGGCACTCAGAAACCGCATGACACGCGTCACAGAGTCGGTTCTCAGAATCGCGTCCGGAGAGACCGACGCGTTCACAACAGTGAACCTGTGGGCTAATTGGGCTGAAAGATAAGGCCCATAACGCCCACACAATGCGCGTAAACCACGACTAAGGCCCAATGACCACCACTTGGTCATGAGCACCACACTTTTAACCCGATAAACCGAATCCGAACGACCGTGTCATCACATTACTAACACCTAAAAAGAAATGTCGTCCTCGACATTCAGGACGAAACTACGGTAAATCAGACTAACACCAAAAAAGAAATAAAGCCATATATAGAACAAGTAGGATACACTTCTTCTGCACTTGCCTTTCATATCATTTCAATCTGCTCATTTTCGTGCTCGTTCTGCTTTTCTTTTCTCTTTAATTCCTTTCATAGTTGTTCCGCCCGATGGCTGCAATCTACTCTTTCTGTACCTCTCAGCTATAAACAATTCTACCTTACTATTGACGCTTTATCTCCTTGGACTCAACCTACTTCCACACTTTCTTGGCTGTGCTTCCAATATTTCTTTCTGTACCACCTTTCTTATTTAAATCTCTCTATCATGAAGTGCCATCTTTCTGGTTTTCTGCCATATGAAACTACCTTCAATTTCTCAAACTCTGTAGTGCTTTTCCATTATCTGCCCATTTACTATCACTGTTACTCTACTTTATTTTTCTTTAGGCTCCCAACTGCTAACTTTTCAAAGAAAACCGTTTATCATTTCTGAATTTCCTGCCTTTTCATACTGTTCTGCGCACATTTTGTTTAACTTACTTCAACTAAATATCTCTCCCTCTTGCCCAACTGTGCTAAAACTTGCAAATTCCCTTTCAAACAAGCAAACTTGTGGGTTATAGGCCCACCACACTTCAGCTGCGCCACTCTAATTATATCGAACACTTGTAAAATATTTCACAACCCTGCTTCCATCAATGCTTTTAATTGCTTTCTTCTTTCACTGTTACTCGGATTCCAACCAGACTCTATTCTCATTTTACTTATTTCTCAATCTTCCAATTCTGCAAGTGTCTTATCTTTAAATTTCTAAACTCTGACATACAATTACTGGCATATCTTGCTATTCTTATACCATTCTAGTCTTTAAATCATATTCTCTGACTGCTTAATCACACAATATCTTCCACATTTCCAAATAACTGTTCCCATTGCTGCGACCCTGCATTCTCTTATCACATATAAAAGCTGCTCAACCCATTCTGCACCAAGTCCACATTTATCTGTACAGAACTCATTCTCAATCAGAGGCCACCTTTCCTTAATCTTTTAACTTGTGCTTGACAATTCCAATTGCTGCTTATCCCTTACTCTTTCTGCTCTATTATTCCCTTCTCTAATATGTTTACTGTTCTTTAACTGACCTGCCTTTTTCTTCTTACATCAATTCTGAATTATCTTCCACACATACCTCTGCTCAATTTCAAATCTCTTTTTATACACTGGTGTGCAAAGTCTTACTGAACACTTTCTAAACATCTGATTCTATTCACTTCATAGCTCTTTTTTTTTTTCCCCGAGCAATATCCTGCCAACTGCCTTAAACACAATATTATTTCTACGATTTATTTCTCTTAATCATTCTGCTATCCGGCTAGTCTCACTGTACCTTTCACACTGCAACTCTTGCTACTATCTAATCATCTTTTTACTAAAATTCTGCCTCGGCCAGAACCTAAAGCTAATCTCTTTAAGTTCAACAACTTGCCCTGCCAAATTTCTTTATTCCACAAACTAAATACCGCTTCTGAACATCACTATTATGATCCTCAACGTTGTACTCTTTAGCAAATCATTCTGCAAAATCCCCACAAACTATCATCTGCCAAGCGAATATCTTTCTTTCAAACTGTACACTGATCTTCATTTACTCTTTCTTTGCTCAACGGTTCACCTCGGCACATTTTTACACAAATCTCTATTAGCAAAATTTTCGTCATCACTCAAATCAACACTATACTCAAGCCCTCGGCTACAATCATCTCTAATCACAAGTACACTTAATCTGACTACCATTAATCATTGCTCCTCTGCTTACCAATTCCTCATCTGGAGCTAATCTGCTTTATACAATTATTTCAAATCTTACATAATACTAATCATACTATTCTCCAAACTGTTTCTTAACACCAGCTGACACGAACCTCAAACACAATAATCACATCTGTTAAGATTTCTCAACCACAAATGCACACTTAATCCTCCTTATCATACACAGCTTTATTCCTCATTATAACTCTGTTTCCTCTGCTATTCTATCATATCTTTACTTTATACTTGTCTCTGCCAACTCTATACCTTACCATGGTTTGGCGTATCGAATCGGATCGGCCTGATTCTCCCGAATCGGGGCGAATCATGGAAAACCCTATTCTCGATTCCATAAATTCGGTCCGATTCGCCTCCTATATATAATATTATTATATCATATTAGTAATATATATTATACATTATAAATATCATATATATGATATATTATATATATAATATATATTATACCGATGAGAATCGATCCGATTCGGATCGATTCGGGTCGATTCGGGGGAGTCGAATCGGATCAAGAAAAATCTGATTCGCCTCCCGATTCCGATCCGGCAAACTATGTACCTTACTAAAACATCTTTACTAAATTTCATATCTGCATTCATTAATCCACTCAATTCTCGTAACTGTGAACTTTAAACAACTTCACTTCCACTGCAACTGCCATACTAGTTTAACGACTCAATTTATATCTCCAACCTTACCATTTCTCTGCCGTTACTTACAACTGCCAAGTTTGCACATAACTAATCACGTTTTATAAACACTTACCAAATTCACTCATAATCATTCACACTTCATAAACTGTGTTTCCTCTAATCACATCTTTACTCTGCTTCTATCAGCAACTACCAAACTTACAAAACCAACACACAATTCACATAACAAAAACTCACGTAAAAACCACTTCAAATCAAACAAAACCGCAGACTTACTACCAGCAGTGGACATTAATCCATGTCTTGGGACATTGTACCCTCAATGTCTTTTTATATTCTAACTGGACCATTGCTCTGATACCAACTGTAACGGTCCTGAATATTTATACCTAATAAGGGTCCATATCCAAGTTCGCCTCCCGCGATCGGACCAAAGTCTCATAAGGGATATCTCTAACACGTGTTCAGTACGAATATAAAAAGCAACAACTACAGTATAAGACACAGGAAAGTACAAGTGCTCATATCTGTATACAACAATGTACAATAGTCCCATTACATTATTACATGTCCAATAAAAAAGTACAACTACCTGGGGCATACCCCGAGGGAGCACAAACTCACACTAACACACTAACTCTACTGCTGGTGGTACAAATCTGCCACGACTCCTCCGAAGCCACACCAAAGTCGGCTAACACTTGAGACAAGCTGTAAGGGAGTGAGCCTCAACACGTCACCGGCTCAGTAGGGACCTCCCAAAAACAACAACTGAAACTAAGAAACCTCAACCCCACAAAGGTCTCACTGGCAACACCGGTAGCCAAACCACGACATGCTCACACAAGGCATGATTAACATCAATTAACCATAAGCTTACCAGCTCATACAATCTTCGGAAAGTAAAGGGAACACATCAGGACTAGCTCGGTACCACTAGTCCGCCCTTTAGCGAAAACACCTCGACCAGAAGCCTCACTGGCAGACCACTGCCTAAGCTACCAGTCTCACAGGCAAGCCAACCACACAGGGTAACGGGATTGGCATCAACCAACCAACACCCTCATACCAAAACCATTATCGTAAGCTTAACCAATACAATAACACACAACGTGTAGTAGGTCATTCCACAAGACCTCCACAGAGCACAAAGCCAACACCAGTGGCAAAACACGAGTCGGAAAGGAACGACACCACCACACGGGAACGGACTACTGGTTCATGACGCCAGTATCCAACCCGGACAACACAACACAAGGACCACCTCTCAGTCTCACAGTCACGGACGAAAGGTCCAACTACCGCTCCACATCCACAAACCAAAGAACAGTGGAGCCTAACCAACACCACGCCTGCAGACTACACAGCTGCAGATCATAGCCTGACACCTTTAAGGACTCCAGCCCGAGCTCCCTAAAATGAGGCACTGGAAGCGCAGGACTAGCTGGGGACCAGTACGTCTACCGGTGTCCGTCCCCCAACCACGAGCGCGCTACAAGTGACTGCACACCCACAAACATAAGTCGCTGCCCACAATCGTCTTTCCCTCAGCCGGACGTTCAACTCAAACACAGGAGTGAGGGTGTCCAGGAAGACGACTCAGACCTCAGCGGTACACACAGTACCGGGACAAACCCAGAGCACAACACACGTGCCTGGCTCTCCTAGGAACCTGGGGTACCCGACTGAAGAGGTATTCCGGAATAGGCGTCGGACCACCAGACTCGGCAAGCACACAAACCACGATATACATATACAATCCTTTATTACAAACCACGGTATATGAGTGTTAGGATTGACTTAACATCGGTCACCGCGTGACCCTCAAGCCATCCTACATCGATATCTACATAAACCACAATAACACATAATCACCTTGCCTGTCATTGGAAATCTCATGACCTCCATGGCAACCCCAATCCATGTTAACATACTGAACATGAATCACAAGACAACTCTTAACCCTATACATGTTGTACTAATATTAACCACTTTAAGTATGTTTTAGAAGACAGTAAAGGACCAGGGCTAGGTCCATACAGAACCCTCACTGCCCAGCCACCACAAGCCAACCTCGGAAGTTAAAACGCGTCGGACACAGGCGACGCCTCTAAAATCGCGTCGACCTGTCCGGACGCCATTCCAAACCTTAACGCGACAGAGCCCAGTGTCGCGACCATGTCGCGACGGCCCGATCCGTCGCTTTCAGGCCAAACCAGTCAACACCATGATCAACATCAAATCGCGTCGGACTACACCGACGTGTTTAAACCATTAACGCGTCGGCGCACCCCGCCGCGTTTCACACGCGACTGTGAGTTCAGCTCAGGCTGAACCCACCTTTTCCACGGAAGAAATCCGCAGACATCTCAACAGAAATACCAAGATAAAGCTATAAACATATGAAACACCACAAATCCAAACCACCCACACATGCACCACCCCTTTAATCCCTTCCAATCATGCTAAAAGACATTAAACAAAGGTAGGAAGTCTCCCTACTGGCTAGAAGAAGCCGAAGAACGCCAAAACCTCCTCGTCGCCGGCAAACCCATGCTCCGTACGCCATCCTCGCGTGGTTCCCGCGCCGCACGAGCCACCGGAAGCCGAAATCGCCAGAAATCTCGTCGGAGCACTACAGCATCTCCCCCTTCGCCTGGACAGAGCATCTTCTGCTCTGTCTGGGCGAAACAAAGCTTCGAAAGCTCTAATCAAAATCACGTCGTGGACAGACACTGCATTTAACTCTTTTAAACGCGTCCACCCTGTCCGACGCCACCCAGAAACCGCGCGACACGCGTCACTGAGTCGGTTCTCAGAATCGCGTCCGGAGAGACCGACGCGCTTAAATCGCGTCGTCCTGCTCCGACGCGTTCACAACAGTGAACCTATGGGCTAATTGGGTTGAAAGTTAAAGCCCATAACGCCCACACAACGCATGTAAACCACGACTAAGGCCCAATGACCACCTCTTGGTCATGAGCACCACATTGTTAACCCGATAAACCGAATCCGAACAACCGTGTCATCACACCTAACAACCCCAAAAACAAAATCACTCCACCTCCCTGAGTCCCACCCACGTCATACGACTTTCAGAAGACAAACCACACAAAAGGAAAACATGCAATTCTCCAAGACATCTTCTGGCTCCATGTATCACCCATGCTTTAGAGTGCTGAGAAACTCCTTTCTTGACCGATGCATCCAACTTTGCCTTTCTAGCAATGTCCGCCATCCACCTACGCTTGATCAAGAGTAGTGTGGACTTCAAGCCTTTATCCACTCTTTCATTTGAGACGCCAATCAATCTAGCCGTTTCACTTGCCTACGTCTCCATGAAGTTTTCAACCTTGGTCAATATATCCAATACCTCCCCCTTGGTGAAATTCTCGTTGTCCACAAAAGCTAACTCCTCTCCTTGAAATGCTTTCTCAACCTGCTCCCGCACCACTCTTAACTCTTCAGATCCCGGAGGCAGGTAGAAATGGCTAAGGCTAATGGGTAGACATTATCTCCAGCTAACGAAAGGCAAGCAAATGAGGAACAGAGGTTTCCCTAAATAGCTCCTCATACAACAAGGAGAAGGGGAAAAGGGCACCCTCCTCCTTTCTACTGCAACACCCACAACCTCCCCCATTTCCCTCGTAAAAGATGGGGCCACCTCCGCTGACCTCCCAGCCATCCTCCACATTTCCACAGAGAGACTAGCCAATTGTTCTGAGAAGGCCGCCATTTGCTCAGGAGAAGAAGCCATCATTGTGGTTGTGCAAGCCGTGCGGCGTCTCAGCTGCTTCCTCGAGCGGGCCCGCCATTGTTGCACCAGACATCTGCCACAACAGAGCCTAACTTGAGGAAGTAGGATTTCTTAGTGCAGTTGACGTGACGGGGGAAGAGATCCAGGCACTACTGTGCATGATCCTCCCACGACGATGGCACCCATAGTCACTGCATGGAGTTCGGTTGGATCCCGGATAAGACCATCCTGTTAACTACCGCGGGGCCCTTCCAAGTAGGGCCTATGAGTTCCGACATAGGAGCACCACAAAATAGGTCGGCCCGTGCATCCTCCATCGCCGCCGCCATCATTGTCGTCAAGGGTCGACACTACTAGAGGATTGTCCTCCTGTCTGTCTGGCCTACAGCGGGGGACGGGGGTACACGAGCCAAAGGCCGAGGTCGAGTAGGGAAGACAGGGCTTATAGGGGCCCGACGAAATGATACGCAAAGCGATATCACTTAAGTTGTCGTGGCCCAACTCGAGCCCAAGACCAGTCAATCTAGACCGTCTAACAGGCCCAAGTTGCTGACGCTGGCTCATCACATCCATAAAGGATCCCCCGTCAGCTGTTCCGCCCACCGAACGAGCCCCCAGTTCTGAGCAAACCGGGTGGGAGCAGGAACTGAATCACCTGCCCATCCATTTTCTTTAACCTTCGGCCTCAAAGAAGGATGCCCTAAAGGCACTGGCGGCGCAGGGCTTGTTTCCTCATGGAGAACCAGTACGCAGATGACAAGTTGCTCCCCATTAAAACCTACAATGATCGATGATGACAACTCACTCGAACAAAGCACCAAGATAGAAGCATGGACCTTCAATATTGTCCCGAACAAAGCGAACTCTAACGAACCAAGAACCAGTCACCCAAACTATTGGACGAGAAAGGCCACCTCTTCTGGAAGATCTTCCAGCGCCACCCTAAAGCACCTCTCCAGAAGGGGAGGGAAGGTGCCAAACTTTGAAGACCACCATCAGATTCCAAGGAAAGCCCCCTCTGCCACGATGAAGGCTGCTTCCACTGCCTTCTCTACCCCTTCTGCAGAAGATCCCAGACCTAGGAGTAGCTTCTTGGCCACTCTAACTATCTCCCATCCTACTCTGGTAACGTCCTCCAGCTTCCGCTTGATGGAACTTTCGTCAACCTCGCCAGCCAGTAAAGAGGGTGACTGACTTCCTTCCTCAACTCTTGCGACATTTGACGTATTCCTTTAGGAGTTCACCAGCCTCCACCATTCAGTTGCTCCTACCTAATGACTCTGCAAGCCTATCGACCCACCTTAGCTTCTCAGGACTTGTCATGATCTGTTACCAGATGCTATCTCCCAAGGCCAGCCATCCAGCAATGCCTCCTGAGCTCGCACCCACTGCTCGCCTCCTAAATGCTGCCCCCGACTTGGGATCTTCTCAAAAGAACAGGAGACCATCTACGGGTATGCCCTCTCCTCCTACACCCAAAACAAGTTCGGTGAGAGGAATCGTGCTCCCACGGCCACCCCAATGAACGTCGCCTGATGGAATAGGACCCCCAAGGGGTCCATTCAGCTCCAGCAGGCCACCAACGACCTCCCAAGGGGATGTTGCTCGGCCAAGGTGGCCGGGCAGATTCCGGAGCATCCCTCTCTAGAAAAGCTAGAGAGAGAAGCGGTGGGAGAGAAAAGAGAGACATGCTATTATTTTCATTGTGCTTCTTAAATATGCTGACATGAGTTTGTGACTTCAGACCAGCTTCAGGAATGAAATGGTTAAGATGTGTGCCGTGGAACTGCCATCCCTAGCATTTACCCAGCACCACCAAGTGCTATAGTCAAACCAAGAAAATATGTTATTATAGCATTGCAAGTCTGAACTAGGCACTGTCAATGTATTCATCCAGATATATGCAGCACCTTTACTGGCACTTAGTGATCACAGCTGGAACAGATCTCTGTATCTTTAATAAAGAAGCAGCAAAGGTATATCAAAAGAAAGATGAAAAAAATAGTTGTCATAACTTATCCAAGTTTAACTAAAAGAAAAAAAAAAACCTTTAGTTCCTCCACTCGGAGAAGATGCAGAATCATGATATATGTCAGACGAAACTGTGATTCGAGCCTGGTTGGCTTTCCAACCATAACATGCTTCAAATCTCTCTCCTCTGGTATTTCATCACGGCACATAACAACAACTGTACCAGTTTTATCAAGTCCTCTTCTCCCAGCACGGCCAGCCATTTGAATATATTCCCCTGGAAGTAATTGTCGGAACTCTTTACCATCAAACTTTCTCAAGGTATCAAACACGACCTGCAAGGACATTAAATGCTCAGCCAGCTTTTAACCGAAATAGGACCTTATCATCACACATCAAAAGAAAAAAGAAATGATGTTGCTTCGAAGAAATAATTTGCAGTTTTTATTGTCTTCATATAAAGACGACAGACAGGCAATGCCTAAGAAAAATAAAGGTCCTCTTGATAAAACTAGTTCCCACTGGCTGGGCATATCAAGTTGGCCTTACTGTGGCATGCCATGTGGCTTCTGCATGGTCCTGGAACACTCCTTAGTAGATAGGACTTCACTTAGGCAGAATGTAGATTGCCACCATTTATTTGGAACTATTGCAGGTGTATATGGCGGCCCACAGGAGTGGGTTTTCCCTATTGACGCAGAACACAACGCATTCTACCATAAAAATTAGGAAATGGACAACTATTTTCTGGTCAAAATGGGCTAACTTGACAGTGTTCCACAGCTGGAACGATGCTCATCTCAACTATGTGAGCTGTGACCTAGCTGATCCACCTAATTACCCTGCAACCATCCATCTTCTCCTAGCAACAAAGCAACATCTCTACCTCAACTTCCACCTCCTGACCTCTTCACCTTCACCTCCTCCTATCCGCACATGCTCCAACAAGGCAACAACAAGCTGCATCACCTACGACCTCCAACCAGTAAGGTCACTGCCCTATAGATATGTTTGGAAACATCTCTGGCTGACCACATACCTGCAGATGCACAGCTCAGTGACGATATTGATGTGCAGGTGAAAGGGGCATATAGGGTACATGTGGAGCATCACCAAGTTCTCCATGAGCAACAGGATCAACAAAAGTTACTCATTTGTCCTGAATGCATATCATGTTGCCGTACATTTGGTAACTAATTGCTTTCATTCACAGTAGTTTGATCGCATGGATTGATTTAGCATGGCAAGATTGTTATTGTGTGTGTGTATACATCCATATAATATATATATATATATATTGAACTGATAGTTTTGTTGGATTGCCCAGATGATTTTCTGTAAGGATAAATTAGCATTCCTCACAGCAATCTTATGTTAAATGTTACCTAGATGAAAGATTTCCCAGTGGCCTTTTCATGTCGCCATCTTGTCATCTTTATGCATTTCTGTATCAATGACAACAGCATTGGCTTCGTTCATATTGTCTTGAATTAATGATGTTGATGATGATGCCTTTTATCTCCACTGTGATGAACATTTCGATGATAAATTCTTTATGAAGATGATTTTATGGTTGTACTTTTAGGCCGCTCAAGAAGCAGAATGCGAATGCCATTACAATCTTCTCATATGTTTGGAATTGACTAGAAAACTTCCAAGGGCCGAACTTAAGGAAATCACTTTTTCTTTAGAAAATTACGGATTGAACCAAGATTTACAGGAAGCACAATTGGAAGTCATGGAAGAGAGATTCCTCTAGCCAGAGAAAAAAAAAAAAACTATAATCATTACACTGATGAGGATATACTATTCTAAGACTCAAAACTATCATGCTACCATAAGGAAATATTTTATAATTGGCTGCTCTTAAAAACTTAAAAAAGAAAAATCCCCTTTTATGTGGATAGAATTTAACTTGATTTATCAAGTGAAAAAGACTTACTGTCCTTGCTGGTGCATTAACTCCCATAGCAAATGTCTCGGTGGAGAATAATACCTACAAGGACAAATTGATCCAAAAAGTCAATAATAGGATGAACTGTAAACAGACAAAAATAGGCCTTCAACTTTCAATCAAAACATGTAGTTATTGTCTTAGCTGTTGATGAAAGAAATTGAGCCTAAACTGCACCAAGCATGATATAGATGGTTACATTGGCAGTGTATATAGTTGAAAAATAAATAATGGGATAACTACTCAATGGGAAAGAAAATCATGAAATAACTCTTTATATTTAAGAATAATTGCCGTTAGACCAACTTGATTTCAGAAGTGTTGGACTATTTTTTGTCTCTTGACTAGCAATAATAGGCAGTCAAAAGAGATGATTATTAGTGTCTGTGGAATTACATTTAAAAGTGTATGCTAAGGGAAAGCTGTGGTCACTCCTTCTGAAGGAGTTATATGCAAATGAAAGATTAAAATATTTCTTTTAAAAAGAGAAAACCAACTGAGGAACATTAATTAGAAAAATACATTCATGTATGCCACTATAAAGTAATCAGTTGGACAAATAAAATGTAAGGCACTTCCTTGTCAAATACAAACAAAAAGAAAAACAAGGAAGTACTCAAAATCGTTAAACAGGTGTATAAAAACACAACCTTGATTACCCCACGACAGAAAAGCATCTCAACAACTTCCTTAACAATCGGGAGAAGCCCTGCATGGTGCACACCAATCCCTTTTCGAAGAAGGTTTTGGACTCTGATAATCTACAACAAAATGTAAAAGCAACATAGACTTAGCAATCGTTTCAACATGTAATCCTGAGAAGATATAACATCTAAAAACCTGTGGAAGATTCCTGTCAGATCCCTTCAGGCGTGAAAATGCCTTGTCACAGAAAAGACGAATTTCACTTTTCTCAGAGCTGCTAGTAAGGTCGATGCCAGACACAAAGTCTGCGGACTTGTCACATCGATTCTTTGAGAAGCAGAAAATAACCACCTAGAATTAGATCAACTGCATTAATTAACACATTCAAAAGGTAGCAAAGGGCAAATTGCCTATTATTATACTTCCCCAACTCATGCAAATAGTTCATTTCATACATATATGTACAATACCTACTGTTATACTGCCATAACTTGTAGACTAACTCATGCAAATAATTCTTTCATAAACATACGTACACCTTTCCAGAGTTACGAAATTAATATGTGAGAACAAAATCAACAATAGGGCTGCAAATGAACTCCTCAACATCGAACACTTCTCCAGTTCTTATTTAAAAAGTCTCGTAAATTTATTCTTGATTTCAGAATTGGAAATGAATGTTCTGAAGGAAAATAAATAAGACATGGAAACAAATGTTTCCAGATGCAAGTTCCCAATACTGCTGATATTTCATTGCTACCAAAAGTCATAGTATGCATTTAATATTTTTTAAGTGGATAGTATCACAAATATAATAATGAAAGAGGACGTAGAATGTACAAGTGAGATGCATCAAAAAAACAAACCCCCACCACCTCTACAAGGAGATTCACACTAAAGTCGTGTGGTGGAACTAACTCCCCAAAGAGCCAAAAAGGGAAGTAGATAAGTCCACATTACAAAAAGAAACAGCCCATTCCTTCACTCTAGCAGAAACAACATCAAAAGCAGCTTCCTCATGGCATGAAATTCTTCTAAATATCCGACTGTTCTGCTCTCCTCACAGCATTCAGAGGGTGGCATGAAGGATTAACCACCAGACCGTCCTATCACCTTTGAGAGGCCATCACCTATTCCACTGCCTAAAAAGTTGTTGGACGTCCAAATGCTGCAGGAAGGTACAGTGGGAACCTCTAGCCGCCTCCCTCCAAACTCCCTAACAGTAGGAACAACTCACAAAGAGATGGTCAAGATACTCGTCTTCTTGCCCACATCAAACAAAAGACTGCTGAATATTTGGCATAAAGCAGCGCAGCCTGTCCTGAATCGGAAGATGCCCATGAGATATTCTCCAAATCAAAACCTTGACGGGGCTCTTAGGGAGCCAAACATGATCATGCAAACTATGTCAAACCCCACCATCTGAGATGATATGGTAGTCTGACTTGACGGTGAAGCATCCTCCCTTCTCTCACCTCCATCCACTCATCTCCTTTGACAAACGAGCGAAATGAAGTAAGAAAGGCTAGAAGATTCTATAGTTGCACCATCTCATCAAACTTGAAATCCCTCCTAAAGGTCGACGTTCAAACCCCACCCAGCAAGGTCGAGTAAATGACTGGGCTACTATCCCCATTGTGCCCACCGAGATTTGGAACAAAGAAGGGTATAGATCTTGCAATGCAAAGTCCCCATACCATCTGTCCTTTCAGAAAAGTGTCACATCCCCCCTACCAAGCTACCAAGACATACCCTAGCTCTTAAAGAAATAGTATCCCTGCATCAGAGGATATTACGCCAGAGCGGAAAGATGCTGGCGCTAGAAGAAGGCTACAAGTCCCAACGACCGTTCCTACCAAAATACCATTCTCTAATCACCATGTCCCATAGTCCCTCTTCTCCAAGGATGACAGAGTCGGGTCGGGTGGCTGGGTTGGCCCCAGCCGATCCCGACCCCGAGTCGGGTCGGAGTCGGGCCGAGTCGGACAGTGGACTTTGCAAACCTAGTCTCGTGGGTGGGTGGGTGTTCCCCCCCCCCCCAAGTCGGGTCGCCAGGGGCCGACCCGACTCAGAGTCGGCCGACTCCGCTCCGAGTCGGCCGACTTTGCCATCCATGCTCTTCTCCACTTCCTATCCTCCAAAGCCATTTGCAAAGAAGGGTGTGGTCAAAATCTTTGAAGTTTTTCAAACCCAAACCACCTGAATTCTGCTACCCTCTCCCATGCAATATCGTGACAAGCCCTGCATCTCCCTCCACTGCCTGCCAAAAGAATCTACATTGGGTGGACTCGAGCTTCTTCATCACCGTCCTTGGCATCCTGAACATGGAAAGAAAATAAGTGGGCAAACTCTTCAACACCGAACTGCACAATACCAATCTCCCTCCAAAAGATTGAATCTGCTAATGATGGGCTGCCAATCAGGACACCTAAGAGCATGGAAGGCAGAATCGGCCAATCCGAATGGGAATCAGATTGGCCATGGTCGATCCAGGCCGATTTCTCCGATTCTGGCGGATTCTGATTGGGAATCGGCCGGATCAGATCGAGATCGGCCCTGGCCGATTCAGGGGTCCGATCCAATCCTGCCTTCCATGCCTAAGAGCACCCAGGATAAAAGGAAGTCCCAGATATGACAGTGGAAACTTGCCAATCTTACAACCTACCAAGCAAACCGCCCTCCCTAAGACCCATTCATCTAGGTTCATTCCTATCAAGACACTCTCGTTAAAGTTGACCTTGAGACTTGTTACCTCCTCCAGAAGTTCCAGCAAATGCCTAGCCATGAGCGGCATGCGTGCTCCCTCAGCAAGGAATATAATAGTATCACCCGCATGCTACAAGTGAGTGATGGTCATACCCCCTCTAGCCCCTTGAAAATTTGAGATCAGCCCCACCGCTTCCGCCTACTGCCATACCTTGCTTAGCACACTAGCAACCAGAACAAAAAAGAGTGGAGAGACCTTGACTATTGTGAAACCAAGAAGAAGGTTTCCCATTGATGAAGATCACAAAAGATGCCGAGGAGATACATGCCTTGATCCAACTCATCCATTTTTCACCAAAGCCCATCCGGTCCAAGACATCCAAGAGGCATTGCCAATTAACCGTGACATTTGTCTTTTTAAATCCAACTTTAAGACCACACCTTTCCTCTTCTGCTGCTTTAAAGCAAACAAACACCATGGACCACTAGGAAGTTGCCTAGAATATGTATCCCCTTGATAAAAACTCCTTGGAAGTGGTCAACCAGCCTATCTATAATAGCAAGCAGCCTTCTTGCCAAAACCATCGAGATGTTCTTATACGAGCCATTCAATAGAATGATGGGTCTAAAATCCTGAAATTCCTATGCCTCCTTCTTCTTAAGGATGAGCACAAGGAAGGTCTTATTAATGTCCCCCATATGTTCCCTCCCCTCCTAGAACTCCCTTGCAGCAGAGATCAAGTCACCTGTAATAATGGGCCAACATTTTTGAAAGAAGGCAATAGGGAAGCCATCCGGTCCAGGTGCCTTATCTCCAAGAAGTGAAAATTTCCTTGATAAATCTCCTCCTTCGAGAAAGGCCGCATGATGGCATCCCTCTCATGGGGAGAGAGAGAAGGAAGAAGGTCATCTGTTATCGAGGATCTACGAAAGTCCTCCGTGAATAGGCTAGAGTAAAACTCTCGCGCCTGCCATCTGATGTCCTCTGCAGAGAATGAAAGATCGTCCACCATAATAGAAGAGATGGAGTTCACCCTCCTCCTCTCAGATGCAATCTACTGAAATTAGGGCTGTTCAAAATTTGGTCCAACTCGAATTCGGTTCGGTTTCAAATCTCCTACGGTTCAGTTCAGTTTTACATTGTGAAACCGAAATGAACTGAATATATATATATATAGGTGAAGTCTGTGGTGCGGCGGGGTCCGTTGGTGTGGCCCCGCCGCACCACAGCTGGGCGCCCTCGGATGGGCATTCGAGGGCGCCAAAAAAAAAAAACGGGACGTTGCCACCCCCCTGCCGCCGCGTGCTATGCGGGTGCCGTAGGCACGCGTAACAGGCGGCTGGCGCAACGTCCCGTTTTTTTTTTTTTTTTTTTTTTTTTTGGCGCCCTCGGATGGGCATCCGAGGGCGCCCAGCTGTGGTGCGACCAACGGACCTCGCCTCACCACAGACTCTATATATATATATATATATATAATACATAATATCATAAGAGTGTTTGTAGCGCAGTGGGTTTGAGCGCGGGCTGCACGTGACCTCCCCTTGGAGGTCGCAAGTTCGACTCTCGCACACCCTTAAAATTCAGCTTTTTTGTCTATTTTCGGTTTGAACCAAACCAATCCGATCGGATCGGTTCGGTTCACTTGGGGCGCTCGGTTCATTTCGGGTTGGATAAAATTAGGGGTGAACCGGGCGAACCGACCCATGTTCACCCCTAACTGAAATACATCATATTCTTGTCCCCCTCTTTGATCCATCTATCTATCTCTAGACCTCTACCTCCAATAAATGTCCTCTATGAGAAGAATTTCCTTATATTGTTCCTTCAATAAGGCCTTAAAAAGTCCATCCCCATCGTCCATAAGCTTTGCCTTCTCCAAGCTATCCAACCCTTCAATGTGTTGAAGAATTTTATCCTCCGCCGCCTCTCCCTGGCAAGGCCTTATTAACACCCCATTCCTTCAACACTTGAGTTGTATGCCTTAATCTTCTCAGCAGAGTAGCAGTAAGAGCAGGTTGGCAACCAGCAGCAAAGACAGAGGCTAAAAAATCATCCTTCCTGAACCAGAGTTGCTTAAATTTAAAACTGTGCTTCCTATCCTACACTTAACTAGTCTTCAAAATAATGATGATACCAACTATGGCGGAACGCCTCGACCAAGCCCGTTAAACCGATAACGTACTTGATCCGAGTCCGCCTCCTGCGAACGGGCCGAAGCCTCGCAAGGGATACCAAACCACAGTCCGTGTAAACACAAAGAGACACACCACATTTTATATATATATCACAAGTTACATAGCCATTTCCACAAAACTGAAAGGAAATACAAGAGCCTGGGGCATACCCCGAGGTACAACTGAAGAAAATAAACACTAACTACACTACACTGCTGGAGCTGCTACTACACAGCTGAGGTACCGACCCTGCACCGCTACGGCGCGGCTCTGACTGGACGACGGTCGTGAAACGTCCTCCTCGCTCTCACCTGTGGGGGTAGGGGTGAGCCTCGCTAGTCACTGGCTCAATAGGGAATCCCCCAACACCGAGTGAACCAAAACCACAGATACAAAAGCAGTAAACAGTACCAACAATTTATAGAACAGCTAAGCAGGATATAAAAGCTGTAAAAATACTCACCGTCTGCCGACTACGAAAAACAACTGTAATAATAAACGGCAAACCAGTACAAGTGTACAAGCTAAAGTAGAGACAGCTAAACACGAGCCACGTGAACTGGTTCGCGACACCAGAAACTGACTCGGACAAGCTAACACAGGTCTACCTCTCAGTCTCGCAGCCAAGAACGAAAGGTCCAGCTGCCTCCACGTGAAAAGGTCAAGCAACTGTGGAGACCAACCAAACACCACCACCTGCGGACCACACGGTCACAGGCCCATGCCTGACACCTCTAGAGATCCTGGCCCGGAACTCTCTAGAGTGAGGCACTAGAAAAGGACTAGCTGGGGTCCAGTACGTCTACTGGTGTCCGTACCCCCAACTACGAACGCGCTACAAATGACTAAAGACAAACACAAGTGTCACTGTCCCACTGTCGTCTTTCCCTCAGCCGGACGTACAACTCAAACACAGGAGTGAGGGTGTCCAGGTCAGACGACACAGACCTCGACGGTACAACACAAGTACCGGGACAAAGCCCCGAGCTAACAGCCTGGCTCACAAAGACCTGGGGCACCCAACTGGAGAGGTACCACGGTAGGCGTCGTACTACTCGCCACGTACACAAAACCATGTGCACGACACACACAAACCACGTGAAACCTCACGTAAACCTCAAGTAACAACAGTCCACTACTCGTGAACCCAACTGGACTCGCGTGAACAACACGCAACCTCGAAAGTGAGTAACTAACTACATACCCCATATACTAAACACAGAAACCATGTGCACTCAGTTGCACCACAGTGCCAACGCACCATTCATTATTGATAAATACCATAAACAATCGTTTCTGCTTATACACAAGTTAGCAGCCACATCGACTGCCGCTTACAGGAAGTAGACGGCAATGGATCTAGCCGTCTGTATCCCGGCTGATGAACCTGGCGTCAATCGATGTTGACGCCAAGATCTTCAACCTCTATTCCTGCAGAAACCCTAAACCATTCTACAGGTTTTACCATCGTTAAAACATCGGGAAAACATAAGGAAATAGTTTCTCTAACATTCACACATTATAATTAAACCATAACAGCATGCTTTACTACTTAAATTCATCAAACCACCCATTGTTCCCACAAGGTGCAACTTAACCCGATAATACATTAAACATGCTGATTCATGTGGTTAAGTCGTGTTTTAAGGACCCTACGGAGCTAACAGGGTTCGTTCCCTACCTCAAAACACGCTTAAACCTTCCGAATTCTCCAGGTTCACACCGAACCCTCCGCGAGCTCCCACAGCAATTGCACCACACCACGGCGTTTCCTCGTCCGATTCGGCAACGCCACACGTCTCACGATCCTCCAACCACTCTCTTGTACCTGTTGGAAGCTTTAGGGATACGGGGGCGTGAAGCTGGGGCAAGGGGAAGAGAGAACAGGGTAGAAAACCTGCCCTCAGGTGACCCTATAACCTGCAGATTTCACAGTTGGCGTCAACCCATCTGCCGCTTAGGCCAACCGCCACCATAAACGTCCACATCTTATGCCGCCAAGTTCATGAAGTCAACGGCACCTTACCTGGACGCCAACAAGTCAACGGCCACACCTGGCCGCCAACTCCACTCTCACTGCTGCAGGTTCTATTTCATTTCAGGACCAAACCTGCACACTCCACAAACCTGCTCCACACTGGCCTCACAACGGCCATCACAACCACAACACACACGATCCAAAAGGATCCGAAAATAAGCGACGTTACATTACTATCTAAAAAAAAAATTTCGACCTCGAAATTCATAACACAAAAGTGATCCTCCCAATCAACTCCCAATCAACAGAGATCGGGAACTTGTCCAACCTAGAGCACACAACATGTGCTCTAAGGTTCGACTAGATATAGCAGCCATTAACCATACCAATGTCCATCAGAGCAGTCTCCTGGATGAAGTTCGAGAACTCCATGTCACCATCATACCCTGTAGCCCCCTGTCCTCTCCGAGGGAGCAACCACAACATTGAAATCCCCACCCACACTCCAAGGCCTACCAGAAGAAAAGTGATGGGAAGTCAAATCATCCCAGAGCTGCCACTTCTTCTCTCTAGCTTGAGGACTATACACCCCATTGAAATCCCAGGAAAAACCATCTTTGACACACCAGAAATGCATAGTAAGCACCCACCTGCCCACCACTGTATCAGCAACCACTTCCTCCACCTTAAATGGGTTCCAAATGATGAGAATACCTCTAGATATTCCAATAGTCGAGGAGGATACCTCTATGGACAAGCGAACCCCACCAACCTCCCTCACAAGCTCACTACTATCACCCTCCCACTTGATCTCCTAGATATATAAGATGTCCACCTTACACCTTCTAACTAATTCCCACACCGTTCTTCTCTTATCTACCCCCCCCCCCCCCCAACCTCTCACATTCCATAAGAGAATTCTCATTGAAAACACAAGGCAGCCCTTTTCTCCCCTTCCTCCACTCCCACCCTACCTTCCCTCATTAGAGACCTCTCCCCAGCCCACATACTACTATACTAGCACTCCACTACTTGTGGATCTTGGAGAAAACCCCCCTCAAGTCCTTCTCCACCACTAAGAAGGGTATGCCAACTTTTTCTGTCACTTCCCTTGCCTACTCCATACACAAGTATTCAACTTTCTTGAGAAGGGCCTTTACAACCTTCATTCGATGTTCCCAGCCTAAAGTTATCACGAAGTCCGTTGTCGTCGTGTTTGGAAACATACTTGTCATCCCCATCGTCTTGAGTCCTCTATAGCATCCCACGTGGGGGTTCATCCATCCCAGGGACATCCCGAACAAGGACCTCCCCATCCTCCGGTTCGGACAGCACCAATAAAACAAGGCGCCTTGCTCCTCCAGGTTGAGCAGGAGAGACATGCCAGACTCATAAGCCCATAGTTGTCAAGGCGTTCGCCTAGGCGCCGCTTAGGCGCCGCTTAGGCGTAAAGGCGCCCTTGAAGAGGTAGGCAATCTGGCCGCTTTTCTGAAATGGCAAAAGGCGTCTCTAGGCGTCGCTGAGGCAGTCTAGGCGTACGCCTAAACCGCTTGGGCAGTTATTGGGTCGCCCAGACCCAATAAAATATCCGGTCGTAGTTTCTGAAAAGGCCAAAACCCAAAACCCCACGCCCCAAACCCCACCCGACCCCGTTGACCCCGCGTTCCCTCCCCGATCGCGCGATCGGCGAAGCACCGAAGCTAGGGCCGCTCCGAAGCCATCGTCGCCGGCTCCGGCGTCCACCATCACCGGCTCCGGTGACTCCCTCCGGCCTCCACCATTGCCGCCTCCGGCTCTACGGCGTCCACCCTCTTCGAAGGTACCTCGCTCTCTCTCTCCCTCCCTCTTTCGACTCTGGAGGAGACATCGCCGGAATCGTCCGGCTCCCTCCCTCCTTCTCTTCTCTCCCGGTCCTTCTCCCTCCCTCCCTTTCTCACTTTCTCTATTTCTCATCTCCGACCTCCCTACTCCCTCCCCCCTCTCTCACTCTCTCGTCTCCAAGTGCGCAGAGGGCCTCCGGCCCCTGCTCCCTCCCTCCCTCTCTCACTCTCTCATCTCCCAGTCCCTGCTCCCTCCCTCCCTCTCTCACTCTCAAACTCTCTCATCTCCCAGTGCGCAGAGGGCCTCCGGCCCCCTGCTCCCTCCTTCCCTCTCTCACTCTCTCATCTCCCAGTCTCTGCTCCCTCCCTCCCTCTCTCACTCTCTCATCTCCCAGTGCGCAGAGGGCCTCCGGCCTCCCTGCTCCCTCCCTCCCTCTCTCAGTGACACAGTCACATGACTGTGGTCACTGTGCTTACAGTGACACAGTCACTTTTATTTGGTTAATTATGTTTATTAAATATGATGTACATTTTTTTCCCCAGAGAATACAATGTTTATTAAATATGTGATGAGTTTGTGTTTATGTGTTATTTGAGAGTTACTATTTGATATTGTCATATTATTTCATAGTTTTTTTGCAGATTTTAGAACGACTTTGCGAATTAAAAGATTAGTAACATTATGTTATGTATTCCATTCATTGATATTAATTTCTTCTTCAAAATTTTAACATTTATGACTTAATTTTCTGTAATTTTTTCTGCAATTTTATTTTCTATAATTTTTCTGTAATTTAATTTCTGCAATTTAATTTTCTGTAATTTAATTTCTGCAATTTTTTTCATACTTTTGATTTTTTTGTAATTTTCATATATTTTATTATGTTATGTATATTAGGAAATATGTATTTTAGATTTTTTTAATTGGTGGCTTAAGTGTCGCCTAAGCGACGCCTAAGCAGACGCTTAAGCGCCTAAGCGCTTAGGGACCCGATGAACGCCTTGGTTCGCCTTGACAACTATGCATAAGCCTCAACCTCTAAACCCATAGCTTCGCCACCATGTTGAGAGGAGATGATGATCGACTCGGATACCCCAACAGAGGCAGGTAAAGGTCGATCTCCCACCTCCCTTTGGGATCCCACATCTCCTTCTCCTAAATGCATCTACATCTGAATCGCCGTTGGACTTTGCCCCAGCTTAAGAAGGTCATTGAGATTGTTGACCGCTAGCGAAGCCGCCATAGTGAAGGGTGCTGCTGGGGGTAAGAGTGCCCCAAAGGCTAGTAGAGAGAAGCCAAGGTCTGCGTCGAGGCCTCTCACCTCGGGAAGATGTTGTAGAGGTTGTATCAAGGAAGGCAGGATCGGGATCGGGATCGGGATCGACCATGGTCGATCCGATCCTGGATCGGATCGGATCGCAAGATCCCATGGATCCCAGGGAAGTCTGGCCGATCCTGGATCGGCCAGATTATAAAATGTTTATTTTTTTTGGAAAAAATGCAGGAAAAATCAGGAAAATTCAGAAAAATTCTGGAAAAAACAGAAAAAATCTGAACTCCTGAAAGAACTAAGATTTGCATCAAAAATCAATTATACATGCATTCATAGTACATAAAACATGAAATTTAAGACATTGTACATGTAACTTACATTTGATAGAAGACTAATAATCTTTCCATCCACTTCCAGACATAGATGAGCCACCATCATTTGGGTTTTGGTAGCTATGACCAAAGAGGGAATTTGCTAAATCATGCATACCCATTTGAATCCCTCTTGGTGTAAATTGTTGACTTGAGCTTTCTCCAGATTGTGATGGAGCTGGACACCATATACCAAGCGGTTTGTATGTACTTGTTGCTTCACTAGGGCCACTAGGCTCTTGTTCTTGTGAAGGCCAAGGTCCCCATCCTCCTTGTACTCCATAAGGTGAGCTACTAATATCTGAGTACGGTAAAATGGGAGGCTGAAATGCAGGTATATGAGTAGACCCTGAACTATAGTTTGGCTCCCAAGGTGGCCACTCATAGGCTGCATGATGTTGTTGTCCTTCATATCCCCCTTGTCCATGCCCTTGTCCTTCTCCTCCGCCTCCCTGATGTTCTGTTTCTGGTACATAACTTTCAGTAAGCCCTACACCTGTGGCCCCAGTATATCCTGCTCCTGCATATCCCTGGCCAGCTCCTGTGGCCCCAGTGGCAGCCCCATCATCATCATCATCATCATCATCATTTGGATCTTGTGTGGTGTCATCACTACGAATTGGTTGCTGCACTTTCCTCTTTTTTTGCCTGGCATATGTTATTTTTTCTAACTCTAAGGCTTTTGAACTCTTCTCTTTTTGTGTTGCAGCTCTTCTTAATGCAGGCTGAGTGGGAGGCACTCTAGATGTCTCTGGTAAGATAGCTGAGTGTCGTGGCAAAGAGAAGAGAGGACCGAGGGTGAGAGGTTGGTCCTCACTTACCCTAAGCTCTGGATCTCCAGCCTCTACTCCATCCAATTCTCCTTCCGCCCATGAGCAATCACGAGGGTCAAATTCTGGAACATCCCTTTCCTGTCTTGTTTCCACCCATGCATTTAGTGGGTGTTCCTCATCAAATAACTCATCAACATCAATTTGAGATGATAATGCTTCCCTCTCTGCAAAACGTTGCTCCCAATGACTACCTGCAAAAGTCATTAGCCTTGCCTCGCTCTTCTTTTGTCTATCTTTAATGCATTTCAGCTTCAACCTCATATTGTAGTGGCAATAGACCAACTTCTCTAGCCTAGTTGCACTCAACCTGTTCCTCACTTTTGTGTGAATAAGTGAGAAAGTGCTCCAATTTCTCTCACACTGGCTAGATGAAGTGGTCTGACTGAGTACTCTAATAGCAATCCTTGCAAGTGGACTTCTTTGACCAGTCTTGTAGTCTAACATAACCCACCACTCACCTACAAAAAAAAAACATACAATGAATTAGCACATAATACAAGTGATTTGTCATTTTGTTATGAAGTAAGCATGAGCTTAAGTCTGAAGGTTCTTACCCGGACCCATTCTGGTCACTGCTTCTTTAACATCATAATCTCTGTAGATGTCCAACTTCAGTTTAAATCTGTCCATCTACAGTATAATACAGTTGCTAAGTGTAACTCCAAAAGTATATTGAATACATGAAAATGGAATGAAGTTTTTAACTTGGTCGTACCTCTATCATAGCATCTATTCTTTCGTCCATGCTCCTAGATAATCTCCCGATGACATTGATTGTCCCCTGGAGCACCTCACCATCATTGTGAGGGGAATCACTATATTGATGCCTAGGGTTAAAGAAATACCCTATATGTACAAAACATGTGTAGTAAGTTAGAAATTCAACTCATGCTAATAAGAAATATGCACAATAAGATATAATACATTTACCTGCTGCATGTAAATCATGGTGGAGTGTTGACTCCCATCTTGCATCAATAATCTTCCACCATTTTTTATATGCTTGCGGATGCTTCTCTCTCAACCTTTCCTTGGCTTTATCCATAGCCTCATATAAGTAACCCATGTCATTCTTGTCCTCTCCATCAACCATCCTCAGCACCTGTACTAGAGGCTCTATTAGCTTCAAATAATAGTGGATTTTCTCCCAAAAACGATGGTCACTGACCAAGCAAGAAATCTCATGTGCCACATCTCTGGATTCCTCTCTCAATGTAGCCACATGTGCCAAGTACTCGGAACTGTGTATGAGAGTGCCCAACTCATGTCTAAACTGATGCAGACTCTCCAATGCAATAAATTGTGAGGCAAATCTTGTTGGGCCAGGACGAATTATGTCATGTCCATTGTGCACTCTCTCATCATATGTAAGATTCTATTGTGTCCATAAATAAAAGTAGTAATCAATTGCGACTTGGACACCAAGTCATGCACATGTTTGTCTTTGCCAATATCCTCCATCATCAAGTCTAAGGAGTGGGCTGCACAAGGGACCCAATAAAGATGATGTCGTTTTGCCATCAATTTTCTTCCAGCTGCCTTGTAACTTGCTTCATTATCAGTGACAACTTGGACTACATGTTCCTCGCCAATTTCATCAATCATCTCATCCATGAGCCTAAACAAGTAATCTGCATTTTTTATTTGCCCACTTGCATCTATAGATTTCATGAACACTGTACCCTCACTACAATATACAAGAAAGTTAATCATGGACCTTCTTGTTGTTCCCGTCCATCCATCACACATAAGAGTACAACCTCTTGCCATCCATATATCTTTGAATGACGCCACCCAATCCTTTATCTCAGTCAATTCCTCTTCAAGATATTTGCTATAAATCTCCTTTGGTGTAGGAGCTTTCAAACCTGGACCTGCCTCACCAACTGAATCTATCATCGTTTGGAAATAAGGACTAGATGCTGTATGGGCTGGGACCCCTGCATGCAAAAACCATTTTACAATGTTTTTAACTGCATGTTTAGCGGAAGCAGCTGTGGCCTTTACCCCTTTCATTGCATGCTTTATGCCAGGCTGTTTTGATGAAGATTTCCTTCCCAAAATTGTGTCAACCCCACTAGTTGGTCCCGTTCCCCTCATTGAACCACCTCTCCTGATAGGTGGTGCCGGTGGCCGTGTGACACTAGCCCCTGATGATGATCCTTCTCTTGTACTATGGAACCTCCGCATGTCACTTTCCAACATGGCAGCACGCCGACTCTGCCGTAGTCCTTCTCGCCATTCTCTCTCATTAGGTGAGAGATCCTCATAATCTGTATCATCTGAGTCCTCAACATCAACAGTTCTTGTAGCTGCCTTACTTTTTCCCTTCCCAGAAATCTCTTCATGCAGTTCTTGTTGATGTTGAATACGTATGCCTCTTTGTTGTTGTCTTCCAGCCATGTAGTCTTTCATCTCATTCACTAACTCCCGTGGACAATGCTTGCATTTTACTACATTTGTTCCAATGCCTGCAATGTGTTGTTTTAGGCGGTATACACCTCCATTCATTTCCTTACCACAGTGGTTACACCGCACTCTCTTAGAGGCAGCATCAATAAGGACACCGTGTTTCCATCCAATGTCTACTTGTGGTTGCTCTTCCTCGTGTCCCTCATCAGCCATACTTGCTAATCCTATAACAAATTAAGAATACAAACACATTCATGTGTAAGTATACAATTATAAACATAATTACATCTAATATTAACCCTAATTAGGGTGAAATTTAGAGATTTTCTCTAATTTCCCGAAATGAATTGTTCCATTATCATAGAAAGGCATGATTAAGTCAATTAAGTGATTGGAACACTTAATTGATCTCTAATTGTGCTAATACAACATAAGCCCCAAATATCAACCCTAATTAGCCAATTAGGGTGAAATTTGGAGATTTTATCTAATTGACAAAATGTAAGGGAATAATAAGAAGATATAAGAAGATTAAACATGTGTACATGTGTTTTCATTTTTTTCAGAATTTATAACTGAATTTCGAAATTAAAAAATGAAATATACCTTAAAAAGAACAACTTCTTCCTTGCTTGAGTAAGATCTCTTGAGATCTACTCAAGAAGATCTCCCTTGGATGTGCTCTTTCTAACCTCTTTCAAACTTGAAAGAGAAGATAGGGTTTAGAAGAAAAAGTAGAAGAGGAAGGAGAAGAGGAAGAAGAAGAACAAGAACAAGAACAAGAAGAAGAAGAGGAGGAGGAGGAGGCCGGCTGGGGAGGAGGCCGGCGGCGGTGGAGGAGGCCGGCGGCGGCGGTGGAGGAGGCAGCCCGAGCTGGGGGGGAGGGGGAGCACCTTCCTTCCTTCCTAGGACACCAAAACCTGCATCTTTTGGTGTCCTCGGGTGGGAAGGGGGCGAAATAAGGGGGATCGCGCCGGATCGATCGGGATCGACCCTTATCGGGTCGGATCGACGCCGGATCGATCGATTCGACCCGATAAGGGTCGATCCGGCGCCGTAAGTTCAAATTTGAACTGAACAGGGCCGGATCGACTGAATCGAGCCGGGATCGATCGATCCCGGTTCGACTCGAGCGATCCAACTCAGATCCTACTGAGTTGGGTCGATCCAGCCGGAAATGTGCGGTTTTGGGGTTCTTCAAGGGGGAATCGACCCTTGGGGGGTCGATCCGATCCGGGATCGAGCGATTCTGGCTCGATCCCGGCGATTCTTCCTTCCATGGATTGTATGGCCCCACCACTAATCAGGTGCGGAAGACGACTGATGTCAATTTTGTGAGTTGTGGGCATGCGCCTCAAATCAGATGAACTCGACGCACCTGGTCGGGCGGAGTGGGAGGTGGAAACCCTAGGCTCGCCGAAGCAAGGGTAGGCAACTCCTCCACCAAACGAAGGGCAAGTGAAGCACCGACAACACCAACGGTTGTGACCGTCGAGAAGGTGGACGGACCAAAAGCCTAGACGAAAGCTGACAGAGTGAATCTTGACACCCCCCCCGGACTCCTTCAATACAGACCCTAAATCTTCTCGCCGACGAGGAGGGGAAGGTGCCCAAGTTCTCCAGCCAACGAAGAAGACGCAAGACCACACCACCTAACGTAAGGCAACCACCATCCGCCAAGGTCACTACTCCATACTGCCTCCTCATCTCTTCCCTCTACCAAGAAGAGCTAACCAGACACACTAGATATTGTCTAGACCCCCCTCTCCTCCCCTAGGCAACTCTTGATCACCATTACCTCCGTAGAGCCATCCTTCAGCTCCTCAACATCTCCACCGTTAGGTCCCCCAAATACAAGAGCCAACTACTTCCACGAACCACCTCCGCATCAAGGATGGCAGTGTCGGTTTCGGACAGTTTCAGAAAGTTTAAGGGAATTTGCTTCAAAGGATCATGTTTAGGCCAGTATCGGGTGTGTCGGTTTCAGTTTCAGATAGGTCCAAAACCGAAACGTTTCGGTTTCGGCTGAAACTGCCATCCATGCTCCGCATAGGATCGCTCCCCCCACACCTCAACCCACCCATCAGCTTGAACTTCTCCTTACTTTTGGGACAGCAACGCCAAATGTGAACCCTTCTCCCACAAGCAAAGCAAGTCAGCTCCCTTCTCGCTTCTGCTGCAGCCATTGGCCAGCCGGGCATTGGCGCGGAACATGACCCCGCAGTCCACACCCAAAGCAGGTCTTCCCCGCTTATAGGACCCCAGCCCTTCCCTCTCTACGGCCATGAAGGTGCTGCAGGGGAGGACACCCCCCACCGGGCACCTTGGTCCCCAGAGCACTGCCAGGGACACTCGGCAACAGAAACCATCTCCCCAAGGGGATGTTGTTTGGCCACGAAGGCCAGCCCATCTCTAGAGCTTCTATCACCAGAAAAAGTTAGAGAGAGAAACTCTTCGACTTTTTTAATTTGTTACATTTGTGTGTGTGTGTGTGTGTGTGTGTGTGTGTGTGTGTGTGTGTGTGTGTGTGTGTGTTCGTGTGTGTGTGTGTGTGTGAGAGAGAAAGAGAGAGAGAGAAGATGGAAGATGTGTGTGTGTGTGTGTGTGTGTGTGCGCGTGTGTGTGTGTGAGTCTACATCTGCATGCAATAAACATTTGTTACATTTGTTTCGTGTGTGTGTGTGTGTGTGTGTGTGTGTGAGAGAGAAAGAGAGAGAGAGAAGATGGAAGATGGAGATAGCCACTCCAATTGTAGCAGTAAGGGGGGGGGGGTGAGAAACTCATCCCAGGCTGGTGGCTGAAGAGGAGACCATGGCCAAGCTCTGATTAACTATGCATAGTCTCAAAATATGATGTGTCTATATGTTTATATGCATATAGAGGGCTAAACAAAGCCCACCCACCCAACCAAAAAAAAAGGGAAAATCATCATTGCTTTCTTCCTCCTCCCACATCCAAAATTATGTCCTGGGCCACCACATTCACTGGATAGAATCCTGTCCAGTGCAGTTAATGAAATATTCAAAATGAATTCAAAATTAATTAAAGAATTATCTTTATATGATTTTGAATAAATGTAGTTTCAGTCTGAACTCCAATGAGAAATTGGAAACAGAAACATAGCAGAAGCCCATTATTGTTATTTTGACTCCATTTCCAATTATTTTTATAGAATAAGTGAATAACAGTTAACACACATTCCTAACTATGCTGCAAACCAATTTGCACCCAAGGCAACACCAATAAGATGCATCTAATACAGAATCAATTAGAATTTGCACAAAATCAAGACAACACAAGGCACCTACAACAGTGTCATAGTCCAAATAATCATGTGGCATATCACTTTTATCATCTTATCCCCCTGCTAGCAGGTAAATATGTAAGACTTTTCCACATTGGTCCATAGAGAGAAAAGAACAAACAAAAACATTTTGGAAGCTCCAATTTACATACGGGTAAAAGAGATGTCCTTGAAAGTTTGTTTATGAGCAACAACCATAAAGAAGATTCTGATCTCTTTGCCCCCCAATTGTTCTTACGCAGCCCACTTGTTCCTGAGATATTCATCAGCTGAGGCCCTGAATGCTTCTGAACTTTGTTCCGACCGGAAGTTTCATGTTGCCTAGCTTGGCTCCCACCACGCACTGCCATAGAACCTGATCCAGAAGTGCCTCCAGATGTGGAGTTTTTTTTCTTGAAAACATCTTTAGCCGCTCTCAGACCCTGGGGCAAAAAGTTTTCACTCTCACATATCTTATACAATTCCCCAGAATAGAATAAGCAGTGCTCCAGAGGGACAGGTCTTTTTGTGGTCCTGATTAACAATGCATTCAAGGAAACAACTTAAAGTGGATCATAGTTGAAAAAGCTCTTGATGTTTCCCTAACTACAGAATAAGGAAAATTTGTTAGTAGATCCAAGGTGCTGAAGCACCACCATGTTGGAAATCATTTAAATATATAATCAGATGTGGTGTGCTTAATTTAATAATTACCCAGTAACACGTATTTCCTTTTGCTTTGTCCGGCCTATCCAATCTGCAAATTCAACTGTATTTGGGACCTGCAAAATACTCAAGAGAGGAAGATGATGCACTATGAGACGAGTTAAATGCACTGGAAAAATCATGGAAATCAATCAAGTTAAACAGACACCCAAGTATCCTCCTAGGTTCAGATTATATGCAATTGTCTATTACACATAAAGGCAAAGGATCTACCGTTGCTGAAAGGAGGACAAAATTGATATGCTGTGGAAGCATTATTATTACTTCCTCCCAAACAACGCCTCTCTCTGCATCATTCACATAATGCACTTCATCAAAAATAACCTGCTTGCCAGAAAATAAATGAACATTTATGCTAGCCAGAAAATTTAAGGCAATGGGAATTCAAGGATTTGCTTGGCTGAAAAAGGGTTAGAGGAAGCGAAGAAGGTATTTTACCCATTCGATGTCCCGAATAATATCAGCACCACGATAGAGCATTGATCTTAATATTTCAGTAGTCATTATCAGACAAGATGCCTCAGGCTTCAAGCTCACATCTCCAGTAAGAAGTCCTACATCAAATTTCCCACAAAAATCCCTGTATTTCTGGTTGCTGATGGTTTTGATGGGAGCAGTATACACAGCACGTGTGCAGTGCTGCACAGCATAAGCAACTTTTAGCCGTTCAACATTGAATGACCATATAAAATATCAGACACAATATAGTGTTACGTAGCATATATTACTAGATAACAGGAACAAGTTCGACTAATAGAGCACACACAATATAGAATCTGAAAGATGCTAAAACACAGACTGCAAGAGAATAATATGCAAGGGATGCTGCAAAGTTAGCAAGCCAAGCATAAAAAATCATTAAGCAAAGGAGAACAAATTAAAGAAAAACAATTGTAGTCTAGAGGATAGTTGCTATACTTTGGTTGCCAAAGCAAATGCATACTCTGCAACAACCGTCTTCCCAGCTGAAGTATGGGCAGCAACAAACACAGACTCACCTCTTTCAAGGTAATAAATAGCCTGCACTCAATGAAAACAAAAACTTAAAGAACTTTCGTTGCTACTCAAAACATTAATATAAAAACAAATTTCCTCACTATCATACAGATTAATGTTTGTTGACCATCATCTCTTTGTGAATACCATCACTTAATGACTCACCACTGAATAAATATACATCCTATCAAAAGTTAAGACCAACTTCCCCACTCTGAAAATAGTGGATAGTAGGATAATTAAAAATGCAATTGTAGAAGATAGTACACTCATAAGCTGATCCCATAGCTCAAAATTGGATACTTCGAGGACAAGTATCTATGTGGATGTAAAACATGTCATCATAGGGAACACCACTTAGTTCAAGTTTAGAAGCTCAACATGAATTACTTCGAGTTTAGAAGCTCAACATGAATGTCATCCAACATAGGATGGTCTAATAGGTCTTTCAAAAGGAAGGATCATCATGTATGGACAAATAGAAGAAATTAGTATAGAAGTTTGTCAAAGGTGTACATAGTTACAATTATTGTTGTCATCAATCATCATCAACAAATGTTGCAATTACCATCAGGGATGATTTCATATATAATATAAAAAAAAATGTCATATTGCATGTGCAACATCATGTACGCCACACTTATAAAAGTAAATTTTTCATATTTGTCATGACCGTTACCCTGTATTCTATTATACAAATCAAATATAGTTAGAAACCAATCCATTGTTTTCGTGAGAAAAAGATAATCCAGCAATCACATGGATTCTCTCACCATTTTGGTTTTCTTTATTTATAGCTTTCGTGTCTTTTTTGGACCAAGCCTACTAATGTAGGTTAGTGTCCTTTTCCTCTCCCCATCAACACAAGTTGATGTTAATTACATTGATTGCATAATCCGACTAATTAGCAAAGGACTTTGCAAAAGACTTTTAAAGAAAAAGATTTAATTGTATTGTCATTATTCGTTTGTTGATTCATCATCCAAGTTCATGCTTGCCCCTCCTCTTTTTTTTTTAAATGTGGATAGTTCCACAATGTATATTGATAAAGGGAGAAGAATGAACAAGTATAGATGTATACAAAACAAAATAATCTATACAACAGGAAGCCCTCACCAAGAGTGATAAAAAACCCACTCAACTCCCCAAACACACAAGGCCATCAAACTTACCCAGACGCTTAGCCCAAAATAACACTCTATTTCTAAGAAAATCAAAGAGCCTATCATCTGTCCGCACTTCTCTTCTGAAAATTCAGCTATTCCTTTCATTCCATTAGGCCCAAAGCATAGCATGCAAGATGAGCCACTACATCACATGGTCACCCTTGAACTACCACCGCCTGTGTCAACCCCAAAATAAGATGTCGAACTCTTGCAAAATGAGGTAAAGGTTTTTAGATACACTACTCAATCAAGGACCAAAGACCATTAGCATCAAGGCGAGGTTCAATTTCCACCCCTTAATGGTAAACATCTGAAGCTATACTATGCTCCTCGTCCAAACTTCGGCGACCAGCACCATGAGCAACATAAGGATGAACGAGAAATAGACCCGGGCAATTTGTTCAATGAATGAAGCACCCTACTACCAAGAGATTCTATGATTGTCGTCATAGGGAGTGGCTACCCTCAAAACTCCCCCTTACTAAGAGATCCAACTCATTAAGGCTTTTATGGCCACCGATGACAAAGAGCCCAAAAAAAAAAGTAAAAAAAAAGAGTATGCAAAGACATGGCAAAAGAAAGGAAATAAGGGCAGCCACACTGCTAGCCAGACCATGGCTCTGAGGTGGTCAACATCCCAACAAAATTCGCAAGACTCCTGCATACCGGAATTTAATCATTCGATTTTTGCCCATTTCAAAAGAGGGCAATGAAAGGAGTCCTCGCCGTCAAAATAAGCAGGTCATTATCTTTTAAGTATTTCTTTCCCTTCCGGAACCCCAATATCATGAAGGCTATTGTATGAGCAGTGTCTGTTAGGGTATACAAAGGTCATTTTGGTTTTCACAACCTTCCCCCATAAAAGGTCTATCTTAAAAAATGCCAATAGTTTAATTGTCACTCCAAACATGGGAGCAAGAGATGAAGATGGGAGTTGTGCATCCCGACACTAATAATGAGTTATTGTTTGATTGATTCACCCCTTCCTATATGAGTGTGCAGAAATCTATAAGACCGGTGTCAACAGTCCAAGTGATTGACATCCTTACCGATGCCAATACGTCCAAGCGATTGACATCAACATCTCAACAAGACTCACGACGCCAACAAGTCCAAGAGACCGACGTCAACCAGCAATTAGACCAAGCAAGCAATGCAGTCCTCTACATCTGCGGGCCACAAAGCCGGTGATGTCATTGTCAACAAGTCCAAACGACCGGTGTCAACGCAACATGAGGTCAGACCAACAACGCAACCCATTGCGTCGGCAGTTATGAGATAAAGGCTTGGTGCCAACGTGTTCAAGCAGAGACACCGACCTTGATGCTGGCAAGTTTTAATGATCAACATCAACATTACTATGCTCTCTCTTTAAAAAAAGGTGGGGCTTAAAATCAAGGTGCCCCGTCGAACTTGTTCAAATCATTCCACCAAAAAGAGATAAAAACTAAAAAGAACTCGAAACCCAGCCACGGTGAAAACCCGCAAACCGTGGACAAAATTAGGTACCTCGCTACACAAAAACCCGAAAAGGCATGTAGGTAAAAGCAAGAGAGGGTTGGATTGGGTGAAAACCCCAAAAGATGCTCAATCCGATAATGAGAAGAAAAAAAATGATGATAAAAAAATGAATGAAATGACAATGGAAGAAAACAACAATAGGTCCAAGTGACAGACATCAACAAGACCACCCTCCAGCATCTACCAATCAAGAGACTTTGCCAACGGCTATGCCCGATGACTAAGAGTCCATCAATGTTGTTGAGTTCCAGTGACCGACATCAACAATCAAGAGACCTTGCTAGCGATGTAATCCTCTGCGCTCAGTGATTAAGAGACCGTCAATGCCGTTGAGTTCCAGCGATCGGCATCGACAATCAAGAGGCCCAGTAGCATAGTCCTCTACACCCGGTGACTAAGAGACCGTCAACGTCATCGAATTCCAGTGATCGGCGTTGACAATCAAGAGACCTCGACAGCCGCGTAGTCCTCTGCGCCCAGCGACTAAGGGATCGTCAACGCCATCAACTTCCAATGGTCGGCATCAACAATAAAGTGACCTCGCCAATAGTGTTGTCCTCTGCGCCCGACGATTAAAAGATTGCCAATGCCATCAAGTTCCAACAATCGACGTTGACAATCAAGAGACCTTGCTAGCAGTGTAGTTCCCTATGTTTGGCAGTTAAGAGACCATCAATGTCATCAAGTTCAAGCATTTAGTGTCAACAATCAAGAGACCTACCAGACTACTAGTGATGTCGTACTCTACGTCTACGGGTTAAAGGACCATTGGTGATTAGAACCGATGTTATTGTATTTATTCGCTTATCAAAAAAAAAAGAGGTTAAAACTAGTGATGTCTCGTCGGACTTGTCTATTAGGCAAGGGTAAAAAGGATCCAAAACCCAGCCACGGTGAAAACTCGCAAAGGGCGCCGCGGGCAAATTCGAGTATCCTGTTACATGAAAACCCGAGAGGACGTGTAGGCAAAAGCGAGAGAGGGTCGAATTAGGTGAAAACCCAAAAGACACTCAATTCAATAATGTGAATAAAATAGAAAAAAAACACACACAATAAGAATGAAGCACTCGAAGGGGCCATCAGCATGCAAAAGATTGATGTCTTTCATTACTAAGAGAATTGTGTTACGTGGTCATTAATACAATGCCTTGGGAATACAAGGTGCAAAGCAAAAAATATAAAGAGTGGATCACTGCAGATCCTGGAAGTGCTCCTACAAAGACAAAATACCCACAAAAAAGAGAAGATAGCATGTCCTTCAAGCGTTCCTTCTGAGATCGGACTTCTACCAACATCCTCTCCGCTGAAGCAACTTTGCTCTTGGCCAATGAAATGGCTTCCTCATGCTGAGCTCGAGAGTCTGTTAGCTTATGCAGCTTGGCTTCTATGGTATTCAACTCGGCCTTCAATGCGGCAATTTTCACTTCCAAAGTAGTAATTTCTTCAACGCACAGTGCAAGGTGATGCTCCTTTTCCTCTTGCAACGGTTTCAGCACTGCTTCACATTCGAATGGCTGGGCTTCCAAAGCAACTATCTAACCAAGCAAGTCATGGCAAAGGAAGTGTCGGCGGCTCACATATTTAAGCAGTAGAGTAACCCTCCTGACCCAGTCATCTAGAGGGCATCCCATGAGAGTGAACACCTCTGACATCTTGTCTGCAACGGCCCTTACATCTTCATAGAGCAAATGGGGATCTCCATGAACCGTCAATCGCAGTGCAACTAGGTTTTGCTTGACCATGAAGTCAGAAAGGAAAATGCCCGTAGAAGACACAATAGGTGACACCTAGAAATCTACTTGATTGTCTATGTCTGCCCAGAAACTGCTATCCACCTCATGAGAGCATGAGGGTAATCCAGTAGCAACAGGTGCACAGTGCACTATTAGTCAAGGAGACAGCATGGGCTTCAGTAATGGTACTAGGAAGCATGGGTACCTTGGACTTTGGAGATCATGTGTTCGTGAAATGTTCATATGTGAAAATCTCTATGTAGAGGTTCTGCCCATGCAAAAACTCTGCTCGAGGCACGTCCCGTCCAAATGTCAAATAAATTATCGGGTTCATGGAAGGCAGGATCGAAATCGGATCGGGATCGCCCAGGCCCGATCCCGATCCAATCCGGCCGATTCCCAAGCAGAATCGGAGGAATCGGCCTGGATCGGTCATGGTCGATCCGATCTAGAATCGGCCGATTTCGATCCGATCCAACCGATTCTGCCTTCCATGATCGGGTTCATACCCATTTGCTCTGCTAAAGTGCATGTTAAATTTGTAAATGGAGCACATGCTCCCTCTTAAATTTCGTTTCGTCCGTTAATACAAATGTGTCTTTGTCTTTATGAAATAGATCTCAATCTTATTATCAAGGGTATTCGGATTCAATCCGATGTAAATTAACACGATTACGATCAGTGGAGAAGGGGTCAGCACACGAAACCCAGATCGCTTGATAAAATAAGCATGCGAAACAAAATACACTAAACAAAGGCACAACCGTCCAATAAATGGACACACAAAAAGAAGTCTTGCATCAAGTGAGTCTCAAATTTTATCTATTTAATAGATTAGCACGCCCACGCATAAAATAATAATAAGAAAAATACAAATAACACATCATCATGCTCCATATTTCCATTACTCTTATTTTAAGAGTTCCCCCTAAATCCATAGCAATTCCCTAAATCTTTCCGCGTGTTCCAACAGAACTCGACGAGTATCGAGCCGAGTTCGAGCTCGATAAAAATAAACGAGTCCGAGTTCCAGCTCAATGTTACTTGGCTCGACTCAGATCATTTACATCCCTAATCATGTCATCCTCTGTCATTACTACTATTGCCATGCCAAAAGAATCTAGACTGAATGGATTCCAATTTTTTTGCAATCGTCTGTAGGATTCTAAATATTGACAACTAATAGATGGGTAAACTATCCAAGATGGCTCTGCAAAGAACCAAATGACCACCAAAGGAAAGAGTCCTTGCCTACCAACCAACCTATTTTCAAATCTATGTACAATCCCCTTCTAGTCACTACATTACAACGGACATGGTGAGAGGGATAAACCCAAATACGAGAAAGGGAACTGATCAACCTGACAACTGAAGATGTCGACAGTCGACTGCTCTCCTCACTACCATCTCATCCAAGTTGATCCCCATCATGGGGCACTTGCTGTAATTAACTTTGAGCCTAGTGATATCCTACAGCACCTCCAACATCAATCGCCTAGTGATATCCTACAGCACCTCCAACATCAATCGGATATCTACTAAGTACTACTCCTCACTAGAAAGGACGAGAACAGTGTCATCCACATACAGAAGATGGGTAATACTACAAGAGGACTGCCTTGTACGGGAGCTAGTGATGATCCTTGCCGACTCAACCTTGAGCTACATCCTACTAAAAATCTACACCACCAATACAAAGAATAGGGGAGAGAGGGGGTCCCCCTACCGAGGTCCTCTACCACTGAAGAAAAAGGGGGATGGGTAACCATTAACAAGCACTACAAAAGAAGCAGAAGAGATAGAGTCCCTAATCCAGGCAATCCAAGAGTGATGAAATACCATTTTAAAAAACACCTGATGGAAGCAACCCCAACTCACTCTGTCATAAGTTTTCTCAAAATCCAACTTGAGCACCGAGCCCTTCTTCCTCTATTGTTTCGATGCAAAAAGACATTCATGAGCTATCAAAAAGTTATCCTAAATGTGCCTCCCCATAATGAAAGCCCCCTAGAAATCATCAATGAGCCCTTCCATCATCCTATCAAGGCTATTGGCCAAAACTTTTCAGATTGTTTTGTAAATAATGAGCAAAAATCTGCCAAAATAGTAGCCCCCCACTTCTTAGGAATGAGGACCAAGAGGGTTTTATTGACTCCCCTCAAATGTGCCCTACCCTCCTAAAAATCTGATAATGCAGCATAAAGGTCCCCTTTGATGATCTCCCAACAATGCTGGAAGAAGAACATAGGGAACCCATCAGGGCCTGAAACCTTATCCCCTGCAAGAGAGAAAATCGCACATCAAATTTCCTCCTCTAGAAATGGAGTCACAAGAGCATCACTCTTAAGGCTGAGAACAACAAAAAAGCAGATCTTCTCCAAAAAAACCGCCCTAACCCCTTGCCCTTCTGAAAAAAGGTTAGCATAAAACTCCCTAGAAGCATATCTGATATCTTCTTCCCTATGTAATAAGGTATCCCCCTCCTTGATGGTAGCAATGCGATTTGCCATTTTTCTTCCTGAAGCAATCTTATGGAAATATCTAGTGTTGTTATCACCTTCCTTGACCTACCTCTCTAGACTCTTGCTTCTAGTGAATCTCCTCCCTCAAGAGGATCTCATTAAACTGTGCCCATAATGTGGTCCTACTCTGCCTGCCAAGATCATCCAGTAACCTCCAACTGATCAATCCCCTCTTTTATTTGTCCGGATATTTAAATTATATACTTTGCTCATTTTGCCCTTATCATATTGTTGTTTGTTGTTCTTTCCTTATTCACACATCCTATTTAAAACATTTAGATTGCTCCTTGGAGGAATAATTAGTGTAACCGCATAAGGAACAAGGGTAAAAGAGTAAGTAGTAATAAATTAAGGCATAATTGCAATTAATTAAAAGATCAAGGTATTATTGCAATTATCTAAAACTTTGAGTATAATTGCAATTTTCCTAAAAATTAGGGTGCCATTGTGATTACGTATTCACAAGGTTAAAACTCCTAATTTTGATATGATATATGCATAATGCAAATCACTCTTAGACTTAAGTAAAATTCTACAACTCAAGAGGGGGTCTTGATTAAGTAATTGATTTGTAGAGGGTTTTGCTGCAACTTTACAATCCCCCCCCCCCCATCTTGTGTTTCACGCGGAGAGGAGGCCCTCTTTGTTGGATCGAGATGGAGCTTACGATGTCTTAGAGAGGAGTGAATAGGATTTTTAAATTTCCTGTTAAGAGGAGTTAGATCTGAAATATACTAAACAGAAATTAACGATTAGTGTAGCATGTGAAATGAAATATAAACAGCGGAAACAATTACACATAAATGCACAAGGATTTATCTTGGTTCGGATCTTCTCTCCAACAAGAATCCTACATCCAATTCCCAAGCACCTCTTGAGATTTTCCACTAACCGCTAGGAACACTTGGCCTTTCCTTCAAAGAGGGATATTACAACTGCTTGCTCCCAAACAAATCTTCCTTTTACCAAACGGGCAAAACAACCTCCTACAACTGTAAGCCCTCCCTTACACAAAGGGGAACAGCAGGGAACCAACCCCCTGCAGGTTACAACTCCGATTGAATATAGATAGAGTGTTTGCTCCAAGAATAAGCAAACACAGAAAGACATAAAGAGATTTACAAAGAAGAAGAATGATAGCTCTAATCTCTTTCTGACTCTAAGGTGGACAAACGAAAATGATCTGAAGAATCTAATCCACACTGCTATAGAACTTTGAAAGGCTTGTAAGCTTGAACGCTCGGAAAGAATGAGCTTGAAGGAATATCTACTTGTTTTCTCTGTTATCATGTATATTCTCATATCCCTTTTGCTTCACAGACTACGACTTCTTATAGCCTGCAGAATCTTCGGCTGCCCGTAGGAATGTAGCCGTTTGAAATATGAACGTTGTGACTGAATGAGATAGCTTGAGAAGTCCATCCTCAGATCCTTCATCATCTCAATGGCTTCTTAGCTATTTCGGATAGTTGCATGCTCTTGTAGACAGTTACAATAAATATTTGTAAACACCATACCCATGCGAGGTCTTTTCTCTTTTCCACGATTAGATTTGTATCAAATCATATATTAGACAAGGGAAATAAAAACAAGTCATCCGAAAAGATATCTTTCTGTTCCAGAGAAAAGTATTGTCCTTCAGGCATGCAAAAGTAGGTGAACATTAAGGAAGGATGGATACTTGCTCGACGCGCAGTGAATCTGTAAAAAGTTTTTCCTTAAAAACTGAAAACTTGTCAGTTTGAAGGACATTGGCAAATATCTTGCAAATTAGACAGCTATCAAAGAACATTATTAAATACAATACTCCAGGTATGTTCTCATTAATAAATAATAAACTGAAATACAAAGTACATAAAGTACAAAATGTGTAATAGCTCTTTTTTTTTTATGTGGATGGTACCACAAAGTATATTGAAAGAAGAAGAATGTACAAGTGTAAAGGCAAAGCAACAAAAAAACCTTTAAACAAAAGTCTTGTCTCCAATGTAACCAACCCAAATAAAAAACCTCACCTCCCCAGGAACAAAAGGAGAGGAGATTGAGGACTCTCAAAGTGTCCTAATAATTTAGCCCAAGCCAAAACATTACTCTTAATCCAAGCCAAGTATAAAATGTGCAATAGTGCAGACTGGAATTCAGAAAGCAAGTATAAAATGAATGCACTTCAACTTTAGAAGCTTTACAGGAGTCAGAGCAAAAATTTGTTTGTAGATAGAGTTGAAAAGGTATATTTAAAAGTATTCGATTAAGTATAGTAATTTCTCTTAAGTTTACTAATCAAAAGTGTGTAACACTAATCAATAGATAAATAAGAGTTCAATAATTATGGGATACCATGATTTGTTAATTGACCTTCAAAAATTTACACGAAGTATTACAAAGTCAATTGAAATGAAATTGCATCAATCGTTATGCAAATATTCAGTAACCGATTATTTATAAGTGCTACTGAAACTTCGACTTGACACGAGTCGGAATGGTACTTCGACTATCGATGTTTGTTCACAAGTCGATGTCTCACTTCGACTTCACATGAGTCAGAATCTCACATGATACATATACTAGTTGAGGACTTAGAGAATTTTCACTTTAGGATAGACACCTTCTATATGCAAATAGTATAGTAAGCATATGCCTTTAACAGATGTATGGAATACAGTCTATAAGAGAATGTTATTATACGCATTCAGATGAATTTGTTTATTTCATGGATAGTATTTTTATAAAGAAATAATTTTGTCATATTCAAAATAGTAAATAATACTTTTTGTAAAAGCAAATGCACAACACTCTTTATATAGAGGTGGAGTAGTGACCATAGGCGACCTCACTTACTCCCTTATGAACCTCACTGACCCGATTCATTGGGGCGTTTCATTCCCTCTTAAGCCCTACAACGGTGAGGCTTTTTTTCTTTCTTCTCTTTTTTTTGGTAATTAAGTACACAGGCCGCCCCTCCTTTTTAGAATCTCACCGGTGGAAAGCACTAGTAGGAAGTAAAATTGGGCAAGCAGTGCAACCTGGGTGGCATGTCCCACCTCTTGATAGCTTCTTCTCAGCTCTAGATGTCCTTCCTCCTTAGCTCTGAATAGATCCAAAGGTCTCCTCTTTGCAGGTTTAAATTCATCCTCTTTGCCAATGTTTTAAAAAGAATTATCAATTCGAGTCGGATGACCCCTCCAAGGATTTGTCGGACCAATAGTCGGCGAGTCGGCCGCCTCAAGTTAAGTCAGTTATTTTTTCAGTTTCCCATTTTATGCATGGTTCTTGTTGATTGGTAGTGTTGAGGTGTATGCCTTCATACTTAAATATGTAAGCATCACAAAAAATTCTCACTGAATTAATATTGTTACGAAATTTAATTCAGAAACAAGATTTGGCTATTGAATCATAAAATTAATATTCTTATAAAATTTGATATAATTAAAATTTTCATAATTCGAATAAATCACGTGAAATACTAAAAATTCAACATTCAGCAAAATAAGCCAAACATATATGTGACTTCTACAAGAGATTAAATGTTGTAAGTAGGGAGTAAGTCCCTTAGAGAAGTCACATGTATGTTCGATTTATTTCACCGGACTTGAGATTTTGGTTCTATGTGGTTTATTTGAATTATGAAATTTTTAGGTAGACTAAATTACGAGGGATTAGAAAGTCGGCATTTGATGAAATCTCTACATGATTTTCTTCTTCGACTGGAGAGTTGACTTTTTTTAGGCAACAAATATGATTTTTTTTGATATTTTTATGAATTCAAATAGGAGATACTTCCTTATTTACATGTAATATCTTAAGTAAATGAAACTACAAGTATAAACATTTACTTAAATGGTGTTCAGGAAAATAAGTTACTAATACATGCATCACAGGCCATAGGTCACCCCACCTTATTCAACAAAGAAACAAACAAACAAAAAATGAAAACTAGTGTTAGTCGGAGGCCAACTAGTCGACTTGCCCACCTGACTCAATTAGTCGGGGTTCGACTAGTCGGCCAACTTTTTAATCATTGCTCTTTACAGGGGTGCAGCCCTCCTTTTATAGAGGGAGAGGGGATAGCATAGGGAAGGCTATGGCAATCCTTCCTTGCCTTGTTTAGAACCCCACTAGTGTGGTTTTCTTTCCCCTTTTTCTCTTCCTTGAGGGGTTATTTCTTGCTTTTTTTGAAACCTCACCAGTGTCATCCACCAGTGAGGATTTCTTTCCTTCTTTTCTCCTACTGCTCAGAGCATAGGTCGCCACTTTCTTCTTTCCTTTGAATCCCACCAGTTACATGCACCGATGGGAATTAAAATTAAGCAGACAGTGAGGGGTAGCCTGTTCTTTCCTTATTTTGAATCCCACCTGTGTATCTTTCCTTATTTTGAATCCTACTGGTATCATGCACCAGGGGGGATTTAAAATGAATAAATAGTGAGGAGCACCCATGAGTTTTCTTATTTTGAATCCCACCAACGCAAATGGACAAGCATTGAAAGGTGCCCATGAGTTTCCTTTTTTTGAATTCTACCAATGCATCGTTGGGGATTTGAAATGGACAAGTAGTACGGGGCGCCCAAGAGTTTCCTTATTTCAAATCCCACCGATGTATTCGGATTTCAGAATAGGCAAGTAGGGAGGGGTGCCCATGAATTTCCTTATTTTGAATCCCACCAGTGTATGACATTGGTGAGGAATTTCTATTTTGAATAAGAGATGGAGGATGGCCTAGCTTGCCTTATTTAAGTCCCACCAATGGGGAACTCCCAATTTGAAGAGGAGAGGGAGGGCAGCCAGACTTGCCTTCTTTTGACTTGGGTTAGGAATGGAATTTCTTTATCTAAGCAGGTTCCTATTAAAGGAAGGAAAATAGGTCATTCATGGTAGTGTAGGAGTGGGGGAGGGGGAAGGAAATAGAAAGTAGGGTGACCCTTCCCCTTTGGATCCTCACCAAGTCCAAGTCTTGGTGGGACATGGACCTGCTGCACCCCTTCCCCTCTCTTCTCTTCTCTCTCCTCTTGCCTCCCTCCATAAATAGGGGCCGCCCCTCTTCTTCTTCATCATCTTTTGGCCCAACAACTAGAGGGAAAGAGAGGTTTTTTGGTGCACCCCCCAAGAAAAATCGACCAGTTGAAAGGGGTTTCTTGGACTGGCTTTGACACAGGCACAAATGTTTAAGGTGGTTTTTCTTCTTAATTTCTTGTAAGCACAATGGCATATATGACTGGGCATGAGTGTGCCCCTTTGCTCATTGAAATCTGTGTTATGAAGAAGAAAGTGCTTTAAGGGGTTCAACATCCATACATGAAAGAACCCTTTTACTCTCCATGTCATTGACCAAATAAGGGCTTCCACTATCGTCAACAGAAAGGGGCAAGGCAGCTGCCACCATTGTCAAAATGAGCAGAGGTCACAACTAGATTGTCCAGCTAGTTGGGATGGGATGGGCTCTGATGAAAGAGCGAGCTTATATTTCCTTTATGAAATGAACAAATATGAACTACAGGTGTATTTTACTCACTTTTATTTCCTCCCTATTAAATAGCTGTTATACTTTAATAATTATGAGGAATAGTGATGAGGACCAGTAGCAGAGGAGGGGAAGGAGGAAGAAGAAAGGAGGCGGGAAGGGGAGAGGAGGCAAATCTTGGGGCGCAAGTTTCACTTTCCATTCTTTTAAAATTTTCTTCATCCCCTCCTTACGGAGGTACAAGTCATATAAATAAGGAAACACCACATGGGCCCTAAATGGGCTACACAAAAAAATATCTCGACCCTCCAAAAATGTGCTGGGGTCTCAAAAGTCCAGTAGAGAGTCACCTAACCAAAGAGACGTCAGCTCCGAAACTCGATGTCGTCGGTACACGTGTGTCGGATCAAACCAGACGTGTGCACAAGTGTCTGCACCAATCCTCCCCGACTGGGAGGAACTCGACTCTATCAAGTGAGGGTCCTGGTCGCTCTGATATCTCTCCAACAAATCTAGGTCAAGATGCTACAACTCCTCTCGGGTGACCCGAGTATCCTCGGTTGGTGGCCGCCCTCTCCAACGGATCACGTAGCGCTGGAAGGCTCCGTCCCTAGATGTAACAACCTGCTCATCTAGTATATAGTCAATGTGCTCGCGCCATGCTCTACTCGAGGCCGAAAATGGACACTCAGGTGTGGGATCACTCACAAAACGGGGGGAAGGCCCGAAAGACTCGCTGGGTATCACTGCTAGGTCCCGATAGGCCACCAAATCTGAGACATTAAATGTGGAACTGAAGCCATAGTCTAATAGTAAGTCAACAACATATGCGTTCGACCCTATTCACTTTAGCACTTTAAAAGGTCCAACCCCTCGAGCTTGCAGTTTCTTCACGACTCCCGATGGAAGCCGTTTAGATTTGACCTTGATCATAACGTAGTCACCTTCATGAAACTCCTATCGCCGCCATGGTAAGCAATCTCGCGAGAATCTCGGTCTCGGCCCCTTCTCGAGAAACGAGAAGGCCGAGATGAGTAATCAGGGCTAGGATCCTCTTCAGGCAGGGTTGTCAAGATCCCCTTATTTACCTGAATATCATTTAAATAAATGTTAGTATTTGTAGTTTCATTTACGTAAGATATTACATGTAAATAAAAAAGTACCCCCCATTTAAATCTACTAAAAATATCAAAAAAATCATATATCTTACCAATAAAAAGTCAACTCTCTCATCCAAGAAGAAAATCACGATTTTGATGATTCCATCAAAATAGCGTCTTTCTAATCTCTCATAATTTGACCTATCTAAAAATTTTATAATTCAAATAAACCTAATAAAACACTAAAAATCAAAAGTCCAGTGAAAAAAATCAAACGTACATATGACTTCTCTAAGGAGCCTCTCTCCTACTGACAGCAACTAAGTCTTAGTCATGGTCCACTGTGATATTCAGATAAATAAGATATTTTGTCATGGGTTCCCATGTCATGAATTAAATATTTTTATGCTTAAAGTAAAATCCTACGGAGAGAAAAATGAAAATGCACATCCCAAATCCCAATTCCCACACTCTTGTTGTATGATATATGTGAACCTATGCCATCCATGGTTGAGACTTGAGAATATATGCAATTATCTATGTTCCTTAAGGAATTATCTATGTGAACCTATGTGATTCACACTTATATGTTATCCTGATCTCCCGAGATCTTACCGAGATCTCTTCTCTTTGATCCAATATGGCAAACCTTGGTCGCCGCCTATGTGCTGCCGCTTTCTTGTAGTGCTCATTGCTGATTTCAATATGACGACCTAATGTGCTCGGCCAAGGACTGTGCAGACTCTGACACTTGTGCATGAATGGATAAAGGAACAAGATCTACAGGTCCCCTAGGTCTATAACCAGTGACTATCTCAAATAGACTCATGCCAGTAGACCTATTGACTAAATTGTTATATGCAAACTCAGCATGTGATAAGACATGATCCCAACCTCGCTCATGCTCCCCAACTAGACAATGTAATAAATCACCCAGACTCCTATTAACTATCTCTGTCTGCCCGTCAATCTGGGGGTGATAAGCTATGGAGAACTTGACTTTTGTGCTCATGAGATGCCACAAAGTTTTCCAAAAATAGCTGACAAATCGCACATCCCTGTCGGAGACAATGGCCTTTAACAGCCCTTGCAAATGCACAATGCCCTCAAGGAATAAATGAGCTACACGAGACGCATCAGAAGTCTTCAAGCAGGGAATAAAATGAGCCATTTTGGAGAATCTATCAACAACTACTGGGATGGAATCGTGCCGGCGGATAGTCCGTGGTAACCCCAAAACAAAATCCATGCTAACATCCTGCCACGGACGATCAGGCACGGGGAGAGGAGTGTACAAACCCGTATTCTGCTTCCTTTGCTTGGCCAAAACGCACGTGCGACAGTGAGCCACATCGCGCTTAATACTAGGCCAAAAGAAACGGTGCTCGACTAATTCAATGGTCTTGTTTCAGCCAAAGTGGCCGGCAAGACCCCCAATATGGAGCTCACAAATCAAGAAGTCACGGACAGAGGTCCGCAGGACACACAATCGATCACCACGGAAGAGATAGCCCTCCTGAAGAATGTAATTAGGGTACTCTCTGGAGGGGCCAAACTGAAGAGCAATGTAGATCGGACCAAAATCAGGACAGTCTGGATACTCCTCTCGGAGTTTCTCAAAACCAGTGACCTCGGCACTAATAAGGGATAGGAGAAAAGTACGACTCAACGCGTCCGCCACGCGGTTCTCCACACCCGCCTTATGTTTAAAGACGAATGTGTAGGCCTGAAGAAACTCAACCCAACGACTGTGCTTGGGATTTAGCTTCTTCTGGGCGTAGAGAAACCTAAGGGCCTCGTGGTCCGAATATAAGACAAATTCTTGCGGTAGCAAATAATGTTTTCAATACCTCAAAGTTTATACCACCGCATAGAACTCTTTATCGTAGGTAGAGTACTTCAGCTTGGCATCATTCAATTTCTCACTGACGTACGCAACAGGGTGGCCCTCCTGACTTAAGACCCCGCCTATACCGACACCAGAGGCGTCACAAGAGACCTCAAACACCCTCGAGAAATCAGGCAATCAAAGGACTGGTGCCTGGGTCATGCATGCCTTGATGTTACGGAAAGCTGAGGCGGCTGCCTTTGTCCAGACAAAGGCCTCCTTCCGAATGCAATCAGTGATCGGGGCCATGATGGTGCTAAATCCCCAAATAAATCGGCGATAGAAAGTGGCCAGCCCATGGAAATTGCGCACATCGTGGATGGAATGGGGCTCAGGCCACTCGGTGATCGCCCTGACCTTCTCCGTATCAGCAAAGACACCCTCACTAGACACAATGAACCCCAAGAAGATAACTAGATCAGTCATGAAAGCACACTTCTTGAGGTTACCGTACAAACTCTCATGACGCAAGACAAGACATACCTGACGAAAGTGGTCCAAGTGGTCACCCTTGGAACGGCTAAAAATGAGGATGTCATCGAAGTACACGACCAAAAATATTCCCATAAAGGGTCTCAACACTTGGGTCATGAGCCGCATGAATGTGCTAGAGGCGTTGGATAGCCCAAAGGGCATGACCAACCACTCATAAAGTCTATCTTTAGTCTTGAAAGTCGTCTTCCATTCATCCCCAAGTCGAATCCGAACCTGGTGGTAGCCACTCTTCAGATCTATTTCGAAAATACAGTAGCTCACGCCATCATATCCAACATGTCGTCCAAGCGAGGAATAGGAAAACGATATTTCACTGTGATACGATTGATGGCCCTACTGTCGACGCACATCCTCCAAGTACCGTCTTTCTTTGGAGCTAATAATGCGGGGACGGCGCAAGGGCTCAAACTCTCTCGAATAAAACCTCTCCTCAGAAGCTCCTCAACTTGCCTCCGTAGCTCCGCAAACTTGGCTGGACTCATGCGGAAGTGGGGCAGGTTGGGCAAAGTGGATCCCTAAACCAAATCAATGGCGTGTTGGATGTCCCGCATCGACAGTAATCTGTCCGACAGATCGACAGGAAAGACATCTAGGAACTCCTCCAAGAGGGAGGCTATCTCAGGGGGGGTGTCACTCGAAGCATCGCTCTCAACAGGAGGCATTCAAACTCCTCAAGCTCCTGACCAAGATCATGAGCACTAACCATCTGCAAGGTCACAGGAGCTAGTGCACCAAGAATAGAGACAGTGGCGGTACTTGCGCACCCCGTCGGTGTAGGACTCACCAAAGGGGGTTTACATCGTAACCGAGTGGAACTAGAGACAACAAAAGTGCTCCCAGGTCTCGAGCCACAGGCAGAAGGGAGACTAGCGGAAGGAGCTCGGGGAGGAACAAGGGCAGTAGAGGAAGAAGGCCCAGAGGTGGACACAGGAGGGGTAGGGGCACTAGATCGGGCTGCTCTTTGAGGGGTCAATGTTGCAGGTCAGGAAGGCTGCAAGGTAATGAGGGCATCGCCGCAGAGAAACTCACATATATTGGACCGGCCATAGAGGACCGCATCCACATCATATATCCACGGCCTCCCTAAAATGATGCTCCCGACCTCCATAGGTAAGACATCGCACCAAACCTTCTGAGAGTATGGGGGAAAAGAGATTGGGACGTGACACATCGTCCGGATCGGAATGGAAGTGGAATCCACCCAAGAGACACGATAAGGGCGGGGGTGGTCGACCACAGTCAGCCCAAGATGCAAGACAGCCTAGGAAGAAATGGCATTAATGTAACTTCCACTATTAATGATCACCATGCACACCTTTCCAGACGGATATAGGTGTGAAAAATAGAAGTGCGGCGCCAATCATCACACTCTGTAGGCTGAGCTAAGATGCATCAAACAACCCAAGCCTACTCTCATCAAAGGGATCTTCCTCATGGTCTGTCGGGAGATGCTCGACCTAAATGTAGCCAGTCTGCTCTCCCTCAGCCTAAAACTTAGCGGCAATGTCATCCCCAGCCTCATAGCTTATGTGTTGCACCACAGGGGTGGTCTCCTCAGGATGAGCACCCTCTATAGTCAGGGCCTGAGAGGGACACTAGGAAGCAAAGTGATCGACCCCCTAACATTTGAAAGTGCGATCCCGAGACCCACTGCCACGAGAGGGTTCACCCACGGCTGGGGCCTTCCCTCTATCCTCCCTCCTAACAGGAAGTGCACCCAACAACGAACGATCATGGGATGCAGACAAAGCCGGGACGGGGTCCCTCTGAGGTGGTGATCAAGGCCTAGCAGATGAGTCCTGTCGCAGAGGGTCCACAGGTCGAAAAGTGGGACCCCTCGGGGGCGGCCTAAGAGCGACATGCTGATCCATAGGGTGCTGGTAGGCAGGTCTAGTCCGCGGGGGTGACCCAGACCTCGGCTCAAACTACTCCATCTCACGCACGACCTGATAGGCATGCTCAATAGTCATCACATGCTAGCGGAACAACTCATGTTGGTACACTAGGTGGAGACCCTTCCTAAATAGATATAGAGTCAGCGCGCTCTCCTCACGGGTCCCACACCTCAACAGGTATTCATCAAACTCAGCGATGTACTCAGAAACAGATCGATTTCCTTGCGTGAGATTCTGCTAGCAATCAATGAGGCGATGTCGGTAAGTCGGGGGAAGAGATTTCTCACGAAGCTTGACTTTCATGTCTTCCCACGACTCAATGGGCTCCAGTCCACGTTACACAAGAAGAGCCTCAACATTCAGCCAATAAGTCTGAGCTTAGCCAATCAACTTCATCATGACAAAGCGTGCGCACGGACATCAGACATCTCCATCCAATCGAAATAGCGGTTCATGTTGGCTTCCCAATCGAGATAAACTCTCGAATCCAAGAACTTGTCGAAGGTGGGAGTGTCAGCATGAATAATCCGCTAGTCATCTTGATCCTCCTAAAAATGATGGTGCCTCCATTAAGTCCTCGCGGTCCTCCCGACACCTAATCTCCTCTAACCTAACGCGGAATCACCTCGACCCCTCGGGTGTCGGGCCCTACCCTGATCCACCTCCCAAGCAGCTTGGCCGTCGCGAACAACTCGCTCACCCCGACCTAATGGGTTGCGGCGATGGCACCGATCCCCATCCCACTCATGATCTAACTGCCTGTTAAATCTCCCATAAATGCGGGCAACATGCCTATAGACACCCTCAACCTCGCCAAAGGAATCGTATCCAAGGTTGTCCTCCTACCGATCAACAACATGATCCGCCCTAGGGGGATCTCTAGGGGCAGGGGGCTGAACTGGAACAGGGGGAGGAGCAGGCGGTCTCTCCAAAACAGCAAGGCAGTTAGCCATCCCCTGGACCATACGGTCCGACTCGGCGAACCTCTCCTCAACTCGACGCTCTATTTGATCCATACGGAGAAAGAGTTAGTTGAGCCTCTCCATCACCCCGGGCATCGCGTGAGCATTTGCCCAAGACCCCAAGCTATGACATGACGCAAACTAAATGCAATGGCACACTAATAAGTGACAGTGAGTACAAACTGATGCAAGATGGGACTGACTCAACGACTCTTAACATGTATGCACATGATCGAAATCAATGAATGAGCAACTACTGCAGGCTGCAACGTGATTTAGGCATCCACAATAATCTCATGAAAGAGAATACATTAAAATAACAAGAAACACAGCTCTAAAGAGTCACCCTAACAGTGATGAAGCGAAATAGATCGACTGTAGTAAGAAGTACCACTAGTCTAGGGCAGTAATATAACATTCAAATATCTCGAAGTCAGGGCCACGGGAAGGATCTCACAACTCTCAAACAACAATGATTATCAATAATTCAACAACGGGCTAGGTGGTCCTAAACTCCCACAACCACGGGAGCAAATTTAACCATATACCAGAAAGCAAGAATGAGACAAAGTCGATAGCACTCACTGACCTGCTGAAGAGCGGGGATCTGCACCGGAGACATGGGAGGGCGTCCTCTGGCGTCTGTCAGCGTCAACGTCAAGGCGGCAAACCTAGCGGCTAATGGCTCCCAGCTACGTCCACGCTGGGGCGAGACAGTAGGCCGTCTCGGGCACCGACGTGGTGGGGTCCGAGGGCGTCGAGGCTGGCGAAACTCGTGCGGAAACAACGGTGCGTACAGGTACACGGGGGTTGCGTTGTCGTCGACTCCGATCTCGTGCAAGTTCATCCGAGCACCAACCAGGATCATGGGGGCCTAGGTGATTAGGATTCGTCGAGACGATCGCAACAACGCGAACAGTACGTGAATCGAAGCACGGACGAGGTCCCAGTGCTACCGGTGCGATAAGGGCTTCTGGTACCAAATAGAGTTGACCCAATCCACTTTAAAGTGGACGGGCCTCCTTCTTCCTCCTCTCACTTCTCTCACCCCGGGCAGGGGAGTCAGAGAGAGCGAGAGATCAGAGAGAGGGAGGGAGAAGGGAGGCCGCGGCGGTGGTGAGGCAACTATCGGCGACGACATTGGCAGACGGCGACTCCTCTCCCCTCTCTTTCTTCTTCTTCTTCTTCTGTCAAAGCCAGAGGAGAGCGAGGGGGGCGGCTCTGCGCAGGGGGGGGAGATGGGGGTTCCGGTGATTGAGGGGGGGGGGGGGGGGGGGGAGATGGGGTTCCGTTGATGGGGGGGGGGGGGGGGGGGGGGGGGGGCTCTACGGGAGAGGAGGGTGGTTCCGACGATGGAGAGGGGGTGTTTCTATGCGCAAGGGAGGGGATCTGCAGGAGGGGAGGGGGGTTCCGACGATGGGGGGGTTCTGTGCGTAGGGGGGGTCTGCAGGGAGGGGGGGGTTTCGGTGATTTGGGGGGGGGGGGGGGGGGGGGGGGTTGCGAAGGAGGAGAAGTGGCCTTCTCCCGAAGAGAGGGAGGCAGAGATGAACGGGAGAGGGAGAGATGATGCGTGAGAGGTGGGGAGAAGATAGAAGGGGGATCGAAGGCTGCTCTGATACCAGGTTAATGGAGAATAGTAGCGAACGAGGGGAAGGAGGAAGAAAAAAGGAGGCGAGAAGGGGAGAGGAGGCAAATCTTAGGGAGCATGTTTCACTTTCTATTCTTTTAAAATTTTCTTCATCCCCTCCTTACGGAGGTACAAGTCATATAAATAGGAAATAGGGCTTCCAAAATTTACCAAAATGCCATTTTTCCTAAAATAAACATAAAAATAGCCCAAAAATACAGAGAAATAAGGAAACATCACATGGGCCCTAAATGGGCTACACAAAAAAATATCTCGATCCTCCAAAAATGTGTTGGGGTCTCAAAAGTCCAGTAGAGCGTCGTCTAACCAAAGAGACGTCGGTTCCGAAACTCGACATCGTCGGTACAAGTGTCGGATCAAACCGGACGTGTGCACAAGTGTCCGCACCAAATAGTCTTGACATATTCTAACTGTAGTAAACAGCAAGTAATCTTGAAGGCAATTTTGATACTATCATAATATAAGGATGGCATACATGGAATTCTACATGTATTACCAGTGTTTTTTGATATTTTCGTGTAAGGGTGATATATACAAAATTAACTCATTATTATTGTTGTTGCTATTATGGTCATGTTGGCTGGAAGGATGATTTTCAGGAACTAGATGTCAATTCAAAGTTATAAACTGGAACATAAGAAAATGTCAATGCAATGTTCTAAAATTGTTTGTTTCTCAAGTACATACATCTGAAGATTGTTATTTCTTTCAGAAGAAGAAGCTGGCTGCACCACTAATTTTACGAAATACACACAGAACTACAACCAAAAGAGGTGAGGAGAGGTTCCTCTACCTTCAACACAACATTAGATCGGTAATCAACAAATGAACTCCGTCTAGAAAGTTTAGGTGCAGGTCGATACCTCCTTTTGAAAATTATCCAATTCAAATGGAAAGTCAAGTGCCAGGTCAGGGATGAGTTCATAAAAGTGATTTGCAATCCCTTCACTCCCACATGTACGTGCCCACACCTGCAAAGAGATACATTCAGAAACAAGGCAACTTTGCATAAAGTAACAGAAAGACTATCATGTATATAAAGTGGAGGTATAAAGAAAAAAAATGAACAAAGTCCAGAGGCATGAAAATTCAACTCTAGTGAAATCAAATCCATAAAACTGGCGACTGAATAAAATGTGCACAAAATACAAGTTATCACTACAGATTCTAAGAATTCACAGCCACTGAGTTGAGACACTTTCAATTAATTTGGAGCATGCCAAGCTAGGAGGTGTGTAACAGAAGTTCATGATCGCAAGTATTGATACATATCAAAACAGGGTCAATCTACCAATCTTCAGACACCAGGTAACACAGAAAATAAAAAGGATAAAACTGTAAACCAAAATGTGAGAATCATTACTACATGTTTAACCTATTTTAGGGATTTGACTTGGTTGAAATTCAACTTGATGCTGATGCCACAGGATAGCACCTCTCTTCTGACATCAAAATATAAAAATAAAATAGTGAAACCATAAACCCAAAAGGTGAGAACTTTTACTTTAATTCTATCTTTCTAGAGGTTTCAATGGGTGGGAATATTACTCGTTGCCCAATATGTCAGGATGGTGCATAGGATTAGTTATCATCTCACTAGCCAAACAAATGCCTTCATGTGAACACATAGCTCATGAGGTCTCTGTCAAAAGGACAATTTTGTAATGAGTATTGACTGCGGACGAACATATGCAGAGCTATATGTAAACCACTGGATAAATAACATCAAGGACTGCACCAACTATAAAAGCTATATTTAACGCACTGTTAATTAGACATTCAACAAATACTACATTGTTAAATAAAGGTTTGCTAGATCGACCTCAGGTCCATTTTTATCCCTGAAAAATACATATCCGAGTTGTATAATTCATAAAGCAGCTCACAAGTTCACAACTTCTTAAGAATCTTAGCTCTCACTAATGTGACAGGCAGGGGTCTTCTGACACAGACTGGTACCTATCAGCTTCTCTTAGTGCAGAAATTGTTGCAATGAGCACTACTATTTTGTTTGAAACTTCGTCTATTCTTGTCACTAATATAAAGAACCCATATTCTTGTCCAATATAGCAACATCCTTACAGTCTCTTCAGTTACAGTTCTCCAATATTGATGAACTGCGTCAATGTTTGAAGATGCTCTAGTTCCCGCAACATTCAGTTGCAAGGAGGCAGATTCTCAGATTGCTTCCCCATGCTATTTGCTGGAGAATTAGAAAGGAATGCAATGATTGTGTATTCAGGGGAGTATCTTCACAGGGCTATTTCTTTTCTTTATAATTGGTGTAGGTGTATGATTAAGATTTCCCCTGATTATTAGCAGAGGGAAGTGAAACTATTGCCTTAAAATAGGTTTTTGATTTCTATTTCCTCTTGTATGGTAGAGAAACCTCTCCTCCCCTCCTAATTTTGACTGTACTACTGCTGCTTATTATTACAATTAGTTGTGCAATCCACTTTGTTTGGGGGAGGGAGGAGGGGGGAAATGATCACCTCACACTCCTGATCCTGCCAGCTTTAGAGGTGCTTTCTGACCTACAGTTACACAAATTAAATGTGGTCAATGTTTGTGCATTATCATTTATCTGCCACATCCCAAGTTTTGACAAGCATTGAGTTCAGTATTCAGTATTTGATTTAGCAAATCCACCATTCGTAGTTTTATTTTTCAATTATAAATTATTATGATGCCATACCTCTCTCTGTTGACCCTCGTTACTTGAATCTCTTATTGGCTTTGATGGCAGCCCTCCAGCTTCTGTCAGAAGTATCTCATCTAAGACTGAGGATTCAGTGGTGGAAGAAGCAATAGCTAAATCCTCCTCTGTTCTTTCAGCTTTAGGGTCAGTGGATGCTGGTTTCAAAAAATTGCCTAAGAAGAAAAAAACACAATGACAAGATTCTGTTTAGAACAAGCGATCATTATTCCACAGCAATCAAATGGTTTAAATGCAATGCATAAAGCAATATAAGATGAACCTACAACATAAAGACTTTATAAGGTTTTGCTCACATTTGAGGCAACATGAATTTTTTTTCCCTCTGAAAGCAGTGGAGCAAAACTCACTTTAAATCTATGCTTAAACAATTTTGGAACAATATTTTATCTTCCTTTTTCTTCCTGCTCTCAGCATCAACTGTCCAAAAAAAATTCTATTTGCATATGAAACAGGAAAAAGTTACACAATTTATCCGGTGAGCACAGAGTTCTATGGAGCTCAAAGTGGCAACTGGCAAGATAAATTCACTTGCATTTCAAAGTGGCAACTTAACAATGAAACAGTCTAAGAGATGAAGAAGGTGATACTGGTATAGATATAAAGAGCACATGACAAAGAGGCCCATTATCAGAGTATTCCATGTATGTGTGTGTGCATATGTGTTACATAGAAAAAAGATCCATTACATGGCATTAGGAGTAACCAGGAACACCTCCAAAATGACCTTAAAATACAAGAGCATGGGAAACACCAAAGTTCTTGATGTCATTTCTGAGGAGCGAAGAAGTGGATATATTATTCTATAGTTTAACAATGAGAACACACCATGATTGTCTGATCCTCCAACATCATCATCTTCCCAATCTTTGTTAAATAGATCATCAAATTGTATTTGTACAGACAATGTAATCTGCAAAATGAATCAAAATTTACAAGTGAGTCAAACAAATGGTCATGATCAAGTGATCAACTAAAGGAAGCCCATATACATAGAAAGAAAGCAAACAGATCATGGACTACAGACTCCAACTAAGAATTCTCTATTCAAGAAGACATCAAATTTACGTTTGCCTTCATATCAGAAGATTGAACTTTACTGATACAACAGTTGAGTGTCAGCCATTTGGCATCTGAGTAGTTGAAATTAGTACCAACTACTGGGATATATAAACTAGCCAGTGGGACAAGGCTTGTTTACTTCACTGAAAGAGATACCAAATGTTAACCACTAACCAGGTTGTCTTCTGAAGCAGTCTGGGGTCCAGAAGAGTGCTCCTTGGTACGCTTCCATTGACATGGATATTCCTTTGAAGGACATGAAGACACTTTTCTCATCTCAAGTGCTTGAAGCAGATTGCAGACAGACTGGATTTTCCAGCACTGTTCATCCATTAAAAGCAAGGGAATACTAAATGCTAAAAGATACCTTTAGACGACCCAGATCCATTCCTTGCCTAAGTCCAGGTGGAACAGTTTGGGGATCACCACCAGCTATAAGTTCACGTATCCATTGACCATTCAGGGCACCCTCAGGAAGGAGCCTATCTGATGATTGAGGATCATCCAGACCTCCAGGTCGAAATGGTCGGTTCTTTGTGCTACCCCTCACAAAATCCTTCGCTGGTCCAGGCATGCGCAAAAAGGTTCCAGATCCCTGAGCATCTTCCATTAGCTCAGCAACATCTACCTGGCAAAGCAATGCAAAGACAAAACTATAGAGTTAAACATCCTTTTTCGATTCTCCTTCTTAAAAGAATTTGAGAAAAAACTTGAACAATCTTCTTGCTAAAAACAAACTCAAGGATGCTTTAGAGGAATCATGGTAAAAACTATATACATCAACTACTGATGATATATTGTAACCTGAAGGAGACCCATCACAAACATTAAACTGGAATATGGAGTTCTTAAGCTTATGCTTTTAAGTAAATGGTGACCCTAAATACAAAACAGCAATCTGGCATCCAAAACAACTGCATTATTGAGGATTCCATATGTTTAAGTACGGCCCACAAAACTTGCATTCTGCTTCCAGTATCATGCTTAAGTATGCCCCACGAAAAAGATTTACGCCACAACAGGTGAAGCTTACCAACCTCAATTGAGCAAGGATCCCATATCGCCGTTGCAGACCCATCCTTGTGGCGCCTGAAAGGCAACTCCCACTTAGGAACCATGACAGTTCTGGGAGCTGTCGGTTCTAGGTGTACCTTTACCCTATCAAACCAGTCAAAGTCCCATTGTCTTCCAGATTTTTCCACTGAAAATTCATCTGGATCCAATCTCGGCAAGAGATATTTCTCCTCCAACTGCCTTTTCACGCTCTCAGGTGTCACCGGTTCAAACGCAGGAGGCTGATACAGTAAAAAAAAACAGGTGTAAGAAGTAAGAAAGAATTGGTGGCAGTAATTCGATTAAAAACAAAGGGAAAAAATAGGGTCGACTCTAATAACCGCGTAAGAAGGAATTAGATTATGCAGAAAAACAAAAGAGAAACAGCAGACCAGATGATAAATTATGAACATATGCGTTCGAAAGCATTAAAGATGAAGACTTCTAACCAAATGCCGATTCTCCAAAGCAAAAGGACAAGCTAGAACCTCCGCACACAAATCCCTCGAAAAGCAGTGCCTACATACCGACACACCAAAACTTGTTTCCTCCCAACGAGGGGAATTAAATAGGAACTCTACACGACATGTACACGCAGCTCCATGACTAACGCTTTTGCCCAATTCTTAAAGAACTCGAAGAGAGACTAAAGAGACAAAGCAGAAAACAACGCCCTTTAAGCTCTCCAAGGCGTCATTGATGCCCCCCGCCCCCGCCCCCGCCGAGACCAAACAAAGGAATCCAGACCGCCACGGGAGAGGAAGCGACACCCAGTGTAGTACTCACCAGAATGAAGTCGGGGAGTGATCTGAGAGGGTTGTTTCCCTCCACTGGAGGGAGGAGCTCCAGCCGGAGGTGCCCGCTGTGGCCAGTGAAGCCAACCCGGAAGGCCGTCTCATTGCCAGCGGGAACCCGCTCCATCATGGGCCTTCCACCACCGAGCGCCCACCCGTTCTTCCGCCGCCACCGCTACTACAACCGGCAAGCCGCCGCTATTCACAGGTTTCTTCTCCAGCCTTTGGCGGCAACTTTTTTTTTTCCTTTCTCCTGCTGCTTCTTTTCTGAAGTTGGAGGATGAGAGAGAGACGGCGTGGAGGGAAAGGGAATCCGGTCACCGTTCTGTGATTAACCTTCCGGTAATCCGCCGGAGTTTTGCATCCCGTCACCAACACATAGCATTAATACTTTAAAGAAAAAAATTTATTTTGAAATAATAATAATGCACATTATTTATAATAAGAATATAGATTGTAAAAAATAATAATTTTTATTAATCAAAATTAAGTAATTTCCTCTTTCTCAACTAATAAAATTATTTCGTATGATTTATGTCATGTTATTATAAGATCGATGTTGCAATACCTAGTATTTTCTCCTTTCAATAGAGATGTCCCATGTCCTGCATAGCCATTGAGGCTGTCAGTGTGGTGACGCTGGTCGTTTAAATGTGAGGGTTTTTTTTCTCTCATCATATTTTAAGAAGTTTGGATTCTATGATTCATTTATCTAAAATAGCTAAGATGTTTAAGAAAAATGTTTGAAGGACATTGTAGTTTGTTCGTTATCCCATAAATTGTTGTAAAATGACATTTTTTTGTCGATATTGTCATTGTAAGTAATAAGTATGCATATGTAAAAAAAAATTATTTTAAGAAAATGAAATTAGAATATTTAAACAAAATGAGTAAATAATGAACCCATGAAACAGACGGACAGAGAAGTAAAGCGGTGAATAAAAATACATAAAAAAAAGTTGTGTATGCTATAGATTAAGATTTTTTTTTTTGCTAAAAATATCATTCTTACATGTTTCGTCTATAGACAAAAAAAAATGCCTCCGCTATTACTCCGATGTTCCATCACCTTTTTTATTTAAAAAAAAAACATTCGAATACTAACCTATTATGTTCTATCTATCACCCTTGATTAATTTATAGCATACACAACTTTTTATCAGGTTATGTCCGTCTAAAAATTAAAAATTTATAGGTGAGAATAAAATATTACTCCTAACTCTAATTCGTCGTACCACACGGATCGACTGTGTTGTATTATCCATAACACTGTATGATATCGTACAGTACCGCTAAGATAAAATGAGAAATAGACTTATTTGATTTTTTTGTGACTTTATCAATATATAAAATGAGTACATTTTAAAAGAAAAACAGTAAAATATAAGAACATCATATAGAGATGTTGAAACATATAAGAAACCTCATTTAATCATTCAAGTCAACTCAACACAATCATTTAGTACCGTGATCTATGCCATCACGAGTATACGAAGTGGATACCAATTAAAGCTTCTATTCTCTAGTTATAAAAATTTTACATAACTCCATCACCAAGACGATTTTGCGAAGGAGGGGTCTTCTTCCTGTCGGACATTCACAATAAATTTCTTAATAGAGATCATGCAATTAAGTTGGAGAGATAATATGACATCATCTATGGGTTTCAATTCTCATTGGATTGGAGTCCACCACACTACAAGAAAAATCAGAATTATTGATGAAATTTTTCGACGGATCAATATCCATATTGAGAAAATCTATTGGGATATGGACTTCTAGACCATATAGATTCGTAATTTAGTACTATTATGTGGACTGGATGGTACTATATCATATTGCAGTGGTTTGAGCCGGTCAGCACCATCTCTACCACCACCACCAACTCCAATGTGATCATTATATAATAGTATGATATGATCGATGTATTCTATTAGGTCATCACTAAGAATCTGAAAATAGAAACAAAATTGTAGCATCTTAAAATTTACAATAAAATATTAATATGACACTAAAAATTTGAAAGAGATACTAAATTATATGTAAGACATGACCACTTACACAAAACATAATTATCATTAATTTCAAAATAATTTTATATTATTAATATAATTCTGATATAATATTTGATTGTACGTATTTCGATGGGACGACATTCGGTTCTGAAAATAAAGTTAAATATAAAGTTATTATAATTATCAAAAATATATATTAATTCTAAAAATATAAATATCAAGAATTGTTGATACATAAATATTAAGATTAGGTCGACTTAATGATTTTTGAGACAAAATTTTATTTAACAAAAAATTAATTAAAATTAAATTAAAATCACTATAATTTGTATCATCTCTTAATTAACTTATGTTTAAAATTTCATCTTAATTAGACATCATTTAAACTCCTTGGATGCGTCAGATGGGGGGGGAGGAAAAAAAAAACAAAGCTAGGGCCGACTGGACCAACAGGGTTGTGGAAATGGATTTTATAAATAAAATCACAACTCTTTTAATAGTGTTCTCTTTATCATGTTTTATCATGTTCTCATGGATGCATATTGTTAATCCAAGTCCCGTCGAATGCTACTTGAGCGATAATGACGTGAGATGAATCGGCAATCGCATAGCGCAGGCGTGCCAGTCACAAAAGTGACAACCAAGTGTTCTGCCTCGAGAATCGAAGGACTTTAGGTCTATTATGTGCGCCGTTTGACTTCGTCAAACGATTGTGAAGATCGGGTCGAGACCAAGATCCCGCCGTTGCCTGAACGCAACGACGTTAATTATATCTTTTAGAAAGAGAAAACCCTTGATTAATCACCAGAATGAAAAGTCTTATGGCCTAAAACGGGACATCCGATAAAAGGAGCAAAATGAAACCACAAGATGTAGTTAAGATTGCAAGAGAGTTGAATGTGTGTGTGCTCTTCATCTTTTAAAGGCCAATTTGCATGCTCATTTATTTGCTCTTTTCATTTATTACACAATCCCTTTTTTTTTATCGGAATAATGCAAGAATTTTGACATGCTTTGATTGTCATTGTTCTTTTCATGGTTCAATCTCATTTGATCCTTATATGCTCAAGCATCATCATGCACAACCCATTTGATTCGGCAAACAAAATGATTCGGCAGTCAAAACCATTCTGCAGGGGCGATTCGACAAGGGTGATTCAGCAGCTAGACCCATTCTGCAGGGGCGAATCGGCAGCCAGAACCATTCTGCAGGGGCGATTCGGTAGGGGCGAATTGGCAGCCAGAACCATTCTACAGGGGCGATTCGGCAGGGGCGAATCGGCAGCCAGACCCATTCTGCAGGGGCGATTCGGCAGCCAGACCCATTCTGCAGGGGCGATTCGACAGGGGCGATTCGGTAAGGGTGATTCGGCAGCCAGACCCATTCTGCAGGGGCGAATCGGCAAGGGCGAATCGGCAGTCAAAACCATTCTGCAGGGGCGATTCGGCAGGGGCGATTCGGCAGCCTTGCTCACAGACCAGAATGATTCGGCAGCCCTCGCCGTGCACAAAACACATGGGAAACAGAGGATTCGAAGGCCGGGTTGGAAGGAAATGGCATCCAAATCATGAAAGGGTTATGTTCAATTCCGGACGGGGCGTGGGAATTAGGTTATCCGGCCCTTTTGTCCAAGAAAGCTAAATCGCAGTGATTTTGTGGCCCTATTTATGAATAGTTCTCGAAATCCGTGAGGAATCAGAACTGACAGTCAGGATGGCATGATCCACAACATGTGTGGACGCCATCTATAAGCTCGGATCGGGCATGGATATGGACTATCCAACCCTTCATATTCAAAGCTAGCTGAAAAAACGATTCGACAGCTCCTCTGGGATCTGGTTCTCAAAATCCGGAAATGAGATGAGCACCCAATCGGACTGACAGGCCATTTGACATATGAGGAATCCATCTATAGGCTTGAACTGGGCATGGACATTGTTTATCCAACCCTTCATGTTCAAAACCATAAGAAACATCGATTCGGCAGCCCTTCCGGGATACGGTTCTCAAAATCCAGAAATGATCTGAGCGCCTAGTCGAGCTAACGGGCTATTTAACATACAAGGAATCCATCCATAGGCTTGAACCGGGCATGGACATTATTTATCCAACCCTTCATGTTCAAAACCATGCGAAACAACGATTCGGCAGCACTTCGAAGACACGGTTCTCAAAATCCAGAAATGATCTGAGCATCCAGTCGGGCTGACAGGCTATTTAACACATAAGGAATCCATCTATAGGCTTGAACCGGGTAGGGATATTGTTTATCCAACCCTTCATGTTCAAAACCATGTGAAACAGCGATTCGGCAGCACTTCCGGGACACGGTTCTCAAAATCTAGAAATGATCTGAGCGTCCAGTCGGGCTGACAGACTATTTAGCATATAAGGAATCCATCTATGGGATTGAACTGGGCATGGATATTGATTATCCAACCCTTCACGTTCAAAACCACAAGAAAAAGCGATTCAACAGCACTTCCGGGACACGGTTCTCAAAATCCAGAAATGATCTGAGCGTCCAGTCGGGCTGACGGACTATTTAGCATATAAGGAATCCATCTATGGGATTGAACCGGGCATGGATATTGTTTATCCAACCCTTTGTGTTCAAAACCGTAAGAAACAACGATTTGGCAGCACTTCCGGGACACGGTTCTCAAAATCCAGAAATGATCTGAGCGTCCAGTCGGGCTGACTGACTATTTAGCATATAAGGAATCCATCTATGGGATTGAACTGGGCATAGATATTGTTTATCCAACCCTTTGTGTTCAAAACCGCAAGAAACAGCGATTCGACAGCCCTTCGGGGGTTTGGGCATCCCATTGGAAACACAGATCATTTGACATGTAATGATGTCTTTCATAAACTTGAACAGGGCCCAGGTATTAATTACCTGACCTTTAGCGTTCAAAGTCTCATGAAAAGGCGATTCGGCAGGATTTGAGACAGTGAAACAAGGGCAGTGATAAGGGGATTTGAACAGTGCCTTGACTGTCTCTAAACCCATCACAGGAGATGCATGTATGGCCTTACATGCCCTCTTTGTATTGGGCTCCCCAAATGCCACGGTTGCTCCACAAACTTAAGAAGGGAGAACATTCAAAATGAGGGGTTTGTTGAAAGGAAGAAACACAAGCATGGCAGTGGATATCTCCTCACGGGATGCTCTTGATGAGCTGAGGAGTACCCAGCCACCCTCCCACCGTCCTTAATAGGGTGACACAGTGGGGGCTCATGCCAAGAAGGGAGAAGAGGAACATGTATGCACAACAAGCAAGTAAGGAAAATTTCATCCAACGCACAACCATCTCATGCTAATCATAAACAAGCAAAAAAGGGGGGAAACAAAACATCAAACAGGAATATCTACGCCACTTTTCTGCTCATTTAAAGACTCCCATGACCGAGGCCATGCAAGAGGGAGATGGGGGAAATGCTCTTTCACTATTAGACGAGAGGTTACATAGGAGGAAGGGGGAAGAACACAAAACGAAAGGAGGCAAAGCAGGGGGACTGCCGTAGCAGTCCCCTCAACCCCCTGCTTCCCCTTTGCTCACCCTCTTCTCTTTCTCTCTTCTTGCTTCTCTCTTTTCCTGGGAACTCACGTGAAGGGCAACCCGGGAAGAAGCTCCTTATGCAGCCTTTTACTCTTCTCTTTTGCTCCTCTTCTTCAGCTTCTGCTCTCCCCCTTCCAAGAAACAGCTAAAGCCTTGCTTTGCTAGTAGCTGGACAAGGAGGAGAAGAAGTGTAACGGACCGGGTATTTATGCCCATTAAGGCTCCATATCCAGATCCGCCTCCCGCGAACGCACTGAAGTGTCGCAAGGGATATCTCACACACGAGTCCAGTAAGATACAAAAAGACAAACCACAAGAATATAAGACACAAGAAAGTACATGTGCTCATATCTGTTCACAAATTTGTACAACTGTCCCATTACATTAAAACATGTCCAATTAAAAAGAGTACAACTACCTGGGGCATACCCCGAGGGAGCACAAGCTCACACAACCCTAACTACTAAACTACTGCTGGTGGTACAAGTCTGACGCAACGCCACTGCAAGCCAAAACACGGCAAGCCCTGAAAAGAACTGTAGGGGAGTGAGCCTCAACAAGTCACTGGCTCAGTAGGGGCTACCCAAAACCACTGTAACCACAGACACCTCGACCCCAATGGGTCTCATTGGCAACAACAATAGCCAAACCATTTCATGCTCACATCATTACAATAAATAACAATTTAACATGCTCATGATAATAAACATAAAGTCCTTAGAAAAAGTAGGACTACAGGACTAACATAATATCATTAGTCAGCCCAACAACCAAAGTGCCTAAACCGCAGTCTCACTGGCACACTGCTACAACAACGGGTTGCCTAAACTATAAGCCACACAGGCAAGTCACTGCCCAGGCTACAAGCTTCACAGGCGAACCTCAAACACTTGAGTAATAGGACTGCTAATAAAGAGCTGGTCCTTTATACTCCCAACCACTTTACAACAGAACTACTCAAAGGTAATGGAACTGGCTAACACGAAGCCAATCCATAACACACTAAAGCTATAATTGGAATCATACCCAAGATGAGTAAAACTCAAACTGTGGAAGGTCTCACACGGCCTCCACGGAGCATAGCTCAACTAAACCACAATATGCCTAGGCCATAAGCCTCATCGGCAAATTACCCACAAAGGTAACATAATTAATAATCACAAACTAATCCACAATAAATTATAAAAAGATCTACTTAGAATAGTTAGGATACAACAAGTGGCAGGTCAACCACAAGACCTCCACAACACACAGTACCCGGAAAGATTGTACACAATGTACCACCACAAAACTACAAAGTAACCTTCGAAGGAAAATAGGTACCTACTACTCTGAGGTACCACAACTCAAACACCCAACAAGGGTACAAGTAGGTGATAAACACCACACTGATCCATAATTATATTATACTTTTAATTAAGCACAATATTACAGGTGAAACCTAATCGACGAGTCACACAAACCACAACTGAGACACAACTGTGCCAACACCAGGGCACACCTCGAACTGGTCAAACCTCGACCACGAGTCACAAACTCACGAACTACGACAAGTAGCAAAGCACGAGTCAGCTACAACTACGTAAGCAAAGCACGAGTCAGAAGAACGACGCCACCACACGGGAACGACTACTGGCTGATCAGGCCAATATCCAACCCGGACAACAACACAAGAACAACCTCTCAGTCTCGCAGTCACGGACGAAAGGTCCAACTGCCGCTCCACTAGGAAGAAGTCAAACAACTGTGGAGACCAACCAACACCACACCTGCAGACCACAACTGCAGGCCCATGCCTGGCACCTCTAGAGTCTCTGGCCGGAGCACTCTAAAGTGAGGCACTGGAAAACAGGACTAGCTGGGGACCAGTGTCGACTACTGGTGTCCGTACCCCCAACTACGAGCGCGCTACAAGCGACTACACCCCACAACACAAGCCGCTGCCCTACTGCCGTCTTTCCCTCAGCCGGACGTACAACTCAAGCACAAGAGTGAGGGTGTCCAGAAAGACGACACAGACCTCAACGGTACAACACAAGTACCGGACAAAACCCCGAGCACAACAACACACGTGCCTGGCTCACAAAGATATGGGGTACCCGACTAGAGAGGCATTCCGGAATAGGCGCCGGACCACCACACTCGGCTAGCACAAACCACGATACTTACACATATACCTTTTCTTATAATTCACAATATACAAGTGTTAGGATTAGCTTAACATCGGTCACCGTGTGACCCCAAAGCTATCCCACACCAACATAACTGAACCACAACTTGCCTATCATTGGTCACGAAATGACCTTCGTGGCAACACAGACCACTTACACATAAATCAATATACACTATTCGAAAGACAACAACAAATCAGGGCTAGGTCCACATATGACCTTCACTACCCAAACACCACAAATTCATGGCTAGGCTCACACAAGAACCTCACTGCCCAGTTACTACGATAAATTACCAGAATTATATTACAACAGAGTGTGTAGCACACACACACTCAAACCACGTAGGCAATACGTGTATATTACACCCTGGATGGTGTACCACACGTCTTCCACGTAAACCACATGTCCAACACATGGACAACGCACTCCAAGAGTGCCACGAGTGCCAACACACCACACATACCACGGAAAGCGATTACGTACATCACATATCATTTACGTAAAACATGCCCATTACATGAGCAGTATGCTCCAAGAGCATAACAAGTGCACTGGCTCACACCGGTCATCGCCATGCACACACAATCACACAATATTCATAACCAGGAAACTACGTAAACACACTGCATGGATACATGCACAGGTTGGCGGCAACATCGACTGCCGTTTGAAGGAAGTAAACGGCAAACGATCTAGCCGTCTATCTCCCAGCCGGTGATCTGGCGGCAAGCGATCTTGACGCCAAGTTCTCCGGCCTAAAACCCTGCAGAAACCCTAATCCAGCTCTACAGGTTTTCCAACCGTTAAACTACAGAAAAACTATATAAAAGGTTCCTTTAACATACTAGAACCGGAACAACCCATTACAACATGCTTTACACATTAAATTCATCAAACCACCCTTTAACCCCGCATGGTACGACTTGATCCGAAATACAATAAAAATGCTGGTTCAAGTGATTAAGTCGTGTTTTAATGTTTCTAACAAGCTAACAGGGCTCGACCCCTACCTCAGAAACGCAATTAAACTCCCGAAGAACCTCGAATCACGCCGAAACCCGAGAAACGTCCCACGAACACCGCGCTCCAATCCGTCATTCCCCGTCCGATCTGCCGCTACCACGCGCATCACGGCCTTCCCACGAGCTCTCGCCGACCGTCAGAACTCGCAAGAAGCTCAAGGGTGAAGGTGGGGGAAGGAAGGGAGAGAGAGGGGAAAGAACAGAGCTCGGGTCTGCCATAAAAACACAGGCATGCCAGTTAACGTCAACCCTTTGGCCGTTTAACCAGACCGCCACAACTAGACGTCCACAAAGCCTGACGCCAAGTTCACAGTCAACGTCCTCATCGATGGACGTTAACACCATGTTAACGGCACACCACTGCCGTCAACACACATCGACGTCAACCACCTGGACGCCAACACACTTGTCCAGCAAGCTGAACACCACACGGACCCAAACCAAACCCGGTAAGGATCTAATAAAAACACACCACTAATGGGCCTCACATGGGCCACTAACCCACTAAACCTGGATCCACGGGGATCCGGAAAACGCGCAACGTTACAAGAAGGGTCTTCCTACGTAGATGGCAATGGGAGAGGAAGAAGCAGCCCTTCCCACTGCTTTCCTCAGTTTCCTGCGCAGCCCCATAGCAGTCTCCCCAAAGCCCCCATGGAATGTTCTCTTCTGCTCCTCTCCTTTCCCTTCTGCCTTCCCCCTTCCAGCCGCCTTCCAGCAGCTAGGGGTGTAAACGATCCAGTCGAGCCGAGTTACAGTCTGCTCAAACTCGAACTCGTTTATTTTTGACGAGCTCGAACTCGAAAGTCGTCGAGCTTTTGCAACCAACGTTCGAACTCGGCTCGCTTAGAATTTTAGAACTCGAACTCGGCTCGATGCAGAACTTGTTTACACAGTCGAGCTCGTAAACGAGTTCAAACTCGAGTTTTCAAACTCTAAACCACACTTCAAAATTAATATTTAATTAAAACTTATTTTTTAATAAGTTCAAACTTTGAATTTACAACCTCTAAATCAAACTTAAATTTTAATATTTAATAAATTTTATTTTTCTAAACGAGATCAAACGGGAGCCAAATAACAAAGAGAATTTTTTATAACTAAATGGCGGAGATCTATTCGTTTTAGAGGGGGGAAAGGCTATCTTATAACCTTCCCAGTCGGCCAACACTTTGTGCTGGCCGATATGGGACTAAACAGGGGGTGTCCAACAGGTAGTGGCACTGGACAACTTGGGCATGGCCGGGAGTGGGCGGGGTCCAAGGAGGCGTAACTGGACACCGGAGAAGATGAAGCCTGCACCGCGGTGGCGTCCGGTACAACTGGGAAGTGCCGGGATCTAGGGAGGCCGCGGTGATCGCCGGAAAAGCTGGAACGACCTCCGCCGCTGCCTTCGGCCGGCGCCCTGCCCGTGGGAAGCTCGAATGACCCCCCCGCTGCCGCCGGCGCCGGGAGAGCATCTGGCACTGGCGGAGGGCTCACGGGGTGGGGGTGGAGCGGGGGGAGGCAGCGGCCAACGGGGGGTCCCCCCCTCCTCCTTCGCGCCCATCCGTCCCACCTGCGCAGCGATGTCGGGAGGAAGAAGATGAAGCACTTGTTGCCTGCGAACCATCCTAAACCCATTTTGTGCATATGCCTTTCTCTATTGATTTTATTAAATCATATTATCTATATATACTTTATTTATATGATTTGTGTATGTAACCTCTAATATTTAGTCTTTTATATTAAGTCCTCTTAAATATTACATTCTTTAATAACAATTACTCTATAAAATAACAAGTTAACACTTTTTAATAACACATATTTAATAAATAGTTAAAGAGTATTTAAATGAATTTTTAACGAGTATTTAATCGAACTCTTAACGAGTACTTAAACGAGTTGTTCGCGAGTCCATCGAGCCGAGCTCACCTGTGTTCAGACTCGGCTCGTTTATGAACCGAGCTTTTTTTTTTGTTCGAACTCGACTCGTTTATCTAATAACGAGTTGAGTCGAATTTTTATCGAGTCGAGTGTCGAGTTACTCGCCAAACGTATCGGCTCGTTTACACCCCTACCAGCAGCTGCTACAACAGCCTTTTTGTTGGTGCAGTGGGAAGGCGAAGGGTAGCTTAAGATCACCTCCTTACCTAGGGTATATGGGCCACTAGGTAATGGGCTTTTAGATGGGCCTTCTTAAGAGGTTTTTTAGTGGTCTTTTAGGGGCTGTTCCCAGATGAGTTGAGCCGCTGGATGCATGCCCTTTGCATCTTTTTTTAGGTGCCCACAGGGGTCTAGTAGATTCCCAGAGATCTGCCGCAGACCGGATCGTACCGATCCGCGACGTGCCGCAACATGTCTGTGTCACTCAATTGGGGTGACTCGACCGTGTTATGACTCGCAAGAGCCAGTACGATTTGACCATACGCGACAGTACAACCAACCGTGCTCCTAACGTCTCCGGTGAACATTCAGATAAGAAGACCAATTATGCAAATAATTGAGGATAATTTTACAAAGAAAATATGTACCATGTTTATTCTTTTCTTTATCATCTTAGAGGTGACTTATTCACAAAGCAAGGAAGATAAAAAATGGCAAACACACTTATTTTCACAGATTTCACTCATTCGGGTGGATCCCCTGATTCCAACACTTCCTACAATGTACAGACAAATGGGCTGAAAATATATACCCCCACCCGAAGAAGAACGAACCATCCAAAACACTATCTCCATCATTTCACAGCCTGCATTCCCCATCCTGCAATCCTATGTCTTCGCCTCTTCGGAACTCCACAATCCAAAATCCAAATCCCCGCTTCACAAAATTCCTTTTTTGAGCAGTTCACCAAACAGTTCATTGTTTAACGTCCATTTACAAACATCCCCGCACCACTCCGCGTGTACCGAAGCTAGCGGCTCGAGCGGGTCTTCGACGGCTCCCTCTCGTCGTTGCTCTGCCTCTCCGCCAGCTGCGCCGCCGCGGCTGTCGCGACAGCGAGGCCCGTGTCCCGGAAGTCCTTGCGGATGCCCCAGAGCACCTCGCCGCACTGCTTCATCGATGGCCGGGACCGCCTCGACTTAGCGAGGCACTCCGCCGCCAGTGCCAGCACCCTCTCAACCGCCCTCACGGACGCCGGGCTCCGCCGCAGCCGCGGGTCCATCGCCATCACCGCGTTCCCTTCGCGAAACCGCTGCATCGCCTGGAATGCAGCCCAAGATCACGGATTCAGGGCGGTCCCCATCGAGAAAAATAGCAGATTTTTACGGCGAGGAACAAGACGACGACGTTACTCTGAGCTTTTGTTCTTCCTATGGAGATAAAACTTAAACTCTGTTTCCGTGGGTAAAAAGTAAAAGGCGTCACTTTGTTCATACCCATTTGGTGGTCATGCGATCGCGGGGCTGGCGCTTGGGCTCGATGGGGCGCCGGCCGGAAACGAGCTCCACGAGAAGGACGCCGAAGGAGTAGACGTCGCTCTTCTCGGTGAGCTGGTAGGTGCTGATGTACTCGGGGTCCAGGTAGCCGGCGGTCCCCTTGACCTGTGTGGAGATGTGGGTGGCGCCGGAGTCGTCGGGGGCGAGGCGGGCGAAGCCGAAGTCGGCCACCTTCGCCCGGAGCTTCTCGGTGATGAGGACGTTGGAGGCCTTGATATCTCTGTGGATGATCGGTTGGTCTGCCGTAGCAAATAGCCATCAGTATCACTACTTATACAGATACAACAAACAAACAATAGTCTATTCTTCTGACACGAGGACTGATGCAGCTCTAAATTTTCTTGGTTAGATTGCCACTTGTTCTTGTGCGTGCTACACTGACGAGGTAATCTCAGAGCTCCATCAAGACCATGGTGCTTACGTAGTTCCTGGGATGCTGCTTGTCAATTTGACACCGCAACTTTGGCATCAGAGGAAGATCAAACAATTCATGTTAACTTTCTCATCTGCTAACGTGGAGCCGTTTTATGCAAATCATGGAGGAAAAATGAACTACGGGGACATCGGCTTTTTGGCAATATCATTCATCCTTCTTGTTCAACTCCTTTTAAGACCCATGTATCCGGTGGGATGGTTATTGGTTAAATGATTAATTAAACTTGATTGATGATTCAGAGTTATATATTTCTTTATCAAGTAGCCGAGTTGGATATCCCACTCTCAACATTATTAACATATAATGACTTTTTTAGAAAATAAATTCATAATTTAGGCTACAATATCTGTTGCCAAGACGTTATCCGCTGGACAGAATGCTGGCAGACTCAAGCTAATAATCATGATGACTTAAGAGAAGCCCGTGTATGGATGGACAAGGAAGAATTCGCATAGATGATTTTTCTAAGGCATTATACTTGATGAGTTCACACTATGATAATTTTTAGAGCTCGATTGCATTAGAATTTGATACTTTCTCACCATTTTGTTCATCTCACAAAGGTAACTTATGCAATTGAGAGGGGGAAATCAGAAGCTTTATTGATCCGTATAAGCTAATTGTTGTTCGCCGTGATGAAGATGGTGATGCCGTTTCAGATGCTCTATCTAATGGTGCTGCTTTCCAGGTTTTCATTCATCGAAGCAAGGACCTAATGTTCTATGCACCACTAAACCGAGTAGAATTCTTGTCGAGGCTGGGATCCAAGAACCCATCTTTCCCAAAAGATCTCAACTCAAGAGGCAATATATCACAAAAGCGGCCCTTTCGAACCTGATTCTCTTGCAACTGGCTTCAAGGATGCTAACTACTTGTAAACATACCTTAATCATGGCAATGAGAGCACTCATCTATATAGAATTTCATCCAATTTTTGAACCCATGCTGGAAATATCTCATAAGCATGGTTGGCAGTATCAGCCAAAACCAAGACCTAGCCCATACCGAAACCATGGTCCGAAACTGACCAAAACCGGACAACTCCTCTCTTAAGAGGAGTTCAAGTCCTCTAGATACGTTTGAAACCAAAACTTTCAGACGCGGCCAAAACCGAAACCGAAATCGACACTGCCATCCTTGCTTATAAGTGGCACGGTATCCTTGAGCTTTGGTGAAACCACCTAGGGTGGAACCATTTTGCTTCACCCAAGAGATTGAACCAGATCAAGAAAACTTACTATAATCTTGACACCTATTCTGAGCTCATCCGAGATGAATATTATAGTATTGTAAAGCAGTCCTTTCCCACTTGCTAATTGATGGGAATTGTTTTTTTTTTCCTGGTGCAACAAATGGGATTGGAGGTTCAGTCTGTAGAGCAAATGGAGCTTGGCAATTAGCCGAGAACTGGGCAGAAAAGTAGAGCAAATCTTTGAGATTTGGTCTGACAAATCTTTAACTGACTCTAAAATGGTATGCAAAGTTTAATGACTAAGATGACTGTGGCTTTAACTAGGTTAATGGCTTCCATTTCACGGTAAAACAAAGGAGAAAAAAGTTGGGAGAGTAAACTTCCTGTCTCCTCCCCTGTTCCTTGAATCTAATTCATCATATTTATTGAAATTGCTGTGTTAAAATATGAATAAAAGGATTAAAATCGCATGTTAGAAGTGGCTGAACAAAGCATATAATAGATGTGCTTCTGCAAAACATTTTTGTTAACATGCCATTTGCAGTGGAATTTTATCAAAAAGCTGCATCATCCTATTAAAGTTACTTTATCTAGATTGGCTTAATTAGTATGCTTTTCCATTAAAGGTGGTTTAGTCTTGTAAGTCATGTTATTTAGCAGAAACAAAAAGTGATAAAATGAGATAATCATTTCAGAAAGTGAGACTGAAGCTGCCCATAGGAAAGTTGTGTAACCTGTGTACATGTGTAGGTATGTGACAGCATGAGCTACATCAACAGCGATGTCAAGCCTTTCTCCCATTTCCAGTCCTTCTCCGCGAGAACCTACAACACAGGGTCACCCTCTCAGAGCTGTCCAAACCATCAGATTCATATGGTCAAGTTTCTACGTTATTGAGGGAAAAGCTAAGATACACTGCTTGTGAAATGTGAACATTCTGAAGGAAGATGTGTTTGTTTTTTTTTGGTTGGCGGAATCTGAGTAAACATGTATTATGAAAGAGTTGCCATTTGTTACATTAAGGATATGGATAGACATTAGCATACTATTATAACGGAGTCAGATTATATTGAATATAATATATATATATATATATATATATATATTGTATGTAAAACCTGGTTACTGAGCTGAATAGATAACTTCGTGGTCATCAATGAATATTGATGGAGTTATATTCTATCTTCACAAAAAATGATCTTCTAAGTTTTTCTTATTTCTTTATGTAAGATCGGAAATTACTTTTCCCTTATTGCTACATTTTTCATGGGGCTTGTCATATACTGTGAATGCCAACTGCAGAAGCTTTGAGCAAATAAGGACCGTATCTTCTAGATCTTCTAATAGTATAGTTCATAGGAAGTGAATTACATACCATCAAGATGCTCACGTAGAGTCCCATTGCCAACATACTCCTCCAAGATTATTCGTTCATCAGCATGCTCAAGGTATCCAAGAAACCTGACCAAGTTCAAGTGCTCTATTTTTGACAGAGTTTGGATTTCATTCTTGAATTCAGTGGTCACATGATTATCATTTATGCTCTGCCAGAAATCCATTGGAATATTGTCATAATAATGGAGCATCAAGGTAGTACAGAAAACAGTGGCATTTTATTCTTTGAAGGTAACCAATGAGGTTACGGTTCATTGAAAATAATAGTAGGAGATAACAGTGACATTCTATTTGTAACCAGGAAAAAAAATGGATGCTTGTCTTTTCACAAAATATATGTCAGATGAGAAAATACTTGTATTTACCTTTTTGGCACGCTTTATTGCAATAAATGAGCCATCCTTCAGTTTCCCCCTATAGACAGTGCCAAAACCACCTTGCCCTATGATGTTTGCTGTGGAAAAATTTCCTGTGGCCTTGATGATTTCTGTAATAGAGAAGTCTGCTGTATCATCCTGCACGCTAGCCTTGCTAAAGGAGTTGCTATATTTGGCTTTGGAACTGCTATTGCTGCTTATTGATGACCCCTTTGTTGAAGCTGCAGTAATTAAGAAGTTTTCAACACAGAGACAAAAACATGCTAGGAAAGCAACATCAGTGACCATCTCTTCGTTGAAACTTTAAAAGCATGCTGTAGCTCACTACATATATTGGAATTTGAGTTAAAATGTCACATCTCAACCTGCTCCTCTCTGCCAACTGTGATTAACAAATTCCTTACCACGCACTCTTTTGAAGAATTCTCCTCCCCTGAGCCACATTAAGTTCTGTTTTTTCTATAGGAAATAGAAAGCAGTGTGGAATTCATGTATGGTCGCCAGCTAGGCACTGTGCTTTCTTTCTGGATGATGGAAGATAGGGTTAGATTACAAGCATTAGAAAGAGGAAGATCAGATGGGTGTACCTAGTGCACGAGGATTCTGCCAGCACGGGGTCTAGGGAAGGGACGATGTACACAACCTTACCCTGACAAGTTGAGAGGCTGTTTCCAGTTTCAAACCCATGACCTCTAGGTCACGCAAAGGCAACCTTACCGTTGCTCCTAGGCCCCGCCCTTCTGTTTCTTGCTTTGTGTGTAACATAATTTATCATTGAGAACTAAACACTTGGAACAACAGGTTACTTAAACCCTAATGAATATGAGGCTGCTCAAGATCGCCAGGGTTTGAAAGCTTTTTGCTTCTTGTGTTATCAGAAGAATGTCTGAAGCAGAGGAAATTGTTTGCCATGTGCTTAGTGAAATCTAGTAGACAAGAAATTCCAGTTCCAGTGCTGAACAAGGATAGGCAAGGGATCCTGCTGACCAAGCAGACAGAAGGTTCTTGAAAGTTTTTTGCTTTATGTGTTGTCAGAAGAATGTCTGAAGCAGAGGGAATCATTTGTCATTTTCTATTGAAATCTAGTCATGGAGAAACTCCAGTCCCATCACGGAACAAAGATAGGCAAGGAATCTTGCTGCCACCAAGCAGAGTGAAGGTTCTGAACATAGAGGTGGACTTTTTATGAAAGAATCACCAGATGATTTGGCCTCCGTTGTAGAGAGGGCCACAATCTTTTGTAGCTGAGAAGCCCAGCTTATTGTGGTGTCACCCAAAGTGTAAATGTATTCTATTGTGCTCCTACTATCTACATCTCCAGCTAAATCTGCATCAACAAAGCCTTGTAAATTGAGACCACACTTTGTGAAACTTAAACCCATACCTGTGGTACCTCTCAAATACCGTAGGATCTACTTGATAGCCTCCCAATGTTTCTTGCCTGGACATGTGTAATATTTGGTCTAGTACGAACCACCGTATACATTAAGCTACCTACAACTGAAGCATAAGGAACTGTGCTCATGTATTCATGTTCCTCTTTTGTCTTGGGTGATTGTTTCTTTGAGAGCTTTGAGATACACGTGTGCGATAGTCAACCAACAGGGGAGGGATGAATTGATTATCGCCAAATTAAAACCTTTTTCATAATTATTGATTTAAACTCAAATAAGTAAATCAAGCACGTGAGATGCACAGCGAAATATGACAAGACTTTAGGCGAAACCAATATAACCAGCTATCCTAACGTGCGTAGAATGAAGGTAGATGAAACAGATCAAAACCATAGAGACACGCAAGATTTTTAGAGTGGTTCGGCAACACCACATGTGCACCTATGTCCACTACCTCACACCCTCACGAGGATTTCTTCCTAACTTGTTTGTCAGGTACAAGTCGATAAACCCCTCCATATGCACACTATTGTTTTCCGGGGACCACCAACCCCACCTTAGGTCTGGGGAGGACACAACCCATGACGTGTAGTGCACAGTCCGCACCACACACACAAATGCTCACACAGGAGCCAAGATGCAAGTTCACTAAAGTATATAGGATATGTTCATGACAAGGGTGAAATAAACAAAACAAAAAGTGCAGAAATCCCCCTTCTCAATGATGGACGAACATCGCTACAGAACACTTGATGTATAGTGGGTAGACGTGACGGTGCTCAAGGATCTTGCTTCTAATAGTATGCCGGATGAAAGGCTTTATGTCTCCACGTTCAAGAAGCAAATCTATGTCTTGGGTGCATAAGAAATCAACCACTCCAGCTTCTACACCATGCTTGTTACGAACCTCGTCCAAAACCCTAAAGATGATAGAACTCTTCTTGGCACAATGGGGTTCCTTCCTTAGGCTTCAAGACATGTTGGCTTTTATAACGTAACACCAAAAGATTGTAACTTTGGCAAGAATCCCGACAGAGGAAAGAGTTCTACTCAAATTAGGAAACCTCATTGAAAGAATCGGTCAACCAATTTATCCAATTTGATTGACCGTTTCTTCGCACGGTCTTCAAGTGAACTTGTAGTCTAAATCAACATTGTCAATCGGTTGACCGTTCTTCTAGGTTTGGTCGACCGTTCTCACCTAGGTTTCTAGGGAAGGCCATTGGGAGCATCAGTCGACCGATAATCAGAGTTCGGTCAACCCTTTTTGACTTGGCTTCAAACCCCGATGCACTGGGACGTTCGGTCGACCGACAATCAGAGTTCGGTCGACCGGTTGACTCTGGACCTTTGGAAGGGCTTCACTGGGAAGTTCGGTCGACTGAAAATTAGAGTTTGATCGATCGACTGTCAATTTTCAGTCAGTCTTCTCTTCTATCCAAATCTTGGTCTTTTGAAGATCTACTTACCAAGACGGATTTGACATATTTAGCTGTACACTTAACACACAAATTAGACCACTAACATCAATATAAAAGCATCAAACTCATTGGTCATTAGATGTGGTTCATTTAAATCAATCCATCACTCAAGAACTCATCAAATAATATTGTGTTTTATCATCATCAATAGGGTATCCAAAATCGTCCGGATCGGGATCGGATCGGTTTTGGGCAGATCGATCCGATCCGGGGTAACCTTGCCAGGGGTTGAGTCCAGGCCGATTCCAGGCTGAGTCCAAACCGAGTCCACTCCGATTTTAGGCTTTATTTACCTGAACATCATTTAAGTAAATGTTATCATTTGTAGTGTCATTTATTTAAGATATTACATGTAAATAAAGAAGTACTCTCCATTTGAATCCAATAAAAATATAAAAAAAATCATATCTCTTACCAATAAAAAGTCAACTCTCCTATCCAAGAAGAAAATCGCGATTTTGGTGATTCTATCAAAATAACGTCTTTCTAATTCCTCATAATTTGGTTTATCTAAAAATTTCATAATTCAAATAAACCCAATAGAATACTAAAAATTCAAAGTTCGGTGAAAAAAGTCAAATATGCATGTGACTTCTCCAAGAGAGTCACTCTCCTATTGATCAGGACTTAGTTGCTGTCAGTAGGAGAGTGGCTCCCTTGGAGAAGTCACATACACGTTTGACTTTTTTCACCGGACTTTTGATTTTTAGTGTTCTATTGGGTTTATTTGAATTATGAAATTTTTAGATAGGTCAAATTATAAGGGATTAAAAAGACGCTATTTTAATGGAATCACTAAAATCGCGATTTTCTTCTTGGATGGGAGAGTTGACTTTTTATTGGTAAGAGATATGTTTTTTTTATATTTTTATTAGATTCAAATGGGGGGTACTTCCTTATTTACATGTAATATCTTAAGTGAATGGAACTACAAATAATAACATTTACTTAAATGATGCTCAGGTAAATAAGATATTGTACATTAGTATACAATTCACACCTGTATAAGGGGTCGATCTAGTCACCCCTGGCTCAGCCAGGATCGGCCGATCGGATTGGTTTTTGGCTGGCCGATCCGGCCCCGATCCCCTTGTTTTTGAACCTTGATCATAAAAAATCTATAGAGTACAACAATCTCCCCCTTCGATGATGACAAAACACTTGTAGATTTTTCACACAAAACACAACCTTGATACCGATTATTTTTCCTTTTGTTTTTCATACACACATACATGCAAGCATTTATCAATCATGCAGGATCACTCCCTGTCTCAAAAACAAATCTAGCTCTCCCCATTTTCTTTTATACACAATCTCTCCCCAAAACCAAAGTATAAATCTGCATAATCTCTCCCTCTTTTTGACAACATCAAAAAGTGAGTGGTAATAAGGATAAGATATATGCAATTGGCTTAATCACATAGTGTATATAAGAACGTCTCACTAGGGGAGGTAAAATGGGGTGCCTGCGGTAAGTAGTAGTCATTTTATAGTTCATGTATTTAATCATGTTCTCAAGATACATTCAAAATTAAATATCATAAAAAGTGTTGTGAGAGATATGATTGACACATGAGAATAGACGGACATTCTAATTAACACGGATGGATGGCACTCAATTCTACCCATGCATGATAGATCCTTGATTTTTGGTGACTATTACTCAGGCCTTTTTTAAAAAAAATATTCTCTGATACTAATTTTTTGTTTCTTTTCTTTCATTTTTGAGAAATGTATTGTCGTTTAATGCGAGACTCCTCACTTGCTCAGTGGAGAGATCCGGTTACTAGGTTTAGTTCCTCTTTTCATTCATTGTGGGATATGTAGCTTTTTCCTCATAAGTTACTACAAGTTAGATGGATTTTAAACATCACAAAAATGTTAAGAAAAACTTCCACCTAGCAACAAAGTGATATCTATTAATCATATTCAGTGCATCGGCGTGTTGGTCTTAATTTCAAATATATTTTAAGAAGCATGTTAAATGCATAACTATCTAGCTCCCCCTTAATGTATGCACACACCTGATGCAAATTGCCCCCTAGTGGTAAAATTAATGCACACTAAGTTGCAAACCAATGTAATAAATATCAAGGGAGTAGAAGGCCAAAGAAGGGATCCAAATAAGTGTCTTTATGTATAAAATACATGCATACACACAAGAGAGACACATGCAAGCACAAACATGCAATGGACTCTAACCTATGCTAGACAATAAACACTTAAAACTTATGACCCTTTTTTGTGTTTTTGAATTTTCAAAAAAAAAAAATCTGACGCAAAGGAAATTACATAATCCAACATCAAAATCTACCAACTATACACAGTGAAAACAATACATGAGTTGTCACGTTCTTACCTTAAAAGCAGAAATAAATAAAAAACATAACACTCACTGCTCATGGGTACCTTAGTTTGTCTCCTTCTATTTCAAAGGTCGTCGTGAGTCCAATGCACCTACAACTAAGGATTTTACGTGGATTTCTTTAGTACCCAAATCGTTTTGGTCCACTCGTGTTAGTTCGAAAAGGGAGCAGATCCTTCCTTGTCCATACAACATTCAGCTTGTTCAAGTTGCTTTTTAACAAGTAGGTAAAAATCATGTGACCATGCCCACCACAGAAATAACATGTAGCATATGAAGTGTGTGGTGTGAGATGTGGCATGTAAGTGACGTTGTGTTACAACATACTTGTTTCTTTTTTATTTGACTGATTTCATATATTGCACATATTTTTTAACATGAGAATTCAATTGGGACATTTTCTTTTTAAGTTCAATATGAGATGTGCTTGGAACATTAGAAGCATGAACAAATGATGTTTTCATCTTAGACTCGAGGGGTTTAGGCACCGTTTGGAAACATTGTGAGAAAAGGGAAGCCCTTTCTCACTCTAGTTCCCAAATGAGAAAAAGTGATTATACATTCTCCAAAAACATATTTTGAAAAAGTGGAGGAAAGGTGGAGAGAGATAAAGAGAAGAGGGGTAATAACGAGGCCTTGGATTTGGAGGCTAAAAAATTAGTCTCCATAAGTTGTTTGGGTGATTTTGGCTTTTGAAAAAGCAAAGTCACCACAATTGTTGTAACGGCCCTGGATATCTATACCCAATAAGGGTCCATATCCAGATCCATCTCCTGCGAACGGACCGAAGTCTCGTAAGAGATATCTCACACACGTGCCTAGGAAGAATATAAAAGACAAACCACAACAGTAAGAGACACAAGAAAGAATATGTGCTCATATCTGCATATAACAATTTACAACTGTCTCATTTCATTATTACATGTCCAAATTAAGAAAAGTACAACTACCTGGGGCATACCCCGAGGGAGCACAAGCTCACACAACTGTACTAACACTACTGCTGGTGGTACAAGTCTATCACGACACCTCCGCAAGCCACACCAACGGTAAACCCTGAAAAGAACTGTAAGGGAGTGAGCCTCAACAAGTCACTGGCTCAGTAGGGGACCACCCAAAACCACACACAACACAGAAGAACCTCAACCCCAATGGGTCTCACTGGCAACACCGGAAGCCAAACCATATCATGCTCACAACAAAGCATAATTATATCAATTAGCATAAATCCCGAAAAGAAGAAGAGACAGCAGAACTAGCACCACACCACTAGTCTGCCCAATAACTAAAAAACCTAGGTCACAAGCCTCACATGCAAACCACCGTCACCTAAGCTGTAAGCCACACAGGCAAAGCATTGCCTAAGCTACTAGCTTCACTGACAAGCCTCCAACACATGGGTAACAGGACTGCTAACAAAGAGCTAATCCTTTACACCCTTAAACCACGATGTATCGAATGTCACACTCAAGTAACAGGACTGGCTACCACGATGTCAATCCATTGCACACAAACTCATACTCGGAAACTTACCCAAGGAAGGGTAAAACACAACAAGTGGAAGGTCTCACCGCACGACCTCCACTTCACCACCTGAAAAGGTTAGTACTCAGCGTACTACGAGAAACTAGTACCTACAAAGGGTACAGGTACCTACTACCACGAGTACACCACTGAAACACAAGCACAACTGTGTCACCACCAGGGCACACCACAACCAGTTAAACCTCAACTAGAGAGCCTCGGCTCACCAACCACAACGTCAACTGTGCCAACACCATGGCACACCTCGACGGGTAAAACCACAACCAACACACGCTACAACCAATAACAAAGCACGAGCCAGAAAGCACGACGCCACCATACAGGACAGACTACTGGTTTATGACGGCAGTATCCAACCCGGACAACACAGCACAAGAACTACCTCTCAGTCTCGCAGTCACGGACGTAAGGTCCAACTGCCGCTCCACAACACAAGTAAAGCCAAAGAACTGTGGAGACCAACTAAACCACCACAACCTACAGGCCACACACCCTGGAGGCCCATGCCTGACACCTTTAGAGACTCTGGCCCGAGCTCTCCAAAGTGACGCACTGGTAACAAGACTAGCCAGGGCCCAGTACGTCTACTGGTGTCCGTAACCCCCTAACTACGAGCGCGCTACAAGCGACCAAACAACAAACTCTCACAAGTCGCTGTCCCCTGCCGTCTTTCCCTCAGCCAGACGACAACTCTCCCCGAGAGTGAGGGTGTCCAGGAAGACGACAAGACCTCGACGGTACCACCGTACCGGGACAAGCCTTGAGCACACACATGTGCCTGGCTCACACAAAACCTGGGGCACCCAACTGAAGAGGTATTCCGGAATAGACGCCGGACCACCACACTCGGCTAGCATAAACCACGACATGTATATATATATATATTCTTTATTACAAACCACGGTATAGGTGTCGAGAATAGCTTGATCCCGATCACCTTGTGACCTACCAGCTATCCCATACCAACACACATGTAAACCACGATAACCAATCACAAACTGGCCTATCATTAGTCATCACGTGACCTCCTTGCCATATATATACAATATACACTATCTATACACCAACTCTTAACCTTACTTGTATTATACTAATTAAACCATCTTTATTAACCCATAAAAGACGTCACAAGACTGAGGCTAAGTTCACACTGGAACCATCATTGCCCAGCCATCACAACACTATGTGTCATGCACATACTCATACTACAAAAACACCACACCAACAACGTAAACCACCCACTAACCGCATGGGCAACACGCTCATAGAGCGCTACAGGTGCCAATGCACCTCTTACCGAAGCCATGCACGTTAAACACCGATAATCGGATAATCAAAATACCAAAAGCATGCAAAACAGAACCCTCGGCTGTGATCGCGACAGAGGACAAGGCCGCCTTCTGATCGCGATGCCATGACATGTCGCGATAAGAAACCATGTCGCGACGGGTCGGCCTGTCGCGACCTGGTCGCGACAACCGGGTCCGTCGCCTTCTCAGGCGAAAACCCTAATCCGGGAACCATCTCCGGATTTTCCATGCAAACCACCCTAAAGCCCGTGTCAACCCAGTTTTCATGCTCATTTCACCTCCTAGACTTGGTATCTACTGTTCTTAAAGCGATAAACAAGCTAACATGCCATCCACGCAATCAAACATGGTGGAATCTCCCTACCTTCACGAAGAACGCGTAAACCGGCTACGGCACGACGTCTCCCCCGCTCCATACGACGTCCTCGCGTCGAGAGCGCGACGAGAACCTCGCCGAAACGCCGAATCGCCCGAAGAACCCGCGGCAGCTCCTCTCCCAGTCGAGCAGAGCTTGTGAAAGCTCTGTTCGGCCAACCTTTTTAAAAACCGCACAACGGTTGGGATCGCGACGTACCTCCCCGTCGCGACAAGATCGCGATGGACTAGGGCGTCGCCTTCCTATTCCCGACGTCAACAAGCCCCGCTCCGAGCGCGACACGCGGCGCACATGCAGATGTCGACCCCAGTAGCGGTAACCAGAACGCGACCCCCACTGCTGTCGCGTTCAGACCGCGACCTGCACCTCCGTCGCGTTCACATCCAGTGAACCAACAGACACTACGGGCCCAACCTACCGGCCCATTAAACCCCACACAATGCGCGGAAACCTCAACCAAGGCTCAATGACCCCACATTGGCCATGAGCACCACGCCAAAGCCAGTAAACGGAGATCCGAACAACCACTAAACGACGATCCGCGAGGATCCGAAAAACGCGTTACGTTACAATTGTATTTCCCAAACAGTGCCCTAGTCTTCTTAGGGGCCATGCCTATTAGTGTTCCCTTGGATAAAGTCAGTAGTCAGTAGGTGAGTGACTTCCTCGGAGAAGTCACATGCACATTTGACTTTTTTCACCGAACTTTAGAATTTTAATATTTCATATGATTTATTTGAATTATGAAATTTTTAGTTAGGCCAAATTATGAGGAATTAGAAAGTTGACATTTTGATGGATCACTAAAATCGCGATTTTTTTATTAGATGGGAGAGTTGACTTTTTATTGCTAAGAGATATAAATTTTTTTTATATTTTATTAGATTTAAATGGGGGGTATTTCATTATTTACATGTAATACTAAGTAAATGAAATTACAAATACTAACATTTATTTAAATGATGTTCAGGTAAATAAGGTCTAAAACCAGTCTAGACTCAGCCTGTAATCGACTTGAATTCGGTCCCTGGCAGGGTTACCCCGAATCGGATCGGGGGTCCAAAAATCGACTCTTATCGGGATGATTTTTGATACCCTATTTTCAACCTTCATCTTCCACTTCTTAAAAGTAGCACATGTTAGATTTATTTTTAAGAAAACAAACCCATTGACGTCGATGAAGGTGATGTAGTAATGTGAATCTCCAAAGGATGGTACGGACGAAGGCCCCTACACATCTGTGTGCACAAGCTCCAATTTTTCAGACTTGGATATCCTACTAGCTTTGGAGAAACTAACCCTTTTCTGCTTCCCAAAAACACAATCTTCACAAAACCAACATCCACAATCTTTAGACCAGACGACTTTTCTTTTGCATGTAGTACCTCCATTCCCTTTTCACTCATATGCTCAACAATGCCAAACTTTAAAATCAACATGAGAATCAACCACTGCAACCGTGTCTCTTGTATTTGTTGTCGTGTACAGGGTACCCATCTTACTACCCCGTATTATAATCATAGCACCTTTGATGATCTTCCAGGACACATCTATAAGGATAGTGACATAACTTTCACTGTCAAGCTCATGGATGGCAAAGTCGACCGACTCGGAGCAGAGTCGGCCGACTCGGAGCGAAATCGGTCTATGGCAACCCGATTTGGAGAGGGGAACAACCACCCACCCACGGTACAAGGTGAAATCATGGTGGATCAACCGGAATCGGGACGACTCAGCCCGACTCAGAGCGCTCCACCTTGATTCCACTCGCTCTAGGCCGCTTCCATAGGAAGCGGGGCTCCTTTTAATGGAGTCGGCCCTAGTCGAGCCGGATCTGCCTGGAGCGGCTCCCTCCAGGCAGATCCGGCCCGACTAGGGCCGACTCCTGCGAATCCCTCCTTAAGGAGGGATCGGGACTACACAGATAGAGAGTTGTCTGCGCAATCTCAAGACAGGTCGCCCCCTTCCAGCCCCCTCCCCCCCTCTGGAGGTCCCCTCCCTCGCTGCCGCCGTCGGAGCTCCGAGGAGGCTCACTGCTGGCTACCGCCGCTTCTTCCTCGCTTTTTCTGTTCTCCTCTCTATCTTCTGTATTTTTTTGAAATTTTCATATCTAAGCCCTAAAGTGCCCCAAGAAGAGTCTTGCTTGCTTTGGGTGTTCGTCCAACTCTTCAAATATCTTTTTGTGGGTAAAGGGGGTGGTTTCCACCGCCACCGTTGCCGCCGGTTGTGCAAGGTGAGTTTTTTTTTTAATTTTTTAAAAAAATATCAAAAAATAAAAAATGTTGAATATGTTATAGATCTATAGATAAATAGCATTAATAAGATGTTTATGACCCTCATTACTAAAAATCCCCAAATTGAACCCTAATTAGGGTTTAAAAATTAGAGATTTTATGTCATTAATGTAACTAATGTGCAATTGAGTGTCCAATGCAGTCATTTGAGTTGATTAGAGTTTGTTTGTAGACTCAATTACATTGCATTGTCTATTTTCCCCAAAATCCTCAAATTGAACCCTAATTAGGTTTAAAAAATTAGGGATTTTGTGTCATTAATGTAACTAATGTGTAATTGAGTGTCCAGTGAAGTCATTTGAGTTGTATCTAATTAATGTAATTAACGTGCAATTGAGTGATCAAAATTCTCAATTACATTTATTAGTCTTATTCAATTGCATTCATTTACTCTCATTGTACCAAATGCACATGCATAAACATCACATCTAAGTTTCTATCTTATACAGGAATATGACAGATCAAGAACATCAAGAGCAAGAGGTGGAGCAGGCCATTGATCCTGGTTGGGCTCATGGTACTCTCCTTGATGCACGACAGAAAAAAAATGAAATGTAATTTGTGTGCAAAGAAGATGTTTGGAGGCATATATCGTCCTAAACAACATAATGCTGGGATTTCAGGAAATGTAGCAAAATGCTCATCATGTCCACCTGAGGTTAGGAATGAAATGAAAGCGTACATAAAGGGGAAAAAGATTGAAAATTTATTGACAACTCAGCAGCAACAACAACTTCAAGATAAGATTTTTGGGTGACAGATTCATAGAGATTATAGTTTACCAATCAATGTTGAGGATGATGAAGATGATGATGATTCTGATCCTGAGTTCACTGCAGCTGCACGTGCTAGTCAGCGTTCTTATACAGAGGAATACGATAGACGAAGGGGCATGGGGACATCAGGGTCACATTTGCCTAGAGATGATTCAAGGAGATCTCTCCCTAGGAGAACATCAGTTCATAGGGCTGCCAGTGCATTAGAGTGTGGAGGTAGACTCTCAGATGTTCATAATCCTACACAGGGTTCTATGAACAGACATTTGTATAGATCAAGGTCTGTAAAACAACTTTCTATCTGCAGGCCTTGAAAGGAGTCGAAGCCACTGCAAAAGCAACAAAGGGAGCAATCAAAGGTATTGTGAAATGGTTTTTACATGCAGGTGTGCCGGCACATATGGCAGAGAGCCCATATTTTCAAACTATGTTGGATGCAATTGCAAAAGCTGGGCCTGGCCTTAAGGCTCCCACACGGAAGTACATTTATGATGCTAGGCTTGAAGAGGAGTATGATGAGTTGGAAGGATGGGTTAATGGCTTTAAAAATGTTTGGAAAGAACGTGGTTGCACCATTATATGTGATGGTTGGACAGGGACAACAAAAAAATCTATGATTAATTTCTTTGTTTATTGCTGTGAGGGTACCATTTTCCTTAAATCTGTTGATGCCTCTGACAACATCAAGAATGCAGATTACTTATTTAGACTAATGGATGAAGTTGTGAAGGAAGTGGGTGAAGAAAATGTTGTATAGGTTGTCACTGACAATGAAGCGAGCTACAAGACTGTTAGTAGATTATTGATGGAAAAAAGAGAACATTTGTATTGGGTTCCTTGTGCAGCGCATTGTATCGATTTGATGATGAAGGACATAGGCAGAGATCTACATATTTATGGCCTCATTGACGAAGCTCAAATGATCACTTCATTTATTATGGTCACAATAGAATTTTGAATATGATGAGGCAATACACAGATAGACGAGATCTTCTTCGTGCTGGTCCCACTCGATTTGCATCAAATTTTATTTCTTTGGAGAGCCTCATGAAATATAGGCATCAATTGGGCCAGTTGATTAATTCTGAGCAATTGTTGCTCTCTAAGTACAAGATTTGATTAGCAATGCACGATTTTGGGAGAGAATTTCCTACTACCTCAAAGTAATAGAGTCTCTAGTACTTGTTCTTAGAATGGTTGATGGTGATGATAAAAATGATATGGGATATTTGTACGAGGTAATGGACAGAGCAAAAAAACATTTAAGGGAAAGGAATCCCAAAGCATATAGAAAATAGTAGGCCATCATTGACAAGAGATGGGAGATGACTCTCACCATGATCTTCATGCTGCAGGTAATTTATTGAATCTAATTAATGGATAAAATTTTATCATACTATGCTAAAAATTCTTATCATATGCAGGGTATTTAATCAGCCCTAGATTTCAATATAAAGATAATGTACATAATGATGGAGACGTGATGAGAGGCACCATGAACGTCATCACTCCTAGCAAGGACAATGAATGAGAGATTAGATGCAATGACAGAGGTAGCATAGAATGTTTTCTTTTGCATATCTATGCATGTTATTTTGCAACGATCATTTGACATATGTTATATCTTCCATTTTGTAGGTGGAGAGGTATAGGATGAAACTTGAGATATATGGAGCATATGACATGAGATGTGCAGCTCAAAAACTCACTCCAGGTTATTTTACATGAGAATTGTTTGCCAAAAATCGTAAATTTATCACATTTAGGAATTCACCATTATAAATTGATTAATGTTCCCTCCTTTTATTGCAACAACTGAATGGCGGATTCAAGTAAATTACCAACAAGCTGGCACAAACCCTTTAACGTATGTTGCAGAGAGAGTGTTAAGTTAGATCACTTCTTCTAGCCAATGTGAAAGAAATTGGAGTACATTCAACCTTATTCACACGAAAATCTGCAATAGACTAGGTGTGGATAGGCTAGAGAAGTTGGTCTATTGTCACTATAATATGCGTTTAAGGGTGAAGCAAAAAGAAGAAAGGCAAAAGTTAGAAAGGTTGAGATTCATGCAACTAACTGACAGAACAATTGAGGAGGTAGTTTCTGAGATAGATGTGGATGAATTGCTAAATGAAGAACACTATTTACATGCTTAGGTGGAGACGAGAGCTGAGGGAGAGATATCTGAGTTTCATCATGATGATCGCCAGGTTCAGGCATGTGCAGAAGATGTAGAATTTGAAGAACATGTACCTTAATATGCGTTTGTTCCTGAGAGAGGTCAAAGGCCCGAATTAAGAAGATATGCCATAGTACAAGAGACTACTAGACTTTCTTCATCTCTGCTAGAATTAAGAAGATCTACCACTCAATTGGACCCAAAAAGAAATAAAGACAAAGACAAGAAAAGAACAAAGTCCCACAAAGAAAGAAGAACAGAGGAACCAAGAAGAAAATCACAAGATCATACAGAGGACTCTCCCGAAGAGACACCTATTGGGGAGCCATTTTCTGAGGCTCCACTCCTACCATCTCACTTGGCCAGATTATATAAGGCAGAGCAAAAACATTATCACCGTAGAAGAAAGATGCTTAAGAAAGGAAAAGCAGTTGAGTGATGACTCCACTCAATCACCTGATGATGATGATTATGTTGCAAGTACTTGAGCCACAGAAGGTTATGGGCTTGGGGGTATCCTTTCAAGATATAAGGATTATTCAGTACCACCCCATCAACAAAAAGGAAGCCAAGGGGAAGCACAAGAACAACATGGGGGATATGAAGGCCAACAAAGGCAAGCAGAGCATGACTGGGGATATGGGCCTTCTTATCCACCCATTTTTAGTCCTCCAAAGTTGCCATATTCAGATATTAGCTCTAGTACTGGGACAAGTTACTTGGGCAATATTCAAACTATTGGGTATGACAGTTTTTTCACTCCAGGACAATCAGGAGAAAGTTCAAGCCAACAAGCAACGACACCTCTAAACATCCAAAGAGGATTCCAAGACATCGTCAATTCTTTATTTGGCTATGAATATACTCAGTATGGAGGACATGACTATGGGCCACCTGCTCAGCTTCATGAGGCAGAGGATGTTCAGAAATGTCAAATTGACAAGGTATTTTTATTTATTTCATGTTATAAACTTGTACATATATTTTTTTTTCAATGTATGAACATAATCATTATGTCTTAATTATCGTTATTGTTCTTTATGATACATGAACATGATAAGATTTGAATTTCATTATGTTTGTATTCAATGAATGTTGTATGCGTTTTCATAATTTTCTGCAATTTTTACTGTTTTTTTTCATTTTTTTTTAGATTTTTCAGTGATTTTTTTTTTTCACAATTTTCTTCATTTTTTAACCTGACCGATCCTGGATCGGCTAGACTCCCATGCAGTCGGGCGGATCCTGCAACTCGACCCGACTCGGATCGGGGTCAGTTAGGTCTGACCCAGCACCCCGATCCGACTATGCCATTCATGGTCAAGCTGCCCCACAGAAATCAAATTTCTCTTCAGGCCTGGTACATGTTCGACATTGTGCAGCTTCCATGCAGTCCCATTTGCGGTCATGATTTTCACATCTCTCTTGCCCACAATATCCAAGGGTTCATCATCAGCAAGATAAACCCTACCAAAATTACCAACAATACAAATTTCCATACAGTCCTTTGGTGACATGGTTGTAGGTTTCGCCCGAAACCGAAACCGACACGGCGAAACGTGTCGGTTTCGGCCTTGGGCGACACGAAACCGGCCGAAACTACTGTAGCATTTCCGAAACTGAAAAAAATAATATTTTAATCTGTTTCGTCCGAACCAGACCGAAACCGTCCGAAACCAACCGAAACCGTCCGAAACCAGCCGAAACTGACCGAAACCGACTGACACTCTTCTCTTGAGGCCACCGAGACTGGCCGAAACCGGCCGAAACGAAACCGAAACGGTTTCGGTTTCGGGCCTGGGCGATCCCGAAACCGAAACCGAAACTCCCATCCTTGTTTGGTGAGGTAAAGTGGAAGGATGCTCTAGAATCCAAGATCTACGATTCTACATGACTGTCAACACTCAAGATTAGGGCATCCTCTATTTCTTCTATTGTTGCATACATAGACTCTTCCTTTTTGTTTTGATTGTGATTCTGATTTTGGCTCTTTTTTAGTGCTTTGCAATCTCTTTTCAAGTGCCCTTTTCTTGCTACGGCTCCAACAACCATCACCATGAAATCTTAACTGACTTCTTTCTTTTGATTTGGACCTGCCTCAATCTTGACCGCATTGATTTGTTCTTCCCCTGCCTTCAATATTCAAGACAAAACTCGAGGATCCACCTAGTTCTTTTCTGCGAACGTCTTCACTTAGGTGGCATTTGGAACTGAGTTTTGGCAAATTTTCCACTTGAAAATCTCTGCTAAATCCGACCACATTTTCAAACATCCACAGGCTGTTTAGGCTTCCATGCGTTGCCGATTTCGACCGAAGGAGAGAGATAGATAGAGGTAATATTCTCTCTCTTCTCTGTCGAAAAGTGGGTGCGAAGCCGCTTTTGGAGATTTTGGCATAGGTGACGAGGTCGAAATCATTTCCCCGTTCACGCGACGAGAGTTTATTTTTTAAAAACTTTTATTCCCACTTTTACGCATCGCAGCCGTGCATGCAAATCTTTGGGAAGCCGATTTTCTTCAAAATCAATTTTCCATAATCACTCCCAAATAGTGCCTTAGAATCAAGCCTCTAACTTCATTCAACTTTAACTTATTTGAGTCGGAAGAACTACTCACAACAGTCACAATTGCACCCCAATTTTCTGGTAAAGAGGAGAGAAGAATCACTGCCCGAACCTCGTCCTCAAAGGTGATGTCCATACAACTCAGTTGATTCGTGATCAGGTTGAACTCGTTGATATGATCTATAGAAGCAACTTCAACCATCTTGAAATTAAATAAACGACACATCAAATATATCTGTTTAAGGCAGATGGTTTCTTATACATATTTGATAGCGCCTTCATGAGATCTGTCGTGGTCTTCTCGTTTACAATGTTGAATGCAACATTTTGAGCCAACATCAGAAGAAGAACCCCTGGGGGTTGTCTGTCCAACAAATCCCAATCTTCCTTCTTCATCCTTTCTGGCATAGTTCCTAGAAGAGACTGATGTAACTTCCACTAATACAGATAATCCTCAATATGCATCTTCCAGAAACCTAAGTCCTTACCATCAAACTTCTCAATCTTGATCTTCCCTTCTTTTGCAGCCATCGCTCCCACTGCTCTCCTGAACACGAATGAGACTCTATCGCTCTGATACCAGTTGTGAGTAACCGAAGTACCTATAGCGATAGACAGAAACTAGAAGAAGAAGAAAGAAGAGGGAAGAAGAACTCAAATCACACGAACACACAAGATTTTTTCGCGATTCGAAGAGACAATATATCTTCCTATGTCCACAACCACACTGAGTTCGCTTTTTTTATTACTTCACCTCACTCAACGATGACAAAAGATGTTTCCTTAAATACAAGAAACCTAGAGCAACATGCCATGAGTACTATTACAATGATACCCATACAAACTTTGGCTCGAGGTAGAACCTTTGCCTCAAGAACTACAATCTCAACCTTGGGGACTCCCATCCCTTGAAACCCCGAGCTAGCCGAGCTACGCATCAGACCTCACGCTCCTCCTAAGCTAAGGACCTCCTTCCAAGCTAAGAATCTCCTCTCGAGCTAAGGATTAGGCTCCACACTCCAACATATCACCCTCACACGAGAGGCTTCGGTGATATATATATATATATATATATATATATATATAGGGAGGAGGTAGGACCTATAGTTATGGTTATAGGAACCATCTCACGCACCTCCAAAAACCCTGTAGTCAACCTCAAAGTCCCAAAGGCGCTGCTCAACGTGGGCATCCACCTAAGGGAGAGCTTGCGCATGCACACACGGCAGCCCCAAGTGACATCTGTTCAAGGTTGAGCGCATGCATGTGTGGGATGTCCCCAGCACCATCCTCCCAGGGAGGCATGCGGACAATCAACATTAATCACCAAGCTAAAGAAACTTGTCAAAATGTTTGCTTACTTGCTGAAGAAGGAAAATGAATGATGAATGTGTTCTTCTGTGAGAAATTCATGGGCATTGTTAGATTTAATATTGGATTTGGTCTTCCAACTCAAAATTTAAAGGTGATCAGTGGAGAAGATACCACTATTACAAGCACAAGATATATTTTGTCACTTTTGAATGTGAGATTATTCTAACATTCCCTTGTCACGCATAAGCCGATTTTAGGCATGTCACGTGGATTATAAACACAAGGTGCGCAACCTAAATCATACCTTGGGCTCTATTACTATGTTAGATTTAATATTATATCAGACATTCCAAATAATAGGATAAGACTCTAATGACGATGATGATTAGACATTCCAACCCAAAATCTTAAAGTGATGAGTAGAGAGATCACCACTATTAAAAACATAAGAGACATTTTGCTCTTAACAATGTAGAACTTCTAAAAGAGGCATAGTATACGGTAAGAGAGATCAACTTAAGCATCTCCACGTTGGAAATATTTTAATGCTACGTAGAATAAGACAACGGAAATTCACTAATCATGTGCTGGATTTTATTTCTCCACATCTGGAGGTAATTCTGATCATTATTGTTTCCAGCAGGAAGGTTCTTCCGATAAGCCATAAACTTTTGCACATCGGAGCCGCAGACTCCTACCTAGTTGCAACATTTTCAAGTTTATGCAACGGTTTCTTGAAGATTCCCGAAGCAGTCGTACAAGAATGAAAACGCCCAATTCGAGAAGGAATCGCAAAATTTTATGTTTAAGCTAGGGATCGCCAAGTGTGCTCTCCGAGCAGTATTCTGGGATTAATAAACAGGGCAGCAAGGAAGAACACCGGAACGAAGGAACGTACTGGAGAGATCTCGAATGCGATCCTCCTCGAGAGTTTCCTCCGCCGAGCCCAGGCTGCGGCGGGGGCCGAAGCAGGTGATGCAGCTCCCCGCGACGCCTCGGGCCCGGACGCTAATAGACTTGCGGAGCCGGAGCGGGGTCTTGCAGCCGCCATCGAAGCCGGCGGACCGGCTTGTCTGAACCGACCAATGGGAGAAATCGGAGGCGGAGCTGGGCGGCCCGAGGCTGACGGAGTCCTGTTTCTGTCGGCTGCGGTTGACGGCGCGGTCCATGGGGAAATAAGGTACGGCAAAACCTTCGCGGGGGGTTGGTGGGAGCCGACGGTGGAGGAAGGTGTGGGTGGGGGGGGGGGGGGGGGGCCTTCTGCCTTGCCTCCTCCCTCCCCTGATCAGAATCTGTACACGTTATGTACCGGAAGATTTGACTGTTCACCATCTGCCATCCGTGACCAGTTCAGCAACAGTTCCACCACACACCTAGTGGTGAGGTAAGGAAGATGGAAACCAGCTCTTGGGTTGGGTGTTCCTCTGTTTCGGTGCGTGTGAGATGTAGCACACCACTCAAAGTCAACACGGGAGGATGGTCATAATTGACTGAATAAAGTGATGGAAGGTGGTGATTTTTCCATTTTTTGTCTTTAAAGAACCTAACTTTAGCATGTTATTTTTTTCTTGTCTCAAAAGAACTTGTCTTTCTCCCCAAACTTGATTTGGTTATTTTTCTTTTACAGCAAAAACTTGATCTGGGTTGAAAGGTACTCATGAGCGTTGTCAGAATGGTTGGTTGTTTTGGCCATCTTAAAGTATGGTTTCTGTGTTCTCATTGGTGTGAAGGCAAGGAGGGGGACAGTGACAGGAGCATGAGAGAGAGAGGAGTAGAAGGGGGAGCAAGTGTTCTAAGATTTTTTTTAGATGTACATTGTGGAAATTGTTATAGGCGAGGGAATGGAGGGTGACAGTGAGAGGAGGATGAGAGAGATAGGAGTAGAAGGAGAAGCAAGTCTTTTTAAATTTTTGAGATATAGATTGTGAAATTGTTACATATAAATACTAAAATTGGTATTAAGAGGATCACTTTCTCATTACTCAAAAGAAGAAAATAGCATGTGATATTCTTCAATCTTCCTGACAAAGTTGGTCGTACTGCTCATATCGACCGTACCACTATTTTTCAGACACGGTACGGTACTATCCGTATCGTGAAATTGATTGACCGAAAAAACTAATATCTATCGACAAAATTTCGTCGTTGACAAACTGTAACATCCCATATAAGAATATGTTAAATGTACTAAATCAGCAAACTACCAACAATTCGGACTAGTCATTTTCATAGCTCGAGTAGAAAAGAACTCCGAAGTTAAGCATGCTCAGTTGGGAGTAGTCTCAGGATGAGTGACCTTCCTGGGAAGTCTACCACTAGTATGGTTGTTGGGCCAGTTTGTTGGTTGGGTCATCACAAATGGTATCAGAGCCTTGTCCAGTCGGAAGTGCAGGAACTAAGTGTCACACAAGACAAAGTGCTACGTTATGGGAGCCACCTCTTGAGGCCATAATGGCACAAAATGCTACATAGTGGGAGCCACCTCTTGAGCCTGTGGGGGCCACCTCTAGAATCCTGCCTACTTGGGGTTTGATTGTGTGCTATATGTGAGCAACGACGAGGATATCGCTTATATAAGAGGGGTAGATTGTAACACCCCATATAAGAATATGTTAAATGGACTAAATCAACAAACTACCAATAACTCAGACTAGTCATTTTCAGAGTTTGAGTAAGAAAAGAACTCTGAAGTTAAGCGTGCTCAGTTGGGAGTAGTCCCAAGATGGGTGACCTTCCTAGGAAGTCTATCAACTAGTATGGTTGTTGGGTCAGTTTGTTGGTTGAGTCGTCACACAAACAACTGAATGTAAATACCACTTGACGGAAATCGGTCGACCAATGAAGCGAAATCGTTCGACCGATTTTGGAGTTTACTTGTTCGGTACGTAAAAATGCCAATGTGATCTCTTTCTTTCAATGGTTTTGGTTACATCACCAACTCTTCTCATGGCCATCTACATGAAAAATTAGAAATAGACACTATCTCCTTTAACACACAAATATAAATATTAGAGAGTAATGAATTTCCTTATCTAATCCTCTTCATCATTTTGAGAGTGTATATCCACAAAACTCTCGTAGTAGGGGATATAACTTCCATCCCGAAACAATCTTACATTATATGCGCTCTCCACAAAGTGTAAATTATCAGCGTAAGACATGTAATTCTCATACATGTCCTCGTACATATGCTTATATTCTATATATTGGTGTGTTCCTTGGCGTATTATTGTAGGCCCCGGTGGTGGAATGATCGGAACATGTATGTACGAAACATCATTTTAATATTGGTATCCAGACCCATAAAAAGCCACCATACCCATGATGTTGTGCGTATAGATCCAATTGTGCATGCCCTGAACAAAAATTATGACCCTCATTGGAAGCCTTAGACGTTGTGTCGTCATGTGTGCTCAATCTCTTAAAATCGGCTAGAATCCCTTGATAGTTATTATTGTCTATAGGCCCTATGTGTCACCCTTTGTCATTTGCTTTCCACCTTCTTTGTGACATTGATGGAGCATCGTGATTTGTGTCATTCTGGATAGTATACGTGAACTCAATCTCACCTATAAAGTGCATGCTTCCACCTCCTCATCCACCGCCACCACTACCACCACTAGGGGTGAACACGGGTCGGTTCGGCTCAGTTCACCCCTACTCTTTACATAAACCGAACCGACTCGAGTTTCTCCAGCGAACCGAACCGATTTTGTTCTGTTTAAACCAAAATATGCAAAAAATAGGCTTTTAAACGGAAATCGCGAGGTTCGCCCTCGCAACCTCCACGCGGAGGTCCGTGCCCGAAGGCACCTAACCAACTGCGCTACAAGTGCTTCTGTGTAAATATGTATTATTAATTGATTATATATATATATATATTCGGTTTATTTCGATTACCCAATATGAAACCGAACTGAACTATGAGGCCCGCGAAATTGACCCGAACCAATCAATTCAGTTTGGTTTTTCGGTTTGGACTATTTAATGAACACCCCTAACCACCACCAAGGTCACTGCCTGCTATACCAGATGGAGAAGAGGGATTTGATGAGTCATCTCTAGTAATCTGTCTCTGGGATGGCTCAAATGGCGAATGCATGCTCTTCTTTTGCTTGGACCAAAAAAATCTTCGTTCTTCATGCAGATTTCTTTTGTGGTCCTCCCTATTTAGCAACATTCTTCCTTTGTTGTTTTGAACTAGTTAGGCAACCAACAGATGTTTGCGAGAGTAGTATGACATTATAAGCAACATAAACAAATAAAATGTGACGCATGTATTATAAATTAACATTCATCACCTGAATCTGAGATGAATCATGATGGTGTGTAGAAGATGACTTATAGAGAGATGGTGGTTGAGGAGGGGGACCTTTAGGCTGAGAAAAATGGGGAGCTACTGACTGGGACTGGGGAGAGCTCTAGGCTGAATCAACCGATCTAGATATGTTGTATCCATCTCATAGTGAATCCAGCTAGTAGGCCCTTTCTCGGATCTAGTGCTACTGCCTATGATAATATCATCATCCAAGTCCACTTCATAATATGAATGATGAGCCTGTAGCACAGGTGTATCTTCCGCACCCCTGACATCTGCACTTGCCTCCATCCTCTCAATAACAGAAACCAAGAATATGTTCGGCCAGGGTGGATTCCTGGATCGTCAGCCTCCTCGTCAAGCTCCATCTCCCCCTATTTTGTAGTGAACCTAGAAACCCATGACACAATTGGATCTTCATCATCTTTGAGATAAGATATGTCGGTGGGATCATAATCTCCCTCCCCCTTTTTGGCATCCAACTGCATATGTTTCAACCTCAGCCTCATATTATAATGCACGTATACAAAGTTGTCTAACCTTCTGTGACTCAATTAGTTCCTCAACTTGGTATGAATTAGAGCAAACGTACTCCAATTTCTCTTACAACCACTAGAAGATGAAGTATGTGATAAAACTTTAATTGCAATATCTATAAGTGTCGGTACACTTCTCCCATAACTAAGCTACCACTCTCCTGCCACAACGAAAGATGAGTAGTATTAGTTACAACATGTTCATCGTTATACATTCTTCGATTTTCAAACATGAATTGTATATACTTGGAATTAAGTCTTTGTCTGTATGCAATCGCTGAAACGTCACCAAATGAACCAATTCCTTCCCGAAAGTATTTTAACTGCATCGCAGAAGACAATGTCAAACTATGGATGAAGATTCACATGAGATATTCTAAGTCACTTGCACAGTACTAGTGAAATATGTACCTCATTAAGGTCTGGCTACAACTTTCTCATGAGACAATGACATCTTATCTACCGCTAACGTCACAACACCCAACAAATCGTCGTAGTAAGCAAGTTCATGCTCGTGTTGGAATCCAAGATGAAGATAATATGCTGTAAGTTATGATGATGAATATCAATCTAAGTAAACTTCTAGAAGACTATAGACATAGATTAATATTTATTTACCTACCATATGTAAGTCTATACTCATTTGGTGATCCCACCTATCCTCGACGATCTCTATAAACATATGGGTGTACTTGCATGATGTTGCAAATATATGTTTCTTAGCAGCATCCAATTTTGCATACACCAACATCATCGTTGGTGTTCTATCACCGTCCATGTAAGGCCATGTGCCTTATTAGACCCTTAATGGACCATTTTAGAACAGTGTCGGTTGACGTCAAGGGGGCTTGACGTCAACAGTGGGTTGACGGCAAAGAGTGTGCCATCTACCTGGTCTTGACGACAGAGCATGTTAACGTTTACCCGTGCTTCCAGAACTTTCCAAGCCTTGAACTTAGCTACAATCGATGTTGACGTCAAGTTTCTGGCGGTGTGGTTAACGGCCATATGGTTGACGTTAACCTGCCCCGAACCTATTTTTATATGGCAACCTGAGGCTTCCTCCTTCTACCTTTTCTCCCCTTCCACCCCTCCACTTTCACCACTCTCCTTCTCCACCTCTTCCGACGGCCGATGAGAGCTCGTGGGGAGGTCGTGGTGCGCGTGGTGGCCGTGGATCGATGAGGAAACGACGGATTTGAAGGGTCAACCTTGCGAGGTATGCTTGGCGGATCGGCGCGATTCTGAGGTTTTCTTGGGGTTTTTAGTGTTGCGAGGTAGGGATCCTACCCCTAAGCTTCTTGTGATCTCTTTATGTGTGATCCATGCATGTACTTTGTGTGTAAATCACGCTTTTTGGGAAGGGTTTTTCCATGCCGGGGATTTTTGGATGTTTTGCTCGATCCAAGAGTTGGATCGATGTTTTTTGAATTTATGATGATGTCATTTGATGAGGGAAAGTGTTTTCCATCATCAAATTTGATTTTGGGGGCTCGGATTGCCCCGGGGGAGCGGCCTAGGGCCGTATCAGCTGTTGGAAGCTGATGAACTCGACGACAAGGTTGTGGCCGTCTAGTTCTTCAGGATGAACTTGACGTCAAGATGTGGTTGATGTCACAGGCTGTGCCGTTTACTCTAGGTTAACAGCACAGGTTGTGGCGTCTACCCACGGTTGACGATAATCGAGATTGCCATCAACCCACAGGTAGGTCTCAGCAGTTAATGCCCCTTCTGTGTGTGCGAGGTATGGGCACGTGGTGTCTGCCTCCTAGCACAATGTGCCAGACGTTGAGAGCATCTTCGTCTGTGCGTGTGTTGTGTTCTTCCCGGCGTTGAGCTGGGCTCCGTCTGGATGACTGGCGTTGAGCTATTCCACTGGTGAGCCTGAGTGTCGAGTGTGACTCTGTCCAACGTGTGCCTCTTGTGGTGGTTACGAGCCGGTTTCTGTGGGGCCCCTTCTCCCACATTTGAGTCTAGCGTATGGGAAAACCGGTCAAGGACCAGACGCAAGGGAGAGCGTCTGAGTGTGCTCACGTGGCTAGGGTTTGAGGACTCTGTAGTGTCGAGGTGCCAAGCCATAGGCCCTAGCTGGTCCTACCTTTTTGTGTGTGTGAGCTTGTGGTTGTTGTTGTGTTGTTGTGTTCTGTCGAGCCTACGAGGTTCTAGTTTGTAATGTGCTCCTGTGAGGAATTGGGCGTCGTGCTACCAGTTTCTGTATGTTTCGTATAGTGTACTTTAGTGTAGTTTACTTTCTTGCACTTCTTTTCGTACTATTTATCGGTGGGGGTTAGTGTCCCTATTGGGTCTCTTCTTGAGACTCACTCTCTTCCCTTTCAAGTGGTTCGTCATCGGCTCCAGGTGTTGAGGAGTCAGGTCACTCTGGTGCTGGACCTACTTAGCTGCTGAGAGTGGTACTTTCTTTGTGTACATACTTATTGTACTCTTTCCTTTTTGTTGGATCTGCTCTTAGTTGTACCATGCTTTTATATATATAGTGGTTTATTTTAGTTTTGTGGGTTGTACATTTTCTCATATGTTCTCCTTAGACGATTTCCTCTTAACCCTTCTGAGCTTCGACTCGTGGGTGGCGGTCTAGGGCTCAGATTACTAGTGGATAAATGGTAATTAGGATCCTCGGTCATTACAGTCCACAAGTCTCAGGACCTCATAAAGAGATTCGATCATCTGCACAATCTTATTGACCCACGACCAAAAGTTGGAGTTGTTCATGGCCCTCCACCTCCTGACCATTGCGTGAAGCCGCAAAATGTGAGGGTAGCCACTGATCACTTATGAACATCTGCTTCAATCCATCTCTACACTTCAAGAGGCTATCCAAAGCAATATAAATTGTCGCAAAGCGTATAATAGCTGGCCTTAATATCTCACTACCATAGAAATCTCTCATCTATTGTAGTACAAGGGTGTGATTATAGCTAGATACATGATGTAATGTTCTGTGCTGCCTCAACGATCTGCTTAACCTGCATATTCATACCACATTATTATGTCATTATCATTTAAGTTGCAATAAATTTACGTATAATATTGGAGACAATGATGACAATGAAGTTTATGTGGTGAAGTTGACCAATCTCTTTCAATATTAAGTCCACACAATGCGCTACACGAGAGGTCCAAAAAATTTGAGAGTGTGCTTTCATCAATTCTCCCCCTGCCTTCTTGTAATTTGACCCATTATCTATCATCACTCGTACAATGTACTCGTCACCAATCTCTGTCACCATATGCTCCATTAGCTGCAAAATATATTGATGGCTATGAACATGGCCAGAAGCATCTATGGACTTGTGATAGAAGACTTGTCAGTCGCAGTACACTAGAAAGTTTATAAGGCTACTTTGTGGTGTCTGACCATCTATCACACATAAGGGTGATGTCGTACTTTTGTAATTTTCTCTTGAAAGAGACAATGTAACTTTTCAATTCTTCAACCTCTATCTCTAGGTAAACACCAACAAGCTCCTTCGTTGTGGAAGACTGTACATGCTTTCCATGATTTTGGATCTCTTGCACCATTGGCCTATAGTATGGATTATTTGCTGCATTAAAAGCTAATCCTAAATGATGTCAAAATTTGGCAACAACCTTGTCCAACTGTTATCTTGGCTCTTTACTATGCAGAGAGTCTTCAATCTAGGTTTCCTTTCCATGCTCCCTCTGAAAGGCATGTGAGTTAATGTTCTGCATATCTAAGCCTATGTTCCTCTTCCTTTGGGGTGGGAAAGAGGTTGAGTGGCGATGAGGATTAGTGAAATAACAATGAAGGCCTTGGGATTCAGAAGGTTGTGAGGATGAGCCTCTTTTATCACGAACAAGTGCTTCTAAATCACCTTTGGCCCATGCCTTCGCCCTGCTCTCGCGTAGAGCTCGTTGGAAGTCTTTCTCACATAGATCTCAAACTATGACATGGACACCAGAACTCTGGAATGGGAGTTGTTGTTCATCAGATGATCCTTCCTCATCATCTTCTAATATAACTTATGTCTGCATTCTCTTCTCTACCCTAATCTATCTCAAATATGTGCCATCGCAATCTTAACATCATATGACACGTTTGGACAACCAATGACTTCACTGTATCTTGCACCCTTGCCACTCACCAAGTGTTTCTATAAACAGGAGACACCTCCCCCATGGAACTGTATGAAACAATAATTGCATTAGAACCAATGTTTGTTCCCCTAAAGCATTCTCTTATGTTGCCACCCCATGTCATCACTCGTTCATCGTAGAGGCATCTATAATGTTCAAGATATCTGTAGACACCGCCGATGGACGACATGTGGTCCACAAAGAGGGATATATGAGGGTGAGGTGATCGTGATCGCCAGGCACGCAAGGGTGCCGAATGGAAGATGCACGGCGAGGGGTGCGAGATGGAAGAAGTGATCGCGAAGCGTACCTTTTGGAGCGGGGAGATTGCGCGGAGGATGTGGGTCCTTTCTTCCTCTACGAGCACAGCCGACCGTGGTAGAGGGCGTTTTCCGTGTTGATTACCCTGACAAAAGGACAAAGAGAAAAGAAAGGGATTAGCCACGTGTGTAGTATACAATCCTAAAAATAAAGAATAAATGAAATGAAGGGCATGGGGAATGACTTACCGTGTGGTGGCTTTTAAACCCCTAAAAATAGGTGTGTGTGTGTGTGTGTGTATGCATGCATGTGTGTGTATAAAAAAGAGTAAAGGGGCCACGTGGGGCCCGGGAAGAAGCAAATGAAAAGAGCCACGAGGGGCCCGGGAGGCGATGAAATGTAAATGACAGGGAGAAAGGGGAGGGGTGCTTCCCCAAATGGCGTGCGGCATGGCGGCGTGGCCAGTTGGATGGACGGAGGAAGAGGGGGGAGGCGTTCATGCTTTGCTCCGAAGTGCGCAGAGGAAGACGTGGAAGGAGCGCTCCTCCGCCTTGCTCCGATTGGATGGACGGGATGGCTCAGATGGCGTGGTGGGCCTCCTTGGTCTGGAGCCGAGGCGGGAATCCAGCAGGGCTTCGCCGCTCTGAATGGACCCCCTCCCTACAAATGACCCTCGGGGGTCTATTTATAGAGGTAAAAACTTTAAATCGCGTCCGGTACAGCGAACGCGACCTTCAGAGTGAAATGCGTCCGAGCGGTAGGCCGCGATTAGAATCGCGTCCACACTGGCTGCCGCAATTAGGAAGCGCCGCATTTGCTGCTTGATTTGACATAAAGCACGATGATTGCGGTATGGCGGTCACCTTCAGAATTGCGTCGGGGATGGATGCCGCCTTATTGAAACGCGTCGGCCAACCCCGCCGCGACTTCGTTTTGGACACGTGGGCCATAAATGCGACGACTTCCGGGGTCTGGCGTGTCAGGCCTATGACCTAATCACGGAGGCTTAGGCGGACGCGATTCAGACATTTCGCGTGATTCCGAGGTCCGAGTGCTTGAGTGCGACGACTTTTGGGGCTAGGGCCTAATCGCGGCGGCTGAGGCCGACGCGTCTTGATTTGAAACGCGTCAGGACGGCAGGATACGATAAAGTATTTATGAATTTTATTTATAAAAACTTCCCAAAATTGACATTAGAATCACGTCAGCCGCCGCAATAAGTCCTCTCGGCCTAGTCGCGCCCAAGATGTCCGGCACGACTTGGAATCACGTCCGCCTTGCAGGACGTGTTTCAGCTATCTTCATTAACGCGTCCCGCAGGCCCGTTGCGACATGATGATCGCGCCCCAAAGACCCGTCATGACAAGAAATGAAGGCCCACGACCTCCGGCCAACCTTGGAAATGAAGGGGAAGCACCGGGAAGAATGGGGGTGAGATCCAGAAATATTGGGGAAAACACTCTTGCGAGGAAAGATGAGGGCCATTTGTGACATTATGGCACAACATGAAATTTGCCCGCGGTGGAGCCAAATTCGCGTGTCTACAATATCACAGAGGACAATACTATTAACATGCATTAGCAAGTGCTAATAAGTAGAAAATCATGAAAATTTGACTGAACTATGTGTTTCAGTCGACCGATCTCCCAGGACCATTGATTTTCGAAAGATATCAATATCGGTCGACCGACATATGAAAATTAGTTGATCGATACAGAAATAGATTCGTAAAAGAGTACGGATCTATGGATTTCCTTCTTGTAAATAACTACTAAACAAGTCTTTTACCTAAATATTACTTTCAAATGTAAAGAAAATAAAAAAATCTGAATAGATGTAGGGTATGATACATACATTGAAGATGAAGGTTTTCCTTTAAAAAATTATGAATCGTAAATTGAGAAGGGAGAAGATACACTATTTACATCCTAAACTTGAAAAAGTAAAGGAAATAAGCAAATCACATGAAAATGGTGAGGGGGGGGGGGGGTGAAGAAAGGAAGAGGAAGAAGAAGAACCTTACCTTTGTTGGCGGGGTTTGGGAAAGTGGAGACAGGAGAAAGGGGAAAGGGGGTTTAAAAGGGGACGGTCTGGTCGGATCCCATGGCGGATTTGGCTCGGACCGTACCGATCTAAACCGGATCGCATCGTCTCGGTGCGGGTTGTCCTACTAGCCCAGACATGGTACAGCACGACCAACCCCACTTCTTAGCAACTTTTCTTGCCCCCCCTAAATTTTGTTTATTATATTTGAATTAATATATGAAAAGTTTATAGCTTTGGTGCACTTTGAGAATATGCTGCAATTATATGTAAAAACAACTCTTTTATCAAGCTTGAATTATTCATTTTTTTACATAAGTAATGTATGATTTGAACTCAAATCAATTGAGTAGCCACTTTTAAAGTACAATGCCCATTTGTCATTTTTATGCTGGATAATTTATTTGTTTAAATTTACTTAAAACTTACACATGTATAATTTTCAAAGTCAACATTTCTTTTATTTTCACCAGTGTATTGAAGACTTCGCCAACTCAACATCTCTTCCTCGACCTAAAGTTGCTATAAGAAGAAGTATAAGTAAGGGAGGCCTCTAAAGTCAAGTCTTGCTGTTGGCGTGTAAGCAAAGATGATAGGTGAAAAAGTAAAGGCGCCAGTGATATATATGCCAAAGCTAAAGAGGCTCAGTATGTTCTGATGTTCAGATGCTTTCTCGATGTCTGATGGTTGCTCGCTGGCATGGGTCCTTGGATAAGTACAAAAAAAGTCAAGGCGAGTGGCAAGGAGGTTTTTTTTCGAGCACTAGCGGGCTCAAAGCATCTGCTCTTCCTGTATGAGAAGTTACAAGAGCGTATCATGCCTTCATTCCCCAAACTCGAGAGTCATCCCAAGAGTGAGTTGGCTGCTTCCTTCCCATCCTACTCAGACTAGCATCGAATGTCCCAAGAGCTAGGATAGCAATCGGTCAAGGAAGCGATGGTAGTAGTTCAGAGGGATTAGTCCATTACCAATGCCTTTTCTTAGGGTAGTACTGACTGTCTCATGTCTGTGGTAGTCAAGCCACTTTTGGCTAGTATGGTAGTAACTCTGCTTTCCACTTGATAGTTCAAGTGGTTAAGGCAGTCTCTTTCCCTGGTTCTTAATCTTGTATCAGTGAAGTTGTGCCCAACCAGGTTACACAATATAATATTTGGTTCGAAAGGATCATGGTGATTAGTTCATCATCCAAGAAGGATGAGATGAAAGATAGAAAATTTTATATGGCATAATAATGGGAGACATTACACTAATCATTGTGTGGTCTTTCGTACTGCCATAGAGGATGCCTAAGAGAAAGGAAGGCTCCCATTTCCAGGGAAAGAGAAGAAGGTGATGCTGGTAAACCAAGATACATTCCCTGACTCTGTAGCCTTGAATTTTAAAGTATATGTAGGATAAGATCTTTAAGACTTATACTCTCTCTTCTGCTAGTGGTACCTGTTGAAGAGCTTTTCCTTAGCAATGTCCCTTATGCACCTTTTCCTTCTCTAAAGTTCAAACAAGTGCTGAATACTTCCCCTTAAGAGCCACAGAGAGTGAGTGCACACAGTAGATTGGGCAATCGTCAGAAGCCACTCCCTGGTACCTCTAGTAGCCAAAGGCTTTGCGCTAGATGTAAAGCGAAAGTAGAAGGCAATGAAGAGAAGAAAGAGGCTCAATCTCTTCCTCTCAAGCAAAGAGCTCAGAAGGCAAGCAACATAGCCCTTTTCTCAAGGCCAAGTGGAAGGAGTATCTATTCGATCAAGATAGATCGGAAGAGGTTGAAGAGATCAAGGATTCCTCTCATCCAAACTAGATATGTAGGAAGAGGTGAGGCTTTGGTTGAGTATGTATGCTGCCGTGTGAATTGCTTCAGCCTATAAATATTTTTTAAAAAAATTTACTTTCAACATGCTCTTGGCCATATCAACGAGACTTTTGACATTCTGCAACCTTGGGGGTGTGTCACTTGTTGTTCATTACCTGCAAATACAAAGATCTTTCTTTTAAAAAATACATGAAATTAGTTATAAGTAAATTTGTCTGTCTTCCTTCTCCTTCTGATTCCAAGGAATGCACGTTTGAGGTTGAATGCTCGTCTGACAGTCTATATGTTCGAAACTTATGAAAAAGTCATTGGTAGAGTCAGATTCATACTCCAGTATCCCACTAGCTCAACCAAAGCTTCTTCTCGAGCAGCTATAATTCCAATTGTAGCACCACTTACTGATAGTTGACCAAGAGCTCCAACGACTAAAAATAAAGACTAGGAGCTTCTTCTTAAAGAGCAGATTCTTGGCATGAATGTGTAGCTACTGATCTTATTATAAGATCAAGCAAATTCCACTGGCTTCCTTCCCTGCAATGTGTTCCTTGCCTTATTCTATATGAATTCGTTCGTATTCAATAGCACTGACTTCAATAGGAGCGGATACTCTCGTTAGCTGTCACGCCCCGCCAATTTAACAGCAGAATAAATTGGGGAGACGTGAGCGAAGTGCATAGTAGTGTAAATTGCACCACAATCAAGTGATTCAAAGCATCTAATGAAACAATAATTGGAATAAACTCTTCATTTCATTATAAATTTCACTAAGACTATTACAACCATTAGTTCAGAGCCAATACATAGGGCTCAATGACGTCATTACATTGGAAGAGAAATCTAAGCAATATTTACTAGACTCCATTGTACTAGGATGACTTTATCATTTGACACTAGGTCACTCATCACTCTGGTCCTATCCCATTGGTGTGTGTAACATCATCGTCCAACTTACCTGAGACACAATAATAAATAACGAAGGGTGAGCGATAACGCTCAGTAGGACTTAAATTTCATGAGCCAAGCATGCTTTAAATGATTAATGTTTTAAAGAACATAGTAACTAATGGTAGAGCGAGTCATGTAAAGTCGAGAAAGTAATAGTACAAGTAATGTGGTTCAAATAGCACATGAGTCAAGTATAGCATAATGAATATGATCAAGTCACGATAGAAAGCGATATCCAAAATGATAAAAAGTAACATCATTGTCAAGCAATAGCAAGTAACATGTATAGTAAGGAGAGAGAGAGTAGTTGGCCATATAGAGAGTAAATTGCACTTTGATTAACTTTCGTCAATCGACATAGTATTGCACTTTGGTTATCCGTAGATAGCCGAGAGAGAGTATAGCACTTTGTTTGTCATTAGACAACGAGAGAATACAACACTTTGGTTTGATTATCTTAGATTAATCTTGATAGTATGACACTTGGATGTAATGCCGACATCGTGATCATTGAACTCCCGTGGGCAAATGACACTTTTTGGGTGCACCTCCCAGGACTAGATCGGGCCCTATATTACCTGCCATTGGTTATGTTTGTTATCTTAGACAATCAATAGATGGTCAAATAGAGTACCAAGAATAGATGAGAGTAATTGAAGAAATAGACGAGAGTGTAGAGCGAACTTGAATAGATGAGCGAATAGAGTATAGATGAGAACTAAAGGTCAATGCGCATAACACATCGCTAAACAGGCGATAGTAACAGTTGCACGACACGCATGATTAGTGCTGGCAATCAGGTAGAATTCACTAACCAACCATTGGCCATGCTACGAACATAGTCCAGAGGTCCAGCATGATATCATGGTAAGAGAGAGAAATTTAAGGTCGTTTGGATCATACTGATCCCTAGGGGTGTTATAGATATTGATGGTACAATCGGGTTGTCGACCATGGGAGAATCCATGGACAGATGAGACTCATGGAGGCCTTGAACAAGGATTCACTAGTCCGGTAGAAGGAATATCCGACGGAGATTTTGTTCAAGTCAAGAGAAAGTGTATATAGAAACAAGTTGCTTGACGTTCTAGAGGAATTCGAGAATAGTGGAGCGTCGGTAACGGTGTTCCAAAACCACGAGAGAAACGAAGACAAGTCTATTATAAAAATAAGGTAAAAATGTACATTATTAAAATAAATTACCAGATGTATTATGAGATATTTTAATGTCATGTCAAGTCATAATGGATGGTTGCAAGTATGTGCATGTGATAGAGAAAATCATAGATATAAAAGGTCAAGTGTATGACTTTTAAATAAACTATTATATGTTCATGTTCAATTATCTTCTTTTACTATGTTTGAGATATTAACAGGATGTATAGTCACTGTAGTAAGACAAGAACCATAGAAAATTAGGGTTTATGTACAAAATTCAAGAAGGCGACGTACCACTCTAAGGATCACGACAAGGGTACCTCAATAACACGACAGGGCCTGTCAAAGAAAGTGACAGATCCATCTGGGACAGGCAGACAAAACGCGACACAAGGACCTATCGCGTTCAGAATGCGATGGGTTCCTTGTCGTGACCCCCTTGAGAACGCGACCTATCGGGCCGTAGTGTTCTCAGGGTTTCTGCCTGAGCCCGAGGGAAAAAAATCCTTGCCTTGGATTGCGGTCCATACTTTCCAAGGGTTGACACAGGGGTGTTTTAAAATAAAAAACTCGACGTACACTTGATGAAAAATCATGAAACAATTTTTAAACGAAACTAGACTTGCAAGAGTATAAACAGTAAAGAGTAATTATAATCTTATTATGGTATTGACATGCTATGATCTGGTTCTTTCATGATGAACACATAACATGACATAGTGATGAAAAGAGAATTAATTCGGAAAGGATACATGATAGAAATTGGGAAAAATGGTATCATTAATTTTCTGACATCAAGTAGCATGTACAGTAATGTCACGTCCCGACACTTAATATATCTATAAATGCCGGAACGTGAATGAATAAGAAATTAAGAGTAAATTTTGAACTAATTGAGCAAAAATTGCTCGGGGCTTCACTAAATAAAAATAATTAACTGTTATTCTACAAGTATTACATGATTCTCAATTTACAACTCCAAAGGTAGACACCGCAAAGGTTGAACTCTCAGCACACAAATCCCGATGTCCCACCTTCTAAAACTGTAAATTACCTGAGAAAAAGTAGTATGAGGCAGCACTCTTGCTCAATAGGATTTATCCTCCAAAATCAAGGAATATAAAGGTTTACATGAATCAAGGATAATTGGGGTACAAGAAGGTAATAAGGACTGAGTACAAGTAATAGAAAAATGATACAATCTCATAGATGAAGTTAACCATGATTATAAAATAGTAACAAGCAGGAAGTAATATGCCAAGAACTGACATAAGGTGTCCATCAATGAAATAGCAAAACACGAGTGTATATATAATCAATAATTCAGAAGGAAGTAAAAAAAGTGTATGTATAGAGATGCCCTGTCCACTCTTTAAGCAAGTAATAAACAAACATGTTTCAACATAATTCATGGAAATGTCGACCAATCTAGCTTGTAGTGGTGTCATGTCAAACACCATGGAGATTCATACCACTCTGCGCAGATTAAACGTATTCGGGTGCTCCTCCTAGGACTGGATCTGCCCCATTTGCACTGGCATTAAATCAAGAGAGAGTCCGAAGACCCAAAAGTCCGTCATCCCATTTCCAATTCTGATATACATACATGGTACTTGGGCACTCATCAAGAGTCAAGCATTTTTACAGGAAGTGGGGTTCTGGAAGTTAATGTTCCAAGATATTCAGAAGGTATACGAATCAAGATAATTTAAGATGTCCAAGAATAATCCAAAGTAGGATATGGAGGGTAAATGAATGATTCCTCTTATTGATAAAAGTAATTGGAACTCAACTTAATGAAGATCCCCAAATTGTCCTCGTCATTTATTCTTGTAAAAGATTCAAGTGCAGGTACACAAATACTCAAGATCTCTCATAGAACGAAGATTCAGAATTCAATGCCAAAATCTACAGAAGGTTGTAGACATGTAGGAATCAAATAGACTTGAGGTATTCAAAGACAATCCTTAATGGAATATGGATGACATTTGCATGATCTTTCTCAGAGATATAGTAATTGGAGTCCAAGGAAATAAGTGAAATAACTAGTTGAGTTAATACCAAAGTGTCTTACCCTTGATTAGACATTGTGGTGGCTATTTCCAACCACCTAGGCCCGTAGGGGCCCATCATGACCCAGCATGGCCCATCATGGCTTGGAGGACAGGCGTGTCCTTCCAGCAAGACGCCACGCGTCCTTAAGGGCCGTCTCCGAGCACCCTGTAGACTGTCCGGTCCAGGGACCCCCTGCCAAACAGACCCTGTTCAGGGCATGTTGTGGTCCCCGCAGCACAAGCAACACCTCTGGGCACCCAGCTGCCGAACAACTTCCCTATTCGGCATCCTCCAAGTAGTTCCCTGTTTGGTGCCTTCCAACCAAAAGAGGTAAAAGAAGACCATCGTCCCCTAAGCTACGGTTACAACGGCCGCACGACGCACACCCCACGATCCAGGGGGCATTAACCGCGGGGCCCCTCAACGGGCGCCTCAACGTGTAACTCCCCGTCAAGGGCGCCAACTGACGTGCCCTTTCCGACGTTGTCTGAGGATGTTCCATCCCTCTCCCTCAGCACTCTTGCCTATAAAAGGCTTAGGTAAGCCTCAATGCAGAGGTACGTGATCTTACTCACACTGCCCTCGCGCAACACACACGAGAACCCCCGTTCCTTCAAGCTTCTCCAGTCCCGCACTAACTTAAGCATCAGAGGGTTCTCCCCAGTTCTTCAACCTGGCCCCCCTGATCTGGTTTTGGTTTTGCAGGCATCTGTCCGCACCGGCGATCGTCTTCCCTCTTCCAAGTGGAGGCCTGCTTGACTCCGGCCCAAGCAAGAAAATGCCCTCACACTTTTGGCGCCGTCTATGGGAACGACAACAGCCATGGCTCACGGGTGATCCTCATACCAAAATGTTGGGAGCCGAATGACGAGGTCCCGTCAGTCCAGGGCGGACTCTCGTCAGCGGGTCCCCCCTGTGGACGTTGTTGTCGCCCCGCCAGTGCAACCGGCATCGTCCCTGTCGTTGTTGTGCTGCAACCGCCCTGGAGGCAGCAGAACTCTGGGGACAAATGCAGCACTTGACGGGGATCTGTCTGGGGCTCCAGGGCCAGATGACCAGGCAGCCAGCCCCAGCAGCCTCCTTGCCATAGGAGCGTCAGGCGGAGTTGTCTCACCGACGCTCTCGCGCCCCTCCTGCGCCGCTAGAGCAGCAGGAGGACTCGCCGCGACGATCGTGTCGGGCCCCATCTAAGAGGCGCACTCCGGAGCGTCGCGATCGCTCACCACGTCGCGCCGTGTGGGCACCAACACCCACAGGTCTGAACGCGAGGCTTCTCCGCCCTCCGACCTGGAGCTAGCCAGATGTCTACGCCGCGCCGTCGATTTGGAACGCCGTGTAGATGCGATTGTCCAGCGGGCAGAGGGCAAGGCTCCAATGGACGAGGACCTGGCCTTCCGCTCCCCCTTCACGGCAGAGATCCTGGAAGCTCGGGTCTCCTCCAAGCTTCCCTTGCCCACCATCGCACCGTACAATGGCACCACCGACCCAGCGGATCACATCCATGGGTTCCAGTCGCACATGGTGTTCCACAGAGCATCCGATGCGGCCAAGTGTCAGACCTTTTTGGCAACCCTTAAGGAAACCGCTAGGGCATGGTTCGAGGCCCTCCCTGCCGGTTCCATCTCCTCCTTCCACCAATTGAAGAAGTCCTTTCGGGACAACTTCCTTGGTGGAAGGTCACAGCCTCGCACCGCGGCCTCTCTTTTGGTTGTTCGCCAGAAGAAAGGCGAGGCGCTATGGAACTTCATCAAGAGGTTCCAGACTGAAGTGCTCTGCATCCCTTGCCTCGACGTCCCTCTAGCCACCAATGCCCTTATCCAAGGCACTCGCGATGACTTCCTCCAGAGTATGTTTGGCGTGCAGCAGCCCTCCACTCTGGCAGAGCTACTCTCCATCGCCCAACGCCATGCGGCTTGCAAGGAGAGCCTAGCTGCCAGTCGAGCAGAGCGGGGCGAACAATCGGACAAGAAGAAGCCCTCCGACAACGGTTCCGACCGAAACCGGAAGAAAGGTCGATGCAATGGGGATTCACCGCGTCGACCACACCCCTTCACCGACTACACCCCACTCACGGTGGTGCCCAAACAGATCCTGGCAGAAATCTGGGATGAACCATATGTTCGATGGCCACCAAGGATGCGCTCCGACCCCCGAAGGCGCAACCAAGACAAGTACTATCGCTTCCACCGCGACCATGGCCACGACACCTCCGAATGTCGCCAGCTCAATGACGAGATTGAGTCCCTCATCAAGCGCGGCTACCTTGAACGGTTCGTGTGCCGCAATGAGGATTGCCTCCGACATCGAGAGCGGACTCCCAAGCAGCCGATCAACAACGAGCCTAATGGGCAAGAAATCAATGTGATCGCGGGAGTCTTCGGCGCGAGAGGAGAAAGCACCCAAAGCCAACGCGACTATGCTCGGAGAGTACATATCGTGGACAAGCCTTCAGCACCCCGACTAGCCCCTTATCCCCCTAATCCCGCAACGCATAGTCCGAGGAGGCTATAACCTTCTCAGGCGAAGATCCTGTAGGAGTTACTACTCCGCACATGGATGCGTTGGTGGTCTCAGCCACCATCAACCATTGTAATGTGAGCCGGATCTTGGTGGATAATGGAAGTGCACCGGATGTGTTGACCTACGACTGCTTTTTGCTTATGGGTCTGAAAATTGACCAGTTAACCCCTATTGAGTCACCTCTGTTCGGCTTCTCAGGGGTCTCGGTTCAGCCCATAGGATGAGCTCGCCTCCCAATAACTCTTGGGACGGCCCCAAGAAGCGTGACCAAGATAGTGGACTTCTTGGTCATCCGGAATATGCCTGGTTACAACGCTATCCTCGGTAGGGGCCTGATTGGCAGGCTCAAGGCGGTACCTTCTTCTCTCCATCAGAAGATAAAGTTTCCTACTCCATGTGGGATCGGTGAGGTGCTCGGTGACCAGCGCGAGTCTCGACGGTGCTATGTCCTATCACTAAGGGACAAGCAGCCTCCCGAAGCCCCGACCCCCGTGCCTCCGCAAGCCGATCAGCCTTCTACCAGCCGAGGAACTCCCGCTGAAGATCTGCTTCCAGTCCGCATAGATGACGACCCCGAGCATGTACTCTATATTGGCTCATTGCTTTCAGAAGCCGAACAACAATGTTACAAGGCTTTCCTCTTAGCCAATTTAGATGTGTTTGCGTGGTCGGATGACGAGCTACCAGGCATCCCTCCGGACGTGATGGTGCATCGCCTTCATCTGGACCCAAAGGTTCCACCGGTCCAGCAGCGGCGGTGACCCATCAACCAAGAACGGTAGACCGTGATCCATGATCATGTCGTCAAAAGCCGAACAGTTGGGCTCCTCCGAGAAGCCCACTACCCGAGGTGGATCTCCAATGTGGTCCTCGCATGCAAGGACAATGACAAATGGCGCGTATGTGTAGACTACAAATATCTTAACAAGGCTACGCCCAAGGACAACTTTCCTCTGCCGTGCATCGACCAGCTGGTAGACGCCACGTCCAAGCATGAGCTCCTCAGCTTCCTGGATGCATATTCTGGGTACCACCAGATCAACATGCATCCCCCAGACCAAGACGCCACTATGTTCGTCACCGACCTGGGCTTATACTGCTTCACCAGGATGCCCTTTGGTCTAAAGAACGCAGGCGCGACGTACCATCGGTTGGTCAACAAGATGTTCGAGTAGCAGATCGTGTAACGTTCCGACTGTTCGAATCGTCATTGTGTGGTTATGGAGGCCAGAGTGTGGCCGATGACGTGTGTGTGGCAGGTGGTTTCCGCAGGTTATGGGATTTTACCCAAAGCAGTCATTGTTTCTCGGTTTCTAATGCGACAGTGAGGGGCGTCGCGTTTTGATCGCGACAGCCCATGACGTCGCGTTCATGACACCGCCAGTTTAAGTGAACGTGTGCATGTCTGCCGCGTGTCGCATGAAGGGCGCAAGGGCTGATGTCAGCAGGCTTAAGGCGATAGCCTAAGGCGTCACGTTCAGGTCGCGACTTAGTCGGGCGTCGCGTTCTTAACTTCACTGCGTTTTTAAGAAACCCTGGCAGAATAGAGCTCAGGGAAGCTCTGCTCGGCCAAGAGGTTTGCTGTGGGAATTGTGGGCGATTCGGCTTGTTAGTGGTTGGCTTGACGAGTCTCCACTACGAGGATGCTTGGTGGAGCGGAGGAAACGTCGTACGAGCTTCGTTCTTCGCGTTCTTCATGAAGGTAGGGAGATTTCCCATGGTTTGATTCGTGAAATGTTCGTGTGATGTGGATAATGTGTTTCCTGCTTTCTAAACCTTAGATAGCATGCATAGGAACACATTAAAGCATGAAAATAGAATGAAAACCGTAGATTCTAAAGAGTTTGGGGTGATCCAAATGAAGGATTCCAGTTTAGGGTTCGCACCTGTTAAGGCGTCGACCCAGGGCGTCGCGACCAGGTCGCAACACCACGGTACGTCGCGTTATGAAGGCGACGCAGTACCCTGTCGCGATAATAGCTGAATGTAGTTATTCATGAATGCGTGCAAGTGTTTGATTATCCGTCTAGTGTGGTTTGTGGTATGTGATGATAGTAAAGGTGCATTGGCACTTTCTCAGCGCTCGGGGAGCGTGTAGTGTGTGGTTTACATGGTGTTCATGTGGTTTGTGTAGAGTTTCACGTGGCTTGTGCGTTGTGTACGTGGTTTCTGTGTACGTGGTGTGTAGTTTGACGCCTTCTGTGGATACCTCTTCAGTTGGGAGCCCCAGGTTTTGTGTGAGCCAGGCACGCGAGTGCTCGGGACTTGTCCCAGTACTGGGTACCGACGAGGTCTTGTCGTCTTCCTGGACACCCTCACTCTTATGTTGAGTAGTACGTTCGGCTGAGGGAAAGACGACAGTGGAACAACGACTAGAGAGAGTTTGTTGTGTTGCCGCTTGCAACGCGCTCGTAGTTTGGGGAGACGGACACCAGTAGACGTACTGGACCACAGCTAGTCCTATTTTCCAGTGCCTCACTTTAGGGAGCTCGGACCAGAGTCCCTAAAGGTGCCAGGCATGGGCCTACGAGGAGTGTGACTTACAGGTTGTGGTGGTTTAGTTGGACTCCACAATTCTTTGTACTTGTTTAGTGGAGCGGCAGCTGGACCCTTTGTCCGTGGCTGCGAGACTGGGAGGTAGTCCTGTGTTGTTTGTCCGGGTCAATAACTGGTGTCGCGAACCAGTTGACGTGGCCCGAGTGTGGCGTTTCTCTACAGTAGCTCGTGCACCTGTTTGGTTTTGCTGTTTATTTAGTTACGTCGAGTCTTGTTAAGCAGCAAATGGTAAGTGGTACTTACAATTTTATATCATGTTAGATATTATTATAAATTGTTAGTGTAGCATTTTCTGCTTTGCTACTTGTGTTCGTTTGCTCGGTTTCTAGGGAGTTTCCCTACTGAGCCAGTGACTCGAGAGGCTCACCCCTACCTCCTACTAGGTGAGGGAGATCAGGAGATTTCGCGCCCGTCGTCCAGTGGAGGGTCAGCACCACCAGCAGTGTAATTTTTACTTTTCTGTTGTTCACCTCGGGGTATGCCCCAGGTTCTGTTGTAGTTTGGTTACAATTGTACTACAGTTATGTATATTTCATGTAAATATTTGTGAGATTGGCAGATCTTATGAATATTTAAGCTAGTTCCTTTATGTTTCTACGGACTCGTGGTATGATATCCCTTGCGAGGCTTCGGCCCGTTCGCGGGAGGCGGACTCGAGTTAGGCTCGTTATTAGGTTAACGGGTCTGAACGGCGAGGACCGTCACAGTTGGTATCAGAGCAAGGTCCGTAAGAATATAAAGGAATTGGAAAGTACATAGCTATGTCATTACTCTAACCCACTGCTGGTAGTGACCCTGGTTTTGTATTGATTTCTTGTGTATTGTGTTGTTAGAATAATGTTTGTGCAGGAGTAGTAATGGCTGAAAGGAGAAATGTGGGAGATGAAGGAGAAGGGGTAGGAGAGGATCCTACGCAGAGAATGATAGAAAGAATCTGGGAGAGTTTGACAGAGATTCGGGTAAGATTGGATCAGCAACCACCGGTACAGCCATCGGTAGTAGTACCACCCTATCCAAAGGAGGCAGTACCAGTAGCTCCAGTTCCATTCCCACCCGGAGTAGAGGTACCACCTGTAGTACCTGTACAACCGACAGTTCCAGTGAGACCAGCTACTGGAGAGGAGACTACGGTACTTGTAGAGCGATTCTTGAGATTGCAGCCCCCTACATACTCAGAAGGTCCCAACCCAGATACAATGGAGCATTGGATACATGAGATAGAGAGGGTATTTGCGATAATGAGGTGTCCCCAAGAAGATAGAGTGATTCTTGCCGCATACCAGCTACGAGGGTTTGCGCAAGAATGGTGGCGATTAAAGATGCAGACAGTTTTTACAGGCAGGGCGGAGGACACTATTTCATGGTCAGAATTTTTGTTAGTTTTTAATGATTCCTTCTTCCCAATACAAATTCAGCAGATGAAGAGAGAACAGTTTAGGACATGTGGCGAAAAGCCTCGGCCAAGCCCGTTAAACCGATAACGTACTTGATTCGAGTCCGCCTCCCGCGAACGGGCCGAAGCCTCGCAAGGGAAACCAAACCACAGTCCGTGTAAACACAAAGGAACACACCATTATATATATATAATTCACAAGTTACATAGCCAAATTTCCGCAAAACTGAAAAAAAGTACAAGAGCCTGGGGCATACCCCGAGGTACAACTAAAGAAAGTAAACAACTAACTAAAATACACTGCTGGAAAACTACACAGCTGGGACTACACCGCTGGAGGTACTACCCTGCACCGCTACGGCGCGGCCCTGAGCTGGACGACGGTCGTGAGACGTCCTCCTCGCTCTCACCTGTGGGGGTAGAGGTGAGCCTCTCTAGTCACTGGCTCAGTAGGGAACTCCCCCAAAACCGAGCAAACTAAACACCACATGTACGAAAGCAGTAAACAATACCAACAATTTATAGAACAGCTAAGCAGGTAAGTAAAAGCTGTAAAAGTACTCACCGTCAGCCGACTACGAGAAACAACAGTAATAATTAAACGGCAAACCAGTACAGGTGTACAAGCTAAAGTAGAGACAGCCAACACGAGCCACGTAAACTGGTTCGCGACACCAGAAACTGACTCGGACAAACTAACACAGGTCTACCTCTCAGTCTCGCAGCCACGGACGAAAGGTCCAGCTGCCGCTCCGTAAAACGGTCAAGCAACTGTGGAGACCAACTAAACACCACCACCTGCAGACCACACGGTCACAGGCCCATGCCTGGCACCTCCAGAGACCCTGGCCTGGGCTCGCTAGAGTGAGGCACTGGAAAAGGACTAGTTGGGGTCCAGTACGTCTACTGGTGTCCGTACCCCCAACTACGAGAGCGCTACAAGTGACTAAAAACAAACACAAGTGTCACTGTCCCACTGTCGTCTTTCCCTCAGCTGGACGTGCAACTCAAACACAAGAGTGAGGGTGTCCAGGTCAGACGACACAGACCTCGACGGTACAACACAAGTACCGGGACAAAGCCCCGAGCTAACAGCCTGGCTCAAAAAGAACCTGGGGTACCCAACTGGAGAGGTAACCATGGTAGGCGTCGTACTACTCGCCACGTACACAAAACCACGTGCACGTCACACACAAACCACGTGAAACCTCACGTAAACCACAAGTAACCACGGTCCACCACATGTGAACCCAACTGACTCGCGTAAACAACGCGCAGTCACAGAAATAAGAAACTAACTGCATACCTTGTATGCTAAACACGAAAACAAGTGCACTCAATGCACTTCATGTGTCAACACACATGCATTATCGGTAAATATCATAATTCAGTCATTTCTGTTCATAACCAGTAGGCGGCAACATCGACTGCCGCTTACACCAAGTCAATGGCAAGGGACATGGCCGTTAACATCTTGGCTGAGGAGCTTGGCGACAAACGATGTTGACGCCAAGTTCTCCGGCCATAAACCTTGCAGAAACCCTAATCCGGCTCTGCGGGTTTTCTAACCGTTCTAACTACAGAAAAACAAGCAAATGTAGTTCCTATAGCATGCCAGAACCCAACACAACCCATTACAACATGCTTCGTACATTAAACTACTCAAACCACCCATTATCCCCGTATGGTGCAACTCTATCCAAACATGCATTATCACGCTGGTTCAGGTGGTTTGATGTGTGTTTAATGTTTCTACGGAGTTTAACGGGTTCGTCCCCTACCTCAGAACACGCTAGAACTTCCCGCAATCTCCCGGTTCACGCCGAGCCCTCCGCGAGCTCCCACGGGAATTGCACCACGATATGGCGGTTCCCCGCGCAATTCGGCGACGCCACGCGTTCTAAACGACCGACCAACCACTCTTCGGAACCTGTTAGAAGCTTCAAAGACTTTGGGACGCGAAGCTGGGGCAAGAGGGGAAGAGAGTGAGCTGAGAGAACTGCCCTCGGGTGAGCCTATAACCTGCAGATTCTCAGGTGGCGTCAACCCCTATGCCGCCAACAGCAACCTCCACCCTTAGCGTCCACATCTACTGTCGCCAAGTTCAAGCAGTCAACGTCCACTAACCTGGACGCCAACCAGTCAACGGCACCCCTGGCCGCCAACTCCAACTGAACAACAGCAGGTCCTATTTCATTTCAGGACCAACCCTGCTCTTCACCTGCTCAAACCGCACATTCACAACACACATTCCACACAACTAGCTCACATTGGCCTCACAACGGCCTACACAACCAACGCATACCTGATCCGCATGGATCCGAAAGGCACGCGACGTTACATTACTATCATCTAAAAAGAAAAGTTCGACCTCGAAATTCATAACACAATTCAAAGTTAAACAACTCATACATACACACTTTAACAAGTACTATCATCTAAAAAGAAAATACATAAGCTTACTCAAACAGATAGGGATACTCTTTAGCCATTTCCGCGGCCAACTCCTAGGTATCCTCACCACCTAATCTATTTTCCCATCTCACTTTAACTAGCTCAATTTCTTTATTCCTCAGCTTCTTCATCTTTCGATCTGTGATCTGCACCGGATACTCTGGCATAGTCATGTCCGGCCTCAGGTCACCACCTTGATATCTAATTATTTGAGCTGGATCTTCAATACATTTTCTCAACATGGAGACATGGAAAATATCATGCACATCTGCAAAATTAGCTGGCAAATCCAGCCTATAAGCTGCTTCCCCAATTCTTTCAATCACCTGGAAAGGTCCCACATACCTTGGACTCAACTTCCCAGACTTGCCAAATCTCATAATACCTTTACTCGGGGAAACTCTCAGAAAAACAAAATCTCCCACCTCAAACTGAAGTGGTCTCCTCCGCACATCTGCATAACTTTTCTGCCTACTTTGAGCTGCCTGCAATTTTTCTTTAATAAGCTTCACCACTTCCGTGGTTTGCTGAATCAATTCAGGACCCACCAATTGCCTTTCTCCCACTTCATGCCAGTTTAATGGGGTTCTACATGGCCTTCCATATAAAGCTTCATATGGTGCCATCCCAAGACTGGTATGATAACTATTATTGTAGGCAAACTCAACCATTCCCAAATGATGCTTCCTGCTACCTCCCCAAACTAAACAACAAGCTCGCAACATATCTTCAATTGTCTGAATAGTCCTCTCTGTTTGACCATCTGTCTGGGGATGATAAGCAGAGCTATATCTCAATTCAGAACCAATTACTTTCTGCAGACTTCTCCAAAAACCAGAGGTAAATCTTGGATCTCTATCTGATACAATAGTCTTTGGAATACCATGCAGTGGAACAATTCTTTCAACATAAATATTTGCCAACCTGTCCACTGTCCAAGACATACTCACTGCCACTAATCTGCATACCTTAGTCAACCTGTCAACAAACACCCATATTCCATTATGCCCGGAACTCGACCTTGGTAAACCTGCCACAAAGTCCATTGCAATATCATCCCATTTCCACTGTGGAATAGGCAACGATTGCAATAGACCTCCAGGCTTCTGATGCTCTGCTTTAATCTGCAGACAGATAGCACACCTTGCTACAAATTTTGCTATTTCTTTCTTCATATGAGGCCACCAAAAATGCCTTCTTAAATCATGGTACATTTTAGTACTACCCGGATGAATAGTGTACCTAGATTTATGAGCCTCTTCCAGAACTCGTTGCTTCACCTCTCTTTCTGCAGGAACAAACAACCTGCCTCGAAGCCTGACCACACAATTATCATCAATAGAAACTCCTTCCATTTTCACAATTTCAGGTAGACCTGCATCTGCTCTCTGAGCTTCAATGATCTGCCAATATAAAGACGGCTCTACTGCACTAGCAGCTAGAATTGCCCGTCGCTGACTGCTGGGCACATACAAGGAATTCTCTGCTACTTCTTCATATAACTTCCATTCTTTAATCATCATCAAATTCATATATGCCTTTCTGCTCAAGGCATCAGCTACAACATTGGCCTTACCCGGATGGTAAGCCAAACTGAAATCATAATCCTTTAAATACTCAATCCATCTGCGCTGGCGAAGATTCAAATCTTTCTGCGAGAAAATATACTTCAAGCTTTTATGATCTGTAAAAATCTCAAATCTCTCGCCATACAGATAATGCCTCCACATTTTCAAGGCAAACACAACTGCTGCTAACTCCAAATCATGAGTGGGGTAATTCTCCTCTGCTGGCTTCAATTGTCTGGACGCATACGCTATCACTTTACCATGCTGCATAAGTACTGCTCCAAGACCTCTCCTTGAAGCATCAGTATACAACACAAAACCACCACTCCCTGACGGTAATGTCAATATAGGTGCTGATGTAAGTCTTTTCTTCAATTCCATGAAACTTCTCTGACATTCACCGGACCACACAAAAGGCACCCCTTTCCTGGTCAATCTAGTCATAGGTGCTGCAATCTTAGAAAAATCTTGAATAAAGCGCCTATAATAACCTGCTAACCCCAAAAACTTCTAATCTCCGTTATTGTCTGAGGCACTCCCCACCTAGACACAGCTTCCACTTTACTCGGGTCTACTGCTATTCCTTTGGCTGAGATAACATGACCCAAAAACTGAATTTCCTTCAACCAGAATTCACACTTACTGAATTTAGCAAACAGCTGGTTATCTCTTAACAACTGCAAGGTAAACCTCAAATGAGCTGCATGCTCCTCTTCAGATGCTGAATAAATTAGAATATCATCAATAAAGACCACAATGAATTGATCTAAATATGGATGAAAAATTCTATTCATCAGATCCATAAAACCTGCAGGAGCATTAGTCAACCCAAAAGGCATTACTACAAACTCAGAGTGACCATATCTGGTTCTGAACGCTGTCTTATCTATATCTTCCTCTTTGATTCTTAATGATGGTACCCGGACCTCAAATCAATCTTAGAAAACACCTTTGCTGATTGCAACTGATCAAATAAATCATCTATCCTGGCAACGGGTACTTATTTTTGATGGTCACATCATTCAATTTTCTATAATCAATGCACATCCGAAAACTTCCATCTTTCTGTTTCACAAATAAAACCGGCGCTCCCCACGGGGAATGACTCGGTCTAATAAAACCTTTTTGCAACAACTCTTCTAATTGCTTTTTCAATTCTTTAAGTTCTGCTGGTGCCATCCGATATGGAGCTTTAGAAATCGGCATGGTACCTGGCAGCAACTCAATAGAAAAGTCCACCTCTCTATGTGGAGCTAAACCAGGCAAATCTTCTGAAAAAATATCAGCAAATTCCCTAACCATGGGAACTGCTTCTACTGGCTAACTGCCTCTACCAAACTTACCGAGGCTAAATAAGCCACACACCCATCATTTATCAACTTTCTAGCTTTAATTGTAGAAATTAGAAACTTGGAGGTATAAAAAGGCATACCTTGATATTCAAACACTGCACCATTAGGATGACAAAATCTGATCATTTTCTTTCTGCAATCTAACATTGCTCTATACATTTCAAGTCAATCCATTTCCAGAATGATATCATAATCTGACAACTGCAGGGCATACAACCGACCCGGCATCTGGTCCCTTCAATCATAACAGGGGCTTCATCTATATAGCTCGAAGTGAGAAAGAACTCACTGAAGGAACCTCCACCACTAACTCACAAGACTTCTCTTCTAAAGGATGAGCTATACAATCAGAAATTCTTCGGAAATAAAAGAATGAGAGGCACCCGAATCAAACAAGACTCTTGTGAATATTCATAAAGAGGTAAAGTACCTCTATCATATTTGACGCCTCTGCCTGGGCTTGGGTGATAGCCATAACCGACTCTCCCTCGTTGCTGCGGTGCTCCTCTGCCACGACTGCCTGTGGCTGCTGGAACTGCTGAGGTGCTGCTGCTGCTGCACACCTCTGCCATACCCATACTCTCTTGCATAGGGACAATTGCGGATCAAATGTCCGGCTGATTACAATTATATCATCTATACCCTGGAGGAACAATAGGCTGCCTGGCAGTGCTCTGCTGCGACTCCTCCACCTCAGGCCTACCTCGGCCTTGCTGGAACTGCGGACGACCTCCCCATCCTCTTCCTTTTCCTTTAAGTGCTTGTTTTAATTTCCGGCCCATTACCAAAGCCTGATGTAGAAGGTCCCGCTGGTGCCTTGCCTTTGCTTGCACCTACTGTCTGCTGCGGTAGCGGAAACTACCTGAACCTGATTCACCTACCTGGCGAGTCCGATAGACCTCTCCAAGGTAGCTGCCCTCTGCGCTGCCTCTTCCACTGTCTTGCACATAAGAGGTACTATCGCATCCTGCAATTCCACTCTCAATCCTCTGATAAAGTACTCAACCATCATGTTATTATCTGAAACTACATATGGCGCATAACGGCTAAGTGCCATAAATCTCATCTGGTACTCTAAGACTGAAGAGTTACCTTGCTGGAGAGTTCGGAATTGCTCTCTTTTTACTTGCTGCACTTGGATCGGAAAGAATGTATCGTTAAATACATCAAGAAACTCCGGCCAGTGATAGCTTCTTCGTCCTGCCTGCAAAAGTGGTTTGCATCTTCAATCGCCACCATTCCAGTGCAAAACCCCATAACTGATAAGCAGCTAACACCACTCTATCCGCTGCCGGACACCTCATAGTCGTAAAGACCCTCTCAATTCATGAACCCAATGCTCAGCTGTATCTGGATTCGGCCCTCCTGAATAAGTAGGCGGCTGCAATCTCAGAAATTTCTCCACCTGCATCACTGGTTCTTCTGCTATCAACATGGTGGTGGTGGTGGCACAGGTGCTACAAAAGGCACCTCCACTCTCGGCGGAACTGGAGCAACAGGTACAGCTTCTCCATCCCCAGGTGGCACTGCAACCGGTGGTACTGGCGCCTGCTGATCCATTCTTGCTCGAATATCCGTGAGGCTCTCCCAAATTCTCTCAATCATACGCGGGTGCTTTCCTCCGGATCATCTCCTCCACCACCCCAATCTCTCCTATCAGCCATTTCAGAAATTCTACATACAAAACACCAGACAAAAATCAAAATCACAAATGATCAAAAACCAGGGTCCCTACTAGCAGTGTATAAAGACCGAAATAAGGCTATGTATCCTTCTAATTCCCTTATATTAACACGGACCTGGCCCTGATACCAACTGTGGCGGAAAGCCTCGGCCAAGCCCGTTAAACGATAACGTACTTGATCCGAGTCCGCCTCCCGCGAACGGGCCGAAGCCTCGCAAGGGAAACCAAAACACAGTCCGTGTAAACACAAATGAACACACCATTATATATATATACTAGACTCTACCCGTGCGTTGCACGGTTTTTTTCTAAATATATATTTAATATAATAAATTTATAAATATAAATTAGATTAGATATGATTGTATAATAATAATAGAGGAGTATTATATAGAAGAAAAGAAAACCTAATTTTCATGCGAACATAAATAGATCAAATATGAGAGATGCATATTTAATGGAGGCGAGTACTTATATTTTAGATGGGGGGTGGCGGATTGGATAAAAAATACTATTTTTGTCAAGGGCGACCAAAGGAGAAAGAGAGGAGGATTTGAATTTTAATCCCGCTGAGTTTGCTGCTTGCGTGGCAGCACATAAAGAGAGAAAGAAATACAAAAATAGAGAGAAAGAAGAAGGGAGATAGTTTTAGGCAGTATCACATATCTCAGTGGGCGGGAAAAGAAAATTTCTGGTGCTGCCACGTGTACTTCTAAGACTGAGTTTTATTATAATAGTATAGATTCACAAGTTACATAGCTAAATTTCAGCAAAACTGAAAAGAAGTACAAGAGTCTGGGGCATACCCCGAGGTACAACTGAAGAAAGTAAACAACTAACTAAACTACACTGCTGGAAAACTACACAGCTGGGACTACACCGCTGGAGGTACTGACCCTGCACCGCTATGGCGCGGCCCTGAGCTGGACGACGGTCGTGAAACGTCCTCCTCGCTCTCACCTGTGGGGGTAGGAGTGAGCCTCTCTAGTCACTGGCTCAGTAGGGAACTCCCCCAAAACCGAGCAAACTAAACACCACAGGTACGAAAGCAGTAAACAATACCAACAATTTATAGAACAGCTAAGCAGGTAAGTAAAGTTGTAAAAGTACTCACCGTCAGCCGACTACGAGAAACAACAGTAATAATTAAACGGCAAACCAATACAGGTGTACAAGCTAAAGTAGAGACAGCCAACACGAGCCACGTAAACTGGTTCGCGACACCAGAAACTGACTCGGACAAACTAACACAGGTCTACCTCTCAGTCTCGCAGCCACGGACGAAAGGTCCAGCTGCCGCTCCACGTAAAAAGGTCAAGCAACTGTGGAGACCAACTAAACACCACCACCTGCAGACCACACGGTCACAGGCCCATGCCTGGCACCTCCAGAGACCCTGGCCTGGGCTCGCTAGAGTGAGGCACTGGAAAAGGACTAGCTGGGTCCAGTACGTCTATTGGTGTCCGTACCCCCAACTACGAGCGCGCTACAAGTGACTAAAAACAAACACAAGTGTCACTGTCCCACTGTCGTCTTTCCTCAGCCGGACGTGCAACTCAAACACAAGAGTGAGGGTGTCCAGGTCAGATGACACAGACCTCGACGGTACAACACAAGTACCGGGACAAAGCCCCGAGCTAACAGCCTGGCTCACAAAGAACCTGGGGCACCCAACTGGAGAGGTAACCATGGTAGGCGTCGTACTACTCGCCACGTACACAAAACCACGTGCACGTCACACACAAACCACGTGAAACCTCACGTAAACCACAAGTAACACGGTCCACCACACGTGAACCCAACTGACTCGCGTAAACAACGCGCAGTCACAGAAATAAGAAACTAACTGCATACCTTGTATGCTAAACACGAAAACCAAGTGCACTCAGTGCACTTCATGTGTCAAACACATGCATTATCGGTAAATATCATAATTCAGTCATTTCTGTTCATAACCAGTAGGCGGCAACATCGACTGCCGCTTACACCAAGTCAACGGCAAGGGACATGGCCGTTAACATCTTGGCTGAGGAGCTTGGCGACAAACGATGTTGACGCCAAGTTCTCCGGCCATAAACCTTGCAGAAACCCTAATCCGGCTCTGCGGGTTTTCTAATCGTTCTAACTACAGAAAAACATGCAAATGTAGTTCCTACAGCATGCCAGAACCCAATACAACCCATTACAACATGCTTCGTACATTAAACTACTCAAACCACCCATTATCCCCGTATGGTGCAACTCTATCCAAACATGCATTATCACGCTGGTTCAGGTGGTTATGATGTGTTTTAATGTTTCTACGGAGTTAAACGGGTTCGTCCCCTACCTCAGAACACGCTAGAACTTCCCGCAATCTCCCGGTTCACGCCGAGCCCTCCGCGAGCTCCCACGGGAATTGCACCACGATATGGCATTTCCCCGCGCAATTCGGCGACGCCACGCGTTCTACGATCGACCAACCACTCTTCGGAACCTGTTAGAAGCTTCAAAGACTTTGGGACGCGAAGCTGGGGCAAGAGGGGAAGAGAGTGAGCTGAGAGAACTGCCATCGGGTGAGCCTATAACCTGCAGAATTCTCAGGTTGGCGTCAACCCCTATGCCGCCAACAGCAACCTCCACCCTTAGCGTCCACATCTACTGCCGCCAAGTTCAAGCAGTCAACGTCCACTAACCTGGACGCCAACCAGTCAACGGCCACCCCTGGCCGCCAACTCCAACTGAACAGCAACAGGTCCTATTTCATTTCAGGACCAACCCTGCTCTTCACCAGCTCAAACCACACATTCACAACACACATTCCACACAACTAGCTCACATTGGCCTCACAACGGCCTACACAACCAACGCACACCTGATCCGCATGGATCCGAAAGGCACGCGACGTTACAGGACACTTCAGCAAGGGAACCTCTAGGTGCTCGAATATCAGATGAGATTTATAGCCTTGAGCAGGTACGCCCCATATGTAGTAACTGATAATATCATGATGGTGGAATATTTTATTCGAGGTCTGAGGCCAGAATTGCAAGATGCAGTGATCCCATTGATGTGTAGAACAGTGGAAGAAGCAGCTCAGAGAGCAGCAATACTTGAGAGGACTGTTCGAGCCAGGCAGTCTCAGACAGGTGGTTTAGGTCCGGTTAGTTTTTGACATCCTCAACCGTCAGGAGGAATTAGTAAGGGGAAAGCACCTTCTAGAGCTTCTTCATCATATGGAATGGAAAATGGGGCAAGCAGATCAAGAGATTCTTTCAAGGAGGTCGTGGTAGAGGCAGGCAACAGGGTTTTCAGCAGGAAGGTTTTTAGCAGGGCCGTGGATACAGACCGTCGGTTTCAGAAGAATCACAGCAAGCACGGCAGAACATCCTACAACATATCCAGGTTTTAGATGTTATAATTGTGGGCAGCCAGGACATTTAGCAAGGAATTGTCCGTATCCTCGAGAGCAGACCTATGGTAGAGGAACCCAGCAGTAGCAGCAGCAGCAACAACAACACAGCAGCCCTTTCAGCGGTCAGTAGAACAAGGCAGAGGTGCACCATACCAGAGAGGAGGACGGGGTCGAGTGATGGCTGTTACCAGAGCTCAGGCGGAGGCATCCAATCTCATTGAAGGTATACTACCTTTCTTTGATTTTACTGCTAGAGTATTAATTGATCCGGGTGCTTCCCATTCATTTATTTCCGAAGATTTTCTGGATAGCATGGCACTTCCTTTAGAAGAGAAATCTTGTGAGTTGGTAGTGGAAATTCCTTCAGGAGGGTATTTGTTGACTTCTTGCTTTATAGAAGAGTCCCGATAGTGATTCATGGGAATCAAATGCCAGCAAGGTTGTATGCTTTAACATTGAAAGAATATGATGTGATTCTAGGGATGGATGGTTAGAGGCCTACGGGGCACTGGTTGATTGTAGAAAGAAGAGTCAGATTTTGCAGACCGGTGGTGAAGTGTTTGAATTTCAAGGTATGCCTTTTTACACTCCCAAGTTTATTATTTCTGCACTTAGAGCTAGAAAGTTAATTAATGCGGGATGTGTAGCGTACCTTGCTTCTGTTAGTCTTGTTGAATCTAGTAAGTCTGTAGATTCAGTGCCTGTGATTAGAGAATTTGCAGATGTGTTCCCAGATGAGTTGCCAGGGTTGGCTCTGCATAGAGAGGTAGACTTTACAGTTGAATTGCAACCAGGCAGTTTACCTATCTCTAAAGCACCATATAGAATGGCCCCAGCAAATTGAAAGAGTTGAAAAAACAGTTGCAAGAGTTAGTAGAAAAAGGTTTTATTAGGCCTAGTCAGTCACCATGGGAGCGCCAGTGTTTTTGTCAGAAAGAAAGATGGCAGTTTAAGAATGTGTATAGATTACAGGCAGCTGAATAAAGTTACAATTAAGAATAAGTATCCACTTCCACGGATTGATGATTTATTTGATCAACTGCAGTCAGCCAAAGTTTTTCCAAGATAGATTTGAGATCAGGATATCATCAATTGCGGATCAGAGAAGAAGACATTGAGAAGACAACTTTCCGGACAAGATATGGACATTATGAGTTTGTTGTGATGCCTTTTGGATTGACAAATGCACCTGCTGCATTTATGAATTTGATGAACATAATATTTCATCAGTATTTGGATCAGTTTATAGTGGTCTTTATTGATGATATATTGGTTTATTCAGCATCAGAAGATGAACATGCAGATCATTTGCGGATTACTTTACAGATATTGAGGGATCATCAGATATTTGCTAAGTTTAGTAAATGTGAATTCTAGTTGAAAGAGATTTAGTTTCTGGGTCATGTGATATCAGGTGAAGGTATTGCAGTGGATCCATCCAAAGTTGAGGTAGTAATGAAGTGGGTAGAGCCGAGGACTGTGTTTGAGATTAGGAGTTTTCTGGGTTTAGCAGGATATTACAGAAGATTTATCCAGGATTTCTCCAAGATAGCAGCACCAATGACAAGGTTGACAAGAAAGGTGTTCCTTTTGTGTGGTCCCCATAGTGCAGGCGCAGTTTTGCAGATTGAAGAAGAGGTTGACATCAGCACCAGTTTTGGAATTCCATCGGGCAGTGGCGGATTTGTTTTGTTTACAGATGCATCCAAGAGAGGTTTGGGTAGTTTTTAATGCAGCATGTAAAGTGATAGCCTATGCCTCCAGGCAATTGAAGAAACATGAGGAGAACTACCCTACTCATGATTTAGAGCTGGCAGCCGTAGTTTTGCATTAAAAATCTGGCGGCATTATTTGTATGGTGAAAGATTTGAGATTTTTACTGATCATAAAAGCTTAAAATATATTTTCTCTCAGAAAGATTTGAATTTAAGGTAGCGCCGATGGATGGAATATTTAAAGATTATGACTTTAATTTGGCATATCATCCAGGCAGAGCAAATGTGGTGGCAGATGCACTAAGCAGAAAAGCGGTTATGAATCAACTTATGATCAGATGGGAAACTTTATGAGGATGTGGCGGAGAATTCCTTTCATGTGCCAAGCAGTCAACGTAGAGCAATATTAGCAACAAGTGCAGTGGAGCCTTCTCTTTACTGGCAGATAGTAGAGGCACAGAAAGCAGATACCAATTTAGCAGATATTCTCAGAATGGATGAAGTAAATTTGGGGCATGATAATGTGGCCAGACTAAGAGGACGATTGTATGTCCCAGAAGATACATAAATTAGACAAAAGGTCTTAAAAGAAGCTCATAGATCAAGATACACCATTCACCAGGTAGTACTAAAATGTATCAAGATATGAAGAAGTATTTTTGGTGGCCAAATATGAAGAGAGAAATTGCAGAGTTTATAACCAGATGTGCAGTATGTCAACAATAAAAGCAGGCATCAGAAGCCAGGAGGATTGTTGCAGCCATTACCCTTCCGCAGTGGAAGTGGGATAACATAGCAATGGATTTCATAGTTGGTTTGCCCATTCATCAGGTCATAATGCAATATGGGTTTTTGTGGATAGACTGACCAAGTCTGCAGATTATTGCCAGTTAGCATGACATGGTCAGTTGATAGATTAGCTAAGTTGTATGTAGAAAGGATTGTACCTTTGCATGGAATACCAGTCACTATAGTTCAGATCGAGACCCTCGATTTACTTCAGGCTTTTGGAGAAGTTTGCAAAGAGTCGTCGGCACAGAGCTAAGGTACTGTTCAGCATATCATCCTCAAATAGATGGACAGACAGAAAGAACAATTCAAACTATTGAAGACATGTTGAGAGCTTGCTGTCTTGTGTGTGGAGGTATTTGGGAGCGTCATTTGGGTCTTGTTGAGTTTGCATATAACAACAACTACCATTCAAGTATTGGAATGGCACCTTATGAAGCCTTGTATGGTAGACTGTGCAGATCACCGTTGAATTGGTATGAAGTAGGAGAGAGGCAGGTTTTGGGCCAAGAAATGGTTCGTCAATGTGCAAAAATAGTAAAATTCATCCAAGAAAAGTTGAAAACAGCCCAAAGTCGCCAGAAGAGTTATGCAGATGTTAGACACAGACCATTACAATTTGAAGTTGGTGATTATGTGTTTTTAAAGGTGTCTCCTACTAAAGGTGTATTGAGGTTCAGTAGAAAGGTAAGTTGAGCCCGAGATATGTTGGGCCGTTTCAAATAAAAGAAAGAATGGGTGAAGCAGCTATAAATTGGATTTGCCAGCGGATTTCACTGATGCGCATGATGTGTTTCATGTCTTAATGTTAAGAAAATATATCAAGGATCCAACTCAAGTTGTCAGTTATCAAAGAGATGATTTGAAGCCCACATGTCAATGCCGGAATATCCAGTGCAAATTTCAGGCTACAGAACCCAAAAGCTCAGGAACAAAGAAATTGAGTTGGTAAAGGTTAGATGGGAGAACAGCAAGGTGGTGAAGATACTTGGGAATTAGCGGAAGAAATGAGAAAAGCGTATCCATTCTTGTTTGAGTAAGTCTTTATTTCTTTTTAGGTAATAGTACCATATAGATTGAATTGAAATTTTTTTAGGTGATAGTTGGCTTTTGTTTTTAATTTCGAGGACAAAATTTCTTTTTAGGTGATAGTAATGTAACGTTCCGACTGTTCGAATCGTCATTGTGTGGTTATGGAGGCCAGAGTGTGGCCGATGACGAGTGTGTGGCAGGTGGTTTCCACAGGTTATGGGATTTTGCCCAAAGCAGTCACTGTTTCTCGGTTTCTAACGCGACAGTGAGGGGCGTCGTGTTTTGATCGCGACAGCCCATGACGCCGTGTTCATGACACCGCCAGTTTAAGTGAACGTGTGCATGTCTGCCACGTGTCGCATGAAGGGTGCAAGGGCTGACGTCAGCAGGCTTAAGGCGACAACCTAAGGTGTCACGTTCAGGTCGCGACTTAGTCGGGCGTCGCGTTCTTAACTTCACTACGTTTTTAAGAAACCCTGACAGAATAGAGCTCAGGGAAGCTCTGCTCGGCCAGGAGGTTTTGCTGTGGGAATTGTGGGTGATTCGGCTTGCTAGTGGTTGGCTTGACGAGTTTCCACTGCGAGGACGCTTGGTGGAGCGGAGGAAACGTCGTACGAGCTTCGTTCTTCGCGTTCTTCATGAAGGTAGGGAGATTTCCCGTGGTTTGATTCGTGAAATGTTCGTGTGATGTGGATAATGTGTTTCCTGCTTTCTAAACCTTAGATAGCATGCGTAGGAACACATTAAAGCATGAAAATAGAATGAAAATCGTAGATTCTAAAGAGTTTGGGGTGATCCAAATGAAGGATTATGGTTTAGGGTTCGCACCTGTTAAGGCGTCGACCCAGGGCGTTGCGACCAGGTCGCGACACCGCGGTACGTCGCGTTATGAAGGCGACGCAGTACCCTGTCGCGATAACAGCCGAATGTAGTTATTCATGAATGCGTATAAGTGTTTGATTATCCGTCTAGTGTGGTTTGTGGTATGTGATGATAGTAAAGGTGCATTGGCACTTTCTCAGCGCTCGGGGAGCGTGTAGTGTGTGGTTTACATGGTGTTCACGTGGTTTGTGTAGAGTTTCACGTGGCTTGTGCGTTGTGCACGTGGTTTCTGTGTACGTGGTGTGTAGTTTGATGCCTTCCGTGGATACCTCTTCAGTTGGGAGCCCCAGGTTTTATGTGAGCCAGGCACGTGAGTGCTCGGGGCTTGTCCCGGTACTGGGTACCGACGAGGTCTTTTCGTCTTCCTGGGCACCCTTACTCTTGTGTTGAGTAGTACGTCCGGCTGAGGGAAAGACGGCAGTGGGACAGCGACTAGAGAGAGTTTGTTGTGTTGTCGCTTGCAGCGCGCTCGTAGTTGGGGGAGACGGACACCAGTAGACGTACTGGACCCCAGCTAGTCCTGTTTTCCAGTGCCTCACTTTAGGGAGCTCGGGCCAGAGTCCCTAAAGGTGCCAGGCATGGGCCTGCGAGGTGTGTGACTTACAGGTTGTGGTGGTTTAGTTGGACTCCACAGTTCTTTGTACTTGTTTAGTGGAGCGGCAGCTGGACCCTTTGTCCGTGGCTGCGAGACTGAGAGGTAGTCCAGTATTGTTTGTCCGGGTCAGTAACTGGTGTCGCGAACCAGTTGACGTGGCCCGAGTGTGGCGTTTCTCTACAGTAGCTCGTGCACCTGTTTGGTTTTGCTGTTTATTTATTTACGTCGAGTCTTGTTAAGCAGCAAATGGTAAGTGGTACTTACAGTTTTATATCCTGTTAGATATTATTATAAATTGTTAGTGTAGCATTTCCTGCTTTGCTACTTGTGTTCGTTTGCTCGGTTTCTAGGGAGTTTCCCTACTGAGCCAGTGACTCGAGAGGCTCACCCCTACCTCCTACCAGGTGAGGGAGATCAGGAGATTTCGCGCCCGTCGTCCAGTGGAGGGTCAGCACCACCAGCAGTGTAATTTTTACTTTTCTGTTGTTCACCTCGGGGTATGCCCCAGGTTCTGTTGTAGTTTGGTTACAGTTGTACTACAGTTATGTATATTTCATGTAAATATTTGTGAGATTGGTAGATCTTATGAATATTTGAGCTAGTTCCTTTATGTTTCTACGGACTCGTGGTATGATATCCCTTGCGAGGCTTCGGCCAGTTCGCGGGAGGCGGACTCGAGTTAGGCTCGTTATTTGGTTAACGGGTCTGAACGGCGAGGACCGTCACAGATCGGGTGCAATATGGAGGTCTACGTCGATGATATGATGGTCAAAATGCTTTCGAGCACTGACCACATCCTCGACCTCGCAGTGACTTTCGTAACTCTGCGGAAGTACAACATGAAGCTTAACCCAGCCAAGTGTGCATTTGGAGTACGCTCGGGTAAGTTCCTCGACTTCCTCGTCTCAAATAGGGGAATAGAGGCCAACCCCGAAAAGATCCAAGCCATACTTGAGATGGCGAGTCCCAAGACAGTGTGCGACGTCTAGCGCCTCACTGGACGCCTCGCCGCACTCAACCGGTTCATGTCCCGAGCAGTAGAAAGAAGCTTTAGTTTCTTCAAATTGCTGCGAGGCCCCAAAGGACCCTCACGGCAAGGGGGGCATATACGGTGGACAGAAGACTGCGAAGCTGCCTCCACTGAGCTAAAGACATACTTAGCGGCCCCACTTGTTCTCTTAAAGCCTGTGCTCGAAGAACCTTTGTTCGTATACCTTTCGGTTACCGAACACTCCATTAGTGCAGTGCTGGTCAGAGAGGAGGCGGCGGCCCAGTGTCCAGTCTACTACATCAGTAGGGTCCTTCAGGAGGCTGAAAGGAGGTACCCTCGAGCAGAGAAACTTGCCTTGGCTTTGGTCACAACCGCACGGAAGCTCAGGCCTTATTTTCAGGCCCACTCCATTACGGTCCTTACCGATCAGCCGTTGAAGCTCATCCTTCAGCGGCCATAGGCTTCCGACAGGCTCATCAAATGGGCTATCGAACTAGGCAAGTTCGACATCAGCTACTGTCCAAGGACGGCCATCAAGGCACAAGTATTGGCCGATTTTGTAGCAGAATGTACTCTCCCTACCGAGCAGGACCCTCCATTGGCCGACGAGCCCCCATGGGAGCTCTGCGTGGACGGGTTCTCTTGCATCACAGGGAGCGGAGCAGGCTTGGTCCTCACCTCTCCGGAGGGTTTAGAGTTCCAATACGCCCTCGGGTTCCACTTTCCGGCCTCCAACAACGTTGCTGAATACGAAGCACTCCTGTCCGGCATCCGAATGGCTAGGCACCTCGGAGCGCTTAGACTACAGGTCTTCAGTGACTTGCAATTGGTTGCCAGCCAGGTGAACGGACACTTCGAGGCAAGGGAGCCCCGCATGGCACAATACCTCCAGCAGGTCGAAAGATGAGCAGAGGGTCTCCTCTATTTCGAAGTGATACACATGCCATAGGAGCAGAATGCGCGAGCCGATGCACTTGCCAAGATGGCATCTTTAGGTGACATCGCCCCTTCTCGCTCCATATTCATAAAAGAGTTGGCTTCACCGAGCACCGGGGTGGATATAGCGGCCGTGGAGTCTGGCCCTCTGGCTCCGAGCTGGATGGACCCTCTCCTAGCCTATCTACTTCGAGGGGAGCTTCCGCCTGATCAAGGCGAAGCCCGGAAGATCAGACTGTGTTCCTAGAGGTTCACCCTCATTGAAGGTAAATTGTACCGGCAATCCCTTTCGAGGCCTCTTCTGCGATGCCTCAGCCCCAAAGAGGCACTTTCGACTACTGAAGAGGTTCACGAGGGGTTGTGCGGAAGCCACTTTGGGGGAAGAATGCTGGCGCACAGCATCATCCGAGCAGGATTCTGGTGGCCTTCTCTGCAAAAGGACTGCATGTCCTTCGTTAGAAGGTTCCCGGAATGCCAGAAGTTCGGGCAGCTTATCAAGCAGCCCGCCGAACAACTTCACACCATGTTCGAGCCTCGCCCTTTCTCCAGGTGGGGCATTGACATTTTGTGTAACGTCGCGCGTTTTCCGGATCCCCGTGGATCCAGGTTTAGTGGGTTTGGTGGCCAATGTGAGGCCCATTAGTGTTGTGTGTTTCTTGCTAGATACTTACCGGGTTTGGTTTGGGTTTGGGTTGGTGTTCAGCTTGCTGGACACAATGTGTTGGCGTCCAGGTGGGTGACGTCGACTGTGTGTTGGCGGCAGTGGTGTGCCGTTAACATGGTGTTAACGTCCATCGATGAGAACGTTGACTGTTGAACTTGGCGTCAAGCTTTGTGGACGTCTAGTTGTGGCGGTCTGGTTAAACGGCCAAAGGGTTGACGTTAACCTGACATGCCTGTGTTTTTATGGCAGACCCGAGCTCTGTTCTTTCTCCTCTTTCTCCCTTCCTCTTCCCCCACCTTCACCTTTGAGCTTCTTCGCGAGTTCTGACGGTCGGCGGGAGCTCGTGGGAAGGCCGTGGTGCGCGTGGTAGTTGCAGATCGGGCGGGGAATGGCGGATTGGAGCGCGGTGTTCGTGGGACGTTTCTCGGGTTTCGGCGTGATTCGAGGTTCTTTGGGAGTTTAATTGCGTTTCTGAGGTAGGGGTCGAGCCCTGTTAGCTTGTTAGAAACATTAAAACGCGACTTAATCACTTGAACCAGCATTTTTATCGTATTTTCGGATTAAGTTGCACCATGTGGGGTTAATGGGTGGTTTGAGTAATTTAGTGAACGAAGCATGCTGTGTTGGTTTTTTGGGTTCAAGCATGTTTAAAGAACCGTTTCAGTACATTTTCTTGTAATTTTAACGGTTGGAAAACCTGTAGAGCTGGATTAGGGTTTCTGCAGGGTTTTAGGCCGGAGAACTTGGCGTCAAGATCGCTTGCCGCCAAGATCACCAGCCGGGATATAAACGGCTAGATCGCTTGCCGTTTACTTCCTTCAAGCGGCAGTCGATGTTGCCGCCAACCTGTGCATGTATCCATGCAGTGTTGTTTACGTAGCTTTCCTGGTTATGAATATTGTGTGATTGTGTGTGCATGGCGATGACCAGTGTGAGCCAGTGCACTTGTTATGCTCTTGGAGCATACTGCTCATGTAATGGGCAAGTTTTACATGAATGATGTGTGATGTACGTAATCGCTTTTCGTGGTATGTGTGGTGCGTTGGCACCCGTGGCACTCTTGGAGTGCGTTGTCCATGTGTTGGACATGTGGTTTACGTGGAAGACGTGTGGTACACCATCCAGGGTGTAATATACACGTATTGTCTACGTGGTTTGAGTGTGTGTTTACTACACACTTTGTTGTAATGTAATTCTTATGATTTGTCGTAATAGCTGGGCAGTGAGGTTCCTGTGTGAGCCTAGCCATGACTTTGTGGTGTTTGGACAATGAAGGTCCATATCGACCTAGCCCTGGTCCGTTGTTGTCTTTCGAATAATATTATATGGATTTATGAAGTAAGTGGTGTGTTGTTTTCGAAGGTCATGAGATGACCAATGTTAGGCCAAATATGATTGGCTATCGTGATTTATATATGTGTTAGTGTGAGATAGCTTGGAGGTCACAAGATGACCAATGATAGGCAAGTTTGTGGTTCAGGTATGTGTTGGTGTGGGATAGCTTTGGGGTCACATGGTGACCGATGTTAAGCTAATCCTAACACATGAATATTGTGAATTATAAGTAAAGGCTATATGTGTAAATATCGTGGTTTGTGCTAGCCGAGTGTGGTGGTCCGGCGCCTATTCCGGAATGCCTCTCTAGTTGGGTACCCCAGGTTCTTTGTGAGCCAGGCACGTGTGTTTGTTGTGCTCGGGGTTTTGTCCCGGTACAGTGTGGTACCGTTGAGGTCTGTGTCGTCTTCCTGGACACCCTCACTCTTGTGCTTGAGTTGTACGTCCGGCTGAGGGAAAGACGGCAGTAGGGCAGCGGCTTGTGTTGTGGGTGTGTAGTCGCTTGTAGCGCGCTCGTAGTTGGGGGTACGGAGACCAGTAGTCGACACTGGTCCCCAGCTAGTCCTGTTTTCCAGTGCCTCACTTTAGAGTGCTCTGGCCAGAGACTCTAGAGGTGCCAGGCATGGGCTTGCAGTTGTGTGTCTGCAGGTGTGGTGTTAGTTGGTCTCCACAGTTGTTTGACTTCTTCTTCCTTGTGGAGCGGCAGTTGGACCTTTCGTCCGTGACTGCGATACTGAGAGGTAGTTCTTGTGTTGTGTTGTCCGGGTTGGATATTGGCCTGATCAGCCAGTAGTCCGTTCCCGTGTGGTGGCGTCGTTCTTTCTGACTCGTGCTTTGCCACTGGTTGTGGTTCGTGAGTTTGTGACTCGTGGTCGAGGTTTGACCGGTTCGAGGTGTGCCCTGGTGTTGGCACAGTTGTGACTCAGTTGTGGTTTGTGTGATTCGTCGATTAAGGTTTCACCTGTAATATTGTGCCTAATTAAAGGTATAATATAATTATGGTTCAGTGTGGTGTTTATCACCTACTTGTACCTTTGTTCAGGTGTCTGTGTTGTGGTATCTCAGAGTAGCAGGTACTTGTTCCCTTCGTGGGTTACTTTGTAATTTTGTGGTGGTACATTGTGTACCAACCTTTTCGGGTACTTGTGTTTGAGGAGGTCTTGTAGTTTGACCTGCTACCTATTGTATCCTAACTGTTTTAGGTAAATCTTTGTTTATAATTTATTGTGGATTAGTTTGTGATTATTAATTATGTTACCTTTGTGGGTAATTTGCCGATGAGGCTTATGGCCTAGGCATATTGTGGTTTAGTTGAGCTATGCTCGTGGAGGCCGTGTGAGACCTTCCACAGTTTGAGTTTTTCTCATCTTGGGTATGATTCCAATTATAGCTTTAGTGTGTTATGGAATTGGCTTCGTGTTAGCCAGTTCCATTACTTTTGAGTAGTTCTGTTGTAAAGTGGTTTGGAGTATAAAGGACCAGCTCTTTGTTAGCAGTCCTGTTATTCAAGTGTTTGAGGTTTGCCTGTGAAGCTTGTAACTTAGGCAGTGACTTGCCTGTGTGGCTTATAGTGTAGGCAACCCGTTGTTGTAGCAGTGTGCCAGTGAGACTGTGGTTTAGGCACTTTAGTAGTTGGGCTGACTAATGATATTATGTTAGTCCTGTAGTCCTACTTTCCTTTTGAGGACTTTGTATTTATAATCATGATTATGTTTAATTGTTATTTATTGTAATGATGTGAGCATGAAATGGTTTGGCTATTGTTGTTGCCAGTGAGACCCATTGGGGTTGAGGTGTCTGTGGTTACGGTGTTGTTTTGGTTAGCCCCTGCTGAGACAGTGACTTGTTGAGGCTCGCTCCCCTATAGTTCTTTTCAGGGCTTGCCGTGTGTTTGGCTTGCAGCGGCGTTGTGTCAGACTTGTACCACCAGCAGTAGTTTAGTAGTTAGTGTTTGTGTGAGCTTGTGCTCCCTCGGGGTATGCCCCAGGTTGTTGTACTCTTTTAATTAGACATGTATTAATGTAATGGGACAGTTGTACAAATTTGTGAATAGATATAAGCACATGTACTTTCTTGTGTCTTATATTCTTGTGGTTTATCTTTTTGTACTCTTACTGGACTCGTGTGTGTGATATCCCTTGCGACACTTCGGTGCGTTCGCGGGAGGCGGATCTGGATATGGAGCCTTAATGGGCATAAATACCCCGGTCCGTCACAGTTGGTATCAGAGCAATGTCCAGTTAGAATATGAAAAGACATTGAAAGTACAATGTCCCAATACATGGATTAATGTTCACTGCTGGTAGTAAGTCTGAGGTTTTGTGTGATATAAAGTAGTTTTTACGTTTGCTTTTGGCACGTAAACCGTGTGTTTTGTTTGTTAGATTGGCAGTTGTGAGTAGCTGTTGTACCACAACGTGGATAGTGGCATAAATTGTGTGGTTGTGTCCTGGCACTAGTGCAGTTAAAGCAGTTAAAGTATAGTATTTGAAAAGTTTTCAGTTGCAGAGATTAGAGGAGAAAGGTAAAGTAGTGCCCTGAGAGGGATATGCCTGTTATATGTTAATAAAGTGCAGAGTTAGCAGAAATAAGTATAGAGTATTTCTGTGATAGATTAGTTTGGTTGTTAAAGATTTGCAGTTAAAGGAATTGAAAAGATTAACAAGTTTGGATATGGAATTCAGTAAATAAGTTATAATGAGATAGAAAGTTGGCAGAGCAGGTGTATGGTAACGAGGTGATAAGGATCAGGTCAGTGTGTGTGTGATAAGTTGCAGTTGAGAATCTCAGTAAATGTACTGTGGCATTAGAGATCTGAGTCAGATGATATTAAGAAAACAGTGTGGATAAGAATGTGATTAGTATTATGAAGAGTTTGATATGATTAAGTAAGGCAGATCAGCTTTAAAAGAAGTATCAGTACATAAAAGAGCAGTGATTTATGGCAGATAGATTTAATATGCCTGAGGTCAGAAATCTGAGAAAAGTGTTGTTATGAATAATGATGATAGCAGGAAGTGTGATATGAAGATTTGTATAAATATGTATAGAAGTGATCAGTTGAATAAAGAAAGAAAGAAAAGAAGGATTAGTGTGCAATAAGAATTTGTGAGAATTGCGCAAGAGGAATATTTAGTTGATGATTGACAGTTTAGATAAAGAAAAGATATGGATTGGAGAAAGGAAGAATTTAGCAAATGATGAAGTGAATAAATCAGGTGAGTCAGAAATATCATTTAAAGTTTGCATATTGATGCAAAGAATGATTTAACTGAGCAGAAAGGAATTATTAATAAGATAATTCCAGAGATTCATGTTGGAGCAGGAGCAGATTAATTAAAGAGTATTTGGAAAGTTTATGTAATAGAATTATGGGAATTAGCCAGAGTATGTCAGTAAAGCAAGAAAGATATATGAAGAGTATAATATATCAATAATGGTTTGGTAGAACAAAAATTGCAGTAATTTCTTCAGTATGAATCAATTGAATGGGATGATTTGAGAAGCAGTTGAAGCCAGAAGAAAGTAATTGAAAGTAATAATATGAGCAGAAATTGTGGAATATTTTGCAAAAGTGTTCAGTGTAATCAGAGTAGCGCAGCGGAAGCGGGAGCAAAGAAAGATTTAATATTCAAAGATTGTTCAAGTCGGTTTGAATAAGGAGAAAGTGTAAAGTTTTGCGCAGTGGAATAAAGGAACAGAGTTTATTATGGTTTTTAATCAGAAATTGACTTTAAACAGTATGAGCAGAATAATATGAAAGAGCAGGAAATTCAAAGATGGTGATTGGTTTTCTTTAAAGAGGTGTCAGTTGCGAATATAAATGCGGATGAGGCAGGATAACAGCAAACAATGATAAATGGAAAGGGAAAATGGTAGTATGAAAGAATATTACAGTGTAAGATATTTGAAAAAGATAAAGCGGTCTCGGAAGAAATGTTGCAAACACAGCCCAGAAATTGTGGAAGCAGGTTCGGTCCAAGGAGATAAAGCGCCATTGGCAAGGAAGAATCGCTTACGGTTAAAAGCTAAAAAAAGGCAATGAAATTGACAGAACAGAGTAAATGTAAGATGAATTGAAAGGTCGAAGCAGAGAAAGAGTATCCTACTTGTTCTGTGTTTGACTTTATTTATTTTTAGGTGATAATCCGGATTGTTGTGATTTGTTTTATATGTCGAGGACGACATTTGTTTTTAGGTGATAATAATGTAACGTCGCGCGTTTTCTGGATCCCCGTGGATCCAGGTTTAGTGGGTTTGGTGGCCAATGTGAGGCCCATTAGTGTTGTGTGTTCTTGCTAGATCCTTACCGGGTTTGGTTTGGGTCTGGGTTAGTGTTCAGCTTGCTGGACACAGTGTGTTGGCGTCCAGGTGGGTGACGTCGACTGTGTGTTGGCGGCAGTGGTGTGCCGTTAACATGGTGTTAACGTCCATCGATGAGGACGTTGACTGTTGAACTTGGTGTCAAGCTTTGTGGACGTCTAGTTGTGGCGGTCTGGTTAAACGGCCAAAGGGTTGACGTTAACCTGACATGCCTGTGTTTTTATGGCAGACCCGAGCTCTGTTCTTTCTCCTCTTTCTCCCTTCCTCTTCCCCCACCTTCACCCTTGAGCTTCTTCGCGAGTTCTGACGGTCGGCGGGAGCTCGTGGGAAGGCCATGGTGCGCGTGGTAGCTGCAGATCGGGCGGGGAATGGCGGATTGGAGCGCGGTGTTCGTGGGACGTTTCTCGGGTTTCGGCGTGATTCGAGGTTCTTCAGGAGTTTAATTACGTTTCTGAGGTAGGGGTCGAGCCCTGTTAGCTTGTTAGAAACATTAAAACGCGACTTAATCACTTGAACCAGCATTTTTATCGTATTTTCGGATTAAGTTGCACCATGTGGGGTTAATGGGTGGTTTGAGTAATTTAGTGAACGAAGCATGCTGTGTTGGGTTATTTTGGGTTCAAGCATGTTTAAAGAACCGTTTCAGTACATTTTCTTGTATTTTAACGGTTGGAAAACCTGTAGAGCTGGATTAGGGTTTCTGCAGGGTTTTAGGCCGGAGAACTTGGCGTCAAGATCGCTTACCGCCAAGATCACCAGCCGGGATATAAACGGCTAGATCGCTTGCCGTTTACTTCCTTCAAGCGGCAGTCGATGTTGCCGCCAACCTGTGCATGTATCCATGCAGTGTTGTTTACGTAGCTTTCCTGGTTATGAATATTGTGTGATTGTGTGTGCATGGCGATGACCGGTGTGAGCCAGTGCACTTGTTATGCTCTTGGAGCATACTGCTCATGTAATGGGCAAGTTTTACATGAATGATGTGTGATGTACGTAATCGCTTTTCGTGGTATGTGTGGTGCGTTGGCACCCGTGGCACTCTTGGAGTGCGTTGTCCATGTGTTGGACATGTGGTTTATGTGGAAGACGTGTGGTACACCATCCAGGGTGTAATATACACGTATTGTCTACGTGGTTTGAGTGTGTGTTTACTACACACTTTGTTGTAATGTAATTCTTATGATTTGTCGTAATAGCTGGGCAGTGAGGTTCCTGTGTGAGCCTAGCCATGACTTTGTGGTGTTTGGGCAATGAAGGTCCATATCGACCTAGCCCTGGTCCGTTGTTGTCTTTCGAATAATATTATATGGATTTATGAAGTAAGTGGTGTGTTGTTTTCGAAGGTCATGAGATGACCAATGTTAGGCCAAATATGATTGGCTATCGTGATTTATATATGTGTTAGTGTGAGATAGTTTGGAGGTCACAAGATGACCAATGATAGGCAAGTTTGTGGTTCAGGTATGTGTTGGTGTGGGATAGCTTTGGGGTCACATGGTGACCGATGTTAAGCTAATCCTAACACATGAATATTGTGAATTATAAGTAAAGGTTATATGTGTAAATATCGTGGTTTGTGCTAGCCGAGTGTGGTGGTCCGGCGCCTATTCCGGAATGCCTCTCTAGTCGGGTACCCCAGGTTCTTTGTGAGCCAGGCACGTGTGTTTGTTGTGCTCGGGGTTTTGTCCCGGTACAGTGTGGTACCGTTGAGGTCTGTGTCGTCTTCCTGCACACCCTCACTCTTGTGCTTGAGTTGTACGTCCGGTTGAGGGAAAGACGGCAGTAGGGCAGCGGCTTGTGTTGTGGGTGTGTAGTCGCTTGTAGCGCGCTCGTAGTTGGGGGTACGGACACCAGTAGTCGACACTGGTCCCCAGCTAGTCCTGTTTTCCAGTGCCTCACTTTAGAGTGCTCTGGCCAGAGACTCTAGAGGTGCCAGGCATGGGCCTGCAGTTGTGTGTCTGCAGGTGTGGTGTTGGTTGGTCTCCACAGTTGTTTGACTTCTTCTTCCTTGTGGAGCGGCAGTTGGACCTTTCATCCGTGACTGCGAGACTGAGAGGTAGTTCTTGTGTTGTGTTGTCCGGGTTGGATATTGGCCTGATCAGCCAGTAGTCCGTTCCCGTGTGGTGGCGTCGTTCTTTCTGACTCGTGCTTTGCCACTGGTTGTGGTTCGTGAGTTTGTGACTCGTGGTCGAGGTTTGACCGGTTCGAGGTGTGCCCTGGTGTTGGCACAGTTGTGACTCAGTTGTGGTTTGTGTGATTCATCGATTAAGGTTTCACCTGTAATATTGTGCCTAATTAAAGGTATAATATAATTATGGTTTAGTGTGGTGTTTATCACCTACTTGTACCTTTGTTCAGGTGTCTGTGTTGTGGTATCTCAGAGTAGCAGGTACTTGTTCCCTTCGTGGGTTACTTTGTAATTTTGTGGTGGTACATTGTGTACCAACCTTTCCGGGTACTTGTGTGTTGAGGAGGTCTTGTAGTTTGACCTGCTACCTATTGTATCCTAACTGTTTTAGGTAAATCTTTGTTTATAATTTATTGTGGATTAGTTTGTGATTATTAATTATGTTACCTTTGTGGGTAATTTGCCGATGAGGCTTATGGCCTAGGCATATTGTGGTTTAGTTGAGCTATGCTCCGTGGAGGCCGTGTGAGACCTTCCACAGTTTGAGTTTTTCTCATCTTGGGTATGATTCCAATTATAGCTTTAGTGTGTTATGGAATTGGCTTCGTGTTAGCCAGTTCCATTACTTTTGAGTAGTTCTGTTGTAAAGTGGTTTGGAGTATAAAGGACCAGCTCTTTGTTAGCAGTCCTGTTATTCAAGTGTTTGAGGTTTGCCTGTGAAGCTTGTAACTTAGGCAGTGACTTGCCTGTGTGGCTTATAGTGTAGGCAACCCGTTGTTGTAGCAGTGTGCCAGTGAGACTGTGGTTTAGGCACTTTAGTAGTTGGGCTGACTAATGATATTATGTTAGTCCTGTAGTCCTACTTTCCTTTTGAGGACTTTGTATTTATAATCATGATTATGTTTAATTGTTATTTATTGTAATGATGTGAGCATGAAATGGTTTGGCTATTGTTGTTGCCAGTGAGACCCATTGGGGTTGAGGTGTCTGTGGTTATGGTGTTGTTTTGGTTAGCCCCTGCTGAGCCAGTGACTTGTTGAGGCTCGCTCCCCTATAGTTCTTTTCAGGGCTTGCCGTGTGTTTGGCTTGCAGCGGCGTTGTGTCAGACTTGTACCACCAGCAGTAGTTTAGTAGTTAGTGTTTGTGTGAGCTTGTGCTCCCTCGGGGTATGCCCCAGGTTGTTGTACTCTTTTAATTAGACATGTATTAATGTAATGGGACAGTTGTACAAATTTGTGAATAGATATAAGCACATGTACTTTCTTGTGTCTTATATTCTTGTGGTTTATCTTTTTGTACTCTTATTGGACTCGTGTGTGAGATATCCCTTGCGACACTTCGGTGCGTTTGCGGGAGGCGGATCTGGATATGGAGCCTTAATGGGCATAAATACCCCGGTCCATCACATTTTGGGTCCCTTCCCAGAGGCCCAAGGATGAAAGAAGTTTTTATTCGTGGCTATCGACTACTTCACCAAGTGGATCAAAGCGCAACCCGTTGCCGCGATCACCGAGCAAGCCGCATGGAAGAACATCCTCTGCCGGTTTGGCGTTCCAATGGTGATCACTTCTGACAACGGGAAGTAGTTTGACAGCACCTTCTTTAAGCAGAAGTGCTCTGAGCTCGGCATCTACAACCACTTTACCTCGGTAGCACATCCCCAAGCTAACAGTTTGGTAGAAAATGCCAACCGGACACTGCTGCACAGGATACGCACAAGGGTGGAAGCTGCAGGAGGTTCCTGGATCGACGAGCTCCCTAACATCTTGTGGTGCCACCGAACAACGGCATGAGTGGCTACCGGTGAGACTCCCTTCCATTTGGCTTACGGCTCTGAAGCTGTTGTGCCCTTGGAGGTGGCTCTCCCCACCGTCTGGACTACTCACTTCAACGAGACTGCCAACAATCGAGCACTTCGAGAGAATCTAGATATACTAGGCGAGCACCAAAGCGACGCCAGCATCAGAATGGTCTCTTATCAACAACGACTTGCGCAATACTACAATGCACGAGTTCGGGAACATCGTTTCTTTGAAGGCGACCTAGTCATGCATCGCTGCTCGGCATCAGATCCTAGAAAGGCAGTTGGCAAACTCGCCCCCAAATGGGAAGGACCTTATCAGGTCATCCAGGTCCTCGGGAAAGGCTCGTACAAGCTAACTACTCCTAGTGGTGGAGCCATACCCAGAACCTGGCATGTGTCTAATTTGAAGGCTTACTACTTATAAAAGCCTCCTGTTCGGCATCCTACTTCTCTTCTTCCCATTCTTTCGGTCGGCTTGAGCTGGTATCCGAGCCATCCTTGTTCAAAGCTTTTCAGCTCAAAAGGATCGGGGTGATACCACCAAGTATAAAGCGTTCCGCATAACACCCCTGGTTGGAACTTTTTGGCTGTTCCAAATGACTTGCGCGGTGATTGCGAACCCTTTAAAATGGTCGACGAATTTCTATTCGGACAGAATAATCGCAAGGGAAAGAAGATGGAAAAAGCGAAGCCACTTACTCAAAAAAGGATTCATTAAAATTCCTTTTTTCTTACCGAAGCTCGGTAAACCCGAGCTACACAAAAAAAGGAGGGCAGACAGATGAAACTACGGAGCCTGCTCGGAGGGTCCGACATCATCACCCCTATGGGACATATGCTCCGAACGGAAGTGCATGAAGCGCACTCCGTCCAGCCGCGAGTCCTGGGTCCTTCGCCGGCACTCCTCGACGGCCGTCTCGAACGCCTCACGAGCATAATCGAGGGAGGCCAAATTCTGACCACGGACTTCTCCAGCTTCTAGGCCCACTTTGTAGCAACGAGCACCAAACTACTCCAAGTCTTCCTTGAAGTCGGGTCCGGCTTTGTACTCTGCCACTCCGCGAGCCTTAGCACTGGCCAGAACTGTGGTGAGTGCCTCCTTCTCGGCCTGAGCAACGGGCAATTCGAGCTTCGAAGTCTGAAGTGCACTTTGGAGGTTTTTCACCTCCTCCTGCAGCTCGGCCTCGCGAGCCTTGTGGCGCGTTACCAGCTCGTCGCAGAAGGCGGACTCGGCCTCCCATAATTGCTTTTGGTTCTGGGCCCGAGAGCAAGCCTCTTCAGCACCTCCAGAGACTTTGCGACGCCATCCACTAGCACCCCCACGTCGACATCATCTTCGTCGTCGTGCTCGGCGAGGCGTCCTGGACGGTAGACCCCGCTGGAATGCTCCGGAGTCTCCTTCGGACTTAGTTGCTGGCACCGCGCCACCCTCTCAAGGTGTGACGCGGTAGGGCATGGGGGAAGAGGCCTCGAGGCACTCCCTTCAAGGCGCCTCAGCGCCACCTCCAATATTGCCCCCGAGGGGAGTTCGGGGGGATTCCTCTTCAGCACCTCGCTGAGCGGCCTCCGGTCCTCTCTGGAATCAGCCTGCTCCTCGTTGGTGTTGCTTGTTCGCCCGGCTGAAGGTCCTACCCCTCCAGCAGTCTCAGGGACGCCAGCGCCAGACACCGTCCCCTGTGCCTTGGCAGCAAAGGAAGACCCTTGGACTCCCTCCTCCTCGGTCTCCGCGGCTCTTTCAATCCTTTCGCTACCCGCACCGACTATTTGTGCTTTGACTCCCACAACCATTTCGGTGGGGGGAATCGGGGCCGACTCCACTGCCGCCGTTGCCAGAGGAGCGGACGTCGCCACAATCTCCAGTGCCCTTGACGCTGGGACCCCTGGCACCATCACTGTCGTCGGAGTCCCTCCAGGCGTTTCATGGCTGCGCAGCATCTCCTCATCCTCCCTGGCGGGCACCTCCTCTTCGCCTCCCGCTACAACCGTGCTCAACAGTGCCGGAAGCCCCCGTTGTAGTCATACCCTGCTATGCAGCCATGTCGTCAGGGACTCTCGTCACTGCTGCCACTCCGGTTCGGTCTCCGCCAAGGCCGTGGGGCATAAACGTCCCCGTATGCTCCTCGGCGGAGCCTTCGGACCCGTCGCTCACTACGACGAGTCCGAATTCTGAATAGACCCCCTCTCTGGATAGGGGCCTTGTTGCCGCAGTGACATGCGGCCTGATGTGTTCAGAAGCCCCCTCTTCCAGGTGAGGCCTGGTGTAACGTCACCTGTTTTCGGATCCTTTTGGATCGTGTGTGTTGTGGTTGTGATGGCCGTTGTGAGGCCAGTGTGGGTTGGTTGTGTGGAATGTGTGGTTTGGAATGTGTGGTTTGCGCAGGTGAGGTGCAGGTTTGGTCCTGAAATGAAATAGGACCTACTGCAGTTGAGATGGAGTTGGCGGCCAGGTGTGGCCGTTGACTTGTTGGCGTCCAGGTAAGATGCCGTTGACTGCATGAACTTAACGGCAGTCCTTGTGGACGTTTATGGTGGCGGTTGCCCTAGGCGGCAGAGGGGTTGACGCCAACCTGAGTAATCTGCAGGTTATAGGGTCACCCGAGGGCAGGTTTCCCACCCTGTTCTCTTTCTCTCTTGCCCCAGCTTCACGCCCCCGTACCCCTAGAGCTTCCAACAGTTACAGGAGAGTGGTTGGAGGATCGTGGAACGTGTGGCGTTGCCAAATCGGACGAGGAAACACCGTGGCGTGGTGCAATTGCTGTGGGAGCTCGCAGAGGGTTCGGTGTGAACCGAGAGAATTCGAGAAGTTTAAGCATGTTCTGAGGTAGGGAACGAACCATGTTAGCTCCTTAGGATCATTACAACACGACTTAACCACATGAATCAGCATGTTTAATGTATTTTCGGGTTAAGTTGCACCATGTGGGGACAATGGGTGGTTTGATGAATTTGAGTAGTAAAACATGTTGTTATGGCTTAATTATAATGTGTGGATGTTAGAGAAACTATTTCCTTATGTTTTCTCGATGGCTTTGGGATCAGAATGCATGTAGGATCGGTTTAGGATTTCTGCAGGAACTGGGGTTGAAGAGCTTAGCGTCAACATCGATTGACGCCAGGTTCATCAGCCGGGATACAGACGACCAGATCCCTTGCCGTCTACTTCCTGTAAGCGGCAGTCGATATGGCCGCTAACTTGTGTATAAGCAGAAACGACTGTTTATGGTATTTATCGATAATGAGTGGTGCGTTGGCACCTGTGGTGCACTGAGTGCACATGGTTTCTGTTTTAGCGTACGGGGTACGCAGTTAGTTACTTACTTTCATGGCTGCGTGTTGTTCACGCGAGTCCAGTTGGGTTCACGTGTAGTGGACCGTTGTTACCTAAGGTTTACGTGAGGTTTCACGTGGTTTGTGTGTGACGTGCACGTGGTTTTGTGTACGTGGCGAGTAGTACGACGCCTACCGTGGTTACCTCTCCAGTTGGGTGCCCCAGGTTCTTTGTGAGACATGCTATTAGCTTGGGGCTTTGTCCCGGTACTTGTGTTGTACCGTCGAGGTCTGTGTCATCTGACCTGGACACCCTCACTCCTGTGTTTGAGTTGTACGTCCGGCTGAGGGAAAGACGACAGTGGGACAGTGACACTTGTGTTTGTCTTTAGTCACTTGTAGCGCACTCGTAGTTGGGGGTACGGACACCAGTAGTCGACACTGGTCCCCAGCTAGTCCTTTTCCAGTGCCTCACTCTAGAGAGCCCGGGCCAGGGTCTCCTGAGGTGTCAGGCATGGGCCTGCGACCGTGTGGTCCACAGGTGGTGGTGTTTAGTTGGTCTCCACAGTTGCTTGACCTTTTCACGTGGAGCGGCAGCTGAACCTTTCGTCCGTGGCTGTGAGACTGAGAGGTAGACCTGTGTTAGCTTGTCCGAGTCAGTTTCTGGTGTCGCGAACCAATTCACGTGGCTCGTGTTTGGCTGTCTCTACTTTAGCTTGTACACCTGTACTGATTTTCCGTTTAATTATTAAAGTTGTTTCTCGTAATCGACAGACGGTGAGTACTTTTACAGCTTTTATATCCTGTTTAGCTGTTCTATAAATTATTGGTTCTGTTTACTGCTTTTGCACCTGTGGTTTTGGTTTGCTCGGTGTTGGGGGAGTTCCCTACTGAGCCAGTGACTAGCAAGGCTCACCCCTACCCCCACAGGTGAGAGCGAGGAGGACGTTTCTCGAGCGTCGTCCAGTTCAGAGCCACGTCGTAGCGGTGCAGGGTCAGTACCTCCAGCTGTGTAGTAGCAGCACCAGCAGTGTAGTGTAGTTAGTTAGTTTACTTGTTTCAGTTATACCTCGGGGTATGCCCCAGTCTCCTGTACTTTCTTTCAGTTTGGTGGAAATATGGCTATGTAAACTTGTGAAATATATGTATAAAATGATGTGTTCCTTTGCGAGGCTTCGGCCCGTTCGCGAGAGGCGGACTCGGATCAAGTACGTTATCGGTTTAACGGGCTTGTCCGAGGCATTCCGCCACACCTGGTCTGTTCAGTCGACGCCGTGGCCCTGCGTTCCGGCGCTCCTTGTTCGCCCGCCTCAACGGCCCTTCACTTCGATGTCGCTCCCTTGACTGTCTCAGCGGCCTTGCGCTTCTTTCGCGCTATAAGCTGTGGAGCTTCTTCCTCGGCGTCCTCTCCTTCGGCCTCGTCTTCGGATACTAGCTGCTTGATCATTGGCATCCTCCTCTTCTTGGCCAGAGGCTGATTCCCTTCTCCCCCAGCCTCGACCATAGACTCCTGCGCCACTTTCAAGGCCTTCTTCTTCAGACGGATCTTCTCGCGTCCCTTCTCAGGGACCGACGATTCTGCTACGGCGCGTCCTCCTCCAGGGGTTGGCACCACGAGCGCAGTCGTCACAGCCGCGGGAGTGCTCACCGCGGTAGGAATCCTGACCATGGCGGCAACGTCCTCATCCTCGTACACCAGGTGGGAGGTGATGGGGGATCTTTTCGGCGAAATCTTCATTGGCCTCCTGGTCCCGACCAGCGGCCAACTCTGCAGCAGTTGTGGAAGAAGAGCATAACGATGGTCAGAAAGTAGTCACCTCTCGAATGCGCATGCAAGGCGAGTTAAGGCACTTACTCCATGGTCTGCTCAGACCATGCTCGACGAGTGTAAAATCCGTCAGGTAGCCATCACCGTTCTGCACAGAGGCCTAAAGCAGGCTGTCTGAGGCCCTCGCCTCGTCCTGGATCAGCTTCAGGAAGGAGTCCTTCAGCGCCGCTTAGATTCTGGTCGGGAATCCCCACTCCTCGATACCCCGACGCCTGACGAAGAAGAGCTGCTGCATCCAGCCCTTGTTGTTCGATAACTTCTTCGCCAGGTGGATTTGCATCCTCTCCGAGCGATGCTTCGTGTAGTAAATACTCGCCCCCGATGAGGGCGAGGCTGCCAAACTAAATTGACACTGGAACACGTCCGCTGAGCCCCGGACCTTCTTTAGCTTGCAGACGATGCAGAAGATGCACATGGTCCACCATGAGTTGGGCGTCAGCTGGATCGACGATAGTCCCCACCGGTTCAGCATCGCCTTGGCCACCTCCGGCAGCGGCAACCAGAATCCTGCTTCCATGTGATCCAGCGAGAGGGTGAGGCAACCTGGTTTGTTCACCAGGTACGACTCCCCCTCCTTGGCATCGACAATCTCATATTTGTCGCTGATCCGGAAATGCTCCCGGAGGCCATCATAGTGGCAATACTTTGGTCCCCGGGCCGCGGCCACCGTCACTCCGCTCGCACCGGTGACTGCAACAGTTTTTCCCTTGTCCGCCATTGCCGGAAGTGGCAAAAAACATAGAAAGCGGAGAAAGAGCGCGAGGAAGAAGACGAAGACGAAGGCAGAGGCGTGGGGGGCAAAAGGCGAAAAGGTTTGAAGGCGTGGCTCCCCGCCTTCACCCCTCCTCTTCCTTATAAGGAGGAAGGGGAGCGAAACTCGAAAGAGCCGAAACGGTGTTTGTCCCCCTCCAAAATGACCATTTGAGTGTACTGTGCGAAGTCCCTGGCTTGCCACGGTACCCCGTCATCATGAAGATTTCCTCTGGTTTCGAGGAGGCGTATCCAACGACGTCGCCCTACTGTTGTTCGCACGTCCAAGGTCAACATCACATTTAATGCGAGAGGGCAACTGGGCAGACCTCCTCTCCCAAGGCACTCTGCACACTGAGTACACCTGGGAGAGTGAGGGGCAAGTGTGGTGGCTATTTCTAGCCACCTAGGCCCGTAGGGGCCCATCATGACCCAGCATGGCCCATCATGGATTGGCAGACAAGCGTGCCCTTCCAGCAAGACGCCACGTGTCCTTAAGGGCCGTCTCCGAGCACCTTGTAGCTTGTCCTATCCTCCGAGTAGTTCCCTGTTCGGTGCCTTCCAACCAAAAGAGGTAAAATAAGACCATCGTTCCCTAAGCTACGGTTACAACGGCCGTACGATGCATGCCCTACGATCCAGGGGGCATTAACTGCGAGGCCCCTCAACGGGCGTCTCAATGCGTAACTCCCCGTCAAAGGGCGCCAATCGAGCGCCCTTTCCGGCGTTGTCTGAGGACGTTCCATCCCTCTCCCTCAACACTCCTGCCTATAAAAGGCTCAGGTAAGCCTCCAAGCAGAAGTACGTGATCTTACTCACACTGCCCTCGCGCAACACACACGAGAACCCCCGTTCCTTCAAGCTTCTCTAGTCCAGCACTGACTTAAGCATCGGAGGATTCTCCCCGATTCTTCAACCGGGCCCCCCTGATCTGGTTCTGGTTTTGCAGGCATCTGTCCGCACCGGCGATCGTCTTTCCTCTTCCAAGTGGAGGCCTGCTTGACTCCGGCCCAAGCAAGAAAATGCCCTCACAGACATGAAACAGATCAATTTAAACACATCAGACATGTGTATGTCGACAGCCAGAAAGTGGCTGTCGACAGCTACTGTCCTCCCAGAACCAGTTTCTGGGGTCTAACACTATCTGTTGACAGACCGGAGTTGCTGTCGACATGTGAGGAACATCTGTCGACATCTACTGCTGGTTTTTGCATTGTCTGAGTTCTGGAAGCAGGAACCCTGTCGACAGGTAAGTGCTGGCTGTCGACAGGTATGATCTAAACTTCCAAGAATGTGGTAAAACCACCACAGGAAATTCTACCAAGTGTTTCTATGAATCCTTACATGATTTACAACATCAAAAGGGTCTTGTTTTCAGTTCTAAACCTACTTTACATGAGGTTAACCAAGTAGAACAATAGGAATATATTGTGGCATGGACACCTTGACAAGATGATATTTGGAAACTAACTCTTCCAAACCACATTCTCTTGTACTAATAGGAAATAGTTCTACAACATGCTTGGACCTAACACAATATTAGCTAAACGATTACAAGGAATAGAGAACAATCTATATGTTTTCCAGAACAGAAGCAAGTGTGGACATGGTCAAACACTTAAACATGGAGTTCTTCAGTATTAGAGGAAGGCTAACAAAAAGAGGAGGTCTTTATGGTATGGATAGCATGGAAGGACTTGTTTCCAGTTCTAAACACTACTCATGAGGTAACCGTAGAACAATAGGAATATATTGTGGCATGGACACCTATGACAAGATGATATATTGAAACATAACTCTTCCAACCACATTCTCTTGTAACTAATAGGAAATTTCTACAAACATGCTTGGACCTAACACAATATTAGCTAACATGATTACAAGAAATAGAAGAACAATTCTAAAGATGTTTCCAGAATCAGAAGCAAGTGTGCACATGGTCAAACACTTAAACATGGAGTTCTTCAGTATTAGAGGAAGGCTAGAACAAAAAGAGGAGGTCTTTATGGTATGGATAGCATGGAAGGACTTCTGGAAGAAAGAAAATTGCTTACACAAATCTTTCATGAGAATCTTTCTCGAATTTGGAAGGAAAGTCATATCAAATACATGTATCAATAACTAAAGACATGAATTTCACTAAAGGCACGAACACAGTGAGAGAGAAAGACACTCCTATTAGCTTTACTGAACTCAAATCAAGATAATACTGAAATAGATGGTCTCAAGGATTTTAATAGAAGAAGGAAACCAAAGGAAGGTGAGTTCTACAGAACATGGAACCAATAGTAAATATGGGTTTATACAAATGGAGAGACCACAAGTATGAAACAAGAAATGGAAGAAGAGTCGTAGGGAGAAACCTACATGTCACAAGGAACTTTGGAGATCTTTTACTTCTCCTCAACGAAGGAGTCACAGTAGCAGGGAAGAAGAAGACTTGTTGAGGCAGCCACGGCAAGTAGCAGCATCAACTCCAGCAGCTACAGCTCCAGCAGCAATAACAAGAGCAGTAGCAGCATCAGGAAGAAGCAAGAGCAAGAGCAGGAGCAAGAGACAGGAGTAGCAGGAGCAGAAAGTGGAAAAAAAAAACTCCCACGAAGGGTAAGGGGAGGCTTATATAAGCTCTCAACTCCCCTTGCATGCATGGCACGTCGACCATACAGGTGTTGGGGTACACACTATTTGGTTTGTACAGCTTACATGTTTATCATGCAAGTCTCACAACTTTCATGTGGGGTGTAAACATGTAAGTCACTCATCCCATGTGAAATGGGCCTTCATAGCCTCTACACGTAAGCAATAATTAACCCAGAAAAATAGTTACCGTAATTGGTTGGAAATTTAGCTGACCCATTTGTTCTTAAAATTCTATACCCAAATGATATCCATTCAAGTTGAAATTTCAACCATAAGCTAATAAGAATGTTTTACAAATTATGGTGATTTTAGTTTAATTTTTATAATTTATTTTTCACCCAACAAAAATTACCCGGAAAATAGTTACGTCGGCTTAATCTTGAAATGCGCACGTCAACAATTTCGGATATTTACATTTTTGATATCAACACATTTTTCTAGAAATTATGGTGTTTTCAAATTTTATTTTCGTTACAGAATTTCGGTGTCGTCCTGTCGGAGTGCGCACCTCTGAGTACAATACTGGAATAACATTTATTAGTTCAACTTAATCTTAAATTAAAGTTAATTACATCACATGATAGTAGTTATGTTTAACAATCAAAATCTTCATATTTTTCTAATTTTTTAAATAAATAAAAATTTTGGGGTGTTACAAGTAATATTTTCATGACACGAGATCAAGTGTAGATAGAGAATTAAGATAAACATGATGGGTCGGGTACATGTTCTTAACAGAACTTCAAACAAGAAATTGACATGATAGGGTCGATAGAAATTAGGGAAAAGAGATGACTTTTGTTCCTGGTACCAAGAACAAACTACAGACGAGATTAGTTTAATTTAGCTTGTGAGATTGCCTACCTTTAGATGATGCAAACTTCTAGGGTTAAGAACTCGAAGAACAGACTTGTAGATCTTCTAGTAGCTTTCTTTCCATGAATTCCTCCTCCTATGGCCTCTTCTCCACGTCCAAGAAGTCCCAACAGAGCAATATGGTCGGCCATGAAGGGTTTGGGGGTGTATTTATGCATCTATCATTGTTAATTCCTAACACAACTCTAACTTCTCTTAAACTTCAAATTTTCTTATTTATCTAATCTTTCATAATATTAATCATCTTATTTGAGTTAGGATGTGACTCCAATTTCGTGGCTAACATGTTGGGGTAGGGTTAGAAGTCCTATTTAGGTATATATGAGTCATATTAATGATTAACTTGACCATTTTTAATTAGGGAATAATAGAGTTATAAATTTTATAGTATTTTCTTTTATTTTATCTTTGAAAACTCATATTCTGACCCAATAACTATCTCATGCTCCATAAGTAAAACCCATAACTTTTTTTTTGGCTTATTGATTTTAATTTATGGATATTGCACCTATTTTAATTAAATTAATGAAATTACAATTTGAAATATTTCTTTTATTATACGGCCCAATGACTCTTTTATGAACCATCCATTAAAGCACATCACTTAATAGATTTTAACTTATGAGAATTCCCCCTTTTGGAATTAATGGGTATTGTCAATTCTAATTATTCCATTACTTTTAACTTCTATTTTCGAGCCAATATATTATTTTTATTATTATATTCATATTATTTATTATTGTATATATATATATATTATTTTATTTTAATTTTATGGGGTATTACATTAGCACTCCATGAAATGACAGTCTTCTATCAAAGAGCGGATACTCCAATAACTCATACTAGAGCACCGTTTATAAGACCAACAACTCCTAATTGAGGAGTTACCTATTTTATTTGATTTGCTGTCAATAATTGTCTAGAAAAAATATGGGAATATAATATAAATTCGACCAATTAACCTGAAAATAACAAGTCTAAGCCTTTCCTACATACCATATTACGGAGATAATCATCAGAACCCCCAACAAACTTGCCTCATTCTTCTACCGCTTGTTCTCTTGTTCCTTGTGATGTCTCCTCCCCAGTGATGCAAATGAGCCACGCCGAGTTGAATACCATGTTATTCAAAATTTGTTAATTTTTAATCGAGTTTGAACCAAACATAAATTTTATCGAGTATTGAAAATAATTATTCAAGTTTAATTTGTTAAATACTCTCGAGTTGTAGTCCTTAACTAGTATATTAATGAATCCAATTGAATTTGTCACTTTGTATATATATATGTATAATCTAACCAATTTACAAGTAAAAAAATTAATTGTTCACAAGGCTTAAATATATCTTATTTCAAGTTAAGAGTCTTAATAAATTACTTAATTTATCTATTTAATATGATAATTAAAATATTTAAAAATATATTTATAATTTACATAATAAAATTTAAACAAATTTATTACGAGTTTAAACGAGTCGAATAGATCTTTGTTCACACCCAACTCGTTTATGAAATGAGTTTGAATTTTTTTTATTTAAACTTCACCTATTTATCTTATTAAGCAAGTTGATCCAAATCGAACTCAAATTACTTATCAATTGTATTAGTCCACACCCTCCACCATCCCCCCACCCGACATAAACCCCACTCCTCACCTACTCGTGGGAAAAAAAATGGGAGGGAAGAAAGGGAATGGTCATGATTAAGAAGTCAGAACCAAAGATGATATCAGAGGATTATGTCCACGTTCAGGATTCAATATTATATTCCAGCTGAAGATCTCAGACTCTCAAGACAGATCCATGACCTACAATATTATGTTTTCTAATTTAATTATTATTATTTCATGTCTGGTCAACTTATTATTTAGACCCCAGTGCAGATAGTTTATACCATTTGGACGATTCATACACTTCATATTTTATTCCTCCTCTATACGACTAACCCAGCTCCTGCATTCCAAGTTGTAATCTTATAAGTTTGTGCATCTTCCAGCGGAACACTAGCGTTGAGAAAATAATGTTATGTATATATACAAGCAGACGAGGAATCCTTCGTCACCTTCACGTTTATCGTCATCGGCGGCAGCTTAACCGGTAAAAAATGGGGAAGAGACCTGAGTAGCTTTGAATTTTATATGTCTCAACTTGAGAACCGGCCAAAAGTTTAAGCTAAAGAATGGTTGGAGTTGTTGGAATTTGGACAGTCAGTTTTTTTTAAGTTGAGGTCTTTCTTACTTATGACTTTGGATTTTGAATCATAATATCGCGATTTTGTGATTTCAACATAATATGAGTCGGGATCCAATCTCACTCTTTTTTTCACTTTTATTTAATTAACTTTTTATAATCTATTTTGACCGTGAGAGAAGTGTCAAAATTTAGATAAGATAAATTAATTAGAGTTCCTATCATAGATTTGATTTATTTTTTAGTCTATGACAAAATTATAATTCATTATAATAAGTGTTATCTCCTATTATAATATATATTAAATTTTATTATAATAAAAATTTCTGTTACAGTTAAGAACTCCTAATTAATTTATCTATTTAGATAGTTAGTCCCATATCAATTTTAGGTTGAGGTTTTTGTTATGATTCTGGGTACGTGACTCCTAAACACCGCAATTTTATAATTTCGACAGATGCACAGAGTTGAACAATCTCATCTATTCAGGCCATTTTGGTAACGTGATAAGGGGGTTTATCCCCTTTTTATCATCAATTTTATGTCCACAAATAATTTGATAATGTGTTTAATTTATCTCTAGATGATAAAAGTTATATGAGATAAAAGGGTGATAACTATCTCTCTCATGTGAGGGTGATAAAAGTTATCTTTAAAAATAACTCATTAAATATTATTATTGTACTCTTGAAAATCTTGTGCGTATATTTATACACAGATAAATAATATCAAATTAAGATAAATAGATGACAATTATATATATTATGTCACATTACATTATATCACATTAAAAATTATCTCCTACATAATTATCCCTCATTTAAATCATCTCAAACAAAAGAACCTCAAATAACTTATATAAGATTTACTTATATTAGATATCCTTATCTCATTATCCACAAGGCAAAGATCGGTTTCTTTAGATCCACCTGTACTCAACAAAATACTTGATTAATTTATCGGCCAGAAGAACGAATCGAATACAGCTCCACATCATACGATCGCCCTTAATTTTCCTTAAGGTACCCTTGGGAAGCGGTTTGTTCTTTCACTTATCACCCCGGGAAGGGATCTCTCATATATATACCCCCGGGGGATGGGGTTACTAAATTAATCTAGCTAGAAGAAGACCTGTTCGGCCGTGGCAAAGATATTCCAGAAGATTGCCGCGGCAAAATAGAGAACCGCTGTGATGGTCAGAGTCGCCTGGAAAGATCCCAGCCACTGCACAAAATAACCGGTGGCGGTCGTGCTGATGATGGCTCCTAACGTCCCCATGGCGTTGGAAATTCCTGTTTAATTTAGAGAAACAAAAAACACAAGAACTTAATTTCATGCATGCATGGAAAAGAAAAATCATATGTGCATAGCGCTGCTGTGAGGGTTAATTTGCTACTAATTCTCTGAGTTTGCAAAGCATGCATCTATCTGTTCTGCTGCAGTACTGCAGACCTACCGTGAAGAAACCCAACGTACTTTGGAGCGATGTCCTGTAAATTAAGGCAAACGATGGTTAGAATGTTTATGGATGTTTTCACAAAGCTACCATTATTGTCATCAAAGTGCTTTTCTAAAAGAGTTTCACGTAGTGCACTGCAGACGGCGGATCTATTCCTTTCAAAAAAAAAAAAAACTTCTTGTACAGTTCTCACCCTATGGATATATCAATATTACAATTCGATCATCTATATATATCGAAGAACATATAGATCTGTTAATTGGAATATATATATATATATATATATATATACACTTCAATTTTTCAATCTTTTTCTAACTGTTTAGAACGATGACAGGATTATATTGAAACTATGATTCGTGACGGGATGTATTTGGGATTATTTTAAAACTAAGAAAAGGGTGCACTACCATGCGATGCACTAACACGTACAGTGACGATATCCTTACTAAGAGAAAAGGAGTTCAAACTATTAGAAGGGATCACACTTACTTGCACGGTGAGGAGGAAGCCAGCTTGGCTGAAAGAGCTCAGGCTAAGGGCCACAGTGAGAAGAACAGCAGCTACCGCCGGTGTTTGTGCAAAATTCAGGCACAGCAGCGCCACCCCCGGCCCGAAGAAGCCGATGGACTGCCTCAATTAAGCACAGGCCACGCGATCGATTGAACAAATTAAAGAAGAGAGCAGAATGAGGTCCATCAACTAAAGATGCATGACAGATTCATACTTTCTCAAGAGATCATCACTTTGGTATATAGGTCAGCTGGCCAGTGGCACGTAGTGCGTATACTCTTACCTGCATGATCTTTCTCACGCGCGTTACAGGGTGGCCGGACCTTATCAGCATGTCCGAGGCAGATCCAGCTACGAATCCTGACAGGCCCATTAACCCCCAGGGCACGGCGCTGAACCATGCCGCTTGCTTCAAGTCCACTCCAAACACCTACTCATATGTATACCACAAGTGGAAGAAGCGAGGTTATTCCCCCCTGCAGGTTTAGGCGTCCGAGATGGTGAAAGGACATCTAAACATGTCTACAAGTGTGCGCATGCAGAAGGATAGATATTACTCACAGTCCTGAAATAAACTGCCATCCAAGAGAGCAGCACGTAGTAACCCTGAAAGGTTGACATACAATACTTTCAAGATTATACTTCAAAATCCAACAAGAGCAATACGGAACTATATATGAACATAAAAACTTCGTCATATGCACCAAGAACATGGTTCTTCGTCGGCAACAGCAACATCAAGTACACCACATGGGGGCCGTATATATCAAGCCCGATCAATGTATTAAAGGAGCAGGTTTGATTAATCACGTACCCAGTTGTTTGTGAAATTTGCAAATAAGATGGCCCAAGATGGCGCTTTCGACAGGAGATACCGGAGCGGGGGCGGCTCGCCGGAGCCGTCCGCCGAGTAGTCCTTCTTCCCGGCTCGGATGAGCTGCAACTCGGCCCCGCTGATCAGAGGGCAGTCGCGGGGCTCGCTGGCGACGCGGACGGCCCACGCCGACAGCCACGCGAAGCCGAGCGCCGCGAAGAGCGCGAAGGGGCCGGCGACGCCGGTGGCGGTCATCACCACGGGGGTCGTGAGGAAGCTGATGAGGTTGCCCATGTGGAACCCGGCCATCGAAAACCCCAGGGCGCTCGCCAGCTCGTGCGACGGGAACCACCTGATGCATGGATCCCTCCATCATCAACCGTACAACCCACGACGTGATTCGTGTTCCGTTCTATCTGACGATATGCAACGAATCCCCACATGGGCCCAATTGGCCCATTATGTGCTATTCCTTAGTTCACACTGTTATGATGGCTTGGAGGGGGGGTATTGGGCTGAGTTCTTAAATTACCTGGCTAAGATAACGGTCATGGAGGGGATGGCGACGCCCTCGGCGAGGCCGAAGAGGATCCGGAAAAGGAGGAGCATGGGAGTGGAGTGGGCCGCGGCCCACGGCGTGAGGAAGGTGGCCAGCGACCAGGCGGCCACGCCGCACGCCATCACATGCTTCCCGCCGTAGCGGTCCGCCAGGCCGCCTGCCACCAGCGACGAGACCAGGTACCCCCACATGAACGACGACTGCAGGCACATGCACACAAAGTAATTAGGTCTCCATCCAGATGAGTAGAAAACTCTTCTATAAAGCACAGTAGGGGTAAAAAAAAAAAAGGGGGTTAAAAACTAAGATTACAAGTGTTTGAGGTGAAAGGCAAAGTAGCGCGATGATGGAAAAATTGAGGGATGTTTAATTATTGCAAGATCACTTTTGCAATTGATTGAGAAAGAAAAAAATTGACAAAAATCTTATCGGATACCTATGATTATTTTTTACAATCCCGTCAGCTTAATTCGTTGCAGAAATGATCCCCCCAGCTTTCAAACACAGATGCGACGCCGGCGGTCCGGAAAATGGGGCCGCGGCGAGCACGTGCGTACGAGGTCACATTCGTGGTGCCGCTGCATGACGAATCCATGGGTCCAGTATATCGGTGTGCATACATAGGATGATAAGTTACTCGATATAATAGGGGCAAAAAATTTAGTTTTATATATTTTATTTCAAATATTATTATTTCTACGAAATAATTACATGAAAAATAGACTTGTCACGTCCATATAATTTATTACGCACTTTTTTTTCTATTGTACTGTTGTAACACGCTTTTAACATACAGTAAATATTAATCTCCCAAGAAAACCGCGTCCAACGGACAACCCCTTCAACGCTTTAATTTCCCCCACCAACCACGGGGGATAAGAATTCGGCTGGTTAATTTTGTGCAAATCTCAAAATACAGACTGTATTATAAAGCTTTGAAGGGGCATATATACCCATATTAAATTACAAGAACTCTAATTTAAGATTAATATTACATAGGTGTTTGACTTCGTCATATAATCTAATCTAATCTAATATAGATTGTTGACAACAAGAGTGTTCTAAAAACATCATGAAGGAAAGGGTCTACATAATCGACACAAATTAATGAATTCAGTATATAAAGAATTAGAGAACTTTGAGTGAGTCGATTGGTACGTAAGGACCTCTCGTGATAAGATCTCATATTTGACTCTTAGAATGGGTTTATGTGGCTCATATTTTGAATATGAGAGTTTAGTAATCTTGAGGGGAAAAAAAATTAGGATACTATAAATAAATTGGACATGGGATTTAAATACATGCCTCTCAAAATGTTGTGTAAATTTAAATACTGCTGTACTGTGTTCTCTGTCATCAAAAAACAATAACATATATTTGTAGTATTTTAGAGGGGTTTGTAAGGAAGTAACCAAGAATGGCATCACCATGAACCACCGGTTTCATCTACTGTATAACACAACAAAGCTGTACAGAATTCTTGTCAAACACCTACCTGGGAGGAGTTTGTCTAAGGGAGTATAAATAACAACCTTCTTGTGAATAAACAAAGGGGTAAAAATACAGGCGGTCCTGTAACAAATTGACGCAGCAGCTTATAAAACTGCATCAAAGAAGACCTTAATTTCAAAGTGATTACAATTGTTTAAACCTCTAGGGCTACCATTCGGTAGCAAGAGAGCAGAGGTATATAGCAGGGCCCAATGGATGGGGTTTGATCTCAACTTGACTCAATTTTAGTTTCCAATATGACATTGTACCTTGGTTAAACCATATAGCCCGGAAAGTTTGACTCAGATCTTCAAATCTTAATCTGACCCAGTAGAACCTCTAGATCAGAACAACATTAATCTTAGATTGTATTAGTTCTCAGAATGTATGATCTTAACATCCTTTTCTAATGGTCATGATGGACCGAGTCAAGGATCAAATTTGATCAGGTCCAAACGGGTGCATGCTCACATGTCCAACCTCTTACAACTCTAGAACGAGGAAGGGGCGCCAACAAAGCTACCACCCTCCATATATACCTATATATCTACATGAGCAGGAGATGTCAGAGAAATGGAAGAAATAACTTAACAAAATTAATCAAATGTGTAATATAGAAAACATCGATCGAGGAGGTGCAAAAGAAAGGGAGGATTTTGGACAACACCTGGACGACGCCTAAGAAGGAGCTGGACCAGCCGTAGCGAGCGGCGAGGGGGACGACCGCCACCGACATCACGACCCGATCGGCGTTGCAGAGGCACATCACCAGCGCCAACATCACCGCCACCTTCACCCTTTCCGGCACCACGTATCCCACCTCTCCCCCCACCGCCGCCAGTTCGCCCCTCTCCGCCCTGCATGCCACCCTCCGCACCTTCCCGCCGCCCTCCTCCACGCCTCCAGCCGTCCACGCCCTTCGCCTGTTCCCGATCACCTTCTTCTTCCTATCCGCGATCTCGTCCGACGGATCCCGCCACTCCGATCTCGAAGCGCTCGTAGAAGTAGCAGTGGCCGGCTTCCGGGCGGAGAGGAGGCCGCCGGAGTGGATCCGAGGCCTCCATCTCAGGTGAGCGTGCGGGGAGCAGGAAGCTGAGTTGAATCGTGATGGTGGACGCCGGAGAGCGTTAGAGCTGGGCGGAGGAGAAGAAGACACGGGAGCCGCCGCCACCGCCATGGCGAGGGAACCCAGCGGGGGAGAAGGTTGGGTGGTGTGGTGCGCGGGGTGTGAAGAGGTTCAGGTGGGTTGCTGAGGTAGGTAAGTTGGTGGGAGGGAGGGTTAGGTTGGAAGAGGAAAGCTGGAAATCTAACCGGTGGGGCGGTTTGAAGGCGTCATTCTTCTCTTTTCTCCTCTCTGTTGTGTTCTGGTTCGAAAGTTTATGCCGGGCGGGGGCTAATTCCGTTCCGTTACGTACAAAGAGTCCTTGGACGACCCCACCTTAATAATTTATCAACTTTCTATTAGAGAATGAAAACTATAGTTGGATGAATAAATTTATGACAAATTAATTAGAAATTCTTATTAGATATTTAACTTATTTTTTAGTCTCTCACAGAGCTGTAATTTATAACAGTAAATGTTATTCATTGTTATAATATAGTGTTGCAAAAATAACGTGGAGTAACACAAATTATGGCAAATATTAGATACACACATATGCATGCAGAACCATAGTAAACAAGTATATAGAAATAGTCCAAATAATAACAACCAAAAGATAAAATATATGAGATGGATTTCAGTAATGAACATGTTAAGATAAGCAAAAACGAATGTAGTAGAAGCGCCTCTAAGGAGACTCCCCTTAGAGAAGATATCGCCCCCACAAGAGTAGTGCGTCAGGTAAGACGATCTCCTCTCAAGATACAACTACCATCACGAGAATAGAAATCACACTTATCCTAATCTCGTAAACAATGCTATACTAAACTTAATCCTCGTCTACAATAAGAGAAAGAAGGGGAACATATGTAGTGCACCGGACACCGGCGAAACGTGACAGTGCAGCCAAACTGGGACGCAACGGCGCAGTCAGGAAAGTCGTAGTCGGCGGGATGTAGACGCTGACGTTTCTGGCAGAGCGAGAGAGAGGGCGACATGACGGCGAGCGATTCCTCCTTGCAAGAGTCGATAAGACGTTTCGTATGTTGGGTAACCATGATTAGAAAACCTAATCACTATATCAAGCGCCTAACGCCCCGCAGACCAAAACAATGGGCCGGTTCAAAGAACGGGCCCAAAACAGTTCCAAACTCTCCAAGAAATGCTCAAAACTTAAAAAGAAGAAGTAAAAAAGTGTCAAGTTAAGCCGTCTGGACCGTACCATCACATGCGCATGCCCGCCCCGGCGGCGCGTGTGTGTGACATGGTCTAACATAACTCCACCATTGTCTATAAGACATAGTCTCATGGGCTCTAGGGGTTATGAAGTCTTTAATTCTTTAGGGGTATTCTATGTGGAACTAAATACCCCACACATAAGAATAAATTAGTACAACTTTTGATGCACTTTTTATTTTATTAACCTTAAATTTTACCTTTCTTTTATATTAACCCTTAACGCCCCATATACCCAACATATAGACGGTAATTAATTTGTCTATAAATCAAGTCTAAAAAAACTACGATATATATATATATATATATATATATTATATATATATATATATATATATATATGTGTGTTACTTAATTTTAGGAGATTTGCGCCATCATGATGTCAGCGGATCTTTCAAAGTTGTATTTGGAGTCTGAGTAAATTAGTTATTTTGTATGTATTTATTAAGTACTAATCTATTATAATCGTGAGAGTTAAACTTTTGATAATATTTGTAAAAAAAATTCTTAATTTTTTGTAAATTTATTATTTTATTAAGAGTAGAATTTCTGACATTCGAATGTACGACGAAGTACTTAATTAACTTAGTCACTTCTTATGTACAAGTAAACTAATTATCCTGTTACCAAAAAACTAACGTTTCTCATGTGTGGTAGCTATTTCTAACCACCTAGACCCCTAGGGCCCATCATGGCCCAGTACAGCCCTACACGACATTCCTCGCAGGCGCCATGCGTCCCCGAGTGTAGCCTGCTGATTCCGAGCAAGACATCTTCAGGCCCCAGGGGTGATCTCCAGACACCCTGTGGCCTATGTGGCCCAGGCATTTCCTGCCGAACAGCACTGACTAGAAGCATGCCTTAACTTCGTCAACTCCAAGCACCGAACAGGCGGTTCAGTTACCGAGCAGTCCCCCTACTCGGTACCTCCCAAGCATGAGGAGCAGCAAAGTTCGTCGCCAAGAAGCGACGGTTACGCCCACGACGAGGCACGCACCTCACGATCAAGGGGAGCGTTAACTGCAGGGTCCCCCAAAAGGCGCCTCAACTCATGACCCCCCTTCAAGGGCGCCAACTGGCGCACCCTTTTCGGTAACCGTTGGGGGGACGTTTCCCCTCACCCCTTCGACACCTTTTCCTATAAAAGGTCCAGTGATCTCCATGCAAAGGTACATGATCTTACTCATACTACCCTGCGCAGCACACACGAGAACCCCCACTCTCCTTCAAGCCTCTCCATCTCATTCTGACTTAGGCATCGGAGGGTTCTCCCCGTTTCTTCAACCAGATCCTCCCTGATTCCGTTCTGATTTTACAGACTTCCGTCAGCTATCGGCGATCGTCTTCCCATCTTCTCAGTGGAGGTCCGTTTGGCTCAGACTCAAACAAGAACACACCACCACATCATGTGTGTCATCTCATACTCTTTGGATTCACACTGTCATATATGTATATGGTAATCATAATACACATTAAAAGTGAACAACTCGACATGGTTTCGAGGACTTATATCCGGAGGTTTCTGTTCCCTAAGTTTCTAAGAGATCAATGATTACAAAAAATTAAGAAAATAAAGATTTATGAGAAATTATTTCTGATAAAATAAAACCACGTATATATATATTTAAAATTTTATGTAAAGAAATCTGTGTTTTGAGATATGAGTGGGAAATCTCACGTGCGGGTAAGGAAAGAAAGAAAGAGAGAGTGAAGGCTTTACGTAGAGAAGAGAGAGAAGTGGCGAGAAATTTTTTCTGACTAACATGATTGAATTGAAATAGTTTCAACTCTTTAACAGTAGTATTTGTTTTGGGGAGAGGAGGAGAAAGAGATTTGAGCGAAATAGATGAATGGATCTCGAGCTTTCTTTTTTTGTTTTTTTTTAACTATATATGCCACGTCATGCAAAATAGTGATATGGGTAGCGGCCAATAAATAATAGTAGGGATTAACAATTGAAGGACGTGCCAAAGAAGACCTCGGTTGGGTCGATCCGTAGAACTCTTGCTTAAAAAATATGAGGTCTCGAGTTCGATTTTTGAAGAAGACTTACTTGATCTACATGTAATCTTCGAGGTGTGTAGATTCAGAGTTTTTTCGGTCAAGTAAGATAAGGGCAATATGGGTACACGGAAAATAGAAGCTGTCAAATCTAGATCTTAGAGTTCACGAACACCAATCCTTGAGCCCACAAACTCACATGGGGCGAGATTTCCTCGTTACCAAAAAAAAAAAAAAAAGGACGTGCCAATTGCGGCAACTATACAACTGTCTGTTTGGTGTGATCTCACTTAATAAAAACGAGACTGACTAATTTGTCTCACTAATTTATATAGCGGATAGTAAATATTATATTTTAATAGAAAATAGTTTAATAACATCATTTAATAACATATTAAAATAATATTTTTTATTTTAATTATTGATGTGGCATAATTTTAATAGTGATATTATTTTAATGTGTTATCAAATAATGTTATAAAATTATTTTTCTATTTCAATATATCAAAGATGATTGAGGTTCTAACTTTTTGACACTTTCATTAACTACCATCTTACCTAGAAACTAGCTAGCATTATCTCTTAACGACAAGACGTTTCTTAGATTGGTAATCTCCTCCCCACCCCCACCGGGTTCAAACACTTGATGACAAATGAGAAATGTGGATTACTTGTGTGGACCAAACAATTATCGTCTACACAAGTAAAGTCTTTATATATGTGTAGATTGATAGAAAAAATATGAGTTAAGCAAAATAATTAACATCTCTCCTGACAAATTTAAATGGATTTCGAAACAAAGCGGGGCCTTTTAAATCCGATGGCGCGCGTCATGCATTGGTCGAGGCCACATCGACTCACAACCACTTCTGCATGTACAAGTGGGTGTACCGCGTTGTAAGTGACGACATTTGACGTGGCCAATCATAAAAACGAGATGTTTAATGGTCCCTATGACCGTATCTAGCTTTAAATATTAAATATTATAATTATTTATATATAGTAGTTGAGGAGTTCCTCTCAATAATTGTATCGAGAGACTCTGGTTACATAAGAGAGGGAGAGGACATTTTACATTTCCAACTCTTAAGACTCCCCCTCCAGAGTATTGAGAGAGTCTCCTCAGTGATCCCAACTCATCTCATTCCAGTAACATCGATCATTCCAGAGTATTAAGGACATGTTACATTTTACATCCGCCATTGATATTAACATCATACTTCACGCCCTCCAGCAACATCATCGCATTCCATATTCACCTACGACGAGGTCACCACATCTCCTCCTCGTGCAAAGCCCTTGCTACTTACTCTTTTGCTCTCTTCTTTGAAGGCATACATTGTGCAGGCTTGAATATAGCATACATTGGTGTCACCTCTTGTATTATGAGTTTGAGGCTGTCCCCATATATATGCAGTACTTCCAGATCACTCTGATGGATTCCACACATTAGACAAAAGAAGAAACCCATCTCCACGAAGAGTAGAGCCAAATGATGGATTCCCGTGGGGAGAGGGAGAGGGGTGAAGGAATGGGAAAGCAGACGAAGTGGTGGGAAGCCCTCGGATGGACAAGGGTACGTAAGCAAGTCCCAACAAATAAAGAGATCTGTCTTTTTTGAGGGACTTTTTAACTGCACTGGGACGGGTAGATACATGTAGATGGCACTCGTTTTGATGTAACATTTGTAAATCTCAGTATGTATCTGAGACAGATGTTAACCACAGATAGAAAATATGCCCCCTTTTTTTTTCCTTCTTGCCATGCAAACTTAAGGTGTCATGCCACAGAGGTCGCCCTGTTTGGGCTGGTGGAGAAAAAAAGAAAGAAAGAAAGAATCAAGTTAGTAGGAAATACTTTTTAGTAAAGGGGCCGATCAAGAGACCTGTAAACACTCTTGGTTTGCAGGATACTTCCATGCAAGTTTTCCTGCTTTACTCTTTCGCAGAAGTGATGAGGATTCAACTTCTGGTACAGATCCTAAGATGAGGACTAATATTTTCACATTCAGCATGAGATTATTCATTCAGAGAGGGTGTCTAATTCCTCATGAATCTTTGTTCGAATGATCAGATTTAGTTCACTTTAATATTCAGATCCATACTCTTAAAATCTAATGGTCTCCGAGCGGTAGTCCATGACATACATACCACCACATGCCTATGGAAAACTTCGATGTTCTCTCTTCTTTTTTCTTTCTTCTGGGTTTCAATGCAAGCTTGAACCCTTCTAATCATGGATTACCTTTCAATCGTGTGGTTTCATTGACAGATGGGAATAGCTAGCGCGTCCAAAACTGAGAATCCGACTTATTGTAGAAGTGAATGCAGGGCAAACCAAACCAGAGCAGAAACCACTTGATACTTTGAAGGTTCCTCCTGCATGTGCTCTCTCTATCTGTTCAGCTACCAAGAAAATAACGGCTGATGGATAGGTCTTCACACACACGCCTTATATTCTTTGTACCATAGACATTTAGTTCAGTGGGGTCACCGTCATATTGATGGTGAACTTATTAATATTTTAAAAATGTCAGTGGGATCACCATAATATTTTTTAAAAAATACTTAAATCTAATGGGACAAATAAGATTGGGTGGAGATCCAGTGGGGTCACAGGACCCCACTGGACTCCATATGCGTCCACCCCTGCTTTGTACGACCCCGCTGCACTGTAGCAGGGACCGTCGCGCAACTGCATTACACGTGCCGCAAGTGCGCGTGAGTTTTTTTTTTTTGCACCATCAGATCTCAATCCAACAGTGTAATACTACAGTACAACAGGTCGTCTATCATACTGTAGCTTTATTCTCCCTCTCTCTCTCTCTCTCTCTAAATAGATAGTTAAATAGGGGTGTGTTGAAGCATATATATATATATATATATATATATATATATAGATATATATATATATATATATATATATATATATAGAGGTATATAAGTGAAAAGAATATTCAAATATCTTCTCGACATGGACAAATTATGAGAAGGTCTTTGAAGATGTTTTGTAATTAAAAGAGAGGTATATGTACAATATAAATCTAAATTTTTTTTTTGTGTAATTAATATTCTAAAAAAAGTATGTATAAAAACCCGATAGATAAAGTGGGGTAAAGTACGTGAGTTGACAACAGTAAGATCAACTTGGTGATTAGAATTTCAATATATATATTAGTTTAGAGTTGGCTGAATCCCACCATAATGTGTCTTTAAATCAGGGTTCGTCGCACCGCAGTAAACCACCGCGGTACATGTGAAACGGCTTGTGTCTGGGCTCTGGCGAGTCCAAGCACAGTCTTGTGCCGCAGCGGCACGCCGCGGTCTGGTTCGGTCCGGTCCTGATCGGTCCGCGACAGACCGTGTGTATCTATTTTTTTTTTCCTTCCACTCTCACATCGAAAAATTTAAGAGGTCTAAATAGTGTCTAATTGAGATAAAATTTTAAACATTAGCTAATTAACAGATGATACAAATTATAGTAATTTTAGTTTAATTTTTTAATTTAAATTTTGTTAAATAAAAATTATCCCAAAAATCATTAGGTCGACTTAATCTCAACATCTATATATCAATAATTTTTTATATTTATATTTTCAGAATCATATATATTTCTAATAATTATGATGATTTCAATTTTGACTTTATTTTTAGAACCAAATGTCGTCCCGTTGAAGTGCAAAGATGGTTCGTCGTATCGCGGCAAATCATGTGTGCACTTAAGGGGTCTAAATGATGTCTAATTGAGATAAAATTTTAAACATAAGCTGATTAAGAAATGATACAAATTATAGTAATTTATAATTTAATTTTTTACATTATTTTTTTGTCAAGTAAAAATTATCTAAAAAATCATTAGGTCGACTTAATCTCAACATCTATGCATCAATAATTCCTGATATTTTATATTTTTTGAATCAATATATTTTTCTAGTAATTATGATGATTTCCAGTTTGACTTTATTTTTGGAATCGAATGTCGTCCCGTTGAAGTGCACACAATAAAAAATAGTACTAGAATTATATTAATAATATAAAAATATTATAAAATTAAAGATAATTATGTTGTATATAAGTGATCATGTCTTACGTATAATTTACTATCTCTTTTAATTTCTTAGTGTCATATTAATATTTTATTATAAATTTTAAGATGTTATATTTTGTTTTTGTTTTCAGATTCTTAGCGTTGATCTAATGGAATACATTGGTCATATCATGAACAACTTTTATGAAGAGCTCAAAGATTGGATCACCCTAGTTCAGGCTGTGGAGAGGTCGCACTCACTGCTAATTTGGATCGCGATATGAAAGAGAAGATCAAGAATAATCTATTGTATCGTTAAGCACATACTTTCATTTGATGTGATTCTAGTTGGAACTCGTAGAGGAAGTTGTGAGTAACAACTTTCATGAAGAAGCCTCGAAGAGATATGCCCTCGTTTGAGATGTGGAAGTCATGATAATCTTGTATATGTAGATCATGATATGAGAGATAATGTAAAAAATAATCTGCTATAACTTTGGGCACAGACCACCAATTAAGATGATTCTAATTTGAGGACGAAGTTAAAGAAGAGTAGAACAATTTTGATGAAGACCTCGTGAGCATATCAGCCCCCTTTTCAGGCTGTAGAAGGCGTGATATTCCTGATAGTTCTGAAGGATATAAGAGAGAAAGGATGCAATGTTGGGAATAACTTCTTCTTTGGCTTTGGGGCGATGAGATTTGGTGAGCAGAGCCTCCAGAGGTCTCTTCACATGGTGGTAGTCTTTTCCTATCTTATAGAGTCTTAGGATGTGTTTAAGAGAGAGAGAGAGAGAGAGAGAGTACAATCTCGAGTTAGAGAGAGTGTCCATGCATGAGAAGAGATAAATAGTCTATCTTGAGTTTGGATGGAGAGTTTTCTTTTGAAATTTGCTCATTTTAAATATTCATCAAATCACAAAATTAAAAAAATCAAACAAACTATTTTTTCACTGTATCTCAACGGTACAGTACGTACCATACCATACCACGAAGAATGCGGCACAGCCGATCCAAACGGTACGACAACCTTGCTTTGAATGGACATTTACAGATATCTGACCTTAATAATTTAATTTTCAAGTTTTTCGGTACTGTTTTTAATTACCTTAATATAAGATAAGGTCAAAAGATACTTTCTATGACTGATCTTTGTCAAGATATAGAGAATACCTATTTCCACCCATAAATTGTATTTATTGAAGAAAAGAAAGCAATTCAGAAAAAGGCGAGCTTTTGACAGATGCATTGCTTCTCTTGCACTAAAGAGACAGATGAAGTGCGCTTTGGGTCTTTGGCTCTTTTCCAACTCTAGTTAAAAAGTTCACTGAGGCTTAGATTTTAAAAAAATTAATGGCATGCTAATATGTGGTGACAACAGGAGTACTCTTGCAAAAGTCTGTGATATAAGAAAGTTGTTAAAAATAATAATTCTACAATCAAGAAATTGGCGAGCACTATAGACCTCTGTTTGAATATCTCAGATCGTCAATATTCTTATTGGAGGACGAGAGAAAGACCCCAAACTTTTGGACGAGTTTCTGAGCTTCCAAACAAGGACAACGACCTATCACAAGAACTTGATGGGGAGATAAAGACGAAAACTATGAATCCAAAAGCTCAGATCTTGTGAGTCTTCACTGATCCTTGTGCTTTACTTTTCCGAGATGTTAAAAGTGACTAAGGTTGATAATATCTAGTAAATAAAAATACTTCTTAAAATCATAATTACATGAGAACCTTCGTTAGGGGATGGGGGATGTCGATAACCCTTCCAAAGGACGTTTAAACTTCGCTACTGTAAGAGGGCTGTTCATATAATTAAAAAGGACATCCATGATAGTTTTTTTTTAATCGATATTCATAAAATTAAACTGCGAAGAAGTGTTTTCATATAAACAAAGATTTATGCATATTATTCATGCAAGTACCTCTTTCTTTTTCAACCATCTTGAGCGATGTGAATCCGTTGTCTAACAGGAAGCTGACAAGAAGCATACAACCACACAGAACTCTCCAACCCCCAAAACTCAGTCTTGGACCAATCTTGATGGATATGGGTTGGCCTCAGTCTTGGTAACTTCTCACATGGAACTGGGATGTGCAGATATTCAAAGAACAAAAATCTAAGGCAACAGAGATGATTACTTGGATTCCATCAGGAAAAACCAAAAAAAATGTAGGCATGACATCATCCGTTCCAATGCGCAGCGATTTTCTTGCAAAATAAAGTAAATATCGTGTCCTCTGTGTGTTCTCCACCAAAACTTTTGTCACGGAGTCCATCACTTCAAACATGACCAGGGTGAAGTATACAACTACACCAGCCTATTAGAGACCATGGTAGAGCATTTGACCAACGCATCCAGAAACGACCATTATTCTCTCACTTTGAACATTCAAACGATGGTCAGCACGGACGGGAAGCTCTAGCAATCCTGACATCTCTTCTACCATCTCATGAAAGTGTCACATGAGTCACCTTCTGCGACTTGAGACCCGCAGATGTTGGAGTTTATAAGTTTCTTAACTGTCAAATTCGTTTGATGCACTCGAGATCACCGTATGCCTTTTTTTTCTCAAGCATACCTTTCTTTGTTTGTGGCCCATAGAATATGGAAAAAAAACATGAACAACATATGGCATGGAAGGTCAGAGTGTGTGCTAAGTGGCTAAAATGAAGAATGCATAGTCAATGTTTTGTGGACACTGACGTCTTAATAACTTATGGGTGTCATAACTCAGGGAAAAGCAGAGGACACAAGAGACTACCGGAGTGGGTGTCACACAACAATCCGTTCAGAGTATGAGGACGAAATGGAACATGAAAAGAAGATGTCTCACAGATTGTCTGAATCCCTGAGAATTGTCAAGGCACAAGCCCCTTGAAGAATAGAATTCCTACACGCTAAAGAAATGTTTTCTACCATATTGAGTTTATTGCTTATTTCTTTCTTTGTCAGTTCTCTCGATCCATTTGTATGGACCCCTAACATTTAAAGCTTCTGAATTCCTTTTGAGATGTCATTAAAGTTCTTCATTCATTTCTTTAGCTGCTACATTTAGAAGGAGTTCAAGATTCTGATTCTACAGATGGAAAAAGGAAGTCACAGATGTCAGATGTGTGCTTTATGATTTGTCATAAAATGGCACCCCTCTGAAAGTAGGAAAACAACATAATAGATAGGCAAAAAGCTATACCAAGGAACCAGATGTCTTAGAAGGATACAATACTCCAACAAACTGCAATGAAATTGACGATGAGGTCAGTACAGTGATGCGTTGTTAGCAACTATCTTTGCAAGGGCAGTTTGCTTACTGATGCAGTAGTTGATGCATGACCCCATGAAAAGAATTATCTGCTTTGGCTAGAGTAGAAGCTGCCGCATGGCTGAGCCCTTTCAGGGGAAAAGGGACCTCTCCAATAAACGACGATAGACTTGTTTTCTTGGCATGGACACCTTTGATGTCAACTGATTTGGAACTATTGTGAGACCTCATTTTTTGCCTCAAAACTACCTAACCACACACTTCCTTAGGCGAATAAATGTCAGTACAGTTCATTTCCTAGAATAACCTCGTCAGCTCCGGTAAACATGGTCTGATTGGTCAACAAATAATAATGACATGTGCTCATCTGATGGGTCAATTGGAGTATAGATACATTTAGAACTATGGAATCTCAAAATGGTAAATGTCTGTGTGCTTGCAAAAATCTACTGAGTACACACTGCCAACTGGAGCAGTTCAATGGGTTATTTCAGGGAAGACTCAACATCAGCAACAGAGAAAAAATTGGTTACTGGGCTAAATAGAAAATCCTTGCATGTCAACTTATTTCAATAGATGAAATCGTTTTTAAGCTGGTAAGCTCCTAACTAGTCATATCCCTTTGTAACAACAATCAAGTCTCTGAGACGTAATCTGCATTCACTATGTCAACCAGGTATAAAAAATTTCCCAACCCTGTTACAACTAGTTCAATGGTAGAAATATCAATGTGAACACCCTAAACTCAGGAAACCATCACCCTTCCATGAGTCTGCCCTTGCAATATCGGATTTGTACTCCGAACATTAATAGTTAAATGCACCATATAGAGTCCCTGATCCTGACACTACTTCTGTGCTATAAATCGCTGAAGTGGGCCAGTATAATAAATCACCTCAGATATAGGCTGCAGGAACACATACAGTAATTGGTTTAATATAGGTGATCCCAGGTTACTAGGTTAGTGCCATCGACCTTCACACTTGATCTGTCCTCGTAAAACTACGAGGAAACTAATTTGAACAGTTTGCCCCAGGAGGAAGACAACACTGCCCATACGCTTATTACATACTCAAATCATTAACCAGAATGAAACATTGACATACTTTGGAGTCTTGGAATATTGTAGATTGATACATTTATCTAACCAGCCAACAAAGAACAACCCAAATTTATGTATAAAGTTGTACAGCCAAAGAAGAACAAATGGTCACCTCATTTAAGTCCTCCCTCAGTACAACTGCAGCATGCTCCTTGTGAAAGAATGCGAGTGCAAGTGCCGGCCTTTCCCCGATCCGCCACCACTCCGGCGGCTGCTGCGCATCGGTGTCAGATAGAACCTCAGCAGCCCATTGTCGAAGTGGCTTGGCGAGTACCTCGCACTCCGGTTGCGCTCCAGCACAAACTCCCCTGCCCTCTTCTTCCCATGACCATTGATCTCCAGGCCATTCCTCTTTATGCCTCCCAGTCCGGTATTGCCATTGCCATTGGAGCAATGCCGGGAGCTCACACTGCTGTTGCACCGGGAGAACTTCCCATTGTAACTATCATGCTGCAGCTCCGGCCACGTCTCAGAGAAGGAGCGCTCCACCCCATTGGCCCCGACTCCCCTGCTGCGGTTTCGGCGGTGGATAAGTCCCCAGAGACTCCAGGCCTTGCTCCATCGGCGGGATTTCTTTGGGTTTCCTCCAACTCCTCCTCCCACCTTAAGGGGATCCCTGAATGCAGAATCGAAGCTCTCTGAGTAGTCATCGCGCAGAGAACTGGTATTGGAGTCTCTGCATTCTCGCTCGAACTTGTTCACAAAGTTGAAGTATTCGGTAGCCATGGCGGTAGGGGATGCCTTCGCGTTGGAGGTCCTGGGCAGCTCGTCGGCCTCGAAGGAAGGTCTCCGGACGGAGCTCGAGCGGTCCAGGCTCCTCCGGCGACGCTGGGAAGAGTCGAGGTAGTAATCTTTCGTCTGGGCGGAGCCGCCGGGGATGGTGGAATCCTCCTCCACGGGAATCTGGCCGTCCAGACGCTGGACAGAGGGGGCGGCTGGCGCGTCCTCTATCACCGAGAGCATCGGCGGGAGCCGGGGGAACACCGACCGTCCGCCAGTGAGGTAGCCATCCCACGAAGCCCTCGGCTCGTCCCAGGAGAAGCGCGGGTCGTCGAAGGACATGCGCCCGGCATCAAGAGAAAACCTCGGGTCCGTGTCGCAGGAACGCCGGCCGAATGCCTCCTCCGCGAGTTCAGACTGCGCGTCCCGGAAGAAGCGCCGGGACCGGGAGGACGGCTTCTCGGCGCGGATCGCCGCGGCGGTAGCCTTGCCACCACAGGCAGCAGAGGCGGCGGCATCCTGCTTCTTCAGCTTCTGCTTCCTCCGCCACTTTTGGAGCTTCTTGCTGAAGACGGAGGCCGCAAGCCAGAAGCTGCCGGCGATCTCCTTGAGGTCCTTGGGAGGGGGCTTCTTGCATTGGGCGTTAAGGTCGATGTGGTCCTTCATGGTCCTTAGCTGTTCTTCTCCCCTCATCTCCTCATGCTTGGTCTCCTCCAGCAGCTCCACACGCGCCATCTTGATCTCATCGTCACATTGTCCAAGCTCTTCAGATGCTGTTGCTGCCACCGCCTCGATCTCCACTTCTCCAGATTCCAAGCCCTCCTCTTCGTCTTCCTCCTCTACTCCCTCTGGGGATTCGATCACAGGATCCGCCACAGAGGTATCGAACCTAAGGCTCCGGGCCTCGACCTCGATCTCCCCTCCGGCGCTAGCATTGACGGCGGCAGGGAAGACCACGGGAGGCAACAGGTTCGAAGGCCCCCCTACGCCCCCGGCGGGACCCCCGTCGTCGAGGTGGAAAAGGGACCAAAGAGTGTTGCGCACCCGGACGTCGCAGGACTTGCGCTGGGGCTCCATGGCGGAGGCGGAGGGAGCTCCCCGTCCCCCGGAGAAGGACTTGCACCGCCGGAGCTCGGGCAAGAACGACGACCTGGAGGACGACGAAGGCGCGCCAGCATCGGCATTGCCGTGGTTGTGGTTGTGGCTGGTCGGCCGGAAGAAGAGCGACTTGAGGGCGGCGGAGGCGCCGGAAGAGGACGAGGCGGAGTTGAGACGGCGGTTAGCGGTGTCGAGCCCCGCGAGGCGCTCCCGGAGGCAGGAGGCACAGAAGCCCGTCACCTGCTGGTCCGGGTGGCGGTCGCACGAGGTCACCCTGTTGAACGTAGGCTGCTGCGGCGGTGCCAGCAGCAGCTCCTGCGGCTCGGCGTCGAGGGCGGCCGCCATCATATTAGCTCAAGACTAGGCTACACTACCGTCAGCATCAGCACGCACCGGCGCCGCCAATGCCGAACCCCTCTCCCACCCGACACCCCTCCACCCACCTCCCCGCAGTGGCAGTTGCGGCGAGCTCCTGCTCATATCACCACGCAATGGCTTCTGGTTCCCAAAACTACGGCCACACTGCACAGGTCCGCTGCCGCTGGCTTCTGGTGACGGGGGGTGCTGCTGCTGGGACGGGTTGGTTCGTCGCCCGGCCAAAGGCCCGCTGGCGCCCTGCTACAGAGCAGCAAGGCCGCTGCTGCCGCGGCAGCAATGGCGGGGTGATGACGCAGGGAGGGAATTAGAGGCTACTGTGAGGGTGTGATGGGAGAGAAGAGGAGGAAGAAGCCAGCCTTGGGGGTTGCGTTTGAAAGGAACCCCTCCCTCTCCGTACGGCAGGGTGGGAAGGATTTCTGAGAGAGAGAGAGAGAGAGAACGATGTGGAGAGAGAGAGAGAGAGATGTTGCAGGAAAGAGAAGAGGAAGTCCTCCAGGAAAAATAATAAAGAAAAGAGGACGGTGTAGAGAGAGAAGATAAAGACAAAAAAAAGAGGGTATAGAGAGAGAGAGAGGGAGAAGAAGTAGAAAAGAAAGAGGGGGAAAAGAGAAAAAGCAAAAGCGTAGTAGTAGTAATCACGCCCCCCCCCCTTCCTCTGCCACAGCATGCCAGCAGCTACCCCTCTTCTCCTTTTCCCTTACCCCGCCCCGCCCGTCCCCACTCTGTTTTTTGCCACCCTCTTTTTGTAGTTTTTTTTTTCTGGTGCACTAGTAAATATAACACAGTTTCAGGAATCTTTTGTTTTTACAAAAAAAATAAAAATTTAAATAAATCCGGTGACGAGAGGGGGTGGCGCGGTGACAGGTGCCTTATAGGGTGGCGACAGGTGAGTGTTAGAAGCGTCCGTGGGGGGCGCATTTCGCTTTTTGCGTCTCGTCCCGTCAGATCACACGGCCGCCCACCGTTCACGGAGGTGTTGGCGCCACTGCCGGTACGGTGGAGTACCGCAGCGGTGATCGTACCTCCACCACACCCACAGAAGCAAAGACGTCCAGGAAACCTACAGAGTACAGACTGGTGTCAAGTAATTTTAAATGTTGATATTTTAAGGACAAATTACTCTAATAAGAGAAATTTTTACTGTAATTAAATTTAGCGCATACTGTATAATAATAGATAACAATTATTATAATAAGTTATAATTTTATTACGGACTAAAAATAAGTCAAATATCTAATAGACTTCTAATTAATTTATTTTAATTTAAAATTATATATATTTTTAAAAATATGATTTTTTAACTTTTGTCAAAGTAAAAATTTTATTTTGAAAAATATTTAGTTCTTTTTAAAGAGAATAATAAAAATTATCTTCTAAATAAATTTCTTTTTTAAGATTATTTGGGAGTCAATTCATATCATCTTTATTATCTTTTTTTTAAGACATTAAATATTTCTCTTTTACTCATAGGTAAGGACTTACAACAGATACATTCAGTATTCGTTTCTCACGTAATGGTAGAGCTCATCCTGTCACAATTTTTGCTACCATTCATATTTCATAGTAAGCTATTTTAAAGTTCCACCAAAGGAGTATAAAGGGAGAGATAGATAGACACAGCAATAGCAAGGATTCAAGAAACATTTTAGTGTACCTTTCAAATGTAATTAAACATTACTCATATTTAAATATCTTAACAAAATATGATCATTTAAACCCTTTTTTAATCCCAAATTTTAATAAATGTGAAAGCGCGTTTGGATTTTGGAAGGGAGGGCCCATCTCAAAATTTCCCGCTTTTCCTTTTTTTTCTCTCTCTCCTTTTTTTTTCTGCTTTTTTTGACTTTGGCTCGTCCGAATCGGCGGGTGCATGTGCAAACGAAAAAGACGAGGAATCACGATGAGCGCTTCCTCGTGATCCGTGATGGCATCCGGGCCGTCCACCGCCGATCCGTTTCGTGGGCGCAGCCGGGGTCGGGCGCTGTATCGGTCCGCCTCGGCTTCTGGGAAAATATTTTAATATTTTTTTTTAAAAGAGAGCTATATTTCTTTCTTTTATTATCACGGATTTCTAAAGGCGTAACATAATACCCGGCCGTCGTTTCAGGTCCCTCCACTCTGCTTTTAGAGGGAACAAAGAAGAAGATTTGGGGGCCACTTCAAACTATTAAACTTTGCGAAAGGAATCCATTTCTATTTTCCTCATAACTTTAGAGGACAAATTTCAGATCCATTTCCGGTATATACTAAAATATTATTATGACGAAGGGGCATGTCTAATTTCTCTACAAATATTGATTTTTTTTTATAACGAAGAACCCTCGCCCCGTGTGATTTTGTGGACTCAAACATTGGTGTTCGTGAATTCTAAAGTCAGGACTTAATAGCTCCTACTTTTCGTGTACCCGTATTGTCCTTACTCCACTTGACCGGAAAAACTCCGGAACTACACACCTCGAAGATTGCATATAGATCAAGTAAACCCCCCCCCCCCCCCGAAAATCGAACTTGGGACCTCTTACTTTTAAGCAAGAGTTCTAATCGATTGACCCAACCGGAGCCCTCAATTTCTCTACAAATATTCTTCACAACATAAGAAAGAGAGCTCGGCCCAGTAATATCAATTCTTATAAAATAGGGGGTGTTACTGTTATGATGGCAATAAATCACACATCTAATGTGAGAACGGATATTATTCGACCTAGCAATAAAATTAGTTTTTCTTTATGGATGTTTAAAAAACTATGCGGAATTTGGGCCAAGTGTGTTAACAAATGATCATCTACTTTTATCCTGTGGTAAATGCTAATTTGATTCCCGTTCCTTCCTTGAGGTGTCTTTTGTGGGTTGGCTATACTCTGTATATTAAGCAAAATAGTGGCATCAGGAAGTATAATTTAAATAAATCTTGGTGTGACATAATTGTTTCCTAATGACAAAAATGGTTCTTGACTTGTGTGCAAGTGGATCGGGGTAAATTCTCCGCATAATCTATATATGGATTATTGAAAAATTATTAAAGCTGTATAATAGTATAACTTAATGACCTAATGGATTGAGATTTTAAACATAAACTATGATCACGGAACAACTTCAAAGTTGTGTGGTTCACTACACTCTCTCGCATGGTTGGGAGATTATGCATTTGAATTGAGCGGGTGAGAAATTATCTAATATATGGTGCCCAGTCCCTAGTCATATACATCTGGGCTTTACTTGTGCAAATAATATAAAATTGATTATATAGAGAAAATGGCCTCATTAAGACTCAAACTCAACTTATTGGATACCTCATCTTTAGTTCCAATTAAGCATGCTACGTATAACTATTGGCAAAAAAAATCATGAACCTTCTACCAACTGCAAGTTATTTAATACACAAGGAATGATCTAATAGTTAGCCATATATGTCCACGAAGATAATGTCATGTATTCAAATCTCAAGAAAAGTGGGTATATAAGATTTTTTTTTTTTTTTTAAATGTGTAGCAATACGGTCGGGTAGTACCGTGTTTGGTGATTTGTAAATCTCGGTGCGGTTGACACATTACGATAAAATCAGTCGATCGATTTCTTAATAATGAAGATAATGTTACATATTCAAATCTCAAGAAAAATAGGTATATAAGAATTTTTTTAAAGAAAGACGTAGCAGCATGATCGAGCCGTACTGTGTCTGGTGATTTGCGAGTCTCGACGCGGTTGACACAGTCTGGTAAAATTGATCGATTGATTTCTTTTTATCGGTCGACTAATTCTTTTAATAAGTACCCCTAGACGTCTAACAGATCAAAATTTAAAATCAGTCAATTGATTTTTTTTATCGATCGATCGATTTCTATTAAGATAACGTTCAGATCTCATGATCTATTTGATCTTTAAAGAGAGCCAAAAATGGTCGATCGACTTGACATTTTTGATAGATCGATCGGTACAATATGGACCGTGCCATATCATGTTATAGAAAATACGATATGGTTGATTCATATGGTAGAACCAATTTTGGATGGTTGTGGCCAGTTTTCCTTGAAAAAAAAAACTACAAGTTATCCAAGGATAGTTGTAATCATGGTTGCGGGCGTGCCGCAGCGGTATGCCACGGATCAGTACGATACGGTCCGTGGCAGGCCGGTTTTTTCTTTTACTTTCCCTCTCACATTCGGTGAATTTAAGGGATATAAATGGTGTTTAATTGAGATAAAATTTCAAACATAAGCTAATTAAAAGATGATACAAATTATAATAATTTTAGTTTAATTTTTTAAAATTAATTTTTTGTCATGTAAAAATTATCCCAAAAATCCTTAGATCGACTTATAATCTCAACATCTAAGGGATCTAAATAGTGTCTAATTGAGATAAAATTTCAAACATAAGCTAATTAAAAGATGATACAAATTATAGTAATTTTAGTATACTTTTTCAAATTAATTTTTTGTCAAGTAAAAATTATCCCAAAAATTATTAGGTCGACTTAATCTCAACATCTATGCATCAATAACTCCTGATATTTTATTTTTAAAATCAGTATATTTTTCTAATAATTATGATGACTTCAGATTTGACTTTATTTTTTAGAACCAAATGTCTTCTTGTTGAAGTGCACAGAGGATTTGCCGTACCGCGATAAACTCTATGTACACTTAAGGGGTCTAAATGGTGTCTAATTAACATAAAATTTCAAACATAAACTAATTAAAGAATGATACAAATTATAGTAATTATAGTTTAATTTTTTAAAATTAATTTTTTGTCAAGTAAAAATTAGGCCAAAAATTATTAGGTTGATTTAATCTCAACATCTATGCATCAATAAATCCTGATATTTTATATTTTTAGAATCAATATATTTTTCTAGTAATTATGATGACTTCAGGTTTGACTTTATTTTTGGAACCGAATGTCGTTCCGTTGAAGTGTACACAATCAAAGATAGTACCAGAATTATATTAATAATATAAAAATAATCTAAAATTACATATAATTATATTTTATATAAGTGATCATGTCTTACGTATAATTTACTATCTCTTTTAATTTCTTAGTGTCATATTAATATTTTATTATAAATTTTAAGACGTTACAGTTTTGTTTCTGTTTTCAGATTCTTGGTGTTGATCTAATGGAATATATTAGTCATATCATGAACAACTTTTATGAAGAGCCCAAAGATTGGATCACCCTCGTTCAAGCTGTAGAGAGGCCGCACTCACTGCTAATTTGGATTGCGATATGAGAGAGAATGTCAAGAATAATCTATTGTATCTTTAAGTACAGACCTTTATTTGATGTTATTCTAGTTGGAGCTTGTACAGGAAGTCGTGGGGAACAACTTTCATGAAGAAGTCTCGAAAAAATATGCCCTCGTTTGAGATGTGGAAGGCATGATAATCATGTATATGTAGATCATGATATGAGAGAGAATGTGAACAATAATTTGCTATAACTTTGGCCATAGACTACCAATTGAGATTATTCCACTTCGAGGACGAAGCTAAGGAAGAATAGAACAACTTTGATGAAGACCTCATGAGTATATCAGCCCCTTTTCAGACTGTAGAATATGTGATATCTTTGATAGTTCTGGAGGATATGAGAGAGAAAGGGTGCGTGCATGAGAAGAGATGAAAAATCTATATTGAGTTTGGATGGAGAGTATTCTTTCGAAGTTTACATATTTTAAATATTTATCAAGTCACAAAATTTTTAAAAAAATCAAACAAGTCATTTCCCCACTGTATCTCAGCGGTACGGTACGGTACGATACTGTACCATATCACAGAGAATGTGACACGGTCAATCAGGACGGTACGACGAACCTTGGTTGTAATAGACTATCCTTGCTATTAGAAAAAAACTAAAAAAAAAAGTCATAATAGATTAGTTTACAAAAAAAACTAAAAGTTATTTAATAGGGAGAATTACCTATCAATATCTATTTTTGAGGACTTATGTTTTTGAGAACTTATTTTTAGGTTCTTGGCAATTATGTAAGTCAAAATGTAATTACATACTTATTTATGTAATTATAAATATATAAGTTAGAGATCTAAAAATAAATCCTCAAAAAATAAAAATTGATCAATAATTCATCTTATTTAATATACCAAAGATTAGCCTAGCGATTAGCCTTCTACATATAGTAGGATGAGATAGTATATTTAATCTCACAAAGGACATGTTTATAAAGAACTTCTAATGAGAATTGTAAATTTGTAATAGGCGTAATAGGCTAGTTTTAAAAAACCTCCAAATTAAAGACACTATTTAGAAGAAAAAAAATTACATATACTTCTAAAATTTCTATACTTTTGTATTCTATATATTTCATCACATATGACTTTATCGTTTGATTCTATTCATTTAACTTAATTATAGTTGAGTTAAGAGGATAAAAAATTAATTTATCTTGTACAACTTTCATAAAATAGCTTTTTTACAATCGCTCTCTCTATACATGGATTCTCTCCCTTTACACCCACCGATGCCCCCTCTGTATCACCGCATGTCTCTCCTTCCCCCTCTCATTTGAGTGGTATTAAGTACTTGTACCTATTATTTAACGATTTTGTTGGCATAGTAGCATAATATTCCTCTTATTTTGCTGGTCTATCAACAGCTGAGATACGTTGACTAATTTTTTAGATTTTATGAATATTTAATATAACATGCAAATTTCCAAATATATGTTTGAATAGGATTTCTTCTAGAAATATATATATATATATATCTTTAATATTTATAAAAAATATTTAATGTCATCTATAAAAAATAATAAATTTGATGTGAATTGTTTGTCAAATAACTTTATTAATTGAGAGTATGAAAAGACTCTTCTTTTTGTATCTCTTCTAATTAATAAAATTATTTGTCAAATAATTTACATTAGTTTTATTGAGTTCTATATATTCTCAATATTTATTAACTCGATCAATCGTTTGGAAACACAAACACCCATTAATCACCTCCTGATTTTTCACAAGATACGAGGATGTTGGTCATTATCCGATGATGACAAAATGAGTCTGCACTCCTCGGAGTGGACAAGCCATGAACGTACGAATGCGTATGGGCATTCCTGCCAACCGTGTTTATGTGCTATTCGCACGTACGAAGTGACACGCACGAAACACTTCGTACGTGCGAGTCGACAAGGAGGCAGTCTACACGTACGCCTACGTCGTCGTCGTATATACTGCAGTCTGCAGATACACGGGCTGGTCCCGATTGGTCTCCCTCCTCCCAAAGCACTGGGATTTCTGCCGCACACAAACGCAGCACAAACTTGTTCACCCTTTTGTTTTCTTCCATAATTACACTGGTCTTTGCCGTGGGCTGGTACACCTGTTCGATCACATTAACACTATGGTTCCAACTTACCTGTATCTGATTTAAAAATGAAAAATATTTAGTGCAAAGATATTCTTACACTTGAGTTGTACGAGTGTCCTCCGATTAATCTACTTAAGATAGATTAATGGATTATAACATGTCAAACATTTCATTTTATATGTCTAACTTAAATATCTCTTAAGTCCAACTTAAATATTCATGAGTCATGTAACAGTCCCGACGTCCGAACCTCCGGCTCTCATCAAGAATCCGACCGTCGATACCATCGCCCACGGGTCCGAAGATCCGGAAGGGCTAACATACCAGTCTAACAAGATATGTAACGAAAATAAATGACAATAACAAACACTAAAAAAGTGTACGAACAAGTGAAAGAAAGAATCCAACATAAAGTACAAGTCTAGTACAGTCACAAGTAACAAGTACAAGTGCAAAAGTAAACAGGAAATAACTACTTCCTTAGGGGCATACCCTGAGGGTGACCAGTCACAAGTGCAAGGGAACACTGTTCAAGATAGATGTCGTCTACTACGTCCTGGTCTCCTCTGCCCGCCGCGGAAAGTACTGCTGTGAAGTCTCACATGGAAAGAAGGGAACGAACTTTACAAAGAAGCCTAGTAGGGACTACCAATCTCCACTAGTTCTAACAGCAGAATAGATATATATGTATAACTGAATTTAAATAAGCTAATCTATTCTACTAACAGAGTAAGTGCGGAAACGGAAGTAACTACACGACCATCGATCTAAACAAGTCGGGACCGGAAACCCGTGTAAACTACGACACTGAGAGAAACCCAAGGCTACAAACACAGACAAAGAACAACTCTCTAGATAGAGACACTAGCCATGGAGAACAACTACCACTAGTCAACTAGTCAGGTGCACCACGCGCCTTACCCTCGACTATCAGTCTATGTCTACTACCTCCCTTCGGAGTGAGACACGGAACTACAAGTAACCACACAATTGTCGTAATCTGGTCGGACTACGGTCCCACGCCTCGCCCCTCTAGATGGTACTGGAACTAGGTAGAGTGAAGCAGTGAGAAAGATTAGCTGATCTGTGCCGGAAGAACACCTAAACCACCTCGGCGTCCGAGACTCAGCTAAAAAAGCTCTGCAAACGACTCTACGCCGATGTCTCCACCGTTTTCCCCTTAGCTCTAGAGTCAACAACTCAAGCACTCCCGCCGTCGGAGAACTCCCTCAACGAACGCGCGGGGACTAGGGTTCCAGGTAACAGTAACAACCTCTCAACGAACAAGCCTACAAGTTCCTAGCACTGGGCGAACGACTAGTGTAGGACCGTGTTAGGAACAACACATATGCCAAGAAAATAGAGTCGCAGCGGAAGGAAAACTCCGAACAGGTCGCCAATGTCACTTTCTGTCAGAGAAGGCGACACAAGGGATGTTGCCACCTACAGACGACACTCAGCCTATCGCGACCTGGGTCAAAAGGCGACGGGAGAAGTGTCGCGATCTGGGTAGCGACAAGGACATTGTCGCGACCACAGACAGAAGTCTGGGTGATCACCCGAGACCTCCCACAACCCTACAGAGAACTAGGCATGAAGGCGACCACATTCAGACCAAAAGACGACGGGACGACACGTCACGTTCTGGGTCGCGGCAAGAACCTTGTCGCGACCATAGACAGAGACCTGGGTGTCAACCCGAAGCCTCCCAAAACACCCCTAAACGGAAAATCCAGTGTACATAGAGGGAGGGGAGCATGAATAACCATCAAAACACATGCTAGGAACACAAACCACCATCATCCACACCCATGCATGCCAATGTGAGTAACCTGCACTCATGAAACCTCACATGCACACATGATATCACTCAACCCACACCCCCAATTCAAGCACAAGAAGAACCTCAAACATGCGTACACCACCTAGCATAGAGTCTATAGGGCTTGGAGAAGGGGAATGGAGGCCCTGGCATGATAGAATTAGGGGGAAAATAAGGGTTCCTATCTCAATTAGAAGAGCCAACTTGTTGGAGTCTTTTCGTGTGCATGGCCACCTCCTCCTCGCTCCAAGCTCCACGCTTACACCGTCCACGAGCAACGAACGTCCTCCTACACGTTGGAGAAGGGTCACCACCACGAAGAGTAGAATGCCACACCGAAGAGGAGCACCACGCCGGGGAAACCACACCTCTCCTCACACACACCCTCACCACCTTCCCACGGAGTTGTTCGCACAGAGAGGGGTCGGAGGAAGAAGAGAAGAAGGAGAAAAGGGGAAGAAGATAACAGGCCTGCTGGCCTTGCATATATAGGTCTCGGACCTGAGAACGCAATAGACAACCCGTCGCGTTCACTTACTGAATGCGACGGCTAAGCTGTCGCAACCCCAAGTTGATGATCAGACCTGACCATCGAGCTAGCCACGTGTCACCCTTGCAGACCTGACACCATGAACCGACACCTGACATGTCATCTTCATCTGACAGCGCCTCGACACGTGTCCCAATTGTCCCGACAGTAAGACGACAAAACTGCATGCTGTGGTAAGAAGAGGAACGCGACGACATTCCTGTTGCATTCCCAACAAGAATGCGACAACCATCCCATCGCCTTCAAAAGGCAACGGCCCAATATGTCGCTACCTTCAGTAAAAAGTGGCTGATCAAAAAGGAAGGGATGTTACAAGTCATCTCAATTTTTTATGAATCTAAGTGCAAATATACATTTACACTAAAGTATTTTTTAAAATGAGCATATTGTGGTTCCATTTTTAGTACCACTTTGGAAAATGGTTTGGTTAACCCAACTCAACCCCAGACACAACTTTACACTTGGTTAAAATACAGTTTCATTTGGTAATATAAAGTTAACCCTATGGGTTAAAGTGGGTTAACCTACTTTGCATTTTTGTGGTTTGGTAGGCTAAAGTGACTAACCCCTCTACTTTTGTATTGTCTTTCCTAAAATACCCTTATCTTCTACCCTCCATTATTTTTCTTTATTACTTTTTTATTGTACTATGTGCTACCATCTATGTTTTGCTATGTAGATGCACATGAAGATTAAATAAATGATATTATGACTATACTATATGCTACCATCATATAATTTTATATGAAATTATATATTCATCATTAAATTTTTTTTATACTATATGCTACCATCATATTTATTTTATTATAATTTACGCTACCATATTTTGTTATAATTATCATATATATCTATGTTTTGCTATATAGATGCACATGAAGATTAATAAATGATATTATGACTACACTATATGCTACCAACATATTAATTTTATTATGAAATATAATGAGGTTATGAAATCTAATATTCATCATAAATTTTTTTTATACTATATTCTACCATCATATTTATTTTATTATACTTTATGCTACCATATTTTGTTATATGTTGTGCTATCATATTTTTGTTATAAATTATCATATATATATCTATGTTTTGCTATGTAGATGCACAAGAAGATTAAATAAATGATATTATGACTACACTATATGCTACCATCATATTAATTTTATTATTTTCCTATTGGATAAGTATTTTGTTAATAATTTAAATTTCAACGTTTAAATAATGGATCCCTCCCGATTTGCACAATCACCTATTACTTAATTAAAACTATCATATACAACTTTTTAAAATTGAACGATCTACTATCACAAATTCAAAAAATATCAACTTACATTATATATTTCACATCACGTGATGATGCACATAATTTGAAAAAAAAATTCAACCATATGTTCTTTTTTTTTAAGAATACTAACTTTGCAAGTTTAAAATTAAATAAAATGTTTTGATTTTTCTGGAAACAAACGGACAACATTCCTTTGTTTTACGCCATTTACTCCTGTAAAGTTAACACATCTATGAGAATATAAAAGCTAAAAATGATTCTATATCTTTCAAACATTCATTTCATAAAGTTACCACAAAGAACTTAATTTACATAAATTTCACATCATCATATACAACAGAAGTATTATATTTACATCAATTTCACATCATCATCCTATATATGATGAGTCTAAATGTACAATAAGAGTCACAATCTTCCCATGACATACAAAGCATGACAATATGATGCCTTCCATTTAATTCTTGTCTCCCAATTGAACAACAATACATCCCTGCAATTGTAAAAAAACGATCGATACATGTAACCAACAAGAAATTAAATCAAAATTGATGTACATTAACATTAATTGATTATCTGTGTCAACGATTCTTCCTTTAATATAACCATGGACTATATGAGTTCTTGTACAAAAAATACTGAAAGTAAAGTAATATTATGTTAATAATATGACAGAAATCACACTATGAACCAGTACATAAGCACAACATAATAATCACAGAAGACGGATATAGGGAAAAAACAGAAGTGGAAGATCCCTAAATCAAATTCACCCAACCACAGAGTGAACACCAAAGAGGAGGGGGATATACCACACAAATAATGAATAGGATAAAAAAAACTAAAATGAGACGAACGCTCACAGAGGAGAGGGGTATAGGGCACAGTGAAAAATACCAGAGTGTTGACCCTCAGAACAGAAGACTACCGTCGAATAAACACCCACGGAGGAGGGGGGATATAGGGCAGAATGAAAAAACCACAGCAACAATCTTCAAGAAGAGAAGACTACCACCGAATGAACACCCACAGAGGGGGATATAGAACAACACCTTGAATAAATGGAGAGGAGAGTAATAGCCGGTGCAGGAGACTTCACAGAAGACCAATAAATCCGCTTAAATAGACCCTCAACCATGAAATAAAATTAGGTAAAGGAAAAGGAGAACACCTCGTGACCATGGTCGTGGCATCGCAGACGCATGATGCGTTGTCGATCGAGATGAATCTGCAGATGCATGAACCCTAGAGCCAGGTAGGGAGAGCGAGAGAGGCAGACCCAGCAGAATGGAGAAGACCCAGCTGCGAATGGAGAAGCCCGTGAGCACTAGTAGCATGTGAGCCTAGCAGGATTTGCAGCGGAACAATGGCGATGTCGATTCCACGGCAGAAGATTCTCTGTCGTTGCAGGCGAAAGAAGTCGAACGAGGAAGACGAAGACGGGTGGAGGAGCGGTGTGAGGTACGCGTGAAACGAGGGTGGGAGAAGGGGGTGGAGGCTTCCGTACCCATGAAAATGTGTAAATACACCTCAAAACCTAGGGGTAAAAGGATATTTAAAAAAGTGTTAAAGAGGGTTAACTCTACTCCACCTCCAGAGGTAGGTTACGGTAACCCAATTTAACCTAGTTTATATCTATCCTAACCCAATTTGACTCATATTAAAATTTATTACTTTCTAAAGTATTTTTTAGCTTAACCCAGGGTTAACTCAGGTTAACTTTAGTCTAACCCTTTTCTAAATGGGCCCTTTAAAAACCGAACATAGTGTGTGAGTTTTGAGTGTGGCCGGAATAACCAGATAAATAGGTTTTTTTTGGCCAAAAAAAAAAGGATAGAGAAGAGATTTAACATAGAGAGAATTTATTATCCAGCGGTTATATAAATCGGGTGGTAAATTATTCTCCTTACCATATAACTCGACAAAAAAGCGCTAGTACATGGGAATACAAACAAGATGTACACCACAAGCATTGGGATGTGAGGAATCTGAAGAACAACTGTGCATCTCGCGGTTTCGTCCAGTATGCTAGCTTGAATGATCTCTTCCTTGTTAATCTTATGTTTTGGAATTGTAGGTTCCAGCATTCCCTTCTTAGGGAGGTTTGCTTGGTTATTATCTTTGTTGTTGCTATGTGGGTTGTTCTTTGGGAGTTTTTCTTGGTTATTTTCTTTGTTGTTGCTTATGTTGCTACGTGGGTTCTTCCCTAAGTTCTGTTTTTTTGGTATTTGACGTTTTCCTATGAATGAATGAGCTCTAAGCTCTTTTATTGTCCAAAAAGGGTCATGAGGATCATCTGGTTATCATGTGATATAAATGTTGATTATATCGCAGTTTTTCTTATTACTTGTTTACAGACACACGAGCTATATATATATATATATATATATATATATACCAAACATGATGGAATCGATGTATATATGAGGATTAGAGGGGGAGAGAGAGAGAGAGAGAGGACTCGGGCATTTATGTGTGAGAGGAGCCATGAAATCATTGGGCGAGACGAGAGAGACACAGTAGGCAGCTGTCAAACACAGCACCATCATCATCGTCGTAGTAGTGCTGTTGTACGTGCTGGGGTTGTACGTGATTGGAGCCGAGATGGACATCTCTCTACTTCGCATCTTTTTTCACTCCACACACATACAGGGAGATGAAAAAATAAAAAATTTTTTTTAAAAAAATAAACTGGATCATTGAGAACCCCCAGAAATACTGTCCTGATCATTCGCGTCCCATATTACAGTATGGATTACACCGCGGTGATGATTCCATTTCCATCCCGTGATCCCACTGTAGCTGCAAGTTGGTCCCTTCTTTTTCCCTGTCATGATTCATGGAAGTGAAAGATTTGATCCTTCTGGTCAAAAAAAAAAACAAGAAAGAGATTTGATCTCATGCTCCACTTCCACAGTTCACACCTCCCCCCCCCCCCCCCCCCCGCCCCCGCAAAAAAAAAAAAAGAAAGAAAAAGATGTTATCTGTTTTTAGAAGATTAATTATCTAATAATTTTTAGATTAATTATATTTACACATATACTTTTTATAAATACAAAATACTTTTAAATATCATAAAAAGATATATGTATGTAAATATAAATCTAAAAAAGATTCTCATATAATAATCTTTTAAAAGAGATATATATGTAATTTTTTGGTGGGGGTGGGGGGGTGTGAGTCTGGACTCTCGAGACTAGGGAAGAGGAATGTTGAGGCAGTACGTCTCGGCGATGGGATCCGACGGCTGGGGGAGACCCTGCAGTGCCGTCCGCTTTTCCTATGTAGACGGGAAGCACCAGCCTGTCATTTCTCTCTAGCACCAACAGCAAGTGCTCTGAGATGGAGCAGAACCACAAAGCAGACCACGTCTGCGGGGGGAACCACAAGTACTCTTCCACCTTATTCACGGCCCTAATGATGTTTAAGTGCACTTTATGACAGTTATTTACATAAGTTTTAAGATATGATGCGTCTTGTATACATATATATGAAGAAATGCTAATCTCCCCAAAGCTACTCGTCCACCCCCCTAATTATAGTGAGAAAGGCTTTGTGCACTTTCAGAAAGTGCAGCACGCCACGTCTTCCTGCACTTCTGAAATTTCATTCGCCCACGTCGACGTGTTCCATGGTCCGCGCCATGTCAGCACAGCCTCCCACCATGCCGCACCAGTGCCCCGCCACGCCAGCGCGTCACCTCCACCCCCTGCGCCGCAGTGACATGACCAAATGTCATGATACCACGGTCAAATCTCACTTCAAATGTTGGCTTCTCAAATTACCCCCTCTCACCTCTTTCCCGCGTTCACCCCCCCCTCACCTCCTCCTTCCTCTGCACTTCTGAAACCAGGAAGTCCACCTCTGCTCTGCGAACATCCACGAACGAGAGGAACCTGTGCAAACGTGCAAGGAGGAAATCAGTTCAGGGACCTGTGCGGACATCCAGCATGTGGCCGAAGATGATCCCTAGAAGATAGACACGAAAGGCTTCCAGTGAAGCCACACCACCGTGCTTCCGGCAAAAACAACGGAGGAGGAGGACACTGCGCCATCAACTTCCAGTTCATCAGACGATGGGGAAGTGACAAAGTATGCAGAGAAAAGTTTCTGGTGCACAGAGAAAAAAGAATGGTGTAGATATATCTCAAGCACAATATGTTTGTGATATAAAACCCTAGTTATTCGGCTTCTCTCTCAAGATTTTTGTTTTCGAAATCTCACTCTCGCTGTAGTTCAGACACATTTAGGACCCTAACATGAGCATTTTTTAGGTCATGGTAAGTATTTTGGAAACCAAATGTGTATGTGGGTCACATTTTCATATATTTTTAAATTTTTTCATGGCCCGTACGTTGAGATGTTTAGGAAATCCTCAACTATTAGAACCTAAAATACTATTTTTAATCCTAATATGAGTATTTTGGTGTACATGTTATTTGTCTATTTTTGAAATGCTCCACAATTGGGGCATAACCTCAACTTTTCTTCAAAGTCATCTCAATAATATTTTCTACATTTTTTTTGAGATGAGATGACCATGTTAAACATTTCTGAGCCCCAAATTTGTGCATTCTTCACATCTTAATTTGGGATGCTTATGAAAGCTCCACATTTTGGAGCCGAAGTACTGTATTTAGTAGCCTAACATGAGTCTATTGCAGCCTACACTGAGCATTTTGGAGCTCAACTTGCCTTCATATTCATCTCAACAAAATTATTAGGATTGTTTGGATTTTTTTTTTTTTTCATGGCATAAGCATTTTGGACTCTCAAATTTTATACATTCTTCACAAATCCAGAAATATTTCAATTTTCATTTGGCATGTCCCATTAATTTGTGACGTTTAACGAATTTTCCTACATTCTGTGTCTACATGTTGAAAACTTGAAATTTGTGTATTCTTCACATATCTAGATATTTTTAATTTATTTGGCATAACACATTATTTTGGGTTAAGAAAACTCCATATTTTGGAGCCTCAGCATGTTAAGCATTTTAGACCCTCAAATTTGTGCATTCTTCACATATCCAGAATATTTTAAATTTCATTTGGCATGGCCTGTTAATTTGAGTTGTTTAGTATTTCAGGAAAAGACTTCCTATTTGGTAGCCTTATAGTAAATTTTACAGCCTATAGACTAGAGGTCAAAGTTTTTACAAAATCATTTCAATAGGATTGTTTGGATCCCTTTTTTTTTGACATGGCATAAGCATGCTAATTAATTTTCAGCCCCAAATTTGTGTATTTTTCACATATTAAGATTTTTTTTGAATTTTATTTTAGAAGATGGCTCGTTAATTTGGGATGCCTACGGGGTTTTGTACTTCTTATGACTATGTTTTAGGAACTATGAGTACTTTCAGTCAAAATTTTATGCATTCTTCAATATCTATAATTTTTCAATTATTTGGCATGAGCTATTAATTTGGGGTTAAGAAAGTCTCACATTTTGGTGCCCAACTATACTCTTTTGTAGGATAACAGGAGTCATTTGCAGCTCACATTGAGCATTTTGGAGCAAAATTTATCTTCAAATTCATCACAACAAAATTGTTTATGTCATGTCCTCAACAACAAATTTGAGCATGAATTGCGCTATGTACCATTTGATGTACGTAGACCACCTAACGAAGAAGCAGGAATTATATTGGGACTTCACTAACATTGATGTCAACAAATTTCGGCTCCAACTAGCTTGTCATTTTCTGTCAGTGTTATTAAACAATGTATGAACGGTGTTGTTACATTTTTATTTGAGTTTGTGTGGGAGTGAGGTTGTCGACAGAATACTTTTGTAATTACAGGTGCACATTTATATGACAATGAATTAATGTTAAGGCCCTCCAAGAAGTGTTCCACATGTGGTATTTTATTTTTGTTTAATGGTGTATGTCCAGTGATATGTGATGTATGTGTGAAAGTTGGGCTCTAAAAGACTCATGTTTGGAGTCAGAATAGCAGTGATGGACTTCAAAATAAGTTGTTGGACTCCAAACTGTGTAGCAATTGGGCTCCAGAGTAGCTAGTTTTGGGAAACTCCATGGTTTTTAATATTTCATGTTTTGGGATATGTACTTGTCTCTTGACAAATTTTAGGTTCCAAGAATGTCACTAACATTTTTAAGCAACTTGTTTATTAGAAACAAATCACGAAACAATAAAAAACAATGACGTTTCCCAAAACAGGGTTGTTTGGAGTCCAACTGCTGCAATTTTCGATTCCAAGTAGCTATTTTGGAGTCCATCTGATGTGTTTTGACTCCAAATCTGAGTATTTTAGAGCCCAACTACTGCACATACGTCACCATTAGATTTTAAGGTTTTTTTTTTTGGGTTATGATGACCCTTCCCTTGAGACATGTACTTGTCTCTCGGTAAATTTTTGGTTCCAAAAATGTGAATAATATTTTTTAACAACTTGTTTATTAGAAATAAATCACAAAATAACAAAAATAATGATATTTCCCAAAACTGGGTAGTTTGGAGCCCAACTGTTGCACATATTGGAGTCCAACAAGGACTTTTGGAGTCCATCTCAAGTGTTTTGACTCCAAACTGAGCATTTTGGAGCCCAACTTCTGCACATACCTAAACATTGGATTTTAAGATTTTTTTTTTGTCATGATGACCCTTTCTTTGGGACATTATTTGTTTATTGACAAATTTTAGTTTCCAAGAATGTGACAAATATTTTTTAACAACTTGTTTATTAGAAATAAATTACGAAATAACAAAAAATAATGATGTTTCCCAAAATTGGGTACTTTGGAGCCCAACTGTTGCACATGTTAGAGTCCAACAAGCACTTTTGGAGTCTATCTCAAGTGTTTTGACTCCAAACCTGAGCATTTTGGAGACCAACTTCTGTACATACCTGAAGATTAGATTTTAAGATTTTTTTTTGGATTATGATGACCCTACCTTTGGAACATGCACTTATCTCTTGACAAATTTTAGGTTCAAAAAATGTGACTAATATTTTTTAACAACTTGTTTATTAGAAATAAATCACGAAATAATAAAAAATAATGATGTTTCCTAAAACTGGGTAGTTTGGAACACAACTGCTGCACATGTTGGAGTCCAACAAGGACTTTTGGAGTCCATCTCAAGTGTTTTGACTCCAAACCGAGCATTTTGGAGCCCAACTTCTACACGTACCGAACAGGGTTACGGTTGTAGGTTGTCGACAACTATTATGGGTTGTCGACAACCGAAACCCTGTTCTGGTACGTGCCGAAGTTGGGCTCCAAAATGCTCGGTTTGGAGTCAAAACATTGAGATGGACTTCAAAAGTCCTTGTTGGACTCCAACATGTGCAGCAGTTGTGTTCCAAACTACCCAGTTTTAGGAAACATAATTATTTTTTGTTATTTCGTGATTTATTTCTAATAAACAAGTTGTTAAAAAATATTAGTCACATTTTTTGAACCTAAAATTTGTCAAGAGATAAGTGCATGTTCCAAAGGTAGGGTCATCATAATCCAAAAAAAAAACTTAAAATCTAATCTTCAGGTATGTACAGAAGTTGGTCTCCAAAATGCTCAGGTTTGGAGTCAAAACACTTGAGATAGACTCCAAAAGTGCTTGTTGGACTCTAACATGTGCAACAGTTGGGCTCCAAAGTACCCAATTTTGGGAAACATCATTATTTTTTGTTATTTCGTAATTTATTTCTAATAAACAGTTGTTAAAAAATATTGTCACATTCTTGGAAACTAAAATTTGTCAATAAACAAATAATGTCCCAAAGAAAGGGTCATCATGACAAAAAAAAATCTTAAAATCCAATGTTTAGGTATGTGCAGAAATTGGGCTCCAAAATGCTCAGTTTGGAGTCAAAACACTTGAGATGGACTCCAAAAGTCCTTGTTGGACTCCAATATGTGCAACAGTTGGGCTCCAAACTACCCAGTTTTGGGAAATATCATTATTTTTTGTTATTTTGTGATTTATTTCTAATAAACAAGTTGTTAAAAAATATTAGTCACATTTTTGGAACCAAATTTGCCGAGAGACAAGTACATGTCTCAAGGGAAGGGTCATCATAACAAAAAAAAAAAAACCTTAAAATCTAATGGTGACGTATGTGCAGTAGTTGGGCTCTAAAATACTCAGATTTGGAGTCAAAACACATCAGATGGACTCCAAAATAGCTACTTGGAATCGAAAATTGCAGCAGTTGGACTCCAAACAACCCTGTTTTGGGAAACGTCATTGTTTTTTATTGTTTCGTGATTTGTTTCTAATAAACAAGTTGCTTAAAAATGTTAGTGACATTCTTGGAACCTAAAATTTGTCAAGAGACAAGTACATATCCCAAAACATGAAATATTAAAAACCATGGAGTTTCCCAAAACTAGCTACTCTGGAGCCCAATTGCTACACAGTTTGGAGTCCAACAACTTATTTTGAAGTCCATCACTGCTATTCTGACTCCAAACATGAGTCTTTTAGAGCCCAACTTTCACACATACATCACATATCACTGGACATACACCATTAAACAAAAATAAAATACCACATGTGGAACACTTCTTGGAGGGCCTTAACATTAATTCATGTCATATAAATGTGCACCTGTAATTACAAAAGTATTCTGTCGACAACCTCACTCCCACACAAACTCAAATAAAAATGTAACAACACCGTTCATACATTGTTAATAACACTGACAGAAAATGACAAGCTAGTTGGAGCCGAAATTTGTTGACATCAATGTTAGTGAAGTCCCAATATAATTCCTGCTTCTTCGTTAGGTGGTCTACGTACATCAAATGGTACATAGCGCAATTCATGCTCAAATTTGGTTGTTGAGGACATGACATAAACAATTTTGTTGTGATGAATTTGAAGATAATTTTGCTCCAAAATGCTCAATGTGAGCTGCAAATGACTCCTGTTATCCTACAAAAGAGTATAGTTGGGCACCAAAATGTGAGACTTTCTTAACCCCAAATTAATAGCTCATGCCAAATAAATTGAAAAATTATAGATATTGAAGAATGCAAAATTTTGACTGAAAGTACTCATAGTTCCTAAAACATAGTCATAAGAAGTACAAAACCCCGTAGGCATCCCAAATTAACGAGCCATCTTCTAAAATAAAATTCAAAAAAAATCTTAATATGTGAAAAATACACAAATTTGGGGCTGAAAATTAATTAGCATGCTTATGCCATGTCAAAAAAAAAGGGATCCAAACAATCCTATTGAAATGATTTTGTAAAAACTTTGACCTCTAGTCTATAGGCTGTAAAATTTACTATAAGGCTACCAAATAGGAAGTCTTTTCCTGAAATACTAAACAACTCAAATTAACAGGCCATGCCAAATGAAATTTAAAATATTCTGGATATGTGAAGAATGCACAAATTTGAGGGTCTAAAATGCTTAACATGCTGAGGCTCCAAAATATGGAGTTTTCTTAACCCAAAATAATGTGTTATGCCAAATAAATTAAAAATATCTAGATATGTGAAGAATACACAAATTTCAAGTTTTCAACATGTAGACACAGAATGTAGGAAAATTCGTTAAACGTCACAAATTAATGGGACATGCCAAATGAAAATTGAAATATTTCTGGATTTGTGAAGAATGTATAAAATTTGAGAGTCCAAAATGCTTATGCCATGAAAAAAAAAAAAATCCAAACAATCCTAATAATTTTGTTGAGATGAATATGAAGGCAAGTTGAGCTCCAAAATGCTCAGTGTAGGCTGCAATAGACTCATGTTAGGCTACTAAATACAGTACTTCGGCTCCAAAATGTGGAGCTTTCATAAGCATCCCAAATTAAGATGTGAAGAATGCACAAATTTGGGGCTCAGAAATGTTTAACATGGTCATCTCATCTCAAAAAAAAATGTAGAAAATATTATTGAGATGACTTTGAAGAAAAGTTGAGGTTATGCCCCAAATTGTGGAGCATTTCAAAAATAGACAAATAACATGTACACCAAAATACTCATATTAGGATTAAAAATAGTATTTTAGGTTCTAATAGTTGAGGATTTCCTAAACATCTCAACGTACGGGCCATGAAAAAATTTAAAAATATATGAAAATGTGACCCACATACACATTTGGGTTTCCAAAATACTTACCATGACCTAAAAAATGCTCATGTTAGGGTCCTAAATGTGTCTGAACTACAGCGAGAGTGAGATTTCGAAAACAAAAATCTTGAGAGAGAAGCCGAATAACTAGGGTTTTATATCACAAACATATTGTGCTTGAGATATATCTACACCATTCTTTTTTCTCTGTGCACCAGAAACTTTTCTCTGCATACTTTGTCACTTCCCCATCGTCTGATGAACTGGAAGTTGATGGCGCAGTGTCCTCCTCCTCCGTGTTTTTGCCGGAAGCACCGGTGGTGTGGCTTCACTGGAAGCCTTTCGTGTCTATCTTCTAGGGATCATCTTCGGCCACATGCTGGATGTCCGCACAGGTCCCTGAACTGATTTCCTCCTTGCACGTTTGCACAGGTTCCTCTCGTTCGTGGATGTTCGCAGAGCAGAGGTGGACTTCCTGGTTTCAGAAGTGCAGAGGAAGGAGGAGGTGAGGGGGGGTGAACGCGGGAAAGAGGTGAGAGGGGGTAATTTGAGAAGCCAACATTTGAAGTGAGATTTGACCGTGGTATCATGACATTTGGTCATGTCACTGCGGCGCAGGGGGTGGAGGTGACGCGCTGGCGTGGCGGGGCACTGGTGCGGCATGGTGGGAGGCTGTGCTGACATGGCGCGGACCATGAAACACGTCGACGTGGGCGAATGAAATTTCAGAAGTGCAGGAAGACGTGGCGTGCTGCACTTTCTGAAAGTGCACAAAGCCTTTCTCAATTATAGTTGTGCTACTCGTCCAACTGAGAGATTAGCAATTATATATTATAATATATATATATATATTATATATAATTTTTATTGACGTATAAGATTTGACAAGACCTTGTTGTATCTCTCCTCCAATCACAATAGATTTCCAGCTCTTGACGTCCACATCATATTTATTATAAAGTGCCTTATAATAAATATATATTTTTTCATATACATATATACATACACATCTCAAGATTTGATTAATTGATAGCCGTTAATAAGGTTTTAACAAGTCAAATAGGCTTGCACTGTAAGCTGGTTCGGTGTTATTAATATGTTGAATAGGATTAATACACATCTAACATTAATCATTGGATAGATCTAATATTACCCGAATCGATATTTTGAGATGGCCACTTACTAGATCAGGAAAAGAAAAAATGAACCGTTTTTTTTTTGGACACAATAAGATAGACTTCTCATTCATTCAAAGGGCAACATACAGGTTAAAACAGGATCCCCAAACATGGCGTACAAATGAACTATACACACTATCTAGAGATTGTTTATATGGGGATGACGAATCAGATTATGATCAATCTAGGTACAAAAGATTATTGAAGAGATAAATACATATACGCTTTTAAAGTATGAATAATTAAGACTTAGATCTAGTTTAGAATTTAATTAAGATTTAGGGTTTAAAGTTTAGTACGGCGAACAATCTGATGCAATTAAAAAGTTTCCCCCCTTGCATCTCATTGAAGTATAGTAGTAGTACTTGTGAATCAGTGTTCCCTCACTTCCTTTCCTTCATGTAATTAGCTACGTTCATTTCATAATTGGAGTGGGCATCTTGCAATCATGTTGTTGGTCCAGAAACAGAGGGGGGAGGGAAATAAAAGAAAAAAAAAAGGAAGGAAGTCGGAAGGGAGGAAAAAAAAGAGAGAAGGCGAGGTGACATGATGCTGCTCGTCACTGCACACAGCTGCAGCTTGCTGGCTGCAACACAAAACCACAGATATGACTGTGTATGTAAAAAGAGAGATAAAAAGGGCGGGCAGGTTGCCTTCGTAATTAATGACATGGCCGGGAAGATGTTCCACTACTCTGCAGTCTTCCCGTGATACCCCAGCTTTTCTAAAAATCTTTCTAGATCTTTTTCATATCCCTATAGATTATAAATTGCACGTATCTATAAATAAAATAAAATTTTTAAGTGAGAAAAATAGATTTAATTGAATAAAAGAAGAATAAATAGAATTGAGTGAAATAAAAAGAAGTTTAACTAATACCCATTAAGCCAAATTAGTAGTGGATTAAACTAAGGGTCTAAACCTAATAGTTTGGGTCCAATATAGTGAAGCCTATTATGGGAGGAGAAGTAATTAAGTAAAATTCGTATCTAAATTAATTAATAAATAGTAAAGGGCTAGGATAAATACTAAATAACCCATGTTTATCAAAAACAAGAGCCTTTATCCCATCCTAACTCTTTGGCCACGAAATTAGGTCTCTCTTTTACCCAATTAGATGGATAAATACTAGAAATAAGAGGATAAATATGAATTTTCGTAATTTGGAGAGGAGGAGAGAGTTTGAAGTACATTGGACTCTAATAGACATCAAAACTCCACCATTTCGCCCTCACCAAACCCTAGATCAAGTCTAGAGCCTTGGGAGACGAAGGAGAGGCGATTTTGGACGTGGAGCTGGGAGGAGTAGGCTGGACATTGGCGGTTCTTCTTCAAACTTCGTTTTCAAGCTAAGGTTGTCATTTCCGTCATAAAAGGTAGGCAATCTCGCAGGCTTAAGTCGTATAAAATTACCCTAGGAAACCTTCACGAACCACTTCAAAGCACTCTCGTCTCGTTGTATTTCGCTTGTTCATTGGGCGAATTAATTACTTGAAACCCTGCTGTTACCATGAACCTGAACCCTCTTGTTTGCTCTATACCCTCGCATATACTTGTCCTCATGACATGAGAAAATTCTCATAAATACTACATCCTGTTAGCTTTCAAATGCCTCTGACTTCCCTAATTTTCGCTATGTATCCATTGCTAATTAAATCATTGAATCTTGACTACTCATGTTTAGGTCATCGAAATGTAACTTGATCAAAGCATGCCTAAACCTTGTCTATTCTCAAATTAATTGTGCATGTTGATAGATCTATATGTCTGCTTTCGTTTAAAACTAGTTTCATACTTTTTGGATCACCGTGCGATTTTATAATGCATTTAGAAGTGCCCTGTATCAACCAGTATTAACCCTGGAAAAAAGGGGAAAGAGCTGGACCCCTTTTTGATATCGCGGCGGTGCGACCCGCCGCGATACCAGATGGGTCGCGGTCGGCCCCCCGATCACATCTTGAACGCGGTGGGCCTCGCCACCGCGTTTCCCTCCCGGTCCAAGCCAGGCCGGCCCGATCTGCGGATCGCGCCTGAGCCGCCCGTCGCGACTTGAATCGCGACGGGTAGGCCCGCCGCGATTCAAAGATTGCGTCTAGAAACTTTAATTTTGCATATACCCCTGCTGATTAAGCTATATACCCCTTAATTGGCCATGATTAACCCTTGTTATAATTATTTCGACCTAGTAACTTAATAATAGACAATAATTATATAAAAATTAATTATTTAAAAGTCATTTGCATGATTTATCCTACTCTCATGATTTCTACACACTTGCACCCTCTAAACCTTCTTAATTGTCAAATGACCTTATTAAATTATTCAATAATATATCTGGTAAATTAGCAAAACGAATGACTAAATTTCTTATTTAATTAAATACAATTGTCTTCGTTTTATTCGCGGGTTTTGAATACCGTTATCATTTTCCCTCGGCCTTCGAGCACTCGAGGCACGACGGACCCGTTTCTATACACTTTCTCTTGACTTGGACCACCTCTCCATCGGGAATACTCTCGACTGAGCCAGAGACTCCTTGTTAAGGCCTCCGTAAGTCTTCTTGGCTTTGGCGCACGTCCAGTGCCGACGAGCTAGTTGTACCCTAAAACCCGTTACACCTTAGGGATCAGGACGATCCATGGCCTTAGTGTGTTCCTTCCTTATCTTATGATCATGCCGAACCATCTAGCCGGTGTACACAGCATGGCTAGTGGGCGGTGATGATTTCTACCAGACTGCCGGTACACGACCCTGTGCCGTGCAACTGTGACTATCATTGTTTATCGCGTTTTACGATATTGTCCCTATCTCATCTACTATCTATATCCTCTCGTCTATTCACGTTCTCTCTACACTCTCATCTATCTGGTCTAGTACTCTCTTATCTCTTCTTGGTACTCTATTAGTCATTCTTGTGATTGTCTAAGATAAAGAAATGATTAATGTCAGCGCAATGGGGCCCGATCAGGTCCTGGGAGGAGCGCCCGAAAAGTGTCAGTGCCCATGGGAGTTAAAATGATCAAGGATGTGTTACGGTATGCCTCCAGTGCCAGCATACTATCAAGATTAATCTATGACAATCAAAGTACTATCTATATACCAGTACACTTGTTATCGTTACTAGAGCACGTTGTGCAAATTACACGATATATCGTTACATGGTCATTCTATTATCATTCTCGTTGAGCTATTTTTCCCTGTGCCAGATGCTATTGTTCTCTCGTTATCATTACTAGTTCTACGTGACTATTCTCTCTAGTTAAACTGCCATTAAGACATTAATCATTTAAACCATGTTTGTGTTCATGAGATATTAAGTTCTATTAGGCGTTATTCGCTTATCCTGTATTTTTATTTAATGTGTTTCAGGTGAGTCAGATGATGACCACACTCACGAAGATGGGACTGAGGAGGATGCTCAGAAGTGACCCTGTTCATCAATCCTTGCTTTAGTAGATAGTTAGTATAGAATGAGTCGGACAGTTATGCTGTATTAGTTTGATTTTTCAATAAAGTACTTTGGGCCCTAGTTTTGACTCTGATACGATGATGTAATAGTTAGTTCATGAATATTGATGAGATATTAGTGATTGTAATGAAGTTTGGAGGATTGTTAATGAAATTTGAGTTTATTGGGTATTATTCTATTTGTGAAATAGTTTGCATTTATTTTCTTTCGCTCTGTACTATTTAATAACTATAATTCCGCTCCGATATTTCGCGTCGGGACGTTACAATGCTCTTTATATCAAGAATTATTTAAAGTACCGTCGATGTGTTTAAGTAATTGTAATTATGCATCTGTGATGATTTGACATGTAATTTAAATGTTTTAATGGGGAACCATATAGGTAGCTGTTAACATATATATATATAGCTATAGTTTTAATGTTTTATTGAGTGTTATTACTACTACCCCTACAACTCTATTTCTTGTGGCCTTTTTTCTTGTAGGGGACCTTCATGCCTTCATTTTTCCATTAAAGTATATATAGTTAGAACAATTATCTAAGGTCAAGCTAAGTCCAAGTCGATTCACATGTAAGAGAGATTTTTCATGTTGGCCCATTACTTCTTGTGCATGTGATAATATCAGCAGTTGATCATATTTATATGCTACACTACAAATAAATTATACTTAACTTGTTTTTGTTTACACTTTCTTTTAGCTAGCTTGTTGGAGATCGCATTGCATAATAAGAAACCCTCGGTTTCTTTCCTTCTCTTCCAAGCTCTCAGATTTCTCAATCTGGGCTCGTCTTTTGAAACGCATCAACTTGCAGGAGAACAGTGTGGCGTATATATATGGATCTCTGCGTACTACGAGTATATATTTAACTGCACCATCTCACCACGGTGTGGACAAGGGGGGCATGAGCAAGATTTCTTCTAATCACAGCTCAAGATGGTGTTTAGACGCGCTATTAATTATATGCATATTATAACAAACTCTACACGGGGGATTTATTTTATGTGCCATGATCAGACATGGACCACCATTAATATATATATTATATATATATATATATATATACGACCAATATGGTATCCAAGAGACAATCATGCATGTAAGAAGAGACGGTTAGAATATTAAATATATAATTCGTTTAACATTACAGTATCCTACAACTAGCATATATATGCCGCTGCGTGTTGTCCCATTAGCACGCTGCCCAAAGGCCTAAACAATGTTCACATGCACCACTTCCATACTCCATGTAATTAATGGTATGCTGCTGCATGGCCACACTAATACTAGCTAGCATCAGCAGGAAGAAGGAGAGCTCAACAAGGGGCCTGCAGAAGCATCTGTCGACGCAGCCGCTTATAAGATAAAACAAAAAGGAGAGCAAAAGGGGTTGCATGCTCTGCTCTCCTCCTTTCCTCAAATTTTGTGACCTCCCTTTCTTTTTTTTTGGCACAAGGATGGTATAAAAGGAGATCTTGGTGTTATCCTGCAGTGGCGTGGCTTTTGCTACGTACGGGGCTGTTCACGTAGTTCTGTGAAAGAAGGGGATGGATATATATTTTCATATGTGTTTGTGAAAGATTCGGGTGCTCTGGAGGGGCATACTTAATTTGTCTTTTGTAGGGCTTTATGGTGGGGGACAAAGGCTGGGGTTTCTGAGGGTTTTCCATTATAGAGGCACTGCTGGAGATCGCCTAAATATTGCTTTATCTCTTTCACTTTTCCTTTGTTAGAGACCAGTTTATAATTAACTTCTCGTTTCCGCAGAAGATGGTCTGATTGCTTCTTTCACCTTCTTTGAGAAATCAGGTTACTGATCGAGACCATATATATATTTCCTCTGCTCATGAGAACCTTATATATACCAGGAGAAGAGGAAGGAATCTAAGTAAAAGTAAGTCCTTGTCCAGAGAATGTGTTTATAAATTACTTTACTTTCTTTTAATTTTTAAGAGGAATATTCAATTAGAAAGAGGAGGATGTTCTTGGAGAAGAAAAAAAGTAATAGAACCCTACCTATCTTTCTTAAAACAGACTTGATCAGTACAAAAATTAAGCTCGTTTTATCTTTGCAATATTGTTTTTTAGTTTCATTTTTGAGCAGGAACCCTTTGATAGACTGGGCTTGATGAACTTGATGATACCGTCGAGTTCAAGAGCCCAATAAATATAGAATATATAGGATACTAATTAATTGAATTCATGTAATGTACATGCACAGTACATGAATTAATACTATTTTATTAGATAAATTAATTAGGACTCTCTATCCGATATTGATTTATTTTTCTAATCTTTGACAGAGGTATAATTCATTATAATAAATGTTATCTTCGGTTACACTATACGTTAAATTCTTTTAAAATATTGATCTCTCTGTTATAATCAAAAACTTCTAATTAATTTGTCATATTTTATTTATATTTTTAAAAAATTAATGTCTCATATAACGATTACATTGGTTAGTCACAAAATAAAAGTACTTACAAAATATTTCAAAGATCACCTGATCAAGGATAATGGCTTTGTTATAGTCACAAGTATAATTCCACCATCCAATTTTGACGTATCCTTCGAACACATTGATGAAAAACTTTTATGTAGATGGGGATATCTAGCTAGTAGATCTAGTTAAATTACAAGGAACCTAGTTGAAATACTTTAATGATGTTTTATATATGTTTTATTGTTTGACTTATTAGTAACTCATTGTTGCAAAACGTTCTACTAATTAAGATAATTTATACTCAAATTAAAGGTAGTGAGTCAAGATCAATTGAAGAACACATAAACACAAACTAGCTAATTATATTAGACATGACTCATTCTACTTTAAATTAAGATATCATACCTCCTTCTTGATCATATATATCATCACTGCTCTCGCCTCTCCAGTACTTTTCAGTGCGAGGGGAAGCACAATCCCTAAACATCGATCGCCTAGCACTTTGCCACCGGATGCAAGCATGGAAGTCTCTAGAAGATCCCAACAGTCGTTAAACTAGTTCCTTCTTTCACAGCAGAGCGTAAATTTTTCGTCAAAGTACAGCTGGTTTCCATCACAGTGAAGGCCGTAAAAAAAGGCCAATCCAATGTGTACGCAAAGGTGAAATAATAGAACAAAGGTTTAGCTAGAAAGGTAACTCATGATGGCATATGCATGGGTGCATGGTAAATGAGAACTATTGCGTCAGTACCGCGTCATGTGTGTTGCTCTTGGCTTCTCTGTATGGCGACCACTCATGCCTTCTTTGAGTGAGAGCCCTGCTAGGGTTTCCACCAGACACACATGAAAGCTAGCCACTAGACCCAGCATCGATTACTTCTACTTGAGAGCTGATGAGGACAAAATGTCATCTACTCGCTACTACCCGTCTATATATTACAGCCATGGTAGTAGGTAGACGGTTCAAACACTAAAACACGGTAGTAGTACTGTATATACAGTTCCTCTATGGTAAGGGGAATCCCAAGGAATGCATGCAGTAGTGTTTGGCATGTTATTGGAGAGCAGGAGACATGGCAGAGAAAAGCACAGGGAAGAGGTGGGTTCCTAGGCAAACCTTCTTAGGGATTTACAATGGTCTATGTGGGTGGTTGTGAATTGCTGGAAGGGGATCAGGGTGGACTGCATTATTCAGGGCACTGCCTTGGAGTCCACAAAGAAGGACCCCTCTCCCTATCCCTACTCCCTAGGGTAAGTAAAGACTAGCTAGCAAAGAAATCACACACTTAAAACTCTAGATTGCTTGGAAATCATCACTGCTTGGGTTTAAAGGCATTGATGGGTGGTAAAGCAGAGGGAAGGAGTGCCACCCCACATCTTCCCTTTTTCCAACTTTAAATTGGTAAAGGCACCAGATCTCCCTAGTTATCAACCATTCCTGTAAAAGGAGATGTAAGAAAGGAGAGGATCGATGGGGGGTGTTCTTAAAAACACCCAACTCATCTTTTCTTCAGCTGAAGGAAGAACACCTTGTGATTTGATCCAAACGGTCTTCTCTTCAAATCTCAGCGAACTTTTTGCCTCACCACTTCCCAGAACAGAGTGTTTTTTTTCTTCTTTTTTTTGCCTTCTTGCGAGTCACTGCTCCTATAATAAAGGATTCGACTAGTGGAAAGACTTAATTAACCTCATGCGTACTGTTCAATGGAGAATTGTTGGAAGTTTTTTTTTATCCTTCCAAAATGGGCTTATTCTGACGTACGTACTTTCTGTACCCAACTGCGTGAGCTAGCCTTTAGAGGAGAACAGTGACACCTGGAGACAACTATGGTGCGAGGAAAATGGGAAGAGGGAAATCTTGACCAGCTGTGAGTGTTTCTTCAAGCTTGGGCTAATTGCACTATCTGCAGATGCAGTAGGTCCTCCTCATTTTTCTCTCTCTTCTTTTTGGTGGAGGAACAAGTCCTCGTCATGTTAGAGGTGATTCATAATGGAAACCTTGGAAAAGGAGATGAGTGTAGAAAACACATGCATATCCTTTGTTATACGGGATTCAAATTAAAATATATATGCTTCCATCAGTGTGCCAATTGACACAAACTTAGATTTGCATCACGTGACTACAAAATTGTTTGATGTATACATATAAGAGTGACAATTTATTCACATAAAGATGATATATGTACATGTTTATTAATTACCCATATTCTTGCTCAGTGCATTCAGTACTTATCCACATACATGTCCTCCCATATATATCCTGTCCTGGCACACGATCTTCAGTCACTAATCAAGAACAGCGATGTTTGCATATACTCAAAAGGCATATACAGATATATTAGTACCTTTCTATATATTCCTCGATCGATATCTACTTTTCATGAACATCTTCCCAAGATTGAGATCTCAAGAGGCATATATATATATATATATAAGGAATATGCTGTGCTTGTTGCGTACTTATCCCATGGCCTAGCTTGCTCCCAAGAAGCATATGGTGATCGTGATCCTAAATTAATCTTTGGTCGTTGGAAGCAAGATGGTGATATATCGTCACAAGATGATTAATGGAGCCGGATGTCCACACACACACACAAGCTCTCGCTCTGAAACGAACGTGAAAGGGAATCTAGCCGCGCTCTGTGCTCGACATGTTGAAAGCCAACGTACGTAGTTGCACTCTTCTCCATGACACGAACGAGAGAGAGAGAGCGCGCGCTCGCTGCAGCTAGCCAGCAAGCCAGCCAGCAGACAATGGGAGCAGGTGTGGCCACTCCTCTGTTGTTGCTAGATGATCAAGTGGGGCTGCCCAGGGCCACGAATGGTCGCCGTCAAACAACATAAGAGAGAGAGAGAGATGAAACGAGGCCGGCACGTACGACTCCTGTGCAAAAGCGTATATATCACAGACATTGGATATAAAGAGTCGAGCTTCTGGGTTTAACAGTTCAGGGATTTGCCCCGCTACTACTTGCAATCAGTATGCATGTTGGAATTAGTTCTCCCTGGCAGAGGGAGGCTTGACGTACGTGTCGTCTCTCAAATGCCCGTGGCGTTGCCCTCCTAGGGATTCACGTCTCTAGGGTACATATGTACACGTCCAACGATCGACCATGCGATCATATTTTGAGTTAGAGCAATATTTAGTGTATTTTTATATTACATTTTAAGTGTAATATGATTAGATAATAATTTATATAATATTTTTCACATAGAGAGTAAAAAAGTGACAACTTAATTATTAAATATTATATAAATTATTATTTAATTATTTTATATTTAAAGTGTAATATAAAAATATATTATTTTTTTTTAAAACTTAACAAATAGTTAGCTTCGATGAGTCATGCATATATAAGTGGTGACTCATCATATGGTTAACCAACTTTGGACGAGATATCGAGCTACTCACTTAGCTACAGCCTACGGGTTTGTCATTCAGGAAACACCAGCAAGACCATGTACGAGTTGGGTCCTCCGCACTGGGAAAGTGTACACTCCTATATATATATATGCAGCAATATATATATATATATATATATATAGTTTAATTTATGTTGTCTGTATCCACGCGTGTGTTTGTTTATTTGTCTAGTTATGTGCCAGAAGCAAATACAGCAGCGCGCGTTTGTGTGCCGGAGCCAAGAACACAGCAACAGCAGTAGCTGCTGCAATGCATCGCCGTTGATGATTGATGAACACCAACACTTGGAGACGTGGAGGAAGAAAAGCATATGGAAGGGAAATGGACTTGGGATTTCTGCACTTTTATAGGGCAGTACTTACTGTTCCTGTTGTCGCCGGAAGATAGCAGTGTTTGGAGAGAGATGGGTCCACTTAAAGAGAATTAAGATCCCTTTGATAATTAAATAAATCTTAATAACCCTCGATAAAATGAATTTATTCGTCTTGATAATTGTTCTGTTATTTTGATAAATTAGATAATTTATCAGATACTTATCAATATCAAAATATCAACAGGTATTGGTGATACATTTTGATAAGTATAACTTTCATTTTTTAAGTTGATAAAATTATCTATAAATAATAAAAAAATATTTGAATTTATAAGAGACTCAAAACATCTCAAATTAGAGATAAATCTTATTAATAATCCTGATACGATATAACGTGACGAATGTGACATAAAATTGTTATACTCTTTGAACATTACACCAAAATAAGATATGACTAACCGAAATTATCTTATCCATAAATATTTACATTACGGATAACTTATTCGCTTATCAAAATAGCTTCCTGAGATCGCCTCCACGACCCTGTTCATGTAAGGAGGAAATGATGGTGCTGCCATGGCACAGTACTAGGGCAGGCAGGTCTTATTGATGTTTTCAAATCCTGCATTCTGCAAGGAACACAATAACATAGGCCTCCTCGTAAATTCAGAAAATAAATACTCATATTTGGCAGCCGACAAAGTGAGAGAACAGGCCAACTATACAATGCTGGACGACCTTGGCATGTCTCGTTTGTTTTTAAGTTTGATTCCCCTCTTTGTTTTCCCCTTTTGTTTGTATTCAAAAGTTCTAAAGAACGTGGTAAGATCATTAAAGAACGCATACCTGATCTGGTAGAATGTATTATGAATTATAAGAAGAAAAAAAAGATGATTAAAAGCAAACAGTTTGGGTGTAAAATCTATTGCCGAAACCTTGAACATCCATTCTTAATTACCCCATCCATCTATTTGCCAACTACGTTACTTGATCAAAACAAGGGATATTATTTTTATTTTAAACTTTTTTTTATATAGAGGTGATTCCTCAGGTGGGTTTCGAGGTCAGGATTTTTTTCTAAAGAAAAGGAAATAAAATTCACAACAATCTAGGTAGTAAACAATGTCAACAAATTTGATACAGCATTCCGGTCTACGCTAACATCCGAAGTGATATTTTAGCATCCAACCTGTCCAACAAACTCTTTCCGGTGGAACTCTGTCAAAAGATACTCAAAATCTGATATTTCGATTCATTTTTACAATTTTTATAGGATTCAGAACTCCAATAAAATAGGTCAGATAGTTTATAAGATTTCAAATCGAGTTTCCGAATCTTATATGATACAGAAGCGGAAACAATCATTTCTAAATCCGCAAATCTGATTCCAAATCAGATTCATTCAACTGAAGAAACATTACATCTATTCTTAAGTATTTGATGTCAACCATAAATATGATAGTGTTATCATGACTCATATATTTTATTTTGCAGGACATATTATAATATAAGATAGAGAGAATGTGGTTGGTGAATGGAGATGTGTGTTAGATTTAATATTGTATTAGTTATTATATTTAAATTGTGTGATTTTAGTTAATGAATCCTATCATTCCTATACATTGTAGATCTATGAATTTGTGATGATTATCTAAATATTCTTGCAATGTGAATTAATAGATTAATCTAAAATTTTATGATTTGTAATTATAAATCTAGATATCCATATAAATTGTGCATATGATTTGTTTATATTTATCAAAATATTATTACAATGTGTATTAATATATTTACATTTACAATTGTATGATTTAAATATGTAGATCTACTAATTCATATGTTGATGTCACAAATGTTTTTGAATTTCCGATTGTAGATCCGATCTCGTTTTCGATTTTCCGTTAAAAATGAAAATAAATACAAAAGTGAAAACACTCATTTCCAATTTCAATTTCATTTTCGATATTTCTTTTAAAATGCGGAAGCAAAAACACTCATTTTTTATTCTAAATCTGACCTGTTGACAACCTAAACTCCACGCTGTTGAGCAAGGTGGGCGAATCATTGGCTCATCAATATGGATCATGACAGCATCTGTCAAGATGGTAATAAGCTGAGAAATGTTATTGTTAACGGATTTTTTTTTTTCCTATTTGATTTCAAAATCAGACTATTAATTTAGAAGAAAAAAAATTAAGATCTTCCACCCAATAATTAAACTGACGCGACCTGATTGAATACAATCTGAGTAGGCCACATCATTGTGGAACGGATATGGTGTTGCTAGCTGCTGCAACCCATGCCTTCAGCATTTCTCTTAACTTTAAATTTAGCGATCCCAAATCAAGATGTGTCAAAATAGGATACTAAGCTCCGTCATCTAATCTCGATTGGACGACTGACCTGAGAGTGGAAAGGATTACGATATGGAGAATAGCACCATAACATTTTATAGTAAACACTCAGAACAATTCCATCATAACCTAATAGCTCACTTAGTATTTGAAAGTGCTTGCGCCAAAAGATTTTGATAAATATATCTCATCAGTATGGCCAATGCCATGTTTTGCTTAGACCATGAACATTGGCGATATTCATCCGCTCATGATGCACTATTTTGTTTGAATGTGGCTTTGGTTATACTAAGGGTTTCCTTGTTGCATAATATACCCTCCTTGTACGAAAATCTATCTTAGATTCATATTTACATACCCTTCTTGTGTGAATTAAACGTCACAGAACGCCTATAGTAAACTTCATATTCTATTTTCTTCTAAATCAATCCTTGAGAGATTTTGATGGTTTGTTAACCCAAAAGAAAAAAGGAAAAAAAAATCCCTAATAATTTTTCATGTAAGGAAGAGATTCGATCAATACTGATTTTTCTAAGAGGAGGTTTTATGCAAAAAGCCCTGATATCAAATCTTGGTGCCCTGGTGGTTCTAGCCTTGGAAAGTGGTAGATGTCAGAAGTGACTAATTGCAATTCATGTTTAACTATGATTTTATTTACATTCTATTATTCACCCCCCAAATGCAGAACCCTCTGATAAATTTGCCAGAAGGGCCCCCTAAACACATCCTTCAGTGATTTAAGCGCACACACCTGAATTATGAATTATTACACAATCATAAAACACAGCATTTACATATTGCACATTTCCAGGAAGGAAAAGTCTTGTTGCAAACCAAAAGTCTGCAACAATACTTGCAAACCCAATGGGGGTTTGCCACCTAACCCTTATTAATACCCCATGTCATGATCACCTAACCCTAAGGGGTTAGGTGGCAAACCCCCATTGGGTTTGCAACACTTGGTGGTTGTTCTCTTCCAGGAATTGATGAAGGATGAAATGAGTAGAGGTGATGAATTAAGTCAAAGAGCTGCATGCAGATTTGGGATGCCTCAAACCCCATATAACTGATCCTTTTCCACCATCAAAGCCCAAACCTAGAGATCTTACCCAAGTCAACCTCCCCTTCCCAGCCCTCGAGAAAATCACCCCTCCATCTCTCAAATCTTGGATTGATGGAGCACAAGGTAACTACTTTACACTGACAAAAATTATAATGACTAAGACATACTAAGTATTTCCGAACCATGACTTGAAATAAATGTTCTTCAATGACTTAGCATGCCAAACCATTCTCTGCGCATAACGATGCTTACCTCGACAGAGTAAGATTACTTGGTATTGCTCTTCATCATTATATTCCGCAGTTAGGACAGCCATCGAAAATACACGTCGTTTTGCAATTTGCATGCTCAAGAATACCTGGTATTGCTCTTCATCATAATATTCCGCAGTTAGGACAGCCATCGAAAATATACGTCGTTTTGCAATTTTCATGCTCCAGAACCGTCCAGTCCACTGGCAAAATTTTACACGGTCATATCTGACAGTTCAAAATGCCCATCAGCAAGCATGGTTTTGTTCACATGCATAAAACCCTATTTAATAATTCGATAACTTTCCTGTGGTTATTCTCCCAAATTTCTTTCTTACGTTATTTATGGAACAAGGACGCGTCAACGGTGATCAAATGGCAATGCTTGCCGGTCAAAGTACAAGGTTGCTTTGCCAGTCTGACACTTGGAAGGCAGAAAAGAATATAGAATGAAACATGAAGCAGGAGCCAATCACTGATTTTGTTACAGATATTCTCAAAGTACCAACATCTAGCGCAACCAATATTCGGTAGACATATAACATATTACTTGCTGAGTGGCAAGTAATGTAGCAGGAGACAATAAAACCCAGAGAATAACTAGCCCCTGGATTTTGATACACACGTGCAATCATTAATTTCGCATCAAATACTAGTTCTGGCAATATCTTCGTTGTTGCCAAAACGAAATTATATTCTGATGCATAATATAAAACCTAGTTTCCCGCCATGACTAGTTTTTGAGGAGGCCAAAAAATAGGATGAACAGGAGGCAACCCAGATAGACAGAAGAACATCCCGAAGCTGCAAAACTGAAAGGAGATGCAGATTGCTGTAAGTTTTAGCACAATAGGCTAATGGGGCAACAGACAGCCATGCTGTTAAGTTTTCGTTATTGAATAATTCCGCTCTCCCGGTAGCCAATAAAACAGATGTTGTGTATTCATTAATAATCAAGTCGTAGTGGGTTTTTAGGCTGGACCTCAACGAGCACCTTAAACATCTTAACACCGCACTTTGTGTAACTAGCCTGATGAAAAGAGAAGTGCATCATCAGCAAATTGCAGATGCAAGTTGAATGTTTTTACTTCCTACCAAGAAGCCATCAACCAGTCCCACCCCAGGTTCCCTATTACAAACGGAGTCAATGATCTGACCCATAAAAGAAAGATCAAATGTAAGATGGAGTTTCCCTGTCTTAACCCTGTAGAGCTTCTAAAAGATCCACATGTTTCCCATTAGGGTAGAAATACAGCTCATAATCCATCCTATCCACATCTGGTTAAAATCCTTCAGACCAATCAAAAATGCAACACCAGCTTATCCTTATCATAAGAATTCTCAAAATGAAGCCTTACAACAATCCCTTGTTTCTTATGGATTTTTTATAGTGACGGGTTTCACAGGCAGCCATAAAGTTATCCAAAACATATCTTCCTTTAATGAAAGCTGACTGATCAATCCCCTCAATCACTTTCTCCAATCTATATGGCCTCAATCTCGTGATAATATTGTGACATCCATTACTAATGGCTCTGAATTAAGACACTTTTTCTGCTCCCTCATTTTCACAATCAGTACAGGATGAGTAGAATTTAAAATCTGCCTTCAAATTCTTTGACAACCCTCATCAATCATCATTATAATGTCCCAAAATGCTGGTAAAAGCCCAAGAAACCATCACGGCATGGTGATCCATTAGTGTTCATAGTAAACAGCCTGCATCGCTTCCTCCCCCTCGAAGGGAGAGATCAACAACTCAGCTTCTACATTATCTATCTGAGGCAGTAACGTGGTCTCCATTTAATCTATTCCTTAAACAGAGTTTCAAAGTACTTGATAAATTCCTGTTAACTTTCAGATCTGTCATCTATCAATTCTCAAAATTCTCTTTCTGGTATAAGCAACCATAAGGGACGTGGGACGGCTTATCACACATGCCCTTACATTAGCCAAACATTGGAGCAGCAATGAACATCAAAGGTTGCCGCATTCACTCACACGTTCACCGAAGTAACAGGAAAATAAATACGCAATATAACAAGAAACTACTCAAACAAGCCGTCCCTCGCAGCAAAGAAGCGCTACAAATCGAAGGTAGTAAGAACTACTGATAGCCTAGGGCCACAGTTACACTCTCAAATATTGCATTCTTGGCGCAACGGGTGGGCTCTCACATCACACATTCAGCAGTGAATTTTTTAAGTATTTTTAAATGGGCTAAATGATGCGGGACAAGAAGGGGGAAAGAGGTCGAGAGGGAGAGGAGAGAGGGTCGTCGGAGAAAGGGGGAGGAAGGGAGGTGGGCCGGAATCCACCGGAGGAGGGGGGGAGAAAGGGAACAGGGGCACACCCCTCAAGGAGCAGACACTAAGCCATTTTCTTTTTCTTCAAACATTCATTTGCCCAAACGTGGGGGGGTTACATATATTTAAAGACCCACATGGCCCTTCTCACCTACCAAGGGGCCAAAAGACCAAAATACCCCTTTCTAAATACATAAAATTTTAAAAGAGAAAATTACATCAAGTAGGCCTCTAATGGGCCAAACAAAATAAACAAATGGCCCAAGGATCCTTTGGTGTAGTTTTTTTATTCCCATCATTCTCCCCCGGTTCGAAAATACTCGTCCTCGAGTTTTGAAATGAAGTAGTATCCACAGGGAGATGAGGAAAGAAGCGAATCCAGCTGATATCATGAAAACCTCTAGGACCAATGTGTAGAGAAGAATCGCGCTGCTAAATGGGTAGTGCGCCTCAATATCGCTCCAAATGTGATCGAAGTCATACAGACTGGTAGCATCCACAATGGGCTTCGACTGGTCGACCACAATCTCCTTTATCCTTGGCTCATGTTTCTCTACAGGGACGTCTTCATCTGCTTCAGACAACTCTGATTCAATCTGTCTATAGTACTCATCTTCTAGTGCGGGATCAGCTACATAATGTATCTCTTTCATTTGTTCTTCATACTCCTCAATCAGCGTCGGGTCGGCCACATAATGCACTTCTTTAGGTCGTTCTTCATTCTCATCCTCACGTGCTGGGTCAACCTTGTAAACAACCCTCTGTAGAGTAGCAGTAAACATGTCGAAGATGTCGTGTAATTGGTGAAAGTCATTTTTGAAAGCTACCCAATCAGGATCTTCAGACAATCTCCAATAGGGACTCGGGTAGTCGGTAGTCATCATTGAAAGTGTCGATAACGTTCATGAAAGACTTGCAGAGATGGCACGTAAAACGATGCTTGTCGTCGATGTCAACACACTGATCGAGTTGGCGTCGCTGCGAGGAAGACACCGGCGCAAACGGCACGAAAAATGAAACACAGATGAGACAGGTGTGTTGGCAGTGCGATAACAACCTTAATGCACCTCCGTGCACTGTAGCGGACCAGATGTGGTGGGGGGAGGGGGGTGGGGGGCGCCAAACCGGTTGACTCGGTCCATTTAAAGTGGCTGGAAGTTTCTTCTCCCCCCCTCTTTTCTCCCAGCCCTTGCGCAGGGAGAAGCCAGAGAGGGAGAGGGAAGGGCAGCGGCGGTTGCGATGGCGGGGAAGGGCGGCTGCTGGCGGGCCCGACGGCGACGACGACTGCAGTGGACGGCGGGTCCGGCGACGACGGAGGCTTCAGCCGCTGCAGGAGCAGAGGGAAGCACAGCGCGGCGACTGCGATGGCGGGGACTGTCGGGCAGACAGCAGCGGCGGCGACCGCGGTGGCGACGTCTCCTCTCTCCTCCTCATCTTCTTCTACTTCCTCTTCTTCTGTTTCTTCCAGCGATGGGGTTGGGCCTGAGGGGGTCGCGAGGGAGAGAACAGAGAAGGGAGAGCGTGACGCGGGGGAGAAGGCAAAGCAGGGGGGAGGTGGCTCTGCACAAGGGTCTCAAGAGAGGGGGGTGTCACGGATGGGGGTGAGGTCTACGCAGGGGGGGTGAGGAAGCTGGGTTGGTGTGATGGGGGGTCACATGGCTCAAAAGAAGTGAAAGAGGAGTTCTAGGAGAGAGAGAAAGAGAGATGAGAAAGATAGAGAGCTGAGAGCGGCAAGGGGGAGCAAACGGCAGCAGACAGTCGGCAAGGGACCGAGGTTTGCTCTGATACCAATTTGATGCGGGATAAGAAGGGGGAAAGAGGTCAAGAGGGAGAGAAGGAGAGAGGGTCGTCGGAGAAAGGGGGAGGAAGGGAGGTGGGCCAGAATCCACTGGAGGAGGGGGAGGGAGAAAGGGAACAGGGGCGCACCCCTCAAGGAGCAGACACTAAGCCATTTTTTTTTTCTTCAAACATTCATTGCCCAAACGTGGGGGGGTTATATGTATTTAAAGACCCACATGGCCCTTCTCTCCTACCAAGGGCCCAAAAGACCAAAATACCCCTTTCTAAATACATACAATTTTAAAAGAGAAAATTACATCAAGTAGGACTCTAATGGGCCAAACAAAGTAAACAAATGGCCCAAGGATCCTTTGGTGTAGTTTTTTGATTCCCATCACTAAACATCCTAACTCACACATGCACGGGAACATATTAAACATATATTAACAAACAAGGTGGGACAAATCTGTAGCTACTTACTGACCCGCTGAAGAGCGGAGACACACACCGAGCGTGGGGGTAGGCGACATGAGAAAGCGTCCGCAAGTCTTGATGGCTTCCAAAGACAAGCCAGCAAACTCGACGACCACCAGACCACGTGGCGCACACGTGGAGGTGAGATAGTAAGTCGCCTCGAGCACCGACGAGGGGGAGTCCTTGGGAGCCGGGGCTGATTGTAATCGTGTGGGAGCACCAGCAAGTACAAGTAAACACAGACAGAATTGTCGGCATCCTTGAATCCCGACAAGCTCATCCAGTGATCGATCTGATGGCCAAACGACACGACGGCGCTACAGAGGTCAGTTGATGGCGTCAGCCAGTCGTCCCACGAACCCGCATGTGTGCACTACTAGTTGGCCCGCGGATAGGGAGACGTCTGTCAAGTGCAGTCGAAGCAGACACGCAGGAAGGGGAAGGACCCCGCACGTGGGTGCAGTGTGATCAACACGGGGACCCGCAGGGGGTTAGCCAGGCTTTCCTCTGGCACGGGCGACGAGGAGCGGACCCCCGGCGACAAGGCGAGGCACTCGTGGGCGTTGTGGTCGGCGCAAGGCGCTCGTGGGTGTCGAGCGGTCGCGGCGGTCTTGCAGACGATCACGGCAGAAGCTCGCGGGTGCTCCAGCAGTGGGGTTCACGGAGCACACCACAGAGAGGGGGAGATAGAGAGAGAGTCATGAGGGACTGAGGGAGAAAGTTCCGAGAGGGAGAGAGAGAACAGAGCAATGGAGAGAGAGATTTCTGCAACGCGTAATGGAGAGAGATTTCTACAAGGGGCGGTAGGGTTTCTCACCCTCCCTTCACAGGATCCCCATGCACAGAGCTTCTACAATGCGTAAATCATCCACCTTCCTCAAACAACGTTTTCTTTCTTTCTATTCATGCATCATTCTCTAAAAGAGATGTACAGATACATATATAAGGAGCCATTATAAAAACCCAAAGACAACCTTATAAAAACCAAAATAGCCCCATGTAGTCAAAAAATACCCACGATCGTGCAGAAAATATAAGAAAATATAAAGGCTACAGAATGGGCCAGCCCACATCAAACAAAACACAAAACAAATGCCATGATGTCTCAAGGGTCGTCTAACGTCTGGTCGAGCCACAAGGAGATCGACTGAGTTGTCCAACGATGGCGGTAGACCAAAGCTGGATCGAACCGACTACGCGCACGCGTGTCCTCAACAATCCTCCTTGGCTTGGAGGAACTTGACCCCGTCGAGTAAGGATCTCGGCCACTCTGGTACCTCTCCAACAAATTTGGGTCTAGGCGCTGAAGCTCCTCGAGTGTAACCTACGTATCCTCAGTCGGCGGCCTCTCTCTAACGAACCAAGCAGCGTTGATAAGCTCCATCCCTAGATATAATAATCTGTTCGTCTAGTATATGATCAATCTGCTCTCGCCGTGCAACATGAGGGGTTAGCGGTGGATACTCAAGTGTAGGATCGCTCGCAAGGGAAAGAGAAGGCTCGAACGGATCACTGAGTATCACTGTCGGGTCCCGATAAGCCACCAAATCAGTAACATTGAATGTGAAACTAATACCATAATTTAGTGGTAGTTCAACATACACATTCAATCCAATCTGCTTCAATACTTTGAATGGGCCAACTCCCCGAACCTGCAATTTCTTCATGACTCCAGAAGGTAAGTGTTCAGGTCTGACCCTGATCATTACGTAGTTACCTTCCTAGAACTCCTGTTATCGTCAGTGTGCATCTGCCAACCTTTTATAATGTTCACTGTTGTTCTCAATATGATGACGAATGCTTTCATGCAGACTCCTAATATGCTCGGCTAAAGACTCAACAGACTTTGACACGCGAGCTTGAATGGGTAAAGGAATCAAGTCTAAGGATCCCCTAGGCCTATAACCAGTAACAATCTGAAATGAATTTTTACCCTAGACCTATTGACTGAATTATTGTATGCACTCTCACTAGACAGCGCAACAGAACACCCAGACTTCTATTGACTACTTCGGTCTAACCGTCGGTCTGGAGATGGTAAGCGGTGGAGAACTTGAGCTTGGTGTCTAATAGATGCCACAAGGTTTTCTAGAAATAGCTGACCAAACGTACATCCTTGTCAGAGACAATGGTCTTGGGTAACCCATGCAAATGCACAACCTCCTCAAAGAATAACTGAGCTACTCGAGAAGCATCAGAGGTTTTCAACATGGAATAAAATGGGTCATCTTGGAAAACCTATCAACGACCATGACAGAGTCATTTTTACGGACCGTTCGTGGCAACCCCAAAAACAAAGTCCATACTAACATCTTGCCACAGACGATCAGGGATGGAGAGTGGAGTATACAAACTAGTATTCTACCTTTTCTGCTTCGTCACAACGCATGTACGACATTAGGCTACAATACGCGCCACATCTTGCTTCAAACTGGGCCAAAAGAAGTGACGCGCAACTAATTCGATGGTTTTATTTCGGCTAAAGTGGCCAGCTAGGCCCCCAAGCATGAAGCTCCCAAATCAAAAATTTGCGGATCTCCACAAGACATAGTCTATCCTCGCGGAATAAATAACCCTCCAGAAGGATATAATCTGGATGCTCTCTGGAGGGTCTAGATTGTAAAGCGGTGTAAATTAGACCAAAATCGAGGCAATCGGAATACTCCTCACAGAGCCTCTCGAATCTCATAACCTTTGTGCCAACCAAAGATAGGAGAAAAGAGCGACGACTCAACACGTCAGCGACGCAGTTCTCCACACCCGCCTTTTGTTTAAGGACGAAGGTGTAGGCCTGAAGGAACTCAACCCACCGACTATGTCTTGGGTTAAGTTTCTTTTGAGCGTGAAGAAACCTGAGGGCCACATGAGCTGAATATAACACAAATTCTTGCGGTAGCAAATAGTGTCTCCAATACCTCAAGACTTGCACTACTACATAAAATTCTTTGTCGTAGGTAGAGTACCTCAACTTAGTGGTCATTCAACTTCTTACTAAAGAATGCAATGGAATGGCCTTCTTGACTTAAAACTCCTCCTATGCCGACTCCCGAAGCGTCATAGGAGACTTCAAATACTTTCGAAAGGTCGGGTAATCGAAGGATAGGAGCCTGGGTCATGCATTCCTTGATCTTACAGAAGGCCTTAGTAGCAGCTTTTGACCATCCAAAGGCCCCTTTGCAAATGCAATCAATGATTGGAGTCGTGATGGTGTTGAATTCGCAGATGAAACGGCGATAAAATGTTGCCAAACCATGAAAGTTGCGCACATCGTGCACCGACTACGACTCAGACCACTTTGTGATCGCCTTAATCTTTTTCGGATCAACGAAGACACCTTCACAAGAAACAATGAACCCTAAGAAGATTATCCGATCTATCATAAAGGTACACTTCTTGAGGTTCCCGTACAAGCTCTCTCGTCGCAGTACAAGACATACTTGGTGAAGGTGGTCCAAGTTGTCACCCATGAAGCGGCTGAAAAAAAGGATGTCATCGAAATATACGACCAAAAACTCCCCAATGAACAACCTCAATACCTGGGTCATTAACCGCATGAAGGTGCTTGGGGCATTGGATCAAGGATGGCAGAGTCGGGTCGGGTGGCTGGGTCGGCCCCAGCCGATCCCGATCCCGACCCCGAGTCGAGCCGGAGTCGGGCTGAGTCAGGCAGTGGACTTTGCAAACCTAGTCCCGTGGGTGGGTGGGTGTCCCCCCCCCCCAAGTCGGGTCGGCATGAGCCGATTCCGATCCGAGTCGGCCGACTCTGCCATCCATGCATTGGATAGCCCAAAAGGCATGACTAACCATTCGTATAGCCCATCCTTCGTCTAAAAAGTTGTCTTCCACTCATCTCCAGGCTGGACCTTGACTTGATGATAGCTACTCTTTAAGTCTATCTTCAAGAATATCGAGCCACCCGCCATCATGTCCAGCATGTCGTCTAAGCGGGGAATTGGAAAATGATACTTTACTGTGATGCAGTTGATGGCCCTTCTGTCCACACACATCCTCCAAGTATCGTCCTTCTTTGGAGCCAGAAGCGCGGGAACAACACATGGGCTTAGACTTTCCCTAATATAACCCTTCCTCACGAGCTCTACAATTTGCCTTCGTAATTCCGCAAATTCAACAGGGCTCATGCGGAAATGTGCCAAGTTAGGCAAAGTGGATCCCAGAACCAGATCTATAGCGTGTTAGATGTCACGCATAGGGGGTAAACCATTGGAAAGGCCATCAGGGAAAACATCCTTGAACTCCTCGAGGAGAGAGATGACCTCTGGAGAGTGTTTACCAAGAACCTCACTCTCGGTGGGCCTAACCATAATAGCACAGATATGTTCGAACTGCTCAAGCTCCTAATCAAATTCATGTACACTGATCAATTGAAGGGTCACGGTGGGTGAAGCACCAAGAATAGAAGTTGTAACTGCATAGGTGCTCTAAGGTTGGGTGATACCTCCAAAGATAGGATCAGTGCTCGATTGGGGTGGGTCTAGGACGGGGATGAGTGTTGGACGAACTAGTGCCTTTCAGGAGGGGAGAGCTAGAAGGAGGGGCACTAGAGGTCACAGGGGCCTGAGAGCTAGATGGCCCAGAGGTGGTAGACCTCGAATGGGTAGGGGCACTGGGCGTGGTGGTCCCTTGCGGAACCGAGGGTAGGGGACAAGAAGGCTGAAGCTTAATACGTACGCCACTGTGGGAAAACTTCCAGATATTGAACCGGCCAAAAAGGGTGGCGTCCACATCGTAAATCTATAGCCTGCCCAGAATGATACTCCCCACTTCCATTGGTAAAACATCGCACCAAACCTTCTCTACGTTACAGAGGAAAAAAGATCAGAAGATGACACATTGTCCGAATAGGAATGGAGTTGTTCACCCAAGATACGCGATAGGGTCGGGGTGGTCAACCCGAGATCTGAGATAGCCTAAGGGGAAAGGGCATTGATATAACTCCCACTATCAATAATGACTTTACACCTTGCCATCCCAACGAAAAAAGGTGTGAAAGATGGAAGTACGGGGCCAATCATCACAATCCCAAGGTTGCGCCAGGTTGCAGCGAACCACTCCAAGCTTGCCCCCATCCAGAAGGTCCTTAATATACTCATCCGGGAGAGGCTTGTCTTGAACGTAACCGACTCTTCCCTCCTCTAATTGATACTCCTCAAACATGTCAACCCCAACCTCGCAAGTCACGCATTGTTTAACAAGTGGAGCATCCTCAGAAAGTGTCAGCCACTGCAAGAGTTTTAGAAGGCATTGGGCTGCAAATGGCCAACCCCCTGGCATTTATGGCATTAATCACGAGAACCAACACCCCGAGATGACTCCCCCAAGATCGAGGACTTTCCCTTATCCTCCCGCCTGAAAGAAGGGGCGCCCAGTGGGGGGCAGGCGGAAGGTACTAGCAAGGCAATCGTAGTGCCCCTTGAGGAGGAAATCAGGGTCGAGGTGGCGGATCCTGTCGGGTAGGCTCCCCAAGTCTAACCCCTAGCCCCTTTTGATGAACTCCAGAAGCAATGCGCAGGTCAGCCGAATGAGGATATGTCGGCCTAATCTGAGAGAATGCGTCTATCCCAAACTTAAACTGCTCCATCTCACGCACGACCTGATACACATGCTCGATGGTTGTCATGTGCTGGCGAAACAATTCCTGTTGATAAATACGATGAAGACCCTTTCAAAATCGGAAGAGGGTTATTGCACCCTCCTCAAGGGCCCCACATTCCATCAAGTACTTGTCAAATTTAGTAATGTATTCGGAAACAGAACGAGTTCCTAAGTAAGGTCTTGCCACCGATCAATGAGGCGATGTCAACAAGTCGCAGGAAGGTACTTTTCACAAAGCTTCATCTTCAAATCTTCCCACGACTCAATGGGATCCTACCCTCGCTTCTCGAGAAGGCCTCGACATTCAACCAATAAGTCTAAAAGCCTGACCAGTCAACTTTCATCATGGCAAAATGTGCACGACGAGCATCAGACAAGCGCATCTAGTCAAAATAGCGGTTCATGCTTGCTTCCTAATCAAGATAGACTTTTGGGTCCAAAAACCCATCGAAAGTGGGAGCGTCGGCACGAACAGCTCTATGATCATCTTGATCCCCTTGAAAAGGGTGGGTCTCCATACGTCATTAAAATCCTCTCGACCGTCTAGATATCTCAGGTACCAGTATCGCCTTTGCTCAAACCGGGGATCACCACGCTCATCCAGATCTCTAGGGTATCGATACCTCCTGTGTTCATACCCAAAGTCATCTTGACCTCTTGGATAACGGTCTCTCCTCGAGTCATACCCCAAATCCACCTGACCACCATGGTCAATTTGCCCAACCTGACCCCTCGGATAATGCTCAGGTCTCCGATCACCCTCCTAATCATGGTCGAACTGTCAGTCAAGTCCTCCCAATCATGGTCGAACTGTCAGTCAAGTCTTCCCTGTGGGTGGACAACTGGCCTATGGATGTCCTCATCTTCCTCTAAAGGGTCATACCCAAAGTCATCTTCCACTTCTGGCGGAACAACAACTCGGTTGGCTCTAGGGGGAATCATTGGGGCAGGTGGACGTGCAGGGTCGGGAATTGAGGCCGGAGGGATCCCCTCCAAGGCATTTAAAAGGATTGTCATCCCCTAGATAGTACAACCTAACTCAGTAATTTTGTCCTCCAGACGACGCTCCATCTAATCCATATGGTGGATAAGTTGTTCCAACGTTTGCGCCACATCAGACGCCACTAGGGAGCCCGTGCAAGAGCCGGTCATTGGTGCTGAGATGTGGTACTCAACACCACTACTGGTGGACAGGAACTACAAAACTCTCCATATAATGCAACTCAACAAGAAGGACTTGATGCATATGAATGAACGACACAACAGACGCATGGAAATATGTCCTAGACAATCTAACCTTATGCTCTGATACCAAAACTGACGACAACTTATCACACATGCCCTTACATTAGCCAAACGTTGGATCAGCAATGAACAACAAAGGTTGTAGCATTCATTCGCACGTTCATAGAAGTAACAGGAAAATAAATACGCAATATAACAAGAAACTACTCGAACAAGCCATCCCTCGCAATAAAGAAGCGCTACGGATCGAAGGTAGTGAGAACTACCGATAGCCTAGGGCCGCAATTTCACGCTCAAATATTGCATTCTTAGCGCAACGAGTGGGCTCTCACATCACACATTCGGCAATGAATTTTTTAAGCATTTTTAAACGGGATAAACATCCTAACTCACACATGCATGGGAGCAGATTTAAACATATATTAACAAGCTAGGTGGGACAAGTCTATAGCTACTTACTGACCCGCTGAAAAGCGGGGACACGCATCGGGAGTGGGGGTAGGCGACATGGGAAGGCGTCTGCTAGCCTCGGTGGCTTCCAACGACAAGCCAGCAAACTCGACGACCACCGGATCCACGTGGAGGTGAGATAGCAGGTCGCCTCGGGCACCGGCGAGGGGGAGTCCTTGGGCACCGGGGCTGATTGTACTCTTGTGGGAGCACTGGCAGGTACAAGTAACACTAACAGAATTGTCGGCGTCTTCAAATCTTGGCAGGCTCATCTGGTGATCAGTCTTATGGCCAGATAGCACGACGACGCTGCAGAGGTCGGTTGATGGCGCCCATCAGTCGTCCCACGAACCCACGTATGTGCACTGCTGGTGGCTCACGGACAGGGAGGCGTCTGTCGTCGAGCGCAGTCGAAGCGAACCCGCGGGAAGGGGAAGGACCCCACGTGTGGGTGCGGCACGGTCAACACGGGGACCCTCAGGAGGTCAGCCAGGCTCCACCCTGGCACAGGCAATGAGGAGCGGACCTGCGGCGACAGGGCAGGTCGCTCGTGGGTGTCGTGGCCGGTGCAGGGCGCTCGCAGGTGTCGGGAGGTTGCGGCGGGCTCACAGTCGATCGTGTCGGAGGCTCGCAGGTGCTTCGACGGTGGGGTTCACGGAGCGCACCACAACAAGGGGGGGGGGAGAGAAAGTCACGAGGGATCGAGAGAGAAGGTTTCGAGAGGGAGAGAGAGAACAACGTGATGGAGAGAGAGAGATTTCTGGGAGGGAGAGGAGGAAGAACAGGGGCTGAAAGAGAGAGGGAAGAACAGGGGCAGTGGAGTTTCTCACCCTCCCTTCACAGGATCCCCATACACAGAGCTTCTGCAATGCACAAACTGTCCAAATTCCTCAAACAACATTTTCTTTCTTTCTATTCATGCATCATCCTCTAAAAGAGGTGTACATATACATGTATAAGGAGCAACTATGAAAACCCGAAAGACAAACCTTATAAAGACCAAAATACCCCCCCCCCTGTAGTCAGAAAATACCCAAAATCGCACAGAAAATATAAGAAAATATACAGGCTACAGAATGGGCCCTAAATGGGCCAGCCCACTTTATAACTAAATTTCATCAATTATTTGCAAAAGCTCTTGCCTGAAGACTTGCTTGAACAAGTTCCTGTTTGCTCCAAGCTTTCATGCATTCCCTGATCTAATTGAGTTTTCTGGAGGATCCTACATGGGCACCCTCTGAGGAGGAGGCTTGGCTCCACCTTTTCGCCACCTTACCTTCGAAGCCTCCACTCTTGAACCATGATAACTAAAATACGAACAGTCTCTTACTAGTATAAAAGAATTGTATAGACCAAATAGTAACTAGAGATATCTTCTTAGATCATAGACATTAAGCTCTAATGCTCTGCTTATCCTACAGAATTGGTGATGGATTTCTAGATTCTGGTCAAGATTATTGACAGTTTGTTTACTTATCAAGGTAACTTAGAAAATTTATTCAAGAAATTAGGTCATTATCCAGAGGAATGAATGCAAAAATAACTCACACAGTCATGCTGCATGAAGGGAGCCATCAAGTAAATAACAAATTGGTTAAGCATTGTTGCACATCTTCTCTTTCCAATGATAAAATGGTCAGACACACCTGAGGAACGACATTCAGGTTGGACATATCACACTCTTGGGAAGACCCATAGAAAAAACACACACCTCTCAAGGAACTATTATTTAATTTATATAGGATGATGGTTTTACTTTCAAAAAAATCAGCAACCTATGATTCAGTTGGAACACCAAACACATCAGGACATGACTTCCTTCACAAACCTGTCTGAAGATGAAGTTGTAGAGTTCTTGGAGTCAAGTTCCTCTAATAGGATATACCAACATTAAGCCAGCAATGCCAGACAATAGAAAATGGATATAGGATCTGGCGGCATCTTCTCAATGTCAAAGGTGCTGTTAGAGGCACAGCCTGTGGCCCAGTAGGGTGGTAGAAGCATATCAGGAGCAAGTTGAAATCCAAATGTTTCCATGGGAAGTGGCTTGGAGAAGACTTCCAACCTCTAGAGATTGATAGATCTAAAGTTTAAAATTAGAAAGAATTGTATCTTTTATGGCTATTACAGGGAAGATGTTGATCACCTATTCTTCAAATATGGGATTATCGAAACAGTTTGGAAGATTTCTTTTTCAAAGAAGTGGAAGGGCAATGGATGGGAAAACCTAGTCATTTAACACTATTAGGATTAGGAGGACCTGAAGCAAGTCAAACAAAGAAGGTGACCTACAATCCACATTTGCTAGCCTTGCTTAGAGCCATATGGGGATATTATAACCACAGGAACTTCGGGAAGTAATTTTCTAACCCAGCAGAGGGTATTAAAGAATGTATTAACTTTCTTAAAAAAGGACCTTTTCCACAGCTAATGTCTGGGCCAGGGACTGAATTGCTTTCAGAAGACTTTACTCGTGACTCATGGAAGAAAGGTATTATTCTGAGTTGTTTGGGGCTTTGGGTGGGTGGGAGGATTTGCCCTATCATCTTGGTAGAGAATTTACCTTTCCCCTTTATTTTCCATCCTTCATACTAAGTTTCTTTTCTTTCAATGAAATGCAGCCTCTAAGCCACCTTACAAAAAGATAAAACGGGAGTAAGATTCTCTCAACTTCCCTCTCCAAGGTTGTATTTAGAGAGAAAGAGAGGAGGTATGAGGTACTCCATGACCATGCAAGATGAATCGACCCCATCCCTCATCTAGAAGATCGATTGAAAGCCAAAATTGTACGACTCTAAGGGGTTGTTTGGATGCACATCACAAACACATTTAGGTTTACCTTAAACCAGTTTTATAGTGAAACATTAGTTTGGATAATTAAAAATGAAGTTATCATATACTTACTAGAGTTCATCATAAACTCAAAATTCCTCCATAAACGTGTTTTTGGTGAAGACTCTGTCTGTAAACATAATATGGCATAAACTCACTCGTGTTTAAGAAAAACTCCAAACATAAGTTAATAGAAAATGTGTTTACAATAAACATGTTTATTGTAAATGTATTTATGATAAACCTATCCGTGTTTTTCATAAGTGATATCCAAACAGGCCCTAAGAAAGGCATTGTACAAACTTTTCCCAAAGCAAAGAACGTTAAGCAGAAATCATGTGTGGCACTGCACTTAGCTGTATTATAAAAATGTTGAAATTCATGGGAAGTAACCTTCAAGTGCAAGATTCAAAGAAGTTTGCAAGCATGCATCCGCTTTTAGTATGCTTTTTCACTAGAACCAAGACTTCAGTCCTAAGATTTTAAGTTCGTTTGCTGTTTAGCATATGGTATGATTACTCAAGAATTGATTTCATGACTCTTTTCCCAGTACTTAGCATTGGGTCCCGTAACAAGAAGCTGAATTGCATCCTGGAATTTCACATTTACTAGGCCAGGAACAATCAGAAAAAGGAAGCAAAATAAAGTGACAGAAGATACCAGATTGCCATCAGCTAACTGGCAACATTAATTTTTCTACATAAACACTCATTGAAAAAAAAAGTGTAATAAATTGTGCTAAGAAGAACATATTCTTCTCCTATTCGTCTCTCTCTAAATCCGATCCTCGTATAGATCAAACACGGCATGATATCTAGATGAACACTATAAAAATGAAATTTAATGGGGAGCTCGTCAATGCAAAAGGATTACCTTGGTAGAGCCTAGAATTCTAATGAATTGAGCCATTTGTCATAATAGACACAGTTCTTCGGGGATATTATCCCGTCCGGCGTGCACTCGGCGATCCTGGGGCAGACTCCACAAGGTATTGACGCAAAAGCTCCCACCCTCGTCCGCCCCCCTCCATCCCTCGGGCACCGATAGCATTTTTTCCCCGGCGGTATCCCCGCGAAGGCGAAGTCCCCCTTCCCGGTGCTCGTCACCTCCACCACTTCCCCGTCGAGCACCAGAGCCCCCATGATCTCCCCTATCTGCTGAACGCTGCACTCCATCTTGAACACCCCCGACTCGCGGACGGAAGCCGCGACCAACTCGGTAGTTATGAGCCCGCCGGGCGCGGCCTCGATGGCGCGGCGGCAGAACCGGCGAAGCACGCCGATGAACTCGACGTCGAGGGAGCCCTCGGCGTACCAGGAACCGCCGGAGATCTCCTTGCTGGGCTCGAACTCGAAGGCCATGACCATCTTGCGGCCGCGGTTGCGGTAGTTAACGACGTCCTTGGTGAGGGACTTGGAATGGAGGGCCCGGATGGCCTTGGTGACGACGGAGGGGGGGAGGCCCGTCTCCGTCTTCAGGTCGGCCGTCCACATCCCCATGTCCCCCTTCTTCCAGATGGCATCGTATACCTTTCTCTCGTTCTCCGACAGGTGCGCCAGCCGCGGGTCCCGAGAGCCGCCCGCCGCGCCCGTCCCCGACGCCGGGGCAGACTGGGGCCCCGCCCGCGGGCGCTTCGCTGCAGGTACCGGAGCCGCCGGCGCTGCGGCCGGTCGTCGGCCCATTTCGCCCCTCTTCCTCCTCGCTCTCCGCACAGGGTTTTTTCACTGCTACTACGACACTATCTTTTCTAATGTATAAAACCCTGTGAGAGAGTGCTGCAGAGAGGGAAAGAACAAGTAAATAATAAATTATAAATACCGTGTCAAATTGGAAGCATATTTGGATTGGAAACGGAATTTGAAATTTTGATATTTTGATTCGATTTTAATAAAAATTAATAATTTTAAAATTAAAAATAATATCAATAGTTTGTTGAAATAGAAAATTTTGATAAATTATCTAAATCAGAATTACTTATTTCGAAATCAATTTTCAAATTTTGATTAGATTAATAATAAAAATAATAAAAGAAAAAAATGTAATAATATAGAAATAACTTTAAAAAAAACTCAAAATGTTACAACTCAAAAAACTCAAAATCTGTCTGTAGCCCTCCTCACTCCTCAGTGCATAAAACTCACATAATAATATTGATAACAAGAAAAATAAATAATCCAATAAAATTTCAAATTTGATTTCAATTAATCAATTATCTCAAAATTATTAGAATCGAAATCACAACTCGAAATTACTTATCGAAATCTGTGTTTTCGAGTTCGATTTAATATCGTTTGCAGCCTTAAAACGTAGTCAAGGAGGAATAAAATATCATTCAAATATTTTAAATTAAACGCATTTTGTTTTGTACCAAGGTGGCATATTTTCTTGTCTCTTTTTTTAAATTAAATTAAATAGTAGTAAAATTAAGTTCTATTTGATACTCTCAATTTTAATGGGATAAGACTCTGATGATAATAATGATAATGCTCTCCTCTTGTAAAAAAAAAAATGATGATGATGATGTTCTCAAAAGAGAGAGTACCCAACTTAAATAATTCAAATTTGTCGATTGATCTCAAATCAAATGAGTAAAAACAAATGTAACAAAAATAGTGTCATTATTTCTCAAAAGATGTTTGTTATCTTGTGCCTACATGAGATTTCTAAATTTCTTCGAGTTCACAAGTCAATACTACATTTGCAAAATCATGAAAATTCTAAATATCATAAAGTGTCAAAGTTTTAATCTATTAAGTTCCTCTTATCTACTTATTTTCATCGATTATACATCTTGTTGAGATGTCTATAAATTTCTAAGTACTTTACACAAACATAATATCGATTAAGTGACCATGAAATTTTATTAAGATATCACTATAATGGAGATAAAAAAATTTATAAGTCTTGCGTACTAGATAGCACATTTCAATAATTGATTATATGTTTTCACTATCTGCTTTGTTAATTAATTAAGTATTCATGGTAACGACATCCTTCTTATAGCTTTTTATTGAGACAATCGATTATGTCGCTATGATAATCAATTATGTTTCATGCTGAGTTTCATGTCGAATTTTTTCCCACGTATGGTGGTCAAGTATTGATCCTTTTCCAACACAAACCTACACTAAAAAAGAATCAATTATGTTTTCTCGATAATCATTTGTCTAAGAGAACTAAATAAATTTTCTTAGTACCACACAATAATCGAATTAATTGACTATCCTTCACACTATGAAAGGCTTCGAAACTTGTCTAAGTTCTCATTCAATTAATTGATTATGTTTTGTCCAATGCATTCAATAATCAATTAAGTTTGTTGTATGTGGTTGAAGCACTAAAATATTTCTAAGTATATAAGACTACAACAAGATAATCGATTATGTTGTCTATGAATTGATTATATTTTTATTAAAGGAGAATTTGTCTTATGGATTTACTTAGGTAATCGATCATATTTTCACGATATACTTTTTGATAATTTGTCATGCCTCATCGAGAAATATGGGGACATATATATATATATTATATATATATATATATTGTGTGTGTGTGTGTGTGTGTGTGTGTGTGTGTGTGTGTGTATCAATCAGTCATATAATTCAGAGCAAACTAAGACAACATAACAAATAATATTAAACTATTGATTTTATTGATAACAATTTACTAAGTCCATTACATTCACTAATTCAAAGCCACATCATAGGGCCTAGCATGACACTTACATTGGAATAAACTAAAAGCAACTCTACTTATACTAAATTTTACTAAGACACTAAGGTAACTCCATGACGCTTCTACAATTGATTAGTCGCTTTTCACTCTTCACCATTCCCGTTGTTGTGTTTTTCATTATCTAACTCACCTAAAAAATATTGAAAATAGTTGGATGAGTGAGAAGCTCAGTAGGATTTACATCTCATAGTCATACAATAATTTACATAATTAATATTTTTACATGTAAGATGAATATACAAAGATATCAATGTATCAAGTAGGAGTACGTCAAGAACAAGAATAGAACTTAACTAGAGTCAAGAATAAGGTCAAGTTTACTGGATTCAAATGATCTTAACATCATAACAAGTTTAGCAACAAGAGATATCAAATGATCACATGGAGTGGCCATGTATCATTACATACCATATCATATCACACATATCAGAACTTATAAGACCTATTTTATCGGTACAATGTCGAACACCACAAGTCAAATATTCCTGCAGTTACGAGTATTTCAGGTGATTTTCTCAGGATTAGACTGGGCCCTCTTGCACAGGCATTATTATAAAACATATGTTTTCATACTTTTGCAAAGATTGGACTAAAGTCCCTTATAAAATAAGTCATATACATGCTTTGAAAATATTTTCATACATATGCCGAGAGTTCCAAGGAATAAGCTCAAATAAGTACGACATACACAAATTAAGATATAAGAAATAGCAAAAGAGAAGGGGTTCAATAAGACAAACGTACAACAATCAAGTTCATCTATGAACAGGCACAAAAAGGGAGTCCAACCAACACCACTCTTGCGGACCACACTGCCGCAGGCCCATGTCTGGCACCTTTAGGGACTCCAGCTGAGCTCTCTAAAGTGAAGCACTAGAAAACAGGACTAGCTGGGGCCCAGTACGTCTACTGGTGTCCGTAACCCCCAACCACGAGCGCGCTACAACCGACAAAACACAAACTCTCATAAGTCGTTGTCCCACTGCCGTCTTTCCCTCAGCCGGACGTACAACTATACACAAGAGTGATGATGTCCAGGAAGACGACACAAACCTCGACGCTACACAAGTATCGGGACAAGCCCCGAGCACACACACGTGCCTGGCTCACACAAAAACTGGGGCTCCCAACTAAAGAGGCAACCACGGTAGGCGTCGTACTACTCGACATGCACACACAAACCACGTGCATACTGTACAAATCTCGTGAAACCCTACGTCAACCATGTGAACACCACGCACATGATACGCTCCCCGAGCGCTACAGGTGCCAACACACCACTTACCATTGCCATTCACAAGAATTCACGATAATCGGATAACCACGCTAACATGCATAGAAGTAAAGGCCCTTGGACATGTTAACGCGACAGGGTCCCATGTCGCCTTCTGAACGCGACGCCCCGATAGGCCTCTTTCAGAAGCAGAACGCGACGGGTCGGGCTGTCGCATTCTGAACGCGACAACCTAGTCCATCGCCTTCACATGTGAAACCCTAATCCGGGAACCCTTCGTCGGATCTCCCCCATAAATCCTGTAAACTGGTATTTTTATCCATTTTTCATGCTTTAATGTATGCCCTAGCATGGTATCTAATGTTTGTAAAGCCAATAACACACTAAACATGACACACACGCAATCCACACGTTAAAACAAGGTGGAATCTCCCTACCTCCGCGAAGAACGCGAAGAACGAGACCCCCATGACGTTTCCCCCGCTCCTCGCAACGTCCTTGCAGCGAGAACACGCCAAAAACTCTACCAAATCGCCACAAAACCACACGCAACACCTCCCTTGGCCATGCAGAGCTTGCAAAAGCTCTGTCCGGCCAAAACTTTCTTAAAACAAAGCTCGGTTGGGAACGCGACATAGCGCATTGTCGCGACCTAAATACGACAGTTCTGGCCGTTGCCTTCCCGTTCCTGACGTCTGCAAGTCGCCCAGGGTGCGACACATGGCGCGCATGCAGATGACGACTCAAAATGGCGGTTCCATGAACACGACACCCAGGACCGTCGCATTCAGAACGCGACACTCCTCACTGTCGCGTTCACAGACAGTGAACAGGTACGCGCTTTGGGCCCAACCTCTCAGCCCACAACGCCCCTAAGACCTACACGAACACCTGCTACACACACTGATGTGCGAACACCATGATCCGAACGGTCAATACACTACATTACTATCACCTAAAAGAAATTTCGTCCTCAAAATTTAAGACGAAAACTCAACACCAAAAACTTTTACTTAAACAAGCATAGTACTATCACCTAAAAGAATTAAAGACTTATTCAAACAAGTATGGATACGCTTTCATCATTTCATCTGCTAGTTCCCATGTATCTTCTTTGCCCTGTCTATTTTCCCATCTGACTTTCACTAGTTCAATTTCTTTATTTCTGAGTTTCTGGGTTCTGCGACCTGTGATTTGCACTGGATATTCTGGCATTGTCATGTCTGGCCTCAAATCATCTCTTTGATAACTAACCACCTGGGTAAGATCTTTGATATACCTTCTAAGCATTGAGACGTGAAATACGTCATGTGCATCTGTAAAGTCTACTGGCAAATCTAATCTGTAAGCTGTTTCACCAACTCTTTCTTTTATCTGAAATGGACCAACATACCTCGGACTCAATTTGCCTCTTTTGCTGAACCTGAGCACACCTTTAGTAGGAGAAACTTTCAAAAAGACATAATCTCCAACCTCAAATTGCAAAGGTTTGCGTCTGGTATCTGCATAACTTTTTTGGCGACTCTGCGCTATCTGAAGCTTTTCTTTGATAAACTTTACTGTCTCTACACATTGATGGATCAACTCTGGACCCATAACCTGTCTCTCGCCCACTTCATGCCAATTTAATGGTGTCCTGCACGGTCTACCATATAATGTTTCATAAGGTGCCATTCCAATACTTGCATGATGACTGTTATTATAGGCAAACTCTACCATGCCCAAGTGGTGCTCCCATACACTTCCCCAAACTAAGCAGCAAGCCCTCAACATATCTTCTATTATTCGAATTGTTCTTTCTGTCTGCCCATCTGTCTGTGGATGATAAGCCGAACTATATCTCAATTCTGTGCCAACCACTCTTTGCAAACTCCTCCAGAAGCCTGATGTGAACCTGAGATCTCGATCTGAAACAATGGTAACTAGAATCCCATGCAAAGGTACTATTCTTTCTACATATAATTTGGTTAATCTATCCACTAACCAAGACATACTTACTGTAATAACCTGCAAACTTTGGTCAATCTGTCTACAAAAACCCAAATACCATTATGGCCTGTGGATGACCTGGGCAAACCAACAACGAAATCCATAGCAATATCATCCCATTTCCACTGTGGAATGGGTAACGGCTATAATAGTCCTCCTGGCCTCTGGTACTTTGCCTTTATTTGCTGACAAACTGCACATCTTGCTATAAATTCTGCAATTTCTTTCTTCATATTGGGCCACCAGAAATGTTTCTTCATATCTTGATACATTTTGGTACTGCCTGGATGAATGGTGTATCTCGACCTGTGAGCCTCCTCCAACACTTTCTGCCTGACTTCAGCATCTGCTGGCACATATAATCGACCCTTGAGTCTGATCACATTGTCATCTCCAAGAGTCACTTCTTCCATTCTTACAATATCTGTTAAACTATCATATGTCCTCTGCGCTTCCACTATTTTCCAATATAGGGAAGGTTCCACTGCACTACTTGCTCATATTGCTCGCCACTAGCTATTAGGCACATATAATGAATTTTCTGCTACATTTTCATACAATTTTCATTCTTTGATCATAAGTTGATTCATAACTGCCTTTCTGCTCAGTGCATCTGCTACCACATTAGCTTTACCTGGATGATATGCCAAACTGAAGTCATAATCTTTCAAATACTCCATCCACCTGCGTTGTCTTAAATTCAGATCTTTCTGAGAAAAGATGTACTTTAAACTCTTATGATCAATGAATATCTCAAACCTCTCACCATATAAATAGTGTCACCATATCTTTAATGCAAAAACAACTCTGTTAACTCTAAATCATGCGTTGGATAATTTTCTTCATGCTTCTTTAGCTATCTAGATGCATAAGCTACCACCTTGCCATGCTGCATCAACACTGCTCCCAAACCTCTCCTTGATGCATCTGTATATAAAACAAATCCGCCACTGCCTGACGGAATCTCTAATATCGGTGATGTGGTAAGCCTCTTCTTCAACTCTGCAAAACTACGTCTGCAATCTGAAGACCATATAAAAGATACCCCTTTTCTTGTTAATCTTGTCATGGGAGCTGCTATCTTTGAAAATTCTTGAATGAATCGTCTGTAATATCCTGCTAGACCTAAAAAGCTTCTAATCTCTGACACTGTCTTCGGTTCTTCCCATTTCATTACAGCCTCAACCTTAGCTGGATCAACTGCAACTCCTTCTGCTGAGATGACATGACCCAAAAACTGAATTTCTTTCAACTAGAACTCGCATTTGCTAAACTTGCATACAATTGGTGATCCCTTAATGTCTGCAAGGTAATTCTCAAATGTGTTGTATGCTCCTCCTCTGATGCCGAATACACCAAAATGTCATCAATGAAGACCACAATGAATTGATCCAGATACGGGTGAAAGATCCTGTTCATTAAATTCATGAAGGCTTCTGGCGCATTCGTCAAGCCAAATGGCATTACCACAAACTCGTAATGCCCATATCTGGTCCTGAAAGCTATCTTGTCAATATCTTCCTCCTTGATCTGCAACTGGTGGTACCCTGACCTTAAATCAATCTTGGAAAATACTTTGGCTGACTGGAGCTGATCAAATAAATAATCTATTCTAGGTAGTGGATACTTGTTCTTGATTGTGACCTTGTTCAGTTGCCTATAATCAATGCACATTCTTAGATTGCCATCTTTCTTTCTAACAAATAATACTGGTGCTCCCCATGGCGAATGACTGGGTCTGATAAAACTTTTCTTTAGCTATTCCTGCAATTGCTTCTTGAATTCTTTCAATTCTGCCGGTGCCATTCTATATGGTGCCTTTGATATCGGCATGCTGCCTGGCTGTAACTCAACTGTGAAGTCTACCTCTCTGTGTGGAGCCAACCCTAGCAAGTCTTCCGGGAACACATATGCAAACTCTCTAACCATAGGCACTAACTCTACAGACTTATCAGACTCAACTAAGCTAATTGAGGCAAGGTACACTACACACCCCGAATTAATCAATCTCCTAGCCCTAAGTGCAGAAATAATAAGCTTAGGAGTATAAAAAGACATACCTTGAAATTCAAATACTGCTCTACCGGGCCTGCAAAATCTGACCATCTTCTTTCTACAATCTACCAGTTCCCCATAAGCTTCCAACCAATCCATCCCCAGTATCACATCATAATCTTTCAACGACAGAGCATACAATCTAGCTGACAATTGATTGCCCTGAACCACTATCGGAACCTCATCTAGAAAACAAGAAGAGCATGTAGCCACCGGAAGGAACTTCTACTACCAACTCACACTGTCTCTCTTTTAGGGGATGTACTATGCTATCCAGAAAATCTTCGGAAATAAATGAATGGGAAGCACCCGGATCTATCAACACTCTAGCAGAAAAGTCAAAGAGCGTTATTATACCTTCAATGAGATTGAATGCCTCCACCTGTGCTCTGGTGATTGCCATCACTCGACCCCGTCCTCCTCTTTGGTACGGTGCACCTCTATCTTGCTCTACTGGTGGCTGGTATGGATGTTGCTGCTGCTGAGTCCCTCTGCCGTAACCGTAACCCCGGGACTGCGGACAATTCCTGGCTAAGTGCCCTGGCTGACCACAGGTGTAACACCTAAAACTTGGAAAAGCTGCGGGCTACCCTGCCGTACTCTGCTGTGACTCCTATGGAACCGGTGGTTTGTAACCACGACCCTGCTAAAAACCACCCTGTTGGAAGCCCTGCTGTCTGCCTCCACCTCGACCTCCTCCTCGGAAGAACTTCTTTATTTGCTTACCCCACTTCGCAAATCCTGGCGATGATGAAGCTCCTGAGGGTGCTTTACCCTTGCTAATACCTGCAGACTGTTGAGGAAGCCGAAAACTACCTGATCCACCTGTCTGCGACTGTCCCTGTTGATGACCAGTCTGTCCCCATGTAATTTTAATTAATTACATATATATATATATTGATGATTAACAAAACCAAACAAGAGTTTATCATTTATATCTAATGAATATTTCACAGGTCTTAAGTACAGGAAAAATACCAAGGTCAAACAAGCCAATAAAGGTATGCATTACTTCTCTGAAGATTTAATCTTTTCAACATGATATTTCTCTAAGTCCATATCGATTTCTGTTGAAGTTCATAACGATTTCCTTATAAGACTGAAAAGTCATGTTGTTTCAAACAAGTCGATGCCATAACGATTCTATAAGTGATCGCAACGATTTCTTCAGAACTTGCAACGACTTGCTCATCACAACGACTCTATAAGTTACTGTAACGATTTCTTTAGAGCCCATAACGACTTGCTCGTCACAACGACTCTATAAGTGATCATAACGATTTCTTTAGAGCCCATAACGACTTGCTCGTCACAACGACTCTATAAGTTACCGTAACGATTTCTTTAGAGCTCATAACGACTTGCTCGTCACAACGACTCTATAAGTGACCGTAACGATTTCCTTAGAGCCGGTAACGACTTGCTCGCCGTAACGATTCTATAAGTATTCATAACGATTTCTTCAGAACTCGCAACGACTTGCTCGCCGTAACGATTCTATAAGTATTCATAACGATTTCTTTAGAACTCGCAACGACTTGCTTTGTACAACGATTTGTTAAGTACTTCACATCGATTTCTTCATAAACACAACGATTTGCTTTGTGCAACGATTCATTAAGTGTTCATGATATATCTTCTGTCTCATAACGACTTGGTCAACCTGACTTATTCATAACGATTTCATAAGTCATATAGCCATCGATTTCATATCTTGATATCTTATTCATCTTATCTTTGTTGACTAGTCAAAGACCACGTATGCATCTCTCTGACGCTTTTGCATTTATGAAATCTGAACGTATCTCTGCATGCATGCAGACCATATCATCCTTTATCGTGCCTACTCTGATAACGTCTCTTAGACTTAAGCTATTTGGCATTACTATTTTCATGTCTATTGCTACTGACGTTAACTGACATCAGAGACAGCTTAGTTGTCTGCTATTTGAGTTTGACATTTGTGCAGACCTCTAATCTAGCTTCATGGTACACCGTTAAACAAAATAGAAGCCAAAGGATATCTCTGAAGATCTCATCTCTTTGCGTTCTCAAGTGATCAAAAGACTGTTGACAGAAAGCTTCCAAGATTCCAGATGTCATTCAGTCTAATGACTACTCAAAAGAGAGACAACGGACACTTCAACGTCTAGAATTCAAATTGAAGATATAAATACAAGACAGAAGATCAGAAGAAAATAAGATCGCGTATTCAAGCATTCAAATTCTTCTGAAGAAAGTCCAGAGCCAAGAACTTCATTCCGTTTAGCTTGTGCTCTTTAGCTCTCCACTAGTTGGTCAAAATCTTGAGAGAGTCTGTGTAGTTCTGAGAGTGTGCTTAGCTTAAATCTCTTCCTCTCAGTTCTAGTTGCTTCAGATCCTTGCTTGTCAAAAGCTTGATCTAGGGGCTTGAATTTCATTCACTCTCTTTGTGTTGTTCCCTTAGGGTGTGAAGGAAGACCTGGTGGTATCCAGGGTATTATTCCCTTCGGTTGTGAAGGAAGACCTGGTGTGGTATCCAGGGTGTTGTTCCCTTCGGTTGTGAAGGAAGACCTGGTGTGGTATCCAGGGTGTTGTTCCCTTCGGTTGTGAAGGAAGACCTGGTATGGTATCCAGGGTGTTGTTCCCTTCGGGTGTGAAGGAAGACCAGCTGAGCTAGGTGTTGTAGCGTCCTTAGGGGGACTGTACCCTAGTTAGTGAAATCCTGAGTTGTTGCTCAGGGACTGGACGTAGGACTCCTAAGGAAAGGAGGTTTGAACCAGGATAAACCTTGTGTTGTGTGATTGTCTTCTTTGTGTGTTTGTTATTTAAACTAACTGTCACTAACCTACTTCGAAGAATGTTTGTGTGAATGTTTTTAGTTACAGGTATCTTCTAGATTAATTTTTAAAGACCCATTCACCCCCCCTCTGGGCTCGTCAACTGGGCAACAAGTGGTATCAGAGCGAGTCTCTTCGACAAAGAAAAAGGATCCAACGATCTGAAGAGTAAAGATCCATGGCAACCCAAGGTAACTTTGAAGGTCAGTCTGTCAACCGACCCCCTCTCTTCGATGGTGAAGATTATCCTTATTGGAAGACCAGAATGGAATACTTTCTACAAGGCCACGACTATCAAATTTGGTCCATAGTGGAAGAAGGTGATCTGGTAGTCACAAATGAGAAAGCACAATGGACAGATGATGACAGGAAGAAGATTTCCCTGAATTGCAAAGCAAAGAGCATCCTATGCTGTGCTCTAAGTAAGAAGGAATTCAACAGAGTTTCAGCCTGCAAATCCTCAATGGAAATGTGGGAAAAGCTCAGGATCACATATGAAGGCACAGACAAGGTAAAAGAGACAAGAATCGACATCCTTGTCACTCAGTATGAGAGATTTCAGATGCAGTCAGGTGAATCCATAACCCAAATGTTCAGTCGATTCACCGATATCACCAATGGTTTAGCTAGTCTAGGGAAGACTTATGAGATTGCAGATATGGTAAGGAAAATTCTCAAATCCTTGCCATCCTCGTGGACACCAAAGGTCACAGCTATAGAAGAAGCTAATGACCTGAAGAGAATGTCAGTAGAGAAGCTCATTGGGTCCCTCATGGCCCATGAGATCAACATGGAAAGGCTAGGATAGTCCTCTAGCAGAAAGAAGCACTCCAACGCCTTAAAAGCGGAAGAAGATTCAACAGAAGCAAGTTCAGCTGAAAATGAAAGCGATGCAGACAGCGAGAATGAGGAAGCTATGCTATCTAGAAAATTACAGCGAATTTTGGCTAAGAAGAAGAAATTCCAATCTGGTAGAAGGCACTTCAAAAGGAACAAGGAATTCAAGAAGCCAGATGGAAAAGAAATAAAGAAAGGAGAACCCATCTGCTATGAATGTAAGAAGCCATGACACATTAAAACTGAGTGTCCAAAATTAAAGAAGCTGGAGTTCAGGAAGAAGGATAGCTCCAAGAAGTTCAGAAGGCACAAGAAGAAGGCGATGGCAGCAACATGGGAAAACAGTAGCGACTCAGACAGTGAGTCAAGCTCCTGCAGTGATGAAGAAAAAGCCAACTTGGCCTTCATGGCAAATACTGAAGATAAGGTAACTTCTGACTCTTCTTTTGATTCATGCAATGATTCAGATTCCGATAGTTTAGAAGAAGCTTTCAACGAACTATATGAAAAATATAAAGAAGTAACTAAATTATTAAAAGTAAACAAGAAAAACACAGTCTGTATAGAAAATACAAACTCATATCTAAAATTAAAAAATGAACAATTAGAAAGTCAAATAACTGAACTTAAAAGAAGAAATGAACTGTTATGTGAAGACCTAAAAGCTAAGAATGAACAAATAACTAAATTAGAAAAACAAGTAAGTTCAGATGAACTGAAAACTGAAATCAAAACACTAACAGAAGAAAATATACAATTATTAGCACATTAGAAAAATTCACTAATGGTAAAAACTCCCTCATATTAAAGGTGCTAGAAGATCAGGTAAGAAGAAAAATGGATTAGGATATACACCCCCAGATAATGAAGAAAACATAATTTATCCTAAAACATATCCAACACTAAAATTTGTACCTGAACAAGATACAGTATACAAAGCTGATTTCAGATATATAGAAAAAGTAACCAAATTATCCTGCTGTAGTCACTGCAACAAGTTAGGACATATCATAACGACATGCCCAACAAGACATAAGAAATGGATAATAAAAGGTAAAATAAATGATACTAACCCATCAGGACCCAAAAGAATTTGGGTACCTAAAACTTGATGTTTTTATTTCAGGATATCTCTCGAGCATCCAAATGGTATTTGGATAGCGGGTGCTCAAGGCACATGTCAGGAAACCAGAAGTTATTCTCTCATCTCCAAGCTGAAGAAGGAACAGTCACTTATGGAGATAATGGGAAAGGAATAGTGATAGGCAGTGGCTCTGTGAATATCAAAGGAAAAACAGTCATAGAAGATATGTTATTAGTCAAGGGATTAAAGCACAATCTCATTAGCATCAGCCAGCTGTGTGACAGAGGCCATCAGATCAAGTTTCAAGAGTCAAAGTGCAGCATACTGAAAGATGGAGCAGTCATCTTTGAAGCTAATAGAGAAAAGAATTTGTATGCGCTCTATCTTGAAGAACTCAAGGTTCAGAATGTTTGTCTGGCAGCAAATAAAGATAAATCTACTGAATTATGGCACAGACGGCTAGGACATTGCAGCATAGATGGCATGAGGAAACTGCTGAAGAAGAATCTTAGGAAGGTCTACCTAAGGTTAGTACAAAATGGATGGTGTATGTAAACCTTGTGCTAAGGGAAAGCACACCAAAGGCTCCTTCAAGTCAAAGACGGTGGTGACCACCTCAAAACCTTTAGAGCTCCTTCATATGGATCTGTTTGGGCCAATGAGGACTACCAATCTTGGAGGAAAGAATTTTGGATTTGTCATAGTTGATGACTACTCAAGATTCACATGGGTATCATTCCTAGAGCATAAAGACACCTTTGAAAACTTCGTCAGCTTCAGTAAGAAAATTCAGAAAGATCAGAAGTTTAGCATTGTGTCTATCCGATCAGATCATGGTGGTGAATTTCAGAATGAAAAGTTTGCTAGATTCTGTGATGATCAGGGAATTGAGCATAACTTCTCAGCACCAAGGACACCACAACAAAATGGTATTGCTGAGGGAAGAACAGAACCCTATTGGATATGGCAAGAACTATGCTCTCAGAATATGATCTGCCAAGATATTTTTGGCTGAAGCAGTCAACACAACAAGCTACATTATCAACCGAGTAATGATCAGGCCAATCCTGAAGAAGACTGCATATGAACTATTCAAGGGAAGAAGCCAAAATCAGCCACTTTAGGACTTTTGGATGTCCTTGCTTCATTCACAACAATGGAAAAAGGGACATTGGTAAGTTGGATGCCAAATCAGATGAAGGCATCTTTATGGGGTACACCTCTAAACCCAAGGCTATAGAGTATTTAACAAACGTACTTTATTGATTGAACAGTCTGTACATATTATTTTTGATGAAACTAACCCTTCCTTGAGAAAGGAAGTAGATAGTGATAATGAGGAAACAGATGAATGTCCAAGAAACTAAAAGACTCATCAATTGAGGACAAGGATGATCCACCTCTGGAAGACCTTCAACAAGAAGAACTTACTCATGAAAATCTTCCAAAGGAGTGGAGATACAAGAAAGATCACCCACTTGAGAATATTATTGGTGATCCATCCATAGGGGTAAGAACAAGAGGTAATGTTATTCCTTGTGATTACCTAGCTTTTGTTTCTCAAATAGAGCCTAGGACAGTCAATGAAGCTCTTTCTGATGAATCTTGGATAGTAGCCATGCAAGATGAATTAAATCAATTCAAGAGAAACCAAGTATGGTCACTTGTTCCTAGACCATCAGACCATCCAGTCATTGGCACCAATGGGTGTTCAGAAATAAACTGGATGAAACTAGTGCAATCTTAAGAAACAAGGCCAGATTGGTAGCTCAAGGCTATTCTCAAGAGGAAGGCATAGATTTGATGAAACCTATGCACCTGTAGCTAGACTTGAAGCCATTAGAATATTACTTGCATATGCATCTGCTTTGAATTTAACATTATTTCAAATGGATGTTAAATCCGTATTTTTAAATGGTTTTATAAAAGAGGAAGTTTATGTGGAACAACCCCCGGGTTTTGATGACACAAAATTCCTAATCATGTTTTCAAACTTCACAAGGCATTATATGGTTTAAAGCAAGCACCTAGAGCCTGGTATGAAAGGCTTAGTTCTTTTCTTTTAAACCATGGTTTCAGTAGAGGTCAAGTAGATAGTACTCTTTTCATAAAGTCAAGGTCAAACACATTCTACTAGTCCAAATTTATGTAGATGATATTATTTGGGTCTACTGATGAATCCCTTTGTAAGTACTTTGAAAAGTTGATGCAGGGAGAATTCGAAATGAGCATGATGGGAGAACTTAACTACTTCCTTGGACTACAAATCAAACAAGGAAAGGAAGGAACTCACATCTGTCAAGCAAAGTACACAAAAGAACTCTTGAAGAAATTTGGATTCGAAAATACCAAGCCACTGTCAACACCGATGAGCACATCAACAAGGATGGACAGTGACAAAGATAGTAAGAAAGTAGATCAAAAGATCTACAGATGTATGATAGGTTCACTCCTTTATTTAACAGCTAGTAGACCTGATATTTTATTTAGTGTATGCATGTGTGCTAGGTATCAGGCAGATCCTAAAGAATCACATTTAATTTATGTGAAAAGAATATTTAGATATTTAGCAAGATCTCATGACTTAGGTCTATGGTATCCAAAACATTGTGAAATTAACTTAGTAGGTTACTCTGATGCTGACTATGCTGGATGCAAATTAGATAGAAAAAGCACCAGTGGTGGTTGTCAATTTCTTGGAGGATGTTTAATATCTTGGTCTTCAAAGAAACAAAATTTAGTAGCACTATCTACTGCTGAGGCTGAGTACGTAGCTGCTGGAAACTGCTGTACACAACTCTTATGGATAAAGCAACAACTTGAAGATTTTGGATTAAACATCAAATCCATCCCACTGTTGTGCGACAACACCAGTGCCATAAATCTCACCAAGAATCCAGTTCAACACTCAAGGACCAAGCATATTGAGGTTAGATATCATTTTATTCGTGATCATGTAGCAAATGGTAATATTGAAATATCTTTATTGATACAATTGTCAGTTAGCAGACATTTTCACAAAAGCCTTACCCGAGGAGAGATTCACATCTCTTAGAAGGGAATTAGGCATGTGCAATTGTGAAAAAGTTTTTGTTTACAACTGGCACATTAAATTTCAGAATTAAGTAATTTTTCCCTCCATGGCTTTAAGCAAAAGAGATTCAAATATCATTTGTAACCGCTCTCTCATTGAAGTCGGTTTGAATAGTCAAAACTCTTGTTTCTTCTGCCGCCCTTTGGCGCCTCACTTTTTTTTTTGATCGTAATGTTTGGGACAAATGAGGAGAGGGCGCGGGATCGATCCCGCGCCCTCCCGTTCCCCCCTCCCTTTGGCGCCTCACTTTCCACAACGCATTAATTTATTCATAAAATAAATGACAGAACGATTCGTATCTCATTGTCTACCTTTTCCCCTTTTCATCCTGTCGCATGAGCCGATGCCCTAACAACTCATATCTCAACCTTCTGCAAGTTTGAACCTTCCTCCTCCTTCCCGCAAAATTTCTTGAGGATTCCTTCTCTTCTCCTTCCGTTTCAACCCTCCAGAGACTTTCCCACCTGAATCCATGGCCGCACCAGTCATTGCCGGCAGTTTGGGTGGCTACAGCGCCGAGTTTCTCACTCCTGAGCAGCAGGAGAGGTTTACCTTTGTAAAGACGAAGCTCTGTGGGGATAAAGAAGTCGATGTTGCTAATCTGAAGAAAAATGGAATAAGTAGTGTGGTAGATTTGATAATCAGATGCAGTGGACAGGAGTACCACCTTTTCAGAGGTCAGTTATCGGACTTGGTAAAAGCTTTCTTCGTGTGTATGAGAACAGAGGAAGATGGGTCCCTAGTTTCTTCAGTGAAGGGAACCATGATTAGAATAGACCCTGAGTTACTGAAGATGTTGTTTGATGTGAAGACTTCCGGATTTAGTGGGGTTCACACCGTGGACGCCCAAGTGAAAGGTTTGGGAATTGTAGGGCGGGCTTCAAGCTAAGGGACGGCAAGCTTGATATAAATCAACTATCTACATTCAACCGCCTCCTTTATTTTATTATCTGTCAAATCTTAGTTCCCAGAAGTGCAACATTTTCTTCTTGCACAAAGGCCGACTCAGACATGATGTACTGGGCCATTCAAAATAAGGAGATAAATATGGCCGCAGTGATGATGGAAAGAATGAAATTGCCAGAGATCAGATTTGGGACACCAAGAGTAAGTTAAATGTGTCCCTGCCATATGCCCACCTACTTACCAAGATCTTCAAACACTTCGGTGTTGATCTTTCTGGGGCAGTTGTAAAGAAAATGGGCCAAGCAATCAGGTCCAGGAACCTAAAGAAGAGTGGCTTCTCTGTAGTAAATGGTGTCTGGTCCAAGGCTTCAGTTGCTGAAGGCGAAGCCATCATCGACGACACCTCAGTTGTTCATCAGGAGATGGATCAGCGGATATGATTCCAGAATTGCCAGTGGAGTCAGTTTCAGTGCCAGTAGTTGGAGCAGCAGAATCATCAGGCCCCTCTTTAGCAGAAGTTCAGTCTGAAATTGCAGTGGAAGAAGAAGAGTATCAGCAACAGCTTCAGAATTTCCAGAAGAATTAGCTGTAAATTTTGCAGAAAGGAGAATTGAGGATATTCTCCTAGAGGATATTATTTCAGTTGAGGACCCACTACCCTCAACTATGGTTGCGTCTATTCTTTCAGACATTATTGATTCAATTCCTTTCACCTCTAGTGCTCCAGAAACCAGTGGCAGAGTTGCAGAAGAGGTTGTGGCATCAGGCCACATTGATGAACCAATGGAAGATGTTCAAGTAGAGGTAGAACACCCAGCTGCTCAAGGTGACTCTGTGATGGAAGATGCTCCCATTCAGGGGGAACAAGTATCAAATGAAGAAGATGCTCCTATTGAGGGGGAGCTATCAAAAGAAGGTTCAACAGAAACAACTCCAGTTGTTGATGGTCAGGAGGAAAGGCATAAAGATTCTCAAAATTTGGATGACAGAGAAGGAGAGATTGCAAGCTCTTCAAGCTCAGATGATGATCAACCTCCTCCAACAAAAGAAGGCAAGAAGAAAGGAAAAGAAGTTGCCTCTGAAGTTCCTCTCCTGGCTGATTCCTTTTGAGAGGCAGGTCAAGCAGAAAATTGTCATAAATTTGAAGCCAGTAATTGAAAGGCTGAATGTGCAAGGTGAGCTCTTATGTACTCTCCAGTCAGATGTAAACTCTATATTTTTGAGCCAAGCTTCAGCCAACAAAGAGTTAGGTCAAATCAGAAATGCTATGAAATGGTTTAATAAGGAGATGAGTAGCATGAAAGGCATGCTCTCGGATATTATCAAGGCAGTTGGAGTTCAAGCTCCTCCTCCTCCAGAAGAAGCAGCAGCACCAGAAGCAGCAGTAGCACCAGAAGCAGCAGCAGCACCAAAAGAGGTAGGGCCAACTGATCAGGTTGAAGGGCCACAGGGCCATCTGAGCAAGGGTCAGGCCATCAGGGCCATTGGAGAGTGAGTTTGTGCAGATAGAGGCAGAAGAGTTCTTGGCACCCAAGCCCCCAGCTCCCTCTTCTCCCTCTCACACACCTATTCCTCCAACTCCCCCTCAGCTCCTACAGCACCTCCTGCTCCTCAAACATTCAAGAAGCCTCAATCTAGACCAATTCTTCTCCTACACCATTTAGTCCACCTCATCTCCTGCCTCCTCTACTTCCATTCCTTCTCCTTCTCCTATACATGAGGCCCCTCCAGCATCCTCAGCTGGAGCATCCTCCTCCTCCTCTGGTCCCTCCCTTGGACCATTGATGACCTCCCTACTACTTCCACTCTTTTCTTCATCCTACTCCTCCACCCTCTTTCATCACTATCATACCTGAAAGAGCCCAACTTAACTCTCCCTTTATGGAACAAATAAAGGATGAGTTTGAGGAGGGATCCTCAGGTCTGTGTTGAAGGTTGGGGAACATGTTCATAGGGCAGACCCTTCTAGTCCTGCCCCCAAGAAGAGGAAGCTTACTTCTACTTCCTCCCTCTCCTCTGAACCCAATACCCACCTTTGTGGTTTTCTCTCACAGTGGACAACAAACATCCCTCACTGTACAGAGAATATCTCTCAAAGGTTGTTTTTGCAACCATCATTAACCTTCCATTTCTTGATCTCACAGATCATTTGCACACCATTCTACCCTACACTTCTCTTTCCAAATCCGAAAAATCCAAAATCTTCTCTCTTGCCCACTCCAAATCTGAAGAGCAGTGGGGCAAAGGTCACAAGGATCTCCTAAAGAAATTCATTCTTGCCAAATCTGCTAGATTCCCTCCAAGGGACCACTCCCTGACCTTATCAGAGTGGTTCAGGATCTATCATAGGGAACTTTGGGCACCCTATATTCAAAAGGAAATCAAAATGATCAGGCACTTCATGCTATTCAACAACTACAGATACATTCATAGACTTCCAGAGGTTCAGCTCTGTCAGTTCAAAAAGGCCATTTCAGCTCTGACTCCGGATATCTCTCAAACTTCAGATGTTCAGGTAGATTTTGCTACCCTTCAAGTACCTGAAGAGATAGCCCTTCCTCAAATTCACTTTCTAGTTATGGAGTCCTCTGTAGGATCCATCATCTTTGAACTTTTTTCCAGAGTAATGGGTAGAATTAAAGTACAGAAAGGTTGCCTGGTAGCTTTTTTTAGATTCCTATTCAGGGAATATCACCAGGGGCATGTAAGTACTGAAGTTCTAGCTCCTATTCTGTATAAATGCGAAAGGCTGACATCCTCTGAATGGTCCAAGTTCTATCCCCTGTCAGCTCAGCAGCTGTTTGAAATCAATGAAGCTCAAGCTAGAGAAGGCAAACAAGCCATTTCTCCAGCTACTTTCCTCGATATGAACTCCATTCATCTTGTTGATGACCCCTTCAAGGTCTGGGAGGAAAGATACAAAGTGTATGTGGCTATGCACAAAGCTCTCAGAGATAACCACAACCACTATCCTGTCACCATGGACCAATTCCTCACATGTGCCAGCTTTGGGACTCGTTGATTTCTCAAGATGAACATGGACAAGAATGCATATGCTGATCTTCTCTATCAGCACCTAGATCTTCATCTCAAAAGGATGGCCTCCACTATGGGATAATCCTACACTGTCTCTTTTGGAGTCTTCAAAACTCATTTTGAAGAGCAGGAAGCACAGGCATGGGAAACCATCTCCCATTTTGCCTCTCTTCTGTCTCCTGCCTTCTATTTACCTGTACCTCCACAAAGTTAATGAAATGACCTCCCTTGTGTAATCCTATTCTCTTTCTCTCTTCTTTCTTTGTCGAAGATTGTCTTTTTGCTCAATGACAAAAAGGGGGAGAAAATTACAATAATTTTTTTTAAGAAGGAAAATTAGCATCTTAGACTGATTTCAGATAATTTTTCATCCATGCTTATTGTTCAGTTTTGTCATCACCAAAAAGGGGGAGATTGATGACCAGTCTGTCCCCATGTAATTTTAATTAATTACATATATATATATATTTTGATGATTAACAAAACCAAACAAGAGTTTATCATTTATATCTAATGAATATTTCACAAGTCTTAAGTACAGGAAAAATACCAAGGTCAAACAAGCTAATAAAGGTATGCATTACTTCTCTGAAGCTTTAATCTTTTCAACATGATATTTCTCTAAGTCCATATCGATTTCTGTTGAAGTTCATAACGATTTCCTTATAAGACTGAAAAGTCATGTTGTTTCAAACAAGTCGATGCCATAACGATTCTATAAGTGATCGCAACGATTTCTTCAGAACTCGCAACGACTTGCTCGTCACAACGACTCTATAAGTTACCGTAATGATTTCCTTAGAGCCCATAACAACTTGCTCGTCACAACGACTTTATAAGTGATCGTAACGATTTCTTTAGAGCCCATAATGACTTGCTCGTCACAACGACTCTATAAGTTACCGTAACGATTTCTTTAGAGCCCATAACGACTTGCTCGTTACAACGACTCTATAAGTGACCGTAACGATTTCCTTAGAGCCAGTAACGACTTGCTCGCCGTAACGATTCTATAAGTATTCATAACGATTTCTTCAGAACTCGCAATGACTTGCTCGCCGTAACGATTCTATAAGTATTCATAACTATTTCTTTAGAACTCGCAACGACTTGCTTTGTACAACGATTTGTTAAGTACTTGACATCAATTTCTTCAGAAACACAACAATTTGCTTTGTGCAACGATTCATTAAGTGTTCATGATATATCTTTTGTCTCATAACGACTTGGTCAACCTGACTTATTCATAACGATTTCAAAAGTCATATAGCCATCGATTTCATATCTTGATATCTTATTCATCTTACCTTTGTTGACTAGTCAAAGACCACGTATGCATCTCTCTGATGCTTTTGCATTTATGAAATCTGAACGTATCTCTGCATGCATGCAGACCATATCATCCTTTATCGTGCCTACTCTGATAACGTCTCTTAGACTTAAGCTATTTGGCATTACTATTTTCATGTCTATTTCTACTGATGTTGACTGACATCAGAGACAGCTTAGCTATCTGCTATTTGAGTTTGACATTTGTGCAGATCTCTGATCTAGCTTCATGGTACAACGTTAAACAAAATAGAAGCCAAAGGATATCTCTGAAGATCTCATCTCTTTGCGTTCTCAAGTGATCAAAAGACTATTGACAGGAAGCTTCCAAGATTCCAGATGTCATTCAGTCTAACGACTACTCAAAAGAGAGACAACGGACACTTCAACGTCTAGAATTCAAATTGAAGATATAAATATAAGACAGAAGATCAGAAGAAAATAAGATCGCGTATTCAAGCATTCAAATTCTTCTGAAGAAAGTCCAGAGCCAAGAACTTCATTCTGTTTAGCTTGTGCTCTTTAGCTCTCCACTAGTTGGTGAAAATCTTGAGAGAGCATGTGTAGTTCTGAGAGTGTGCTTAGCTTAAATCTCTTCCTCTCAGTTCTAGTTGCTTCAGATCCTTGCTTGTCAAAAGCTTGATCTAGGGGCTTGAATTTCATTCACTCTCTTTGTGTTGTTCCCTTCGGGTGTGAAGGAAGACCTGGTGGTATCCAGGGTGTTATTCCCTTCGGTTGTGAAGGAAGACCTGGTGTGGTATCCAGGGTGTTGTTCCCTTCGGTTGTGAAGGAAGACCTGGTGTGGTATCCACGGTGTTGTTCCCTTCGGTTGTGAAGGAAGACCTGGTGTGGTATCCAGGGTGTTGTTCCCTTCGGGTGTGAAGGAAGACCAGCTGAGCTGGGTGTTGTAGCGTCCTTAGGGGGACTGTACCCTAGTTAGTGAAATCCTGAGTTGTTGCTCAGGGACTGGACGTAGGACTCCTAAGGAAAGGAGGTCCGAACCAGGATAAACCTTGTGTTGTGTGATTGTCTTCTTTGTGTGTTTGTTATTTAAACTACTGTCACTAACTTACTTCGAAGAACATTTGTGTGAATGTTTTTAGTTACAGGTATCTTCTAGATTAATTTTTAAAGACCCATTCACCCCACTCTAGGCTCGTCAACTGGGCAAGACCTGTCTGGCCTGAACAATCCTTTCTAATATCGCTCCTCTCTGCGCCGCCTCCTCTACCATCCTGCACATAAGGGGAATCATTGCATCCTGCAACTCAGCTCGCAAGCCTCTGATGAAGTGCTCCACCATCATAGTATTATCAGTCACCACATATGGAGCATATCTGCTCAATGCCATAAATCTCATTTGATATTCTAATACCGCCAAATTCCCTTGCGGTAAAGTCCGGAACTGCTCTCTCTTCGCCTGCTGTATCTGGACTGGGAAGAAAGTATCATTAAAGACCGTCAAAAACTTATGCCAAGTAATAGTATCCTCTGGCCTTCCTGCAAACACCGTCTGCATCTTCAATCTCCACCACTCCTGTGCAAAACCTCGCAGCTGGTAGGTGGCAAGAATCACCCTATCTGTAACGTCGCGTATTTTTTGGATCCGTGTGGATCGTCCTTCAGATCCTTACGAATCCTTTGTTTGGTAGTTGGGGTGGCCAATGTGTTATGTTTCAGGTGTGTGAACAGGTTTGGGGTGTTTGTGGGCTGGCAGGCTAGGCCCAAAACACCAGCCCATTCACTGTCTGTGAACGCGACAGCGAGGGACGTCGCGATCTGAACGCGAGAGTCCTACATGTCGCGTTCCTGTTGCCGTTGCTGAGCGGTCGTCATCTGCATGTGCGCCGCGTGTCGTGCGCAGGGAGACATGCAGATGTTAGCCCTGGGAAGGCGATGCCTTATCCCGTCGCGTTCTGGTCGCGACGGAGGTATCCGTCGCGTTCCCAACCGTTGGGCGTTTTTAAGTTGCCCTGGCTAAGCAGAGCTGTAAACAGTTCTGCTCGGCCAGGGGGAGGGAGCTGTGGTGATTTTCGGGGCATTTCGGCGGATTTGGGGTGCGTTTGGCGTGTTCTCGCCGTGAGGATCCTGCGTGGAGCGAGGGAAACGCTGGGATAGTCTCCTTCTTCGCATTCTTCACGAATGTAGGGAAATTCTTCCCATTTTACACCTTGTGATTATGTGGGAGACATGTATGTTTGGTTTTTGGTGTTTAGAATAGTAGATACCATGCTAGGGTATCCATTAAAGCATGAAAAATGAGAATTAAACAGGGTTTGCATGGTTTGGGGTGGTAATCTGGAGAGGGTTCCTCGGATTAGGGTTTTACCTGTGAAGGCGACAGAGACCCCTGTCACGTTCTGAACGTGACAGACCGACCCGTCATGTTCATGTTATGAACGCGACATATCGGGGTGTCACGTTCTTAAGGCGACACTAGCCTATGTTGCGACCTCAGCTGAGAGGTCCTATTGTGCACGGTTTTAATGGTGGAATTATTGATTATTATTATTTCTTGTACATTGCATGTATATGCGGTGCATTGGCACCTGTCGCGCTCTGAGTGCGTGTTTCTAAGGTTAGCAAGTGGTACACGTGACTTGCGTGTTGTTCTCACAGTCAGTGTACGGTGTTCACATGGTTGACGTGAGGTTTCACGTGGTTTGTGCGGTATGCATGTGGTTTGTGTGTACATGGCGAGTAGTACAACGCCTACCGTGGTTACCTCTTTAGTTGGGTGCCCCAGGTTCTGTGTGAGCCAGGCTTGTGCTCGGGGCTTGTCCCAGTACTTGTGTTGTACCACCCAGGTCTGTGTCATCTGTCCTGGACACCCTCACTCCTTAGTTTGAGTTGTACGTTCGGCTGAGGGAAAGACGACAGTGGGACAGCGACTTGTGTGAGTTTGTTGTTTTGTCGTTTGTAGCGCGCTCGTAGTTGGGGGTACGGACACCAGTAAACGTCACTGGTCCCCAACTAGTCTTGTTACCAGTGCCTCACTCTAGGGAGCTCAGGCCAGAGTCTCTAAAGGTGCCAGGCATGGGCCCGCGGTAGTGTGGTTTGTGGTTGTGGTGTTGGTTGGTCTCCACAGTTGTTTGACTTGTTCCCGTGGAGCGGCAGCTGGACCTTTCGTCTGTGGCTGTGAGGTAGACCTATATGGTTTGTCTGAGTCAGTTGCTGGTGTCGCGAACCAGTTTACGTGGCTTGAGTGTGGTAGTCTATACTTTACCCCCATACACCGTGTTGTTGTTTTGCCGTTTACTTATTTTAATTGGTTTGTGATAACGGCAAGTGGTAAGTGGTATTTATAGCTTTAATATCCTGCTTAGTTTACTCTATAAAATTGCTGGCTTAGCTTCCTGCTTACGTACTTGAGTTAGTTTACTCGGTTTTGGGGGAGTTACCCTACTGAGCCAGTGACTTGAGAGGCTCACCCCTACTCCCTACAGGTGAAGGAGAGCAGGAGGTTTCTCTACCGTCTTCCAGTTCAGAGCTGCGTCGCAGCGGTGTTGGGCCGACGCCTCCAGTAGTGTAGATTTTCTTCTGTTGTACCTCAGGATATGCCCCAGGCTTATGTATTTTCCTTTGACTTTTGTTGAAATTTGGCTATGTAAATCCAATGTGAATATGTATGAGATTGTGAATCTTTTATGTATATCAGTGTGTTCTTTTGTGTTTCCACGGACATGTGCATGATATCCCTTGCAAGGCTACGACTTGTTCGTGGGAGGCGGAGTCGGGTCAAGCTCGTTAATGGGTTAACGGGTTTGAACGACATGGTCCGTTACACTATCTGTCTGCGAACACCTCATCATTACAAACACTCTCTCTATCTCGTACACCCAGTGCTCCGTTGTGTCAGAGTTGGGGCCTCCTGAGAACGTAGGGGGCTGCAACCTCAAAAACCTCTTCACAAGTGCCGTAGGGTCCTCTGCACTAACTGGCCGTGCTGGTGATGCTAGGGGTATGGGTACAAAGGGTGGTACCCCAACTCCTGGTGGTGGAACTGGTGCTACTGGCACTGCCTCCTCTATAATTGGTGGTACTGCGACTGTTGGCTATACCGGTGCCTGCTGATCCAACCTCGTCCGAATATCTGTAAGACTTTCTCATATCCTCTCTATTATCCGCTGCGTAGCATCCTTTCCCGACTCATCTCCACCTCCTCCCCAATCCCTTCTGTCTGCCATTTCTGATCCTGCACAAATAATATTCCAACCACGCGCATACAATTATCAATACAAAATCTAGGGTCAACTACCAGCAGTGGACTAAAGTAGAGAATAGGCTATGCAAATTTTCGATTCCTTTATATTCACACGGACCCTTGCTCTGATACCAACTGTAGTGGTCCTCGTCGTTAAGACCCGTTAACTTAATAACGTGCCTGTTCCGACTCCACCTCCCGCGAACGAGCCGAAGCCTCGCAAGGGATATCATTCACGTAAGTCCGTAGAAATATAAAGAAAACTGTTAAAATATATTATAAGATTGCCATCTCACAAATATTTACAAGGAATTTACATAGCCATTTCTCAACTATAACCAAACACAACTACAACAACAACCTGGGGCATACCCCGAGGTGTACAAAGAAAGAAAATTACACTGCTGGAGGTGTAGACCCTGCCCCGCTACGGTGCGGCTCGGAACTAGACGAAGGGTGAGAAGCCTCCTGCTCTCCCTCACCTGAAAGGAGTAGGGGTGAGCCTCACAAGTCACTGGCTCAGTAGGGAAACTCCCCTAGAAATTGAGCAAACCAAACTCACAAATAACAACAGCAGGGAGTTATGCTAGTAATATAAATAACTATCTAAGCAAGATATTAAAGCTGTAAATTCTACTTACCACATGCTGACACTAAAAACAACTTTAATAAATAAATGGCAAACCACAACAAGATGTACGTGCTAAAGTAGGTAAACGCCACACTCGAGCCACGAAGACTAGTTCGTGACACCAGCTACTGACCCGGACAAACCACACAGGACTACCTCTCAGTCTCTCAGCCACACACGAAAGGTCCAGCTGCCGCTCCACTAGAACGAGACAAGAATTTGTGGAGTCCAACCAACACCACTCCTGCGGACCACATTGCCGCAGGCCCATGCCTGGCACCTTTAGGGACTCTGACCCGAGCTCCCTAAAGTGAGGCACTGTAAAACAGGACTAGCTGGGGCCCAGTACGTCTACTGGTGTCCGTAACCCCCAACCACGAGCGCGCTACAACCGACAAAACACAAACTCTCACAAGTCGCTGTCCCACTGCCGTCTTTCCCTCTGCCAGATGTACAACTCTACACAAGAGTGAGGATGTCCAGGAAGACGACACAAACTTCGACGGTACACAAGTACCGAGACAGGCCCCGAGCATACACACGTGCCTAGCTCACACAAAATCTGGGGCTCCCAACTGAAGAGGCAACCACGGTAGGCGTCGTACTACTCGACACGCACACACAAACCACGTGCATATCGTACAAATCTTGTGAAACCCTACGTCAACCATGTGAACACCATGCCAACCACGAACATGATACGCTCCCCGAGCGCTACAGGTGCCAACACACCACTTACCATTGCCATTCACAACAATTTACGATAATCGGATAACCACGCTAACATGCATAGAAGTAAAGGCCCTCGGACCTGTTAACGCGACAGGGTCCCATGTCGCCTTCTGAACGCGACACCCCGATAGGCCGATTTCAGAAGCAGAATGCGACGGGTCAGGCTATCGCGTTCTGAACGCGACAACCTGGTCCGTCACTTCACAGGTGAAACCCTAATCCGAGAACCCTTCACCGGATCTCCCCCATAAACCCTGTAAACTGGTGTTTTTATCCATTTTTCATGCTTTAATGTATGCCCTAGCTTGGTATCTAATGTTTGTAAAGCCAATAACACACTAAACATGACACACACGCAATCCACACGTTAAAACAAGTGGAATCTCCCTACCTCCGCAAAGAACGCGAAGAACGAAACCCCCACGACATTTCCCCCACTCCTCGCAACGTCCTCGCGGCGAGAACACGCCAAAAACTCTACCAAATCGCCACAAAACCATGCGCAGCACCTCCCCTGGCTGTGCAGAGCTTGCAAAAGCTCTGTCCGGCCAAAACTTTCTTAAAACAAAGCTCAGTTGGGAACGCGACGTAGCGCATTGTCGCGACCTGAACGCGATGGTTCTGGCTGTCGCATTCCCACTTCTAATGTTTGTAAGTCGCCCAGCGTGCGACACGCGGTGCGCATGCAGACGACGACTCAAAACGGCAGTTCCATGAACGCAACACCTAGGACCGTCGCGTTTAGAACGCGACGCTCCTCACTGTCGCGTTCACAGACAGTGAACGGGTAGGTGCTTTGGGCCCAACCTGTCAGCCCACAACGCCCCTAAGACCTGCGCGAACACCTGCTACACACACTGATGGGCCACACATGGGCCTCCATAACCATTAAGCCATGATCCGAACAGTCAATACGCTACACGCATAGACTTGTGAATATCTCAGTAAAGTGGTCTAGTCTAGTGGAAGGAATATCTGACAGATAGTGTTAACACTCACCAAGAGGTGTGACATGAAACGTTGCTTAGCGGCCGTGTGGGAATCCACGACCAACAGAGCTACAGAGAATCAACAATAAATCTAGTTCATTATGTAACTTTGGCAATAGCAAATGAGGCAAGGTTAGGCATGTGACTAAGGAGAAAATGGATTATTATGAAGAAATTTGAGAAGAAACAATATTATCAGTTAGAAACAAGTGATTAAATTTATAGTAATCAAAAGATAGCAAGGGCATATACATGAGAGATTACAAAGGTATAACACAGAGATCATACATGCATGACCAATAGGGTTTTTAATTATCATAACATATAATTAATCATTGTTTAACATGTTCAAGACAAAATAATCATTTATCAAAGTATCTTATTGATGTAGGCTACTATTGTGAAAAAAGTCGATTTATGTGAAGACAGTGTGAACATGGTCACCAAGTAGGGCACCATGTGAACATGGTCAACGGGTAGGGCACCTTTTGAATGTGTCATATCATACGACATCATTCACATGATCCACCACGTTTAGACACAATGACCAAACTCCGACAGTTTTCAAGTACAGGCAATGCCATCTGCTATATAATGCATAAAAAATAGGGAAAACTCGATAAAACTCTTTATAGTGACATTATATATCTGCAGTATCACGAAATAACCTAAAAACGATGGATTAACAAGAATTTTTGGATCTTTAAGGGTTTGAGCAAGAACAAGGATGGGTTTTAATCTTCAAAATTCATGCATATATGTAGTAGCCCTGGATATTTATGTCCAATAAGGCTCCATATCCAGATCCGCCTCCCACGAACGGACCGAAGTCTCGTAAGGGATAGCTCGTACACGTGTCCAGTAAGAATATAAAAGACAACCACAACAGTATAAGACACAAGAAAGTACATGTGCTCATACCTGTATATAACAATTTACAACTATCCCAATACATTATTATATATCCAATAAAAGAGTACAACTACCTAGGGCATACCCCGAGGGAGCGCAAGCTCACATAACACAACTAACGCTACTGCTGGTGGTACAAGTCTGTCACAACGCCTTTGCAAGCCATATAAATGGTAAGCCCTGAAAAGAACTGTAGGGGAGTGAGCCTCAACAAGTCAAATGCTCAGTAGGGACCACCCAAAACTACACACAACACTGAAGAGACCTCTACCCCAGAGGGTTTCACTGGCAACACTAATAGCCAAACCATATCATGTTCACAACAAAGCACAATAACAACAACTAAACATAATTACATCAGCTAATACAAATTCTGGAAAGGAAGAGGGACAACAGGACTAGCACAACACCACTAGTCCGCCCAACAACTGTAATGCCTAAGCCACAAGCCTCACATGCAAATCATTACAACAACTGGTCGCCGAAGCTACAAGCTTCACAGGCAACCTACCCACGAAGGGTAACTGGACTAGCTGAAACTACCACGAGGTACCACAATGGAACCATAACCAGAATCATGCCACCACCAGGGCTAACCACAACGGTAAAATCTCAACCAACCTGTCACACACATAAGCCACCATCAGTGGCAAAGCACGAGTCGGAAAGGAACGACGCCACCACACGGGAACGAACTACTAGTTTATAATGCCAGTATCCAACCCGGACAACACAACACAAGAACTACCTCTCAATCTCGCAGTCACAGACGAAAGGTCCAACTGCTGCTCCACAACCACATAGTAAAGCCAAAGAACAGAGGAGACCAACCAACACCACACCTACAGACCACACAGCTACAGGTCCATGCCTGGCACCTTTAAGGACTCCGGCCCGAGCTCCCTAAAGTGAGGCACTGGAAACACAGGACTAGCTGGGGACCAGAACATCTACTGGTGTCCGTACCCCCAATCACGAACGTGCTACAATCGACCAAACACAAACTCTCACAAGTCGCTGTCCCACTGTCGTCTTTCCCTCAACCGGACGTACAACTCAAACACAGGAGTGAGGGTGTCCAGGACAGACGACACAGACCTCAACGGTACACAGTATCGGGACAAACTCCGAGCACTAATGTGCCTGGCTCACACAAAACCTGGGGTACCCAACTAGAGAGGTATTCCGGAATAGGCATCGGACCACCACACTCGGCTAGCACACAAACCACGTCAGTCACTTAACACCTCGATGAAACTTATATCACGATATATTAAATATAATTGGTTCGTCACTGGTCACCATGTGACCTCCAAGCTAACTGACACCAACACATACTTAAATCACAATAACATACAATAATCTTGCCTGTCATTGGTCACCCCATGACCTCCATTGCCATATTAATACAATATAATAACCACTTAATAACCATACAAAAGACACTAAAGGGCCGAGGCTAGGTTCACACTGGAACCTCACTGCCCAGCCACCACAAACTAACCACAACAGTTATATTACAATAAACACAACGCCTAAACACTTGCCATGCACACAAAATCCACATGCACGACACTCAAACCACGTAAACACACGCTCACTTCGTGAGCAACACACTTACCACGTAAACAACATGCAAACGACACGCTCCACGAGCGCTACAAGTGCATTGGCACCACTTATCCATGCCATGCACAACACTTTAACGATAATCGAATAATCGTACCAGTAAAACAGACGCAACCAATTCTCTCGGTTGTGATCGCGACATAGGCTACTGTCGCCTTCTAATCGTGACACCCCGACATGTCGCAATCCAAAAGCCTAACGCGACGCGTCGGCCTGTCGTGTTCAGAACGCGACAGAGGGCTCCGTCGCCTTCACAGGCCAGAACCCTAATCCGGGTTCCCATCTCCAAATCACCCCCCATAAACCATACAAACTACATTTAATTTCCATTTTTCATGCTTTACTCAATGCCCTAGCATGATATCTACGATTCTTTAAGTGATTAACAAACCAAACATGCATCACATGTGATTCACAACATAAAAATGGGCAGAATCACCCTACCTTCGCAAAGAACACGAAGACCGATCACAACCCGGCGTCTCCCCCGCTCCGTGCGACGTTCTCGCGGCGAGACCACGCCGTAAACAACCCCAACATGCCAAATCGCCCGAGATTCCTTGCAGCAGCTCCTCCCCTCTGACCAAACAGAGCTTTCCCAGCTCTGTCTGGCCGACCAGGGTTAAGAACTATTTGTGGTTAAGAATGCGACGTACCTCGCCGTCGTGACCTGAACGTGACGGTGTTGGGCGTCGCCTTTGCAAGGCCGACGTCAGCATGCCACCCAGCACGTAACACGCGGCGCACATGCAGACGATGACCGCCTCTCGATCGGCAAGCAGAACGCGACCACCAGGGCTGTCGCGTTAAGAACGCAATGCACACCCCTGTCGCGTTCACAACCAATGAACCAACTGGTGCTATGGACCTAATCTGTCAGCCCACTAAGCCTCACACAACGCACGGAAACCACGATCAAGGCTCAATGACCCCACATTGGTCATGAGCACCACACCAGAGCTAGTAAACACGGATCCAAACAACCACTAAGCGAGGATCCACGAAGATCCGAAAAATGCGCTATGTTACAATATATATCAAAATAAATTAGGGAAAATAGTGCAGTTGTGTTCTATGCATGATTGGTCCTGCGAGAAGACCCACCTTTGAGTGTGATTAAGTTCTAGAGCTTGATAATGGGATGAACACGAAGAAGGCTTGGGCTTCTCGTTGATTTCTGCCTCCAATGGCCTCCCTCTTCGTCCAAGACCTCCACAACAATGTTTTAGGGGTGGCTAAGGGATAGTTTAAGAGTGTATTAAAAAGGTTATGGCTCTGTATGTCCTATTATAACTCAAACTCTTCCGTTTTCTAGTTTATCTTTATCTTTTACAATAATTTGACATTTCCTGTGTAATTTTGCAATGAAATCATGTTGGGTTGGATTTATCCACAAACTTAGTGTGACAGACCACGTCGTTCAAACCCGTTAACCCAATAACGAGCTTGACCCGATTCCGTCTCCCGCGAACAAGTCGAAGCCTCGCTAGAGATATCAACACACATGTCCATGGAAATATAAAAGAACACACTGAATATATATAACATTGTACATCTCATACATATTTACATAAGGAAAACATAGCCAAATCTCAATAGAAGTCAAACTCAAAGTACAGTAGCCTGGGGCATATTTTGGGGCACAACAGAAATAAAATTACACTGTTGGAGGCGTGGACCCAACTCCGCTGCGATGCGGTTTTGGACTAGAAGACGGGTGCGAAACCTCCTGCTCTCCCTCACATGAAAGGAGTAGGGGGTGAGCCTCACAAGTCACTGGCTCAGTATGGAAACTCCCTCAAAAGCCAAAACAACATTAAACACGTGAGTAGCAAGAGTAAAGCATCAATATAATCAATTAACACAACTACCTGAGCATGAAATTATAATTACAGTAAATAAATTAAACTATGCTAACAATATGAATTCAACTTCATAAAAAAATGGCAAACACGCTCAGTAGTACGAGCTAAAGAAGGGTAATGCCAAACACGAGTCACGTAGACTGATTCGCGACACCAGCCACTGACCCGGACAAGCAACACAGGTCTACCTCTCAGCCTCGTAGCCAAGGAAGAAAGGTCTAGCTGTCGCTCCACCTCAACTGAGTCAACAAACTGCGGAGACCAAACAACACCACAACTGCAGCTCACACTACTGTAGCTCCATGCCTGGCACCTTTAAAGACTCCGGTCCGAGCTCCCTAAAATCAGGCATTGGAAACATGACTAGTTGGGGAGCAGTATGTCTACTGGTGTCCGTACCCCAACCAAGTGCGCGCTACAAGCGATCAAGAACAACCACAACACGCAAGTCGCTGTCCCACTATCGTCTTTCCTCCGCCGGACATACAACTCAAACTAAGGAGTGAGGGTGTCCAGGAAGACGACACAGACCTTGTCGATACTCACACTATACTAGGACAAACACTGAGCACTACATGCCTGGCTCACAGAGAATCTGGGGTACTCGACTCAAGAGGCAACCATGGTAGGCGTCGTATACCCGACTTACCACGTACACACAATTCATGCAAACTCGGCATGTCTGACCACAACACATGCCAATGCACCGCTTACAACCCATAATACTTAAATTAACAATCATACAGACCCATAATTAAAAGCAACTCATGGCATCATGCAGACAAGCCAGGGGTCGGGTGGCTGCTTTCTAAAACGTGACGGACACAGATGTCGCAAATTGAAGACCAAATCGCGACGGGGGAAACCGTCGCCTTAAAGACTGAATCGCGATTGGATACCTCATTGTGTTCAAAATGCGACGTCTGGTTCCGTTGCCTTTTCAACCGAGAAATCCCCACCTAAAACCCCATTCTGGAATTTATACAAACTACCCTATACAACCATGTAACCTGAATATTTGCATTGAAATAAAAGCCTACGCATGCTTGCTACTTCATTTAACCCATCCCATGCATTAAATGCACTAATCACGATCCATTTAAATCAAAACAGAGAAGAATTCTCCTACCACATGAGGAACATGAAGAACGTGAAGTACGACGTTGCCCTGGTGTTTCCCGTGCTCCGAACAATCTCCTCGGGCCGGCAACACACCAATCCGCACGCCGCAAACTCCAAATCGCCCAAAAATCCTTCAGTAACCTCTCCCTCGGCCGAACAGTGCTTCCTGCATTGTTTGGCCAGGGTTTGGTCGAAACATAATAACAGGCTAAATCACGACGGACCCCCCCCCCCCCCGTCGCGTTTTAAACTGCGACTCCCCTGCATGCGCTACGCGGCGCGCATGCTGACGCGCACCCTGAAAAATGATGTTTCAATTGCAACGAAAAAGTTGGTCGCATTTTCAAAAATGCGACTCCTGTATTGGTCGCGTTCTTGAAAGGTGCACCAGAGGTCGGTTAGGCCCGGATTCCTGGCCCCCAACCTCACACAACCTGATCAAGCAACCCAAACACACAACATTAGGCCGTACACTAGCCACCAAACCCCTTAAACTACAATCCGAAAAGCCGCGACATTACACTTAGAGTCTTATTATGATGGGGGTTTGGCCTTCTTTCTCATGTGTTAAAGAGATGCAAATATTGAGAATTTTCTCTTAATTAACCCCACTTAAATCTCAATTGGAACCAGCGGTGCCTTTCTAAGTTAGCATCCACTATTAGATCTTTAACATAAGTTGGGTTTGATAGTTTACTTAATTCTACACATGTGATAATGGTTTTTCCACTTTTATCCCTCTGATTTAATTGGTCCAATTCTCTTATTAGATGTTGTGAAAGATCTTTTGATTCTCTATTTAAATGTTTCATCAAATCTTTTCTCGTGTAATATATATGATTGTTTTATTTTTTAATATTTTTGTATGAAAATTTCAAGTTGTTATATAAATGATTATATTCTCAAAGTCATTGAAAAGTTTCTAACTATTGATTTTATTTTTCGAACAATGTTTAAGACTTCACTTGAAGCATAATGAATCATTCTTATGCCTTAACTTAGTTAGTAGATATTTTGTTGGATCCTGACTTAACCATGCTTTGTTACAATTAATGAATATATTTGGATTTTGCTTGCATCTATTTTTGGTCCACTATCTACAAAGACGAATTGATGCAATAAAATATTTAATCTACACTTTTTTACACCATGCTCATTTTTGTATTTATACATATTTTACACAATATCTCTTGAACTAACTGTTCATTAAATCTATAGTTAGTAATAAATGCACTACGAAAAAGGTGCATGAAGTGTAGGGACAAAAGGTCCCATGCACATCCCATAGCCATGCAAACTCACTTTATTAAGCTGCAGTGCTATGTAAAATAAGATCTTTCTATATAAACTTAGTAGTTCAAATATTTTTATACTAATGATCTATAACGGGAATAGAAACCGTGTTGTCATAAGATCTACTATGTTATGATCTGACACGGAATATCAGAGTGTGTTGTTGTATTTGGTTGTATAAATCAGAGCAACGCTAAATGAAATAACATCATTCTATTGGACAATACTAATATTTATCTCATAACTTTTATTTAATACCAATTTCCAAGCTCTATTTTAATCACTAAATCCAAAGTCGAAACATAAGGCCTATTATTAAATCTCAAATACATTTGACTCTCAATCAAAGGAAAGATCTACAGAAGACTTGATAACGACACTACTATAGAGCTGACAACACCTTAAGATAGTTGTTATAATATATGGGATGCTCTTCACTCTTGTCCCCTTTAGAGTTTATTTCTTCAATAGTACCACCTGAAAAATTTAAAATATGTAGGATGAACATAAAGCTTAGTAAAATTTATATCTCAAATGTAATCATGTTTTAAGTGAATTATATTTTAACAAGCTGACATGATAACATGATGCAATATCAAATAATACGGATAAACAATAATCAAGTGGTAAGATGGACATTAAGCAATGACAAGAAAAATCTATTGACATAGCAAGAAACATGAATTGTAGCGGTCATCGTCGATCAGACCCGTTAACCTAATAACAAGTCTGATCTGACTCCGCCTCCCGTGAACAGACCGAAGCCTCGCAAGGGATATCATTACTCAAGTCCGTGAGAACATAAAATAAGCCAATTAAACACACATAAGATCGCATTTATTATACAATCTCACACATATTTACATAAAGTTTACATAGTCAGTTCCCAACTAAAGTCAAAGAATAAGGTACAACAGTCTGGGGCATACACTGAGATATAACATAAAGTAAAATTACATTGTTGGTGGTGCAGGCCCAACTTTGCTATAGTGCGGCTTTGAACTAGACGAGGGACGGGAACTGTCCTAATCTTCTTCACCTGAAAGGAGTAGGGGTGAGCCTCACAAGTCACTGGCTCAGTAGGGAAACTCCCTCAAAAGTCGAAAGAACACCAATCTCACGAGAAGCAGGAGTAAAGAACTAAATTAAACAATTAACAGAGCTACCTAAGTATGGTGCTACAACTATGATTAAATAAACAATTCTTTACTAATAATATGGATTAACCATTAATATATAAACGAGAAATCATGCCCAAGTGTACGAGCTAAAGAAGGGTAACGCCACACTCGAGCCACGAAACCTGGTTCGCGACACCAGCTATTGAGGACAAACCACATAGAACTACCTCTCAGTCTTGCTGCCACGGATGAAAGGTCCAGCTACCGCTCCACCTCTACAGTGACAACAAGCTGTGAAGACCAAACAACACCACATCTGCAGCGACACACGCTGCAGACCCACACCTGACACACGTCTAAGAGTTTTGAAACCCTTAGAATGAGGTTGTGGAACACAAGACTAGCTGGGGACCAGTACGTATACCGATATCTGTCCCCCAACCACGAGTGCACTACAAACGACTGAACTGAGAACTAACACATCACAAGTTGCTGCCCCATTGTCTTCTTTCCCTTAGCTGGACGTACAACTCGACAGACGAGTGAGGGTGTCTAGGAAGACGACACAAACCTTAACAGTACATACAGTACCGGAACAAACTCCAAGCACTAACATGCCTGGCTTACAGAGAACTTGGGGTACCCGACTCTAAAGATAACCATGGAAGGCGTCGTACTACCCAAGTCGCAACGTATGCAGAAACCATGCAACCGCGACATCCTTTAATCTCGACACGTGCCAAAGCATCGCCGTAATATTTTAGATACATGAAAAGACATAACATGACACTCACATATACAAGAAAATACTTACAGCCGTTGGAGTCCAGAAGGTGACAGGGTTCTCCGTTGCATTCAGAACGCGACGCCTCAATACGGTGCGTTCTGAACGTGCACACGGCGTGTAACGTCGCGCATTTTTCGGATCCTCGTGAATCGTGTGTTTAACACTTGTGGTGGCCAATGTGAGGCCAATGTGGCTTGTGTGCCGTGTGTGTGTGTGTGTTTCTGGGGCTTACTGGGCCGATGTTTTGGGCCTGCAGTACCCTAGATAGCTCAGCTTGTTGTCGCGATAGGAATGTGGGTCGCGTTCTTAACGCGACAGAGGAGGCCGTCGCGTTCATGTGGCCGTCTTGAAGTGTTGAGCGTCTGCATGTGCGACACGTGTAGCGCTCATGGCAGTGGGCGTTGGGAAGGCGACGCTCAGGACTGTCGCGACCTGATCGCGTCGCCACGATGGGTCGCGTTCTGAACCACTGCAGGTTTTTAAATAACCCCAGCCAAGCAGACCGCACAGGGTTTCTGCTCGGCCAGGGGGAGGTGCTGTGGCGATTTCAGCTGGGATTTGGTGTCTTCGGCGTGTCCACGCTGCAGGGAGTCCGGGAGAAGTAGGGGAAACGCCAGGAGATCACTGTATAGCGTGTTCTTCGCGAAGGTAGGTGAACTCTTCCTGTTTTCAGGGTATAAATCGCATAAGGTTTGGGTTCCAACCAGTTTAATGTGTTTATAACAATAGATACCATGCTTAGGTCTTCACAAAAGCATGAAAACGAAGGATTAAGGGTGGTTTGTAATGTGGTAATGGGCTGTCATGGAGAGAGCCCGGATTAGGGTTCCTGCCTGCTAAGGCGTCAGGTTCTTGGACCGCGACCTGAACGCGACCCAGCGCTGTGGCGCGTTAAGGTTCATGTGGCGACAGTTAAGGAGGTCGCGATCTGGATCTGAAGGTGACAGGTCGTGGCACCGCCTTCTGAAGGTGACTCTATGGGGTGTCGCGACATGGCCCGAGAGGCCCTGTTTATGCATGGTTTATGCATGTGACTTTCCGATTATCGTTATCGGTATACTTAATGTTTAAAAGCAATGCATTGGCACTTGTGGCGCTCTGGAAAGCGCGTGGGTTGTGAGACTAGCTCACAGGTTACGTAGCTAGCTAGTAGTTTGCCTGTGGACATAGTGTTCACACGAGGCAGGTGGTGTTCACGTGTTGTAGACCGTCAGTACACGAGGTTTACGTGAGGTTTCACGTGGTTTGTGCAGTGCGCACGTGGTTTCTGTGTGCGTGTCAAGTAGTAGACGCCTACGTGGTTACCTCTCTAGTTGGGTGCCCCAGGTTTTTTGTGAGCCAGGCTGTTAGCTCGGGGCTTTGTCCCGGTACTTGTGCTATACCGTCGAGGTCTGTGTCGTCTGACCTGGACACCCTCACTCCTTAGCTTGAGTTGTACGTCTGGTTGAGGGAAAGACGACAGTGGGACAGTGACTCTTGAGTTTGTTTTTAGTCACTTGTAGCGCGCTCTTAGTTGGGGGTACGGACACCAGTTGTCGACACTGGTCCCCGACTAGTCCTTTTCCAGTGCCTCACTCTAGCGAGCCCAGGCCAGGGTCTCTAGAGGTGCTAGGTATGGGCCTGTAACCGTGTGGTCCGCAGGTGGTGGTGTTTAGTTGGTCTCCACAGTTGCTTGTCTTTTCACGTGGAGCGGCAGTTGGACCTTTCGTCCATGGCTGTGAGACTGAGAGGTAGACCTGTGTTAGTTTGTCCGAGTCTGTTGCTGGTGTCGCGAACCAGTCTACGTGGCTCGAGTGTGGCGGTCTCTACCGTAGCTCATACATATGTTGGAGTTTTGCCGTTTATTTACTATAGCTATTTTATGCAGTCGGCTAGCTAGCGGTGAGTTTGTTTATAGCCTTAATATCTTGTTTAGTTGAGCTATAAATTGCTAGCATAGTTTACTGCTTTCGCACTTGTGTTTGGTTTGCTCGGTGTTGGGGGAGTTCCCTACTGAGCCAGTGACTAGCGAGGCTCACCCCTACTCCCCACAGGAGAGGGCGAGGAGGAGGTTTCTCTACCGTCGTCCAGTTCGGAGCCGCGTCATAGCGGTATTGGCCCAGCGCCTCCAGCAGTGTAGCTTTTCTTTCTTCAGTTGTACCTGTTGTACCTCGGGGTATGCCCCAGGCTTTTGTACTTTCCTTTATTTCTTTTGAAGTTGGTTATGTAAAACCTTGTATATGAACGCGCGCATTGTTGACTGTGCACTTTTGTTGTCCAGAGTTCCTCGCACAAGTCAATATGCGCACTTCCTCTAAACTGTCTCACAAACATGAAATTGCAAAAGTGAACTAATAGTTTGGTGAGAACATGTCATATCCACAGAGAGGTTGGATAGAATTTGAATTAAACCACTTTAACTTGACATCACTCTATCGACAATGCATTAAAAGTGAATATGAAAACACACTGACTAAATCTCTCACAATCTTGACGGATCAATTTAATGAAAGAACAAGTGGAATGGAGAAGAAAAGAAAATTGGTATCACTGTACCCTCTCAATTGAGGGATGAAAAAAACAAATAAGAAACAAGTTGCACTAAGCTTCAGAATAGGAAGAAGAACACAACACTGTACCCTCACAGCTCGAGGGATGAATTAGTAAGAAAACAGTAACCGGAATTTAAAGTGTAATGTCAAACTTCTGAGATATCGAATGCTCTCTTCACTTCCCCCTCCAGCAGTAAGAAGAAAAACATAATGCCAAACTAATAACAGCAGCTAAATTGAAAAAAGAAATGGACAAAGCAATTGGACCAAGCAAATCAGAAGAACTGAACCAAAATGTCAATGCTACTGGATCGAACTCTCCAACACAGATCAATTAGAAATAAGCAGATGTACTGGATTGAATCATCTATGCACATAAGAAATGAAGAAATTCACACAGACGAAATAAGAAATAAAATGCCACTAGATCGCCTTCTGGAACACAAAGAAATGGGAAAGTTGACTGGAATGATTTCATAAACACCGAAGAATTGTAAGAACACTCGATCTCCCCCAACACAGCAGCACAAACCAACTCAAATGTGATGCATAAGAAAAATTGCAGTAATGCAGAAGAAATGAACAAGCAATTTAGATGAATGGGCAAAGCAAGTGCCCCTGGATCACTTAACAATAGCCGAAATATCACAACTCAATACTGAATAAGAACGGATGCTAAACCCCAGAAGAACAGAACCCAGAACAACCCTCCCCTGCTCTACAGAAATTTGAAATGGCCCACTCTGTCTCCCTCCCCTCCAATTGAACCTTGAACAAGAAAACACTCAATTCAAACCTCACAGCTGAAATATCAAAAAAATGTTGAACAATTGGAAGGAGACAAGAAGAACACTCTGATCCTCTCAGAAATCAAACAGAAATCAAACACAGAAGAAGAAAAGAAAATAGCACTTGAACCTTTCAGATGTCGACCTCCTTTCCATCAGCTCTACAACAACAACTAAATCACCCAGTCCCGAAATGCTGAACAAAACCAGATGAACAGAAGAGAAAAAATAATCCAACACAAATTGCAATCACCTTCTGCTTGTAGCCGAACAGTAGAAATGGAAGAAAAACAAATTGACAATTGTATTCCTCTCCTTCCCTTCAATTCACAGTAGCCATAACGGAAGAAAACACAGTAGTGATGAAATAAACTCCCTGGATCACTTGCATTGCATAGAAGAATTGAAACTAACGCAGAAGAAATAGATGAACCAACACCAAGGAAATGGAAGTAAACAATTCTGAACTCTCCAAATCTCCCACAGTTCTGCTGAAAGAAGAAAGGGCAGAAGAAATCTCTAAAAACTTGACTGGCTAACTCGTCCCCCTCCTATGCTCTACCAAAAGGAAAAATACAGGAAAAAGGGAAGCTAAGAATCCTCCCAATCGAACCCCCTGTGAAGAGGACCTTGGGGTCCTTTTATAGACATCAGGGCTTCTGCTTCCCGCCTCCTGGATCAGGAGCTCTGCAGCTCTGCATCGCCCTGGATCGCCACCTCAGCAGCTGCTTAGATCGCCACCTCAGTAGACCCTCACGCCTGCGCAGCTCTCTGGGCACTTCTGCATCCGACCCGGCCACACCCGGCAGCCACAGGACCAGCTCAGCAGGTCTCCGCTTCAACAGGTCCGCTGCTGCGTAGCACCTCGCCAGCACACACACGCCCGCCTCCTGCCTCAGCCACCAGCCGCACCCAGCTGTGCACGGGATCCAACAGCCGCCTGGGCTCCTTCCCGCCTTCGCTTCACACGGCCGGATGCCGCCTCAGCTCTGGCCCGCACCAAGCTCCGCACCGCCAGAAGCGCACCTGGTCCTGGCCGCCTCACACGGGAGCCCAGCATTAGCCGTACACCGCCATCGCCCTCCTGTTGCGCACCCATCTGCTTCGCCATCGCGCCAGGGCCATCCAAATCACCAGATCCGCACCATCTTTGACCCGCAGTGCCAAGCCAGATCCGGCCTCACACCTCAGCCACCAGTCAGCTCATCATCGCCCATTGCTTGCACAACACCTCTGCCCAGCAGGCGCCCTATCCAGGCGCTTTCAGCAGGTTCCACACCAGCTGTTTTCGTCGATTTGGTGGAGAAGAAGAGAACAAGGTTTTTTAAATGGAGTTAAATAGGGTACATGGCCAGAAGATGTGGTGGGGTATGTGGCATTATGAGATTTGGTGGTGGTGATTAAATTTTATTTGAAATCTATTTTAATTAAAAACTAACATGTAAAAAATGTTTTTTTTAAAAAAATGCAAGAGCAAATATTATTTATGTACAATATATCTGAAAAAGATAAAACACTTTTATTAGTAAATTTATTCAAAAGACATTGATTTTATAAAATGCGAATCTAGTTATGTGTTCTACCTAAAAATTTAACTAAAATGTTCAAAAACTATACATGAATAGAATGCAAATTTAAAATCCAAATGTACATTATTTACAGACAACTGAAGTCTAAATTTAACTAAATCTATGAAATTTAACACTAAAAATTGTGTTGTTATCAGTATATTATAAATGCAATGGTGTGTTCCTTTGTGTTTTCACGGACTAGTGTGTGATATCCCTTGCGAGGCTTCGGCGCGTTCGCAGGAGATGGACTCGGATCAAGCACGTTACTGGTTTAACGGACTTGGACGAGGCGTTCCGTCACTCGGCGGGTCGGGCTGTCACGTTCTGAATGCGACACCTCGGGCCGTCGCCTTCACAGATAGAGCCCCAATCCGTAACTACCACTTTAGGAAACCCCATAAAATGCAAGTAAACAACCATATAAAGCAATTACAACTATTCTAACTGTTACACTAACATGCCATCTATCAAGAAGAACTTGTTTCATGCATCAAACATGACGATTACATCAATCACAATAAGAAAATGAGCAAAATCCCCCTATCTACATGAAGAATGCGAAGAACAACCACGAATTGACATTTCCCACACTCCACAACGTCCTCGCATCGAGAGCACGCCAAACCACGCACTATATGTCTAAATCACCCAAAATCCGGTAGCAAAACCTCCTCCTAGCCGAACAGAGCTTCCTCTAATCTGTTTGGCTGACCTAAGGTTCTTAACTCATCACAGTTAAGAACGTGACGCACCTGGTTGTCGCAACAAGAACGTAACGATCTAGGTTGTCACCTTCTTGACGCTGACGCCACGCAGCCGCCCTACACGCATCACGCGTCGAGCATGCAGCCAAAACACCCCAAACGGTGGCAATGAGAATGCAACGCCCGAGTCTGTCGCATTAAGAATGCGACACACAACTACATCGCGTTCACAGACAGTGAACCAGAGGGTACATTTGTGGCGGAACGCCTCGGCCAAGCCCGTTAAACCGATAACGTACTTGATCCGAGTCCGCCTCCCGCGAACGGGCCGAAGCCTCGCAAGGGATACCAAACCACAGTCCGTGTAAACACAAAGGAACACACCACATTATATAAATATTTCACAAGTTTACATAGCCATAATTTTACAAAATTGAAAGAAAGTACAAGAGCCTGGGGCATACCCCGAGGTACAACTGAAGAAAATAAACAACTAACTACACCACACTACACAGCTGCAGGCTACACTGTCGGAGGTACTGACCCTGCACCGCTACGGCGCGGCTTCGAACTGGATGACAGTCGAGAAACGTCCTCCTCCCTCTCACCTGTGGGGTAGGGGTGAGCCTCGCTAGTCACTGGCTCAGTAGGGAACTCCCCCAACACCGAGCAAAACACCAAACCACAGGTACGAAAGTAGTAAACAATACCAACAATTTATAGAACAGCTAAGCAGGATATAAAAGCGGTAAAAGTACTCACCGTCTGCCGACTATGAAAACAACTGTAATAATTAAACGGCAAACCAGTACAGGTGTACAAGCTAAAGTAGAGACATCCAAACACGAGTCACGTGAACTGATTCGCGACACCAGAGACTGACTCGGACAAGCTAACACAGGTCGCAGCCACGGACGAAAGGTCCAGCTGCTGCTCCACGTGAAAAGGTCAAGCAACTGTGGAGACCAACTAAACACCACCACCTGCGGACCACACGGTCACAGGCCCATGCCTGACACGTCTAGAGATCCTGGCCCGAAACTCTCTAAAGTGAGGCACGGGAAAGGACTAGCTGGGGTCCAGTACGTCTACTGGTGTTCGAACCCCCAACTACGAGCGCGCTACAAGTGACTAAAAGACAAGTAAAACAGCCACTGTCCCACTGGCGTCTTTCCCTCAGTCGGACGTGCTACTCAAGCAAAGGAGTGAGGGTGTCCAGGTCAGACGACACAGACCTTGACGGTACAACACAAGTACCGGGACAAAGCCCTGAGCTAACAGTCTGGCTCACAAAGAACCTGGGGCACCCAACTGGAGAGGTAACCACGGTAGGCGTCGTACTACTCGCCACGTACACAAAACCACGTGCACGTTACACACAAATCACGTGAAACCTCACGTAAACCTCAAATAACAACAGTCCACTACACGTGAACTCAACTGGACTCGCGTGAACAACACGCAGCCTCGAAAGTGAGTAACTAACCGCATACCCCGTATGCTAAACACAGAAACCATGTGCACTCAGTGCACCACAGGTGCCAACGCACCATTCATTATCGGTAAATACCATAAACAGTCATTTCTGCTTATGCACAAGTTAGCGGCCACATCGACTGCCGCTTACAGGAAGTAGACGGCAATGGATCTGGCCGTTTATATCTCGGCTGATGAGATTGGCGACAAACGATGTTGATGCCAAGATCTTCAGCCTCTATTCCTGCAGAACCCTAAACCGATTCTATAGGTTTTACAATCGTTAAAAAACACGGAAAAACATACAGAGATAGTTCCTCTAACATCCATACACTATAATTAAACTATAATAGTATGCTTTACTACTTAATTCATCAAACCACCCATTATTCCCACATGGTGCAACTAACCCGATAATACATTAAACATGCAGATTCCTGTGGTTAAGTCGTGTTTTAATGATCCTACGGAACTAACAGGGTTCGTTCCCTACCTCAGAACACGCTTAAACCTTCCGAACTCTCCCGGTTCACACCGAACCCTCCGCAAGCTCCTACGGCAATTGCACCACGCCACGACGTTTCCTCGTTCGATTTGGCAATGCCACACGTCCCACGATCCTCCAACCACTCTCCTGTACCTGTTGGAAGCTTTAGAGATACGGGGGCGTGAAGCTGGGGCAAGGGGAAGAGAGAACAGGGTAGAAAACCTGCCCTCGGGTGACCCTATTGTAGACACCCATTTTCGGCCTATAAGTTAAGCATATTTCTTGTCCATATCATTGATGTCCCGAATTGGTCATCACTTTGGAGTCATTCTCTGACCCATCATGATCTCATTCACCTTTAATTTCAAGCCCATTCTCAAGCCCGTGGCCAAACACCACTTGAAATATCAAAACTGTGCAATCTGCCCAATCTTCTGAACATGCCTTCACTTTGAGAGCTCATAACGTCCTCATTTCTAATTCAAATTTAGCATACCATACTATCCTTTTGTAGCCCTTTGAGTCTAGAATCCAACGCAACAAACGGCGCATCATTTCGATATCTGTGGAGAGAGTTATGACTCGTTTTGTGGACACTGCGCGCACTGCCCCTAGTGACGCGACCTGCTGCATGGACGCGACATGAACGCGGCCCCACGATCCGACGCGACAACGCCATGCACGTAAACACGTTTTTACGTGATTTTCGGCCTCTCTCTCCATCCTAGAGCCTATCTAAAGTCTCTATGAGTTGGATTACGATGCAAACCTCCTATCCTCATCCCTAGGGAGCCCCCAAGTCCATCCAAACTCTAGATAGACTTTCAAACACCCCCACAACTTGGACTCTCTCTCTAACTCGGGATTGGACTCTATCTCTCACTTGAACACATCCTAGGACTCTCTAGGGGATAGAGGAAGGCTACCACTATGAGGAGAGGTCCCTGGAGGCTCTGCCCAAGATCCCATCGTCCCCAGGCAGAGGAGAAGCTGTTCTTCCCGTTTCCTTCTTCTCTCTCCTCTTTCTCTCTCATATCGCCTCCAGGACCAGCAGTACTTGCACGGCTTGTGGAGATCGAACCAGACCAGATCTCCGAGGTTTCTTCATCAAAGTTACTCCCCACAGAGCCCTCTTCAACCTCGAAGTGGAATCACATCGATTGGTGGCTTGTGCGAAAAGTTACAGCAGATTGATCTTCACTTTCTCTCTCATATCGAGATCTGTACATGCGGGATTATCATCTCTTCCACAGCCCAAACTAGGCCAGATCTCTTCAAGATGTCTTCATGAAAGTTGTTCAAGACGTCCTCCTCTCCGACCTCCAACTAGAATCACATCAAACGGGGCAGTATCTGTTTAGTTTTGATTTTTACTTTCTTTTCCACGTTTTTACACATGTATGCATGAGTTAGGATTCCTCCTTCTCCTCTTCCATGATTTCTCCCCATGCATATTCCTCCCCACATTTTCCTACTACCCAAGGGGTTTAAAAACACCCCCAGGCCGTTCCCTCCATGCTCCATATCTTTCTTCCATTTAAGAATAGCTACTACACTTAACATAGTCTGACAGGTTTTATTTCTTGTTTTCGTTGTTTTGGCAGGCACCTAAGCGAAGATCCACGAGCGGCTCTCATCCTCCGGCCGGCTGGAGGACAGAAGGAGGTCCCATCCATCATCTCCCGCACAGAAGAGAACGCGACGGTGTAGGGTGACGACAAGAGACGCGTCAGCTAAGGGTGACGCGATATCAGCACCGTCGCGGCAACCATGACGACCGCGACATAAGGTACCCCCATTCTCTCTCCTTTTCCTAGAGCAGTTAGCACAGACATTTCTCTTCTCATTAGGCAACTCTCTAGGTGGCGATCACATCCTATTTTCCATGCTATCATATTTGGTATTCATGTTTGTGTTGAGGGGGGTACAATCCCTGTGATTACACCTTTTGGCGATCACGGTGGGACCTCCAGTGCCACCCTCGTAGATCTAGTTTGCTTGCTTGCCATGTTTTCCCCTTTACTTCTCTTGTGGTCCCTGTTAGTTTGCTGTTCCTGTTTTATCCGTTTTGGCGCTCGATTTGTGTCGCGGTGCATCGCGATGACGCGATAGTATCGCGTCGCTTGTAACGACCGCGATAACAGGTGTGCGTTTCATCTTTACTTATTTGACATCTCCTGATCCTGTGAGTTCATTTATGTCTGTATCATGTTTCTCTGACATGCTTGCCCGTGTTTCTGTCTCTTAGATCCTGTTAGGGTTCGGATTTTCCGTTTTTTTTCCATTGTAAGTTTTCGGCTCTAGTCGCGGAGTGCACGGGACGCTACAGGTCGCGTCAGTCTAGGCGTCGCGTTACCAGGTATGCTTTGTATGTAAGTCTTGATCCATGTGTCAGTTTCTGGGTGCTTCATGACCTCTACTAGATTGATCTTGTGATTCATGCTCATATCATATGCTAGGTTAGTCTGTATGCTTTGTATTTGTGACTGACTGCTGTTTCGGGGCTCTGTTTATATCGCGGCAGACTGCTCTGTTGCGATAGGGTCGCGGTGTATCCGGCCGCCGCGACTCTACCTGAGACCCTGTTGGTCACCCTGCTTGGTCATTGTTCACCCTTGCATGCATTTTGAGCACTTAGGCCATTTGCATACACTGCTCATCCCAGTTATTCAGGTTCCCCCTTGGTTGAGTGAGCCCTCTCACCTACGAGCACTCGTAGGCTGACTCGGGCCCACCTTCCGAGGACCTCCATAAGTCCTCGTGACCGTACGCACGTTGCGGTTCACCGGGCCGATTGTACCTGTTGTTCCCCCTAGTTTGAGCCATCCCCCCATGTGTGAATTGTGTGTTCCCCCTTAGTCTCCCCAGAGTACTTGAGTACACACCCATTAGGGTTCTTCTTTAGCCGAGTGCAATTCAATTAAATCAATCCATTAAAAGGCTAAGTGATAACCCTAAAATCTTAACGCTTGTCATATCAACTTGGGTGTTTGCTTGAAAAAAAACTCCTTTCTCGTCCCCTTCAATGTGTAATTGTATTTGTTGTTGTATCCTTATTTGTATTTTAGTGTATTCTTTTTAATTCCTCTCATTTTATCATCCTCTCATGGCTTCTTTCCACTTCACCTATCCCCAACCTCTCCTCCTCATGTAGACCCCTTGTCTCATGAGTCTATTCCAAATTCGGCCCAGCCCAAGGCCCATCGGGCCGATGAGAGTGCCCATTCTCGATCTATTCCGTCGCCATCTTCTAATGAGGCTGCTGAATTGGAGCGCCTCCTGCTTGAAATGGGCCCTGACCAGGCCCGCGAATTGCTGTCCACCTTTTCTCTACGGTCTTCTTCTAGGATGGGCTCAACAGCCCACATTTCCTGCTCATTCTAGATCCACTCACATGTCACTCCCAGATCGGGCCACCTTCCGTTCAGTCCACATCGTTGCAACCGGCCCATTATGCTCAATCTGGCCCGGACCTTGACTCTCGACTCCGCTCTCATTCCCAAGCTGGCCCTCGCTATCCACTATCCACTTCGGCTCAGGACTTCCAATCCGAGTTCGAATCCATGAAGCGAGAGCTCAGTGAGTGCGGAGGCAGTTAAAGCCAAAACCTTCCTTCAATGATACTCTTCCTGATTTCCGTGGTCTCCGGATCCCTCCACCTTCTCAGCTCCCTGTTTATCGCAAATTCAATGGGGCTGGAGACCCTTACATCCATCTGAAGGATTTTCTCTATGAGTCGGTGTCCTATCAACATGATCGCCGCTTACTGGCTTATCTTTTTAGGCGGTCATTGGATGGATCCGCTTTAGAGTGGTTTTATTCCTTGCCTCCCGATGAAGTTGAGATTTTGAAGTTGTCAAGGTCAGATTCGTGCAGCAATATCAAGACTGGGCCGGCCCCCGCGTATTCAATGGCCGATCTAGTGGCTGAGCAGATGAAGCCTGATGAAGAATTCGCAACTTATGCTGACCGGTGGCGTCAGATGTCCGCGCATGTCCAGATGCACATCCCAGAAGAGGAGAAAATCAAGCTTATCATTGCTAATGCAATGCCCATGTACCGCACATCCTGGCTATGAATAATATCACATCCATGCAACAATTATACAGCCGTGCTCACTTTGTTAAAACCCAACTCTTTGACTCCCCATGCCATCCATGTTTGAGGCCAACAACCGAATTCTTCATTTCAAGGGCCCACTTATGAGGGAGTCCAAACCCATGCCCAAGTTGATACCATCCACCACCCCACGCCTACCCACTCCACTAACCACCATGCACCTCCACCTTCATATAGCCAACTCGCCCCTTCCACAAGAACAACCACCTCGCCCGTGCAACCGCACCACACCATCCAATACTCATCCATCCCGACATCCACTTGGCCCAAAGCGAGCCCATTATCATCCGTTGCCGGAATCCCTCTCTGATGTCTTCACAGCCCTGATGTCCATCAATGCATTGCAACTCCCTCCAGAAAAGCCAAGCTGGGACATGACAGTGGACCGATTAGAATATTGCCCGTATCATCGTCATCCGGGGCATACAGTCGCAAACTGCTGCGAATTCCGGGATGTGATCTATAGTATAGAGTACAAGATAGATTGGGCTGAAATGCACAGACTCATCCTGTATTGTCAAGGTAAGAGCAAAGCACAAGGCCAGGGGCAGCAATCCTCTCCACCACAGGCAGCGGAACAGCCGCCCAGCAACCAGCAGCGCAACGAAGACAGCCAACACAAGCATCAAGGCAGTCGTCCTCTCCACCAGTTCAAGGTCGACAACACCTCTTCACTTATCCTCCAAGTGCACCACCTGCTCCGTCACAACCTCAACAACCCCCTCCACCAACCCTTGCTCAGGCTATCACCACCACACCTACCGTATCGCACCCTGATGACAAGCTGTTAGCTCGACCCATTGTGTCGGTGCGCTGTCAGTCATTTCCACCAATGCCGCAAACCACTAATCCCTCCACTCCTGCCAACCCTCCATCTTTACCCCTCGCCATCATCTCCACCCCACTGCCATTTGCACCTGAGCAAGCCATTACCACCACACCAAGGCTCGAGCAAGCTCCGCTCACCTCTTAGCCCGAGCAAGAGTTTCCTACTCCCAAGAGTAAGGCTGCTTCAGCCTCTGAGTTGGAGGAAGAGCTCTCTCCGCACGAGCCTATCCTTGCCACCACCCAGTCACTTCACATCAAGCCCTCCGCATCCGACGAATCCACCATAGTCACCATACATCCCATTACCACATCCCAATGGAGCGGGTGTGCATCACCAGCAGCATGCTTTGAAATTACTTCCCCTATGCAAGATGGACCGAGTAAAGGTAGCTCAGTTCCGGTCATGTGTTTCAACCCTTACAACTACATCAGTCGCATGCCGGTCTATGTCCTTATCTCGGGCACGTTCAGGAAGGATGAGCTTTCATCTCCTCAGAAGAGTACTGTCAAAAAGAGTTCACAGGCCCTAGTGCCGCCAAGTCTAAAGCGGGGACGGTAGCCATTACGTTGCTTATTGAAATGCTACCATTAATGCCATCATCACTCCTCGTTCAGTTATATTGCATATGGCTGGTCAAAAGAAGGGGCTCTCTACAAATGTCGTGTTATCTCACGCATCTGCTAAGGCTATCATGAACCAGTTGTCGCTCAAGGGGCAAGAAGTCACGCTGCCCGAAGCATCCAAAGCCCTCCTTGCCATGTTTCAACCTGACCAGGGGCACATTGCTATGTCACCAAGAACGCTCAAGGTTTTGCCAAGAGTCCTTTGCAATTTGCCTCAGCCTGTCAGTCAGTTGGTCGTGCTAGTGCCACCCATCACACTCCCAGAAGCCTCCCCTCTTCAACTGTCAAGAGAGTTGGTCTTCATGCCAGATTGTCAGGCCAAGATGCCAAATCTCAAGTTGCTGGTACCACGCATCAAATTCCCATGGATCTGCAATGTCCACTTGTCAAAGGAATCCTTCTTAATGAAGATGCCAATCTATGGCCTTCCCCCATGGGTGTCTATAAATGTTGGATATGCAAATGATAGCCAAAGGGCAAGTACACATACGACAACTATGGCAATTGAGGAGAGAGCCGTGTGGCTGCAGAAAAGAGCGAGGCCATCTGCTGCCTGGTCCCACTATTTAAGAAGATATGCCAAGATGAAACCGTCGTATCTGTCTGTGAGAGCAAAGAAGCTGTGACGTCACAAGAAGAAATCTGCCAAGAAGCAAAGGAGGTTGCAATCAAGATTCAAGTTCTTCAAGAAAAATGTCGATCTCTCTATCCTGTCATCCTCTGACCTTGATCTTTCAATGCTACTCATCCTGGTCAATCTGGTTCCCAGAGGAGGCGCCCAATCTCTCAATTCTGGACTGGTGCCGCATTATTCCCCTCCTACTCCTTTATGGTCTTTGGACCCTCACTTATCTCTTCCTCTTGAGCCCCCGATCACCCTCAGGGTACCCAGTTCTCTCTCCATATCCACCTGGGTCACCTAACTTCCTTCCTAGTGCTCAGGGTTCCCCTTTTCCTCTTCCACCAGAGCCTCCTAATTATAGGTCAGGTCCACACTCTCCAGGAGCATCTGATTCCCCTCCTTCCACTTCCCCTTCTGATCCTCTAGATCCTCCACCTCCATTCTACAGTTCCTTCCTCTAACCCCTCCTGATCTCGGGACCCGATTCCTCCCTCACTACCTATTCGGGTCCCGACCCTTTCTCTCACTGTTCCAGAGGTTTCAGTCCTCACTAACATTTTTCTTCTCCTTTGTAAATCCTTCTTGTTTGAGGGTTCTTATACCTCATCTTCATGTAGCGTCATGTCTCCCTCTTGTTTGTGTTGAGTTGACTCATATTCTTGCTGACCCCTACTTTTCACATTTTCCTGCAAATGAGCTAATTAAAAGCAACCAAAATCAAAGTTCAAAGACTAATGCAGGTCGTTCTTTCAATAGAGGGGTCGCATTGTGCACCAAATAACCATGTAAATATTTCTTTAAACACCAAACATCAAAGAGAGTCGTCTCAGTTCACAACAAGAGTGGTCGAGTCAGTCTTAGGTTTGTTTTGCTTCTGCAGCACTCAAGGTAGAGATTACTCCGCGCTAAGAGTTTGACATCCTTTCCCCTGTCATTAAAGGTCACCTTAAGCAAGGATCATCACACACTCACGTGGCAACTTTAGCCGGCTCCTCTAGCAAACATCGCTGCTATTTAGGCCATATCTAGGAGGTGCAAAAGTTGTTCTCTTCATTACTCGGTCGAAGTGTAAGGCAAAAAGACTATTTGGGCAAGGCGACCAACCTAAGCACATCTTGATGAGAGAAAATCTCAAATAGGGACGGTCAATCAAGTCTGCAAAAGAAAAGAAAAGCAAAATAAAAAAAGAAAAGAAGGACAAACGAAGGGAAATCAAGGAATAGGGGCATGGCAAAGAGTGGCAGTACAGTTCCCCGCGGGACGCCCTTGAGCCCGGTCGTACGCATGCCCCAAACAAAATAGGCACAAAAGTGACCAAAAGTCCCTCCTCAATAGATTGAACCTCTAAGAGGTATGCCGGGGAAGGAAGCTAAGCCTAACTTGTCCTTTAAAGCTTGCACTAGACTTATCCCAAAATTTCTTCTCTTTCTCTCTATAGGCTAGGTCGTCTCCCGGTATGGCATTTGTAGTGGCACTGTAAGCTAGGGGCAACCATCTACATGACGCCACCATCTTAATGCACATCCGACCATTTTGGTGGTCTTTATGAAAGGGGAATGAATGGGGACCCTTTTGCCAGTAGTTTGATCTTACTTAGTGCTGTAGTAGCAAGGGTGAGTGCCTTCCGTCTCATGTGTTTTTAGGAAGGGCTAGTGTCGGCTTTAGACGTTATTCAAAATAAATAAAAAAATCAAATATTTCCAAAAATCCAAAAAAATAATAATCAAATATTGCAAAAAATCCCCAAAAATCAAATATTGTCAAAATTCTAAAAAATCAAATATTTTCAAAAATCCAAAAAATCAGATATTGCCAAAAATCCAAAAAAATCAAATAATTTCAAAACTCCAAAAAAATAGATGTTTTCAAACTAAAAATAATAAAAATGAGCAGATCTAATCATACATGCTAAGTGTGCAGGTACATTGGCTCCCAAGCATTGATCGCTCAGATCTCCACATTGCTTCATTGCTTTTATCTGAGTCTTGCTCACATCATCTTTACGATCTGTCTCTCCTCCTCATTCCACCCATGATTTGAATTTCAACTCATTATCCCACCAAGTCCTTCCCAGTCCCATACATATTCTCCTTCATCTGAATGGCTCCATGAGAGGATTCTCTATGTGTGAACCTGGCAGTTCTTCAGTGCTTTGTTTCAATCATGTGGATGACTGAGTTGTTTATGCTTATTGTTGTTAGCTTGTTTAGTACTTTGTTTGTTTCTTCATTTACACAAAAATAGGACAAAAAAATCAGAAAAAGCAAAACAAAAAAAATGGCGAGTTCTGCGCTCCACAGGTAAGTCAGGTAAGTATCCCTATCTGTTCTCCCTTGCACTACTATATGGTACTTATGCTACTATATTATCTCAAGGACCGGCTGGTTCTCAATGTGTTCTGGGATTTGAGTTCCCCTTCAACAAAAACAGTGATGATCTAGGTGCACATTGCTAATCACTGGATAGGCCGTTGAGTTAAGTAAGTACGGGGACGATGGATTCAGGCCTACACTGCGGTTGCAGGTAGTTTCTTGACCCTTCTTATTCATCTTAGCAATATTATCCTTGAGTATTTTCTATTTTCTTTCTTTGCATATTTGATTTGATATTTTTTTTATTTTAGCCCAGCATGCATCATGTAGGACTTTGAGCTTCATGCCTCATGATTTGTTAAATGTTGTTTCCCTGGTGATGATCAATCATGCTTAAGTTTCTGAACAAGAAATTATATTCCACTCACAATTTAAGGTCTTCTTTGAACTAATCCCTTGGTCCAGTTGGCCAGTACGACTCATATTTGGAATTTACTCCCTCCATTCATCTAAATCAGCTTAAATATCCCCCTGATCCGTCTTGGTTGCGAACCGCTCCCAGGCCTTGAGTCATCGTGACCTACCTGGCACGCACATGTCCTCCCAAGATGAAACCTGCAGGCCAATCGGCTAGGGTACCTCTTAATCAAGAGGTTGATCATCCTTCTTTTGCTTTCCTTTTTGTCGTTCCAGACAGGAGCCGTCCGTGCTCGCTCTTCCTTGAGGTTAGTTTGGAGTCTTCTGGAGAATTTCTATCGCTTATTGGTTGTGACGGGTGTCTCTTTACCTTGATGCCAACTTTTCAGTCCACTCCGCTTCATCCTTGCTCCATTCCATTTCATTACACTTCGCTCTCTTTTCGCTTCGCTCCCTTGCAAATTAAGCGGGCATCAAGGAGGGGCAATCTGTAGACACCCGTTTTCGGCCTATAAGTTAAGCATATTTCTTGTCCATATCATTGATGTCCCGAATTGGTCATCACTTTGGAGTCCTTCTCTGACCCATCATGATTTCATTCACCTTTAATTCAAGCCCATTCTCAAGCCCGTGGCAAAACACCACTTGAAATATCAAAACTGTGCAATCTGCCAATCTTCCGAACATGTCTTCACTTTGAGAGCTCATAACGTCCTCATTTCTAATTCAAATTTGGCATACCATACTATCATTTTGTATCCCTTTGAGTCTAGAATCCAACGCAACAAACGGCGCATCATTCTGATATATGTGGAGAGAGTTATGACCCGTTTTGTAGACACTGCGCGCACTACCCCTAGTGACGCGACCTGCTGCATGGACGCGACATGAACGCGGCCCCACGATCCGACGCGACAGCGCCATGCACGTAAACACGTTTTTACGTGATTTTCGGCCTCTCTCTCCATCCTAGAGCCTATCTAAAGTCTTTATGAGTTGGATTACGACGCAAACCTCCTATCCTCATCCCTAGGGAGCCCCCAAGTCCATCCAAACTCTAGATAGACTTTCAAACACCCCCACAACTTGGACTCTCTCTCTAACTCGGGATTGGACTCTATCTCTCACTTGAACACATCCTAGGACTCTCTAGGGGATAGAGGAAGGCTACCACTATGAGGAGAGGTCCCTGGAGGCTCTGCCCAAGAGATCCCATCGTCCCCAAGGCAGAGGAGAAGCTGTTCTTCCCGTTTTCCTTCTTTCTCTCTCCTCTTTCTCTCTCATATCGCCTCCAGGACCAGCAGTACTTGCACGGCTTGTGGAGATCGAACCAGACCAGATCTCTTCGAGGTTTCTTCATCAAAGTTACTCCCCACAGAGCCCTCTTCAACCTCGAAGTGGAATCACATCGATTGGTGGCTTGTGCGAAAAGTTACAGCAGATTGATCTTCACTTTCTCTCTCATCATATCGAGATCTGTACATGCGGGATTATCGTCTCTTCCACAGCCCAAACTAGGCCAGATCTCTTCAAGATGTCTTCATGAAAGTTTTCAAGACGTCCTCCTCTCCGACCTCCAACTGGAATCACATCAAACGGGGCAGTATCTGTTAGTTTTGATTTTTACTTTCTTTTCCACGTTTTTACACATGTATGCATGAGTTAGGATTCCTCCTTCCCTCTTCCATGATTTCTCCCCATGCATATTCCTCCCCACGTTTTCCTACTACCAAGGGTTTAAAAACCACCCCAGGTCCGTTCCTCCATGCTCCATATCTTTCTTCCATTAAGAATAGCTACTACACTTAACATAGTCTGACAGGGTTTTATTTCTTGTTTTCGTTGTTTTGGCAGGCACCTAAGCGAAGATCCACGAGCGGCTCTCATCCTCCGGCCGGCTGGAGGACAGGAAGGAGGTCCCATCCATCATCTCCCGCACAGAAGAGAACGCGACGGTGTAGGGTGACGCGACAAGAGATGCGTCAGCTAAGGGTGACGGGATATCAGCACCGTCACGGCAACCATGACGACCGCGACATAAGGTACACCCCCGTTCTCTCTCCTTTTCCTAGAGTAGTTAGCCCAGACATTTCTCTTCTCATTAGGCAACTCTCTAGGTGGCGATCACATCCTATTTTCCATGCTATCATATTTGGTATTCATGTTTGTGTTGAGGGGGGTACAATCCCTGTGATTACACCTATAACCTGCAGAATTCACAGGTTGGCGTCAACCCCTTTGCCGCCTAGGGCAACCGCCACCATAAACGTCCACATCTTATGCCGCTAAGTTCATGCAGTCAACGACAGCTTATCTGGATGCCAACAAGTCAACGACCACCCCTGGCCGCCAACTCCAACTCAACTGCAGCAGGTCCTATTTCATTTCAGACCAAACCTGCTCCTCACCTGACAAACACACATTCCACACAACCAACTCACACTGGCCTCACAACGGCCATCACAACCATTACACACATGATCCGCATGGATCCGAAAAGCACGCGACGTTACATTACTATCATCTAAAAAGGAAATTTCGACCTCGAAATTCATACCAACTCAAAGTTAAACAACTTAAACATACACACTTTACAAGCACTATTATCTAAAAAAGAAAATACAGGCTTATTCAAACAGATAGGGATACCCTTTAGCCATCTCCTTGGCTAACTCCCAGTATCCTCACCACCCAACCTATTTTCCCATCTCACTTTAAATAACTCATTTCTTTATTTCTCAGCTTCTTTATCTTTCGATCAGTGATTTGCATCGGATACTCAGGCATAGTCATATCGGCCTCAGGTCACCACCTTGATATCTAATTATTTGAGCCGGATCCTCAATACATTTTCTTAACATGGAGACGTGGAAAATATCATGCACATTTGCAAAATCAGCTGGCAAATCCAGTCTATAAGCCATCTCCCCAATCCTTTCTAATACTTGAAAAGGTCTTACATACCTTGGACTCAACTTTCCAGTCTTGCCAAATCTCATAATACCTTTACTCGGGGAAACTCTCAAGAAAACCAAATCTCCCACCTCAAACTGAAGTGGTCTCCTCTGGATATCTGCATAGCTCTTTTGTCTGCTTTGAGCTGCCTAATTTTCTTTAATAAACTTTACTACCTCTGCGGTTTGCTGAATCAATTCAGGACCTACTAACTGCCTTTCTCCCACTTCATGCCAGTTCAATGGGGTTCTACATGGCCTTCCATATAAAGCTTCATACGGTGCCATCCCAAGACTGGTATGATAACTATTTTGTAGGCAAAAACCACTCAAACCACTCCCAAGGACATTCCCAGTTACCTCCCCAAACTAAACAACAAGCTCGCAACATATCTTCAATCGTCTGAATAGTCCTTTCTGTCTGACCATCTGTCTGAGGATGATAAGCAGAGCTATATCTCAGCTCAGTACCAATTACTTTCTTCTGCAAACTCTCCAAAAACCAGAAGTAAATCTTGGATCTCTATCAGATACAATAGTCTTCGGAATACCATGCAGTGGAACAATTCTTTCACATATATTTGCTAATCTGTCCACTGTCCAAGACATACTTACTGCCCTAATCTGCATACCTTAGTCAATCTATCAACAAATACCCATATTCCATTATGCCCAGAACTCGATCTTGGTAAACCTGCCACAAAATCCATAGCAATATCATCCCATTTCCACTGTGGAATGGGCAACGGTTGCAACAAACCTCCAGGCTTCTAATGTTCTGCTTTAATCTGTTGACAGATAGCACATCTTGCAGCAAACTCAGCTATTTCCTTTTTCATTTGAGGCCACCAGAAATGTTTTCTCAAATCATGGTACATCTTAGTACTACCCGGATGGATAGTGTACCTAGATTTATGAGCCTCTTCCAATACTCGCTGCTTTACTTCTTTTTCTGTTGGAACAAACAACCTGCCTCTAAGCCTAACCACACAATTATCATCAATGGTAACTCCTTCCATTTTCACAATTTCAGCTAAATTTACATCTGCTCTTTGAGCTTCAACAATCTGCCAATATAAGGATGGCTCTACAGCACTTGCAGCTAGTACTGCCCGTCGCTGACTACTGGGCACATACAAGGAGTTCTCTGTTATTCCTCGTACAACTTCCACTCTTTAATCATCATTAAACTTACACATGCCTTTCTGCTCAAGGCATCTGCTACAACATTGGCCTTACCCGGATGGTAAGCCAAACTAAAATCATAATCCTTTAAATATTCAACCCATCTGCGCTGACGAAGGTTTAAATCATTCTGCGAGAAAATATACTTCAAACTTTTATGATCTGTAAAGATCTCAAATCTCTCGCCATACAGATAATGTCTCCACATTTTCAAGGCAAACACAATTGCTGCCAATTCCAAATCATGAGTGGGGTAATTTTCCTCCGCCGGCTTCAATTGCCTAGACGCATAAGCTATCACCTTGCCATGCTGCATAAGCACTGCGCCAAGACCTCTCCTTGAAGCATCAGTATATAACACAAAACCACCACTCCCTACCGGTAATGTCAATATAGGTGCTGATGTAATCTCTCTTCTTCAATTCCATAAAACTTTTCTGACATTCACCGGACCATACAAAAGGCACACCTTTTCTGGTCGATTTAGTCATAGGTGCCGCAATCTTAGAAAAATCTTGAATAAAGTGCCTATAATAACCTGCTAATCCCAGAAAACTTCTAATCTCAGTTATTGTCTTAGGTACTTCCCATCTCATCACTACTTCCACTTTACTCGGGTCCACTGCTACTCCTTTAGCTGAGATAACATGACCCAAAAATTGAATTTCTTTCAACCAAAATTCACACTTATTGAATTTAGCAAACAACTGGTTATCCCTTAACAATTGCAGAGTAAACCTCAAACTGCATGTTCCTCTTCAGATGCTGAATAAATTAGAATATCATCAATAAAGACCACAATGAATTGGTCTAAATATGGATGAAAAATTCTATTCATCAGATCCATAAAACCTGCAGGAGCATTAGTCAACCCAAATGGCATAACCACAAACTCATAGTGACCATATCTGGTTCTAAAAGCTGTTTTATCTATATCCTTCTCTTTAATTCTCAACTGATGGTACCCGGACCTCAAATCAATTTTAGAAAATACCTTTGCTGATTGCAACTGATCAAACATATCATCTATCCTCGGCAACGGGTACTTATTCTTGATGGTTACATCATTCAACTTTCTATAATCAATACACATCCGAAAACTTCCATCTTTCTTTTTCACAAATAACACCGGCGCTCCCCACGGGGAATGACTCGGTCTAATAAACCCTTTATGCAATAATTCTTCTAATTACTTTTTCAATTCTTTAAGTTCCGCTGGTGCCATCCGATATGGAGCTTTAGAAATCGGCATGGTACCTGGCAGCAACTCAATGGTAAAGTCCACCTCTCTATGTGGAGCTAAACCAGGTAAATCCTCAGGAAAACTCAGCAAATTCCCTAACCACGGAACTGCTTCCACTGACTGACTAGCTCTACTACCAACTTACCGAGGCTAAATAAGCCACACATCCAGCATTTACCAACTTTCTAGCTTTAATTGCAGAAATTAGAAACTTAGAGGTATAAAAGGTATACCTTGATATTCAATACTGCACCATTAGGATGACAAAACCTTATCCTTTTCTTTCTGCAATCTAACATTGCTCCATAAGCCTCAAGCCAATCCATACCCAGAATAATATCATAATCTGACAACTGCAGGGCATACAACCGACCCGGCATCTGGTTCTCTTCAATCATAACAGGAGCTTCATCTATATAGCTCGAAGTGAGTAAGAACTCACCCGAGGGAACCTCCACAACTAACTCACAAGACTTTTCTTCTAAAGATGAGTCATAATCCAGAAATTCTTCAGAAATAAAAGAATGAGAGGCACCCGAATCAAATAAAACTCTTGCTGAATATCATAAAGAGGTAAATACCTTCTATCATATTCGATGCCTCCGCCTGGGCTCGGTGATAGCCAAAACCCGGCCTCTTCCCCCTGCTGCGGTGTTCCTCTGCCACGACCTGCATGTAGCTGCTGAAACTGCTGAGGCTGCTGCTGCACACCTCTTCCGTATCCATACTCTCTCGGATAGGGGCAATTGCTGATCAAATGCCCCGGCTGATTACAATTATAGCATCTATATCCTGGTGGAGTAATAGGTTGCCTGGCAGTGCTCTGCTGCGACTCCTCCACCTCAGGCCTACCTCGGCCTTGCTGAAACTGCTGACGACCTCCCCATCCTCTTCCTTTGCCTTTAAATGCTTGCTTCAATTTCTGACCCCATTTACCGAAGCCTGATGAAGAAGGTCCTGCTGGTGCTTTACCCTTAATTGCACCCACTGACTGCTGCGGTAGCCGAAAACTACCTGAACCTGACTCGCCCATCTGTCGAGTCCGAATAGACCTCTCTAACGTAGCTGCCCTCTGAGCTGCTTCTTCCACTGTCTGCACATGAGAGGTACTATCGCATCCTGCAACTCCACCCTCAAACCTCTAATGAAATACTCAACCATCATATTATTATCTGAAACTACATAAGCGCATAACGGCTAAGTGCCATAAACCTCATCTGGTACTCTAAAACTGAAGAGTTACCTTGCTGGAGCGTCCGAAACTGCTCTCTTTTCACTTGCTGCACTTGGATCGGAAAGAATGTATCGTTAAATACATCAAGAATTCGACCAAGTGATAGCTTCTTCTGTCCTACCTGCAAAGGTGGTCTGCATCTTCAGTCGCCACCATTCTAATGCAAAACCCCTCAACTGATAAGCAGCTAACACAACTTTATCTGCTGCCGGACACCTCATGGTCGCAAAGACCCTTTCAATCTCATGGACCCAATGTTCTGCTATATCTGGATTCGGCCCTCCTGAGTAAGTAGGCGGCTGCAATCTCAGAAATTTCTCCACCTGCATCACTGGTTCCTCTGCTAATAACACTGTGGTGGTGGTGGCACAGGTGCTACAAAAGGCACCTCTACTCTTGCGGGACTGGAGCAATAGGTACAGTCTCTCCATCCCCAGGTGGCACTGCAACCGGTGGTACCGGCGCCTGCTGATCCATCCTTGCCCGAATATCCGTGAGGCTTTCCCAAATCCTCTCTATCATACGCTGAGTGCTCTCCTCTGGATCATCTCATCCACCACCCCAATCTCTTCTATCAACTTTCAAATTTCTACATAAACAAAACATCAAACAAAAACAAAACCAAATTATCAAAACTAGGGTCCCTACAGCAGAGTACAAAGACCGACAAAGGCTATGTATCTTTCTAGTTCCCTATATAATCACAGACGGACTTGCTCTGATACCAACTGTGGTGGAACGCCTCGGCCAAGCCCGTTAAACCGATAACGTACTTGATCCGAGTCCCCCCTGCGAACGGGCCGAAGCCTCGCAAGGGATACCAAACCACAGTCCGTGTAAACACAAAGAAACACACCACATTATATAAACCATAATTTTAAAAACTGAAAGAAATTACAAGAGCCTGGGGCATACCCCGAGGTACAACTGAAGAAAATAAACAACTAACTACACCACACTACACTGCTGGAGGCTACACTGCCGGAGGTACTGACCCTGCACCGCTACGGCGCGGCTCCGAACTGGACGACGGTCGAGAAACGTCCTCCTCCCTCTCACCTGTGGGGGTAGGGGTGAGCCTCGCTAGTCACTGGCTCAGTAGGGAACTCCCCCAACACCGAGCAAAACCAAACCACAGGTACAAAAGTAGTAAAAAATAAACAACCCAACAATTTATAGAACAGCTAAGCAGGATATAAAAGCTGTAAAAGTACTCACCGTCTGCCGACTACGAAAAACAACTGTAATAATTAAACGGCAAACCAGTACAGGTGTACAAGCTAAAGTAGAGACAGCCAAACACGAGTCACGTGAACTGGTTCGCGACACCAGAGACTACTCGGACAAGCTAACACAGGTCTCCTCTTAGTCTCGCAGCCACGGACGAAAGGTCCAGCTGCCGCTCCACGTGAAAAGGTCAAGCAACTGTGGAGACCAACTAAACACCACCACCTGCGGACCACACGGTCGCAGGCCCATGCCTGACACCTCTAGAGATCCTGGCCCGAAACTCTCTAAAGTGAGGCACTGGAAAGGACTAGCTGGGGTCCAGTACGTCTACTGGTGTCCGAACCCCCAACTACGAGCGTGCTACAAGTGACTAAAAGACAAGTACAACAGCCACTATCCCACTATCGTCTTTCCCTCAGCCAGACGTGCTACTCAAGCAAAGGAGTGAGGGTGTCCAGGTCAGACGACACAGACCTCGATGGTACAACACAAGTACCGGGACAAAGTCCCGAGCTAACAGCCTGGCTCACAAAGAACCTGGGGCACCCAACTGGAGAGGTAACCACGGTAGGCGTCGTACTACTCGCCACGTACACAAAACCATGTCACGTTACACACAAACCACGTGAAACCTCACGTAAACCTCAAATAACAACAGTCCACTACACATGAACTCAACTGACTCGCGTGAACAACACGCAGCCTCGAAAGTGAGTAACTAACCGCATACCCCGTATGCTAAACCAGAAACCATGTGCACTCAGTGCACCACAGTGCCAACGCACCATTCATTATCGGTAAATACCATAAACAGTCATTTCTGCTTATGCACAAGTAGCGGCCACATCGACTGCCGCTTACAGGAAGTAGACGGCAATGGATCTGGCCATTTATATCCCGGCTGATGAGATTGGCGACAAACGATGTTGACGCCAAGATCTTCAGCCTCTATTCCTTCAGAAAGCCTAAACCGATTCTACAGGTTTTACAATCGTTAAAACAACGGAAAAACATACAGAGATAGTTCCTCTAACATTCATACACTATAATTAAACTATAACAGCATGCTTTACTACTTAAATTCATCAAACCACCCATTATTCCCACATGGTGCAACTTAACCCGATAATACATTAAACATGCAGATTCTTGTGGTTAAGTCGTGTTTTAAAGATCCTACGGAACTAACAGGGTTCGTTCCCTACCTCAGAACACGCTTAAACCTTCCGAATTCTCTCGGTTCACACCGAACCCTCCGCAAGCTCCTACAGAAATTGCACCACGCCACGACGTTTCCTCGTCCGATTTGGCAACACCACACGTCCCACGATCCTCCAACCACTCTCCTGTACCTGTTGGAAGCTTTAGAGATACAGGGGCGTGAAGCTGGGGCAAGGGGAAGAGAGAACATGGTAGAAAACCTGCCCTCGGGTGATCCTATAACCTGCAGAATTCACAGGTTGGCGTCAACCCCTTTGCCGCCTAGGGCAACCGCCACCATAAACGTCCACATCTTATGCCTTCAAGTTCATGCAGTCAACGACACCTTATCTGGACGCCAACAAGTCAACGACCACCCCTGGCCGCCAACTGCAACTCAACTGCAGCAGGTCCTATTTCATTTCAGGACCAAACCTGCTCCTCACCTGAACAAACCACACATTCCACACAACCAACTCACACTAGCCTCACAACGGCCATCACAACCATTACACACATGATCCGCATGGATCCGAAAAGCACGCGACGTTACAACATTGGGCCCGGATATTCGACCCACGACACCCTCACGACATGTAAAAATGCCAAACTCCACCTATTGGCCACACATTGGCCCACAAGTCAGTCAAACGACTATCCGAACGGTCACAACGTTACATGAATTGTATAGCAAGGGAGTGGAACAAAAGGCTAATTACCCAATAAGATGTAGTGACCCAAAGGTTCCAGAGAACAATTTCATTTAGTAGTTGGCAATATAGCGTTTGACAATATAATCACATGAAACAAACAATCATATCAAATATTTCATAAAAAATTGAATTATTTAGATCAAATAAAACATATCATATCTACACAATGTCACACCACAAGTCAATTACTCTCGCAATTATGAGTATTTCGGGTGCTCCTCCTAGGATTAGATAGAGCCCTCATTTTGCATAGACATTAAAGTTGTGAACTAAAGTTTCATATAAATTTTCAAATAATTTCACATATCAAATGGCCAAATGAATTTCAAGAATAAATTGCTTGTAGTATAAATATAGATGACATGATTTCAAGAACTACATGATATGGACGAACGTTCTAATATGATAAGGATGTTTAACAATAAAATTTGACACAAAACATGGGTAGACACAAGTTGGTACAGTCTAGACATGGTACTGGCAGAGGACAGAGAGACATGCGTATATCAGGCAACACGATTAGAGTCACACATATGGATATAGGCGTGTTTTATGACACAAACTGGATTTCTTATATAGGTCAATTGAATCACGTCATACGGGTTCGATGTGGTTCTAAAGATTACAATTTGGGCTTTTATGGTGAAACCAACTCGTTGATTATATGGGAATATGATAGTTATGAGTGTCTTGTAAGTCAACTCACATTAATGATGGCACTTGTAATATTGTACTAATCTCTTTTGGTAATGATATTAATTACATTTTCTCACTCTATATTACATGCATAAGATGATGTTTATATATTGTAATATCTATGGGTCTGTGTAATGAGGATTATGATCATGATGAGATCATGATAATGAGACCTATATATCCTCTTTCAACACATATCCTAAATGTTCTTAGTCATAGGTTACTCGAGAAGGATATCGAGATAACTAGATAGACCGGTGTTCTATATACCCTTTCATATGATGGAGGCAGCTGGTCTCATAGCTACTTGTGTGGAGACACTAGGTTATAGTGTAGGTGATCATTGGAGAATGAGTTCAATGAATGATCTGCTCTCATAATGCTCTATAGTTGATGATACATAATTGTCAGACATCGATTCTGTGGTCCCATTTATGTAACTGGTTCTTTGACTTGAAGTAACAAGGATGTCTTGTTTGAGTACTCCATTTTTTATGTCAGACTTATAGGTTTGATAGTTTCAGATATATACAGCCCGTTATTGAGAATGGTATCCAACCTTACGAAGATAATTGGGTCTCAATAAAGGATCATTCACTTTCGATATCATGAGAAGAATATCTCGTGTGTTCTTATTCTAGCAAATCCTTGGCTAGGGTCAATTGGATTGAGAGAGAAGGAGTTCTCCGAGAGAACCCGATAAGAGTGAGACGCAGAGGGATTCCATATAGGTCTGATTGCACCATGCTTAATATATGCTTTCTGAGATATTATATGGATAAATGACTGCAAGTACATGATATGTAGCATCGTGATTGTTTGGGGTCTGAGTTTAAGGGTTTTGGTGTGGTGTTTAGGCCAATGTATGACCATTGGCCTTAGTTGTGGCTTTGGTGGGTTGTATGAGTGTTGTGGGTTGGAGGTTTGGGCCCAATAGCCCACTGATTCTTTGTTTGAGAACGCAAAGAGGTAGGCGATGCGTTCTGAACTTGCCGCCTTTTTCGAGCCTTTGCCTGCTTGTGCAACGCATGGCTCCGACGCGTGGCATTGTCTTTGTGAATGTGGCCTTTAGGTGCATTGCGTTCTGAACGTAATGGACACCTACATCGCGTTCTTGATTCTGACTGCTTTATGTTTGGCTTGTCGGCCAAACAGAGCATGGAGCTTTATTCAGTCGGGGGAGGCTCACCTACGTCGCGTTCTTGATTCTGACTGCTTTATGTTTGGCTTGTCGTCCAAACAGAGCAGGGAGCTTTGTTCAGTCGGGGGAGGCTCTGTTGAAGGTGGCTTGGACGATTTCAGCTCTGAAGCTTCAGTTTCGGCGCGGTTTCCACACGAGAAGGGCATCCAGAGCATGGAAACACCGCTGGTGTATCGTTCTTCACGTTGGTAGGGAGACTTTCTCATTTATTTACGTTGTTTGATTGGTTTAAAGCATGGAAAAATGTGTTATGGTGTGTGCATTGAATTTCTAGTTGTGTTAATCGAGTTGTGCATGTTTGAATCAGATGGAAATGGAGGTTTCAATGTAGGAACGAGGATTTTGGTGTTCTGTCTGAGAATGCGATGGGTTGGACAGTCGCGTTTGTAGACACCCATTTTCGGCCTATAAGTTGGGCACATTTCTTATTCATATCATGATATCCTAAATTGATTATCACTTTGGAGTCCTTCTATGGCCCATCATGAGCCCATTCACCCACAATTTCAAGTCCATGGCCAAGATCCACTCGAAACATCAAAACTGTGCAGTCTGCCCTATCATCTGAAAATGTCTTCACTTTGAGAGCTCAAAACTTCCTCATTTCTAATCCAAATGTGGCATATCATACCATCATTTTGTAGCCATCTGAGTTTAGAATCCAACACAACAAACTACTCGTCAATTCGATGTTTGTGGAGAGAGCTATGGCTCGTTTCATGAACCCTACTGTCACGACCGAGTGCATAGTCGCGATAAGAACGTGACCCCACGACCCGTCACGTTAAAGCCATGCACGTAAACACGTTTTTGCATGATTTTTGGCCTCTCCTTCCATCCTAGAGCCTATCCAAAGTCACTTTTGTTGAACCACTCTCTATTGTTCTTGTATTTTGGTGATAACAAAACTTATGATGATAACATAATGAATATTTTGTTTCATCTGTGTCGCATCAATCCCATAGCAAATGCTAAGTCTTTCATTGATGCAATATATGGCGCACTAAAATGATAAACGATGTTTAATCAATATACATCGATTTCTGTTTAAAGTGCCAAAATATCAAGCGCCGCAACGATTTGCTAAGAAGTCGATGCCATAACGATTTGATAAGTGGCCATAACGTTTCTTCTTTGCGTATTGATTTGATAAGAAGTCGTTCCCATAACGATTCCTTAAGTGACCGAAATGATTTTCCAAGAAGTCGATGCCATAACGATTTCATAAGTATTCGCAACGATTTCTTTAGAAGCCATAACGTTTTGTTAAGAAATCGATGCCATAACGATTTGATAAGTGGCCTTAACGATTTCTTCTTTAAAGCGCATTGATCTGGTAAGAAATCGATCTCATAACGATTCTATAAGTGAGCACAACGACTTGCTAAGTGAGCACAACGATTTGTTAAGAAATCGTCCCATAACGATTTCATAAGTCATGCTCATAACGATTTCTTCATGAATTCTGATCAAACACAGATTGCCTTTATATTTCAAATATGCTTGGCGCTTAAATAAAAGTCAAATATCTTCTGACAAAAAGCTGCATGCATATTTCAGAATCTTGTCAAAAAGATATGACCTCTATTTTCAGTATGTTAGCAGAAGCACAGTACCATGCATCGTTTATCATAAACACTCTTTTATGCTAACACTCTCTTCTATGCTCACAGATCTCGAAGACCACCAGAGTCTGATTAAGACAAATGAAGAGAAAGATCAGCAACGACTAGAAGAGCTCCAACGGATCTCTTCAACGGATCTATTCTAAAGCTGCTCAATATAAAAGATGGAGCATTGCTGAAGAACAGATGAGCCTTTTTTCCTGAATATCTTTGTAGGAGTGTACAACTGTGAGAGACACCTCAACTCCACACACACTCAAGAAAGAGAGAAAGAGCCTGAGCCAAGAAGAAGCATTCAAAGCATTTCAAGCTCTCAAGCTTCCAAGCTTTCAAGCATTCGAGCCTTCTTTTCTCTCTTCTGTTTTCTCTCCGAGCTCATTGTATATCTGGGGAGAGTTTGTGACTGTGAGCTTTGCACAAGTGTTAATCTTGTAAAGCCTCTCAGTCTGATCTTTCTAAGAAAGATCTGTGTCCAGCTGTAGGACTATATACAGTTGTTAACCCAGCTAGGGGTTGGTGTCTAGTAGAACCTAACTGGGGTTTGTATCAGTTGTCAACCCAGCTAAGGGTTTGTGTCTAGCAGAACTGCACTGGGTTTGTTCCAGGAGGTTGGCTTCTTTACCTGTAAGAGAAGTGGGCTGCCTTCTTGCCCGGAAAGAGAAGAAGACCTGGTGGGGGATCCAGGGTGTTGTAAGGTCCATAAGGGGGACTGTACCCTTGGTTAGTGAAATCCCAAGAGTTTGCTTGGGGACTGGACGTAGGACTTCCATGTGGGAAGGGCCGAACCAGGATAAATCTCCTGTGTCCTTGTGTGATTGTTTATTTGCTTCCGTACTGCTACTCTTTATCACACTAAACTAACCAAACCTTCAAGTGTTATTTTCTGTGTTAAGATTCTATTTCAGATTTCAGAAAAACCAATTCACCCCCCTCTAGGTTTGCTTGCTGCCGTACCAAAAGGGCCAACAACTTTGAATTGGATTAGACTCAAACCTCCTATCTTTATCCCTAGGGATCCCCCAAGTCCATCCAAACTCAAGATAGACTTTTCATCTCTTCTCATGTATGGACTCTCTCTCTAACTCGAGATTAGACTCTCTCTCTCTTAAACACATCCTAGGACTCTCTATAGGATAAAGGGAGGCTACCACCATGAAGAGAGGTCCCTAGAGACTCTACCCAACCAGTTCCACCGTCCCAAATGTAGAGGAGAGGCTGTTCTTCTCAGTGGCACCCTTTCTCTCTCCTCTTTCTCTCTCATATTGCCTCTAGGACCAGCAGTGATTGAACGGCGTGTGGAGTTCAAAAGAGGCCAGATCTTCTGGAGGATGTTGGATCGAGATGGCACTAATAATGTCCTAGAGGGGGATGAATAGGACTTCTTGCACTTTAAAAATTTTGTCTGAAAGTAGACAACACTAAATAAGGTTGTTAATGTTTAGTGTAGTGTGTGAAACAAGTGTAAATTGGTGGAAACAATCACACAGATGCACAAGAAATTTTTTCTTGGTTCGGCCCTTCCCACATGGAAGTCCTACATCCAGTCCCCAAGAAAACCACTTGGGATTTCACTAACTGCTAAGAATACTTGGCCTTCTCTCAACCTTGAGAGGTATTACAAGCCCACTTGCTCCTAAGCAAGTCTTCCCTTAACAGGGGTACAAAGACTACCTTTAAAAGGGTCTTCCCTTCACAAGAGGGGCACACTAGGAAACAAACTTCCTGCAGGTTGCACAGACAGAAATGAAAGACTGGTGTGCCTACTCACAAGAATGAGCAAACACAAGGAATTCAGAAAGGATTACAAAAGGACTTTCAACTCTAACACTTTCTGAATCTAACAAGGGTGGACTGAAGAAAAGATCAAGGATTACAAATGCCACCCAACAAAGAACATGACTTCTAAGGAATGGAGAGCCTGGAAGTTTTCGGACTGTGGAAGCAGCTCTCTATCTTTCAATTCAGTAGAAGGCTCGTGAAGGCTGTAGTAACCCAGAAAATTTAGTATTTAAAAAATTCAAAATAATAAATTTCTATAAAAACAGAATAATAGAAACATACATACCATTATCGTATGTGCAAGAACACATCTAAAAATTTTGTAAAAATTATAAATCAACCCCAAATACTATCCCTAAGTATTCCACGAAGAAATTCATGCAACGAAAAATCCGATTGGCCAAGTGTACGTCACAACGTGACTAATTATCCAAATTTGGAAAAACTAAGTCGAAAAACCGTTAACACGGAAAAATAACGCGCCCATAAATTAAACGAACATGTCGGAGAGACTTCCAACATCATGAAATGATTACCCATTACCGGAATTGGACCAATATACCTTTCATGGCCCATGAATAAATTCAAGTAAGAAAAATATAATAAATTCCGAAATTTCTAATATTTCCCTATTTAAAATGGAGAATTCTCCTAAGTTGAATACCATTGAGAATGGGCTTTGTTAAATGGACCATATAAAATTTATTGGGCCAAAATAGGGATTTTTAAAAGAAGAATAATAGAAAAATACTCTAAATTCGCAACTTAATTATTACCTAAATAGAAAAGGGGTATTAAAGTATTAAAATAAGTAGTTTGTGTTGGAATTAGATTCCTAAACCTACCCTAATAGGTTAGCCACGAATTTGGATCCCAACCTAACCCAAATTGGACATGGAAAGCTTGGAAGGAGGTTAGGAAAGAGGAAATTCGGAATTTAATGAGAGTTAGAGTCCTATTAGGAAATAACAACCCAACAAGCATAAATACTCTCCAATCTCTCCATGGCCGACCCTAACACGTTGCTGGGGCTTGCTAGACCTAGAGGAGAGGCCAAGGAGGAGGAGAATTCGTGGGGAGAAGGCTTCATCAAGCTTCATCCCTAGTTCTTCAAGTTCTAGCCCTAGAAGAGAAAATCGAGTCAAGGTAGGCATTCTCACAAGATAAAATCATAAGATTTCGTCTGTAGATTGTTCCATGCATCAGGAACAAAATCCTCAAGTTTCATAATTTTCCATCAAGTCAATATTTTCTTCTCGAATTTTGAAGTCCTGCAACTCTCTTGACCCCGAACATTTATGTTTAATTTATATCTCCTTGAATACTCTATCTCATGCCTCGAAATTTTTATTGAAGATACTGATGATTGTTAGACATCTTTTGCCCCTAAAAGCCCTAATTTTTATCCACCCTACTTCGTGAATTAATTCTCTCATCTCAACTGCTCACTGTGTCATGTACTCCATGTTTGACTTGAATAAAGCATATCGAAACTCTATCTATTTTCAAATTCCTAATTACTGTAAGTACTCATGTATGTCTAGATCAATATGCAACTTGTTTCATGATTTTTCATCAACTATACAATTAGTTATGATTTCCTGAACGACCCTGTGTCAAAAGATAGAAAGTTGGCCCGCAATCCGAGGCTATGTCCTTTTCCGCTCAAACTCAGGCTCAGAACCTGAGAACGCGATGGCCCGATAGGTTGCGTTCTCAGGGTCATCGCGACAAAGGTACCTGTCGCGATCTGATCGCGACAGGGTACCCCGTCGTGTTCTGGCCGCCCGACCTGATAGATCCGTCGCGACCCTCAGAAGACCCTGTCGCGATCTGCCTGCCTGTTCAGACAAGCCCGTCGTGATCCTTACAAGCCCCTGTCGCGTTCACACTTGATCCCGTCGTGACCCTTACAGAGACCCATCGCGTTCTAAAGTTTTTCATGAAAACCCCCTATTTTTGCAACTCTTATTTTTCTACAGTGAACTCATGCCCTGTTTACTCTCCTAACACAGTAAACGAAGATGATAAATCTTGGACATATTATAATTAAATCAAGTTATTCACATGACTCTTTCATATTCCATAATTCTCTATGTCACATGCACACACTTGAACCATCTAATATGGCTTAACTTGGCATGAAAATTGTCACATGTACATCTAGAAATTTATTTCAATTATATATATATATATATATTAATTACCCTATTTTAAATGAACTTGTCTATGTTTTCTCACGATGTTTTGGGAATACCGTTATCGACGCTCCACTGTTCTAGAATTCCTCTAGAACGTCGGACACTTGTTTCTATATACACTTTCGCTTGACTTGGATGAACTCTCCGTCGGATACTTCTTCTGTCGGACTAGTGAGTCTTTGTTCAAGGCCTCCGTAAGTTTTCTCTGTCCATGGGTTCCCACATGGTCGACGAGCTGGTTGTACCCTAACACCTATGATACACTTTAGGGATCAGTAAGATCCGTATGGCCTTAGATTGTTCTCTCTCTTATCTTGAATCACGTCGGACCTTTGGACCTGTGTGTAACATGGCCAGTGGAAAGATAGTGAATTCCACCTGACTGTCAACGTCGTACGCGCGTGTTGAGCAACTGTTACTATCGCTCGTTACTCGACGTTTCATGTGCAATGACCATAAGATCTCATATATATTCTACTCGCTCGTCTATTCATGTTCACTCTACTATCTCGTCTCTCTCATCCAGTACTCTCTTGGTACCCTTTGAGTTGTGTGGCTTCTACTGTTTTGTACTGTTCATGACTGCCTAGCGCTAAAAAGGATCTTGTGACTCGACTGACTTGAATGCATACTGTTCAAGGCATGGAGAGTGTCCGAGGGGCTCCAATCTAGTCCTGGGGGCATAGAGCCACCTGAAAATACCTACAGGGGCTATAGACAGTGTCTACATTGCACCGGTTCGAACTAACTGTTCTAAATTAGCTAGACATCTAATTGTTACACTGTTACTGTTAGTCTGTTAAATCAGACATACTGCACTGTTACTATACTGCCACTGACTGTTACTGAGCTGCCACTGTCCTGTTATTAAGTGACTACTGTCGTACTCTCTACTTGCTTTACTTGATACTTGCTATCTTGAGTTGTTGCGTTCTAATGTGACATAATCGTGTTCAAAGTGCTATACTCTCTCGTTGTCTATTGACGATAAAAGTGCTATGCTATCTCTCGACTATCTACGTATAACCAAAGTGCCATTACTATTTCGATTGACGAAAGTTGATCAAAAGTGCTATACTATCTCGATTGATGAAAATCAATCAAAGTGCAATTTGCTCTTTACATGACTATCTAAACTCTCTCTTCTTGCTATACATGTCGCTTGCTATTCTTGACCATGACTTTACTTGCTATTGTTGTTATCGTTTCTATCGTGACTTGACTTTAATCATCGTGCTATACTTGATTCATCTGCTATTCGAACCATGTTACTTGTGATATTACTTTCTCGACTTTACATGACTCTCTCTATCATTAGTTACTCTGCCATTTAAAGCATTAATCATTTAAAGCCTGCTTAACTATTGAGATTTAAGTCCTACTAGGCGTTATCGCTCACCCTTCGTTATTTGTTATTGTGTCTCAGGTAAGTCAGACAATGACGTTACACGCACCAATGGGACGGGACCAGAGTGATGAGTGACCTGGAGTCAAATGACAAAGTTACCCTAGCATAATTGGAGTCTAGTAGTTATTGTCTTAGATTTCTTTTCAATGTATTGATGTCATTGAGCCCTATATATTGGCTTCGAATTAGTGGTTGTAATGGTCTTAGTGATTTTATAATGAAATCAAGAGTTTATTTCAACTATTGATCATTAGATGCTCTGATGTTTGTGTCTATATGCACAATTTTACGTTACCATACTCGTTGCTCACGTTTCCCTCCGATTTATTCCGCTGCTAAATTGGAGGGGCATGACAGTTGGTATCAGAGCCTAAGATGTCCTTATTAGGATATTTTAAATCTAGAGATGTTCTAGGTGAACTGCCATGACCGTCTAAGTCAACCACCATACCTATGTGAGAGATTGGGTAAAGCTTGGGGTTATGCTATGAGCTTAACTATATGTATAAGCACCATAAGTTTAAGAAGAAATTAATAAGTATTATTGCTCGCAGGAACTAGAGGAGATGGCTGGCAAGCATGCACCAATGCACGAATTACAACAGACCGTACATGGGTTAACTCAAGCCCTTAACAACGTGATTCAAGTAGGAGCAAGAAATGGGGAAGGAGACTTATATGAGAACTTTCAATGAATAAATCCCCCTAGGTTTAATGGAACTTCGGATCCCGATGAAGTTGAAAATTGGGTGAAGGCGATGAAACAGATCTTTAGAGTTATGCAATGTTCAGAGCAGGAGAAAGTCCTTCTGACAACATTCCAATTGGACCACGATGCTAGAACTTGGTGGGAAGCTGCCAGTCGACAATTACCCAACATAAACATAGAGTGGGATAAATTTTTAGAACTCTTCAACACCAAATATTTTTCCGAGAGGATTCGTGAGAAGAAGGCAAATGAATTCACCAATTTAAAACAACGAATGATGTCTGTAGCAGAATATGAAGCGCAATTCGAAAGACTAGCACATTATGCACCACATTTGGTGAGTACGGAGAAGATGAAGGCCAAGAGATTTTTAGAAGGGTTGAGACCTGTGTTCTGGGAAAATTTGGCTCCACTAGATATCGAAGTATATTCAGTCATGGTATTGAGAGCTCAATTAGTAGAGGACACCATGGAACTTCTTGAAAAGATCCATAAGAAGAAGGTGTTGAAAAGAGAACGTGCTACCCATTCCAATGATAATAAAGGAAGAAATACAGTAGATAACAAGAGAATGAAAAGGGAAGTGAAGAGGAAGGAATTCTGTAAAAAACCAGGGCACCAGATTGATAACTGTTCGAAGAAATTAGGCAGATGCTTGCGTTGTGGAAGTCAACAACATCAAGTCATCAACTGTCCAATAAAGAAGAACCAAAACTCCACGCCAAAGACGATTTCAAGCCCTCGTGGATATGAAACAGGTCAATGAAGGTGGACAAGATATCATTATTAAACCCTTAGTTAAGTTCATATTATTTTCACGAAAGCAAAGCCCTAAGTGGGGGGGATGATGGATTGAAATATTTAAAATAAATTGATAGTTGTATCATATCATATGAATTTGAGGACCAAATTCTTTTTAAGTGGGGGAGGATGTAGCACCCAGAAAATTCAGTATTTAAAAATTTTGAAATAATAAATTTCTATAAAAACGGAATAATATAAACATACATACCATTATCGTATGTGCAAGAACACATCTAAACATTTCGTAAAAATTATAAATCAACCCCAAATACTATCCCTAAGTGTTCCACGAAGAAATTCGTGCAACGAAAAATCCGATTGGCCAAGCATACATCACAACTTGACTAATTATCCAAATTTGAAAACTAAGTCGGAAAACTGTTAACACGGAGAAATAACGCGCCCATAAATTAAACGAACATGTCGGAGAGACTTCCAACATCATAAAATGATTACCCATTATCAGAATTGGACCAATGGACCTTTCATGGCCCATAAATAAATTCAAGTAAGAAAAATATAATAAATTCTAAATTTCCCTATTTAAAATGGAGAATTCTCCTAACTTGAATACCATTGAGAATGAGCTTTGTTAAATGGACCATATAAAATTTATTGGGCCAAAATAGGGATTTTTAAAAAAGAATAATAGGAAAATACTCTAAATTCACAACTTAATTATTACCTAAATAGAAAAGGGATATTAAAGTATTAAAAAAAGTAGTTGTGTTGGAATTAGATTCCTAAACCTACCCTAATAGGTTGTCCACGAATTTGGATCCCAACCTAACCTAAATTGGACATGAAAAGCTTGGAAGGAGGTTAGGAAAGATGAAATTCAGAATTTAATGGGAGTTAGAGTCCTATTAGGAAATAACAACCCAACAAGCATAAATACTCTCCAATCTCTCCATGGACGACCCTAACACGTTGCTAGGGCTTGCTGGACCTGGAGGAGAGGCCAAGGAGGAGGAGAATTCGTGGGGAGAAGGCTTCATCAAGCTTCATCCCGAGTTCTTCAAGTTCTAGCCCTAGAAGAGGAAATCGAGTCAAGGTAGGTATTTTCACAAGCTAAAATCATAAGATTTCGTCTGTAGATTGTTCCATGCATCAGGAACAAAACATTCAAGTTTCATAATTTTCCATTGAGCAAATATTTTCTTCTTGAATTTTGAAGTCCTGCAACTCTCTTGACCCCAAACCTTCATGTTTAATTTATATCTCCTTGAATACTCTATCTCATGCCTCGAAATTTTTATTGAAGATACTTATGATTGTTAGGCATCTTTTGCCCCTAAAAGCCCTAATTTTTATCCACCCTACTTCGTGAATTAATTCTCTCATCTCAACTGCTCACTGTGTCATGTACTCCATGTTTAACTTGAATAAAGCATGTCGAAACTCTATCTATTTTCAAATTCCTAATTACTGTAAGTACTCACGTATGTCTAGATCAATATGCAACTTGTTTCATGATTTTTCATCGACTATACAATTAGTTATGATTTTCTGAACGACCCTGTGTCAAAAGATAGAAAGTTAGCCTGCAATCCGAGGCTCTGTCCTTTTCCGCTCGAACTCAGGCTCAGAACCTGAGAACGCGACGGCCCAATAGGTCGCGTTCTCAAGGCCGTCGCGACACAGGTACCTGTCGTAATCTGATCGCGACAGGGTACCCCGTCACGTTCTGGCCGCCCGACCTGATAGATCCGTCGCGACCCTCAGAAGACCCTGTCTCGATCTGCCTGCCTGTTCAGACAAGCCCGTCGCGATCCTTACAAGTCCCTATCGCGTTCACATTTGATCCCGTCGCGACCCTTACAGAGACCCGTCGCGTTCTAAAATTTTTCATGAAAACCCCTATTTTTGCAACTCTTGTTTTTCTACAGTGAACTCATGCCCTGTTAACTCTCCTAACACAGTAAACGAAGCTGATAAATCTTGGACAATTGTTAATTAAATCAAGTTATTCACATGACTCTTTCATATTCCATAATTCTCTATGTCACATGTGTAGACACCGTTTTTTACGCGGCGCCCACAAAGAGGGTGTGTGTCAACGGTGGATATGCGTGTGTGTGATATGGAGTGGAAAAGCGGAAAATGACGGATAAAAAGAGAAAGGAAAGACCGTGATCGCCAGGCACACGAGGGTGCCGAAGGATGATGGGCCGGAAAAGGGATCGTAACCTTTTGCCCGTAGAAGCGCAGGGTGTGATGGTGCGTGGGTCCTCCTTCCTCCTTCCACCGGCCGGCCGGTAAAGGAGTTTTGGCTCGTGCGGTTACCTTGCAAAAGAAAAGACAACAGGCAAATAGACGAAAGATGGATCAGACTACGCGGTGCAGTAAATGTAAACACAAAGGACTACGAAAAGACATTAAAAAGATGTTAACACACCTTTTGGGGCTGACGTTAAACCCCTAAAGATAGGTAGAATAACAAATGATGTGCGTGTGTGGTACAGTACGATGCATGCACTAAATAAAAGACAGAATGAAAGGGGGAGAGAAAAGAGGGGTGGTGGCGGCTGTGGCCGTTGCTCCTGGATTGGTAAGACGGTAGCGCTACTTCGCGTGGCTCCCGGTGTGGGATCCTTCTCAGCTCAGGAACTCGCGCCTGGTACTGTAGAGGCTCCCAGAAGTTGAGAACTGAAAGTCCGGAAGTCGAGGCATCGATTCGGCAGGGCTTCACTGCTCTGGGGATTTTTTTTTCTCTCTCTCTCTCTCTCCCTTTTGAAACCGCAGGTCTGTATTTATAGACTTCCCTAGCTAAAATCGTGTTCATTGCAGCACACATTTTTAAAGACATAATCGCGTCGACAATGATTGCCGCAATTCATAAGGTCGGCCTAATGTCCCATCAACCTGACGAAATCATGATTACCATGGTGCACGATCATGTTAATAATCGCGTCCACTATAACCACCACGATTTAAACGATCCAGTTGATTTGATATATGACCGTCTCTACGCTCCAAAACGTGTCCAAGTATAAAGTCGCATTTATCAACCGCCTTTTTTTTCTTCTGGCAGGACCGCAGGGATTTAGATGGCGGTTTAAAAAACGCGGCGTACTGCTCGGGCGCGATTATCTTTCTGACACGTTTCTGACACCTGACGCCTCTGAAATGCGTCGTACGAAGACGACGCGTATCTATTTGAATGCGTGGCCTCTGCCAATTGTCAGAACGTGCATGGCCTGGCGTAGCCGTAAATGTTGACTTATAAATTGCGGCGTACGTGCTAGACCCGGCTAAACGTCGGTTACTTAGTGCGCTTAAAGAGGCGGTTTAAAATAAGCGACGCACTAAACAGCCGCGTATTTAAGCATTTTAAAGGCGTCGTCTGATTCAGACGCGATTTAAGCCAGTGCAACAGACCCTTCTCACACAAATTTCCTAAAAATCCTAAAAATCAGAAAAATTAGGAAAATTACCCAAAAAGTTAATTTAAGAAAGTCACTTCTGAGGCGTTGCGGTGCAACCCAAAATTTGTCCTTTTTAAGGGAAAATTGACGTGTCTACAACATGCACACACTTGAACCATCCAATATGGCTTAACTTGGCATGAAAATTGTCTCATGTACATCTAGCAATTTATTTCAATTATATATATTAATTGCCCTATTTTAAATAAACTTGTCTATGTTTTCTCGCGATGTTTTAGGAATACCGTTATCGACGCTCCACTGTTCTAGAATTCCTCTAGAACGTCGGGCACTTGTTTCTATATACACTTTCGCTTGACTTGGACGAACTCTCCGTCGGATACTCCTTCTGTCGAACTAGTAAGTCTTTGTTCAAGGCCTCCGTAAGTATCCTCTGTCTATGGGTTCCCACATGGTCGACGAGCTGGTTGTACCCTAACACTATGATACAGTCTAGGGATTAGTAAGATCCGTACAGCCTTAGAATGTTCTCTCTCTTATCTTGAATCACGCCGGACCTCTAGACCTGTGCGTAACATGGCCAGCGGAAAGGTGGTGAATACCACCTGACTGCCAACGCCGTACGCTCGTGTTGAGCAATTGTTACTATCGCTCGTTACTCGACATTTCATGTGCAATGACCATAAGATCTCATCTATATTCTACTCGCTCGTCTATTCATGTTCACTCTACTATCTCGTCTCTCTCATCCAGTACTCTCTTGGTACCCTTTGAGCTGTGTGGCTTCTATTATTTTGTACTGTTCATGACTGTCTAGCGCTAAAAAGGGTCTTGTGACTCTACTGACTTGAATGCATACTGTTCAGGGCACGGAGAGTGTCCGAGGGGCTCCAATCTAGTCCTGGGGGCAGAGAGCCACCCGAAAATACCTGCAGGGGCTATAGATGGTGTCTGCATTGCACCGGTTCGGACTGAATGTTCTGAATTAGCTAGACATTTGACTGTTACACTGTTACTGTTAGTCTATTAAATCAGACATACTGCACTATTACTATACTGCCACTGACTGTTACTGAGCTGCCACTGTCCTGTTATTAAGCGACTACTGTCGTACTCTCTACTTGCTGTACTTGATACTTGCTATCTTGAGTTGTTGCGTTCTAACGTGACATAATCGTGTTCAAAGTGCTATACTCTCTCATTGTCTATTGACAATAAAAGTGCTATGCTATCTCTCGGCTATCTACGAATAACCAAAGTGCCATTACTATTTCGATTGACGAAAGTTGATCAAAAGTGCTATACTATCTCGATTGATGAAAATCAATCAAATTACAATTTACTCTTTACATGACTATCTACTATCTCTCTTCTTGCTATACATGTCGCTTGCTATTCTTGACCATGACTTTACTTGCTATTGTTGTTATCGTTTCTATCGTGACTTGACTTTAATCATCGTGCTATACTTGATTCATCTGCTATTCGAACCATGTTACTTGTGCTATTACTTTCTCGACTTTACATGACTCTCTCTATCATTAGTTACTCTGCCATTTAAAGTATTAATCATTTAAAGCCTGCTTGACTATTGAGATTTAAGTCCTACTGGGCGTTATCGCTCACCTTCGTTATTTGTTATTGTGTCTCAGGTAAGTCAGACAATGACGTTACACGCACCAATGGGACGGGACCAGAGTGATGAGTGACCTGGAGTTAAATGACGAAGTTACCCTAGCACAATTGGAGTCTAGTAGTTATTGCCTTAGATTTCTTTTCAATGTAATGATGTCATTGAGCCCTATATATTGGCTCCGAATTAGTGGTTGTAATGGTCTTAGTGATTTTATAATGAAATCAAGAGTTTATTTCAATTATTGTTCATTAGATGCTCTGATGTGTGCGTCTGTATGCGTAATTTTACGTTACCATACTCGTTGCTCATGTTTCCCTCCGATTTATTCCGCTGCTAAATTGGAGGGGCGTGACAAAGGCTCTTGCTAGCAGAATGCGGATGTGAGTTGAATGTTTTTACTAATTGGTCTCACTGTCTCAGTGTTTTTCTTGTTCAAAACTTCGGCTTCTATATATGCTTCATAATTCTTTAAGTTTCCGTTTGAAGCTATCTGTTGGAGAACTAGCCGTTTGAAGAGTAGCTGTTGAACCTTTGGATGTAAGTGCTGTTGAGATCTTTGTTATCCAACAGTCCTTCAATTTTTGGCTTTCCAACGACTTCAGACTATGTTTGTAGCTTCACAGCTTAAAAGACAATCTTCAATTAATGTTCTGTGAAACTCCATGCTGGAAACGTGCTTAATAAATGTTCTGCAACAAAGGACAAGACAGAAGAAAAGATACCTCCATACTTTCTGAGGTAGGTGAGTCAGAAATATATGTAAAGTATAAAAACCTCGGATGGACAGATGTTCAGTGTAATAAAAGACAGACAGACAGTTGCATCCAGAAAGTAAGGTGTGGTTCTGACAGTGGTAGGTGAGCCTCTGTCAGATACCCCATGCGGCTGATAGCATTTATTGCAAGACAACTGGTGAATAAAGAAGATTGAACTTCTAACAAAAAGTAAGAGACCAATTTGTATAAATATTTCAGATTTTGTCAAAGATAAATTTTGTGGTCATTTTGAATATAATATATCCTACCTAACAGAATATTTAAATGATAGTAACAAGACAAAACAATATTCTATAGGGTAAACAAGTATTATATATTCTGTAAAAGATCCCATAGGGATAACAAACATATTGAATAACATACAATCAAGATTTCATAGATTTTATGAAATACTAATTTTATACATAAAATATTAAGTATCAAGTACAGTTGTTGTCAGGGAAGTTGAAGTCAGAAAGACATGTACTTCGACTCTACATAAGTCGTAGTGAGACTGATCACATAATTCGACTTTTAGAAAGTCAGAGTGATAAGCATCAATCAGTCATACTTCGACTTCTGGGGGAGTCAGAATACAATACAGAGACTTCGACTTCTCCGGAGTCGGAGTGATGACTTCGACTTTTCTGAAGTCGGAGTGATAGTCGATCAATCAATACCTTACTTCGACTTTAGGAGAGTCGGAGTCTAGGCTTCGACGTCCAGTGAGTTGGAGTCTAGACTTTGACTTCCAAAGAGTTGGAGTCCAGTACAAAGATGGTTCAACACTTCGACTTTTCTGGAGTCGGAGTCCATAGTCGGAGTTAGTATGGTACATAGTATACTCTGTGGACTTAAGAAATTTCAAGATAGTGTTGATACATAGTATTGTACAAGTTATGTTCTCTGTGATATATTTCAGTAGATTTGTTTGTAGAAAGTCTTTAAAAGATTTTGTCATAGCAAAATCACCATGTTAAAATAGTTTAAAATCTTAAACAATTTTCTTAAGGGATAGTTGCTCAACAGAGGATTCTTTATCAAAGCTGTCCATCACATAGCCCTCTACAACCTTGAAGTGGAATCACATCGATTGGTGGTCTGTACCCAAAGTTACAACAGATTATTCTTCACTTTCTCTCTCATATCGAAATCTGTACATGCGGGACTATCGTGCCTTCCACAGCCCAAACAAGGCATATCTCCTCGAGGCTTCTTTATGAAAGTTGTTTCTCATGGCCTCCTCTACTAGCTACAACTAGAATCACGTCAAGCAGGACATTATTGATTTAGTTTTGATTTTTACTTTCTTTTCTGCGTTTTGTACATACATGCATGCTAGTTAGGGTTCCTCCTTCTCCTCTGTGCTTAAATCTCTCCATGCACTTCCCCTCCTAGTTTTCCGACACCCAAAAGGGGTTTCCCAAACACCCCAGGTTCGATCGTTCCCTCCATGCTTTCCTTCTTTCCTTTTATGATGTGTAGATACTTCACTTAAAAGTTGTATAATTGGGTTTTCTTTTCTTGTTTCTTTGTTTTGGAAAGTACCCTAAGAAGAGAAGATGAGGATATCTCCTCCTCTGGCCTTCCGGAGGAAGGAAAGAAGGTTCGCCATTTATCTTCCGCACTACTGAGAAGGCGTCAAGGGACCCGGTCGCGACATCCATATCGCGACCGATCGTGCGGTCGTTACAAGATTGCTATCACATTGCACATCGGCAAAGCATTAACAGGTAAGTGGCCTTCTCTTTCCTTGTCCAAGTTGATTAGTCCATGCTTTAGGAGTATTTTTTATGCAATCATCTTGGTGGCGATCACATTCCTTCATTATATGTATATCACGTGCTCTTTTGTGTCTTAGAGGGGCACACAACCCTGTGATTACAACATTCAAGTCACAGCCTCCTACCCCAACACATTCTCATTGTGAACACAGCATGTCGAACTGTCGTATTCTTAATGCGGCCGACTAGGATGATGCATTCTTGTTGTGAACGCGACCTATCGGGCCGTCGCATTCTTAACTTGACAGTCGCCCATGTCGCATTCTGCTTCCCGAAGCATTTTGCTTAATGCTTGGTACTGTGGCTCTTGTGTGGGCTTAGTTTTGGTTATTTAATGTCAATTTAAGATGTTTAAGCCATGTTAATGTTAGTAAAGTATGAATTAGTGTTAATGGATCGGTTTGTGATTAGTAGTGGTTAATGTTGAACCACTATCTGTTTGTCCTTGTATTTTGGTGATAACAAAACTTATGATGTCAACAAAATTTATGTGTAATTAAATTGAATATCATGTTTCATCTGTGTCGCATCAATCTCATAGCAAAATGCTAAGTCTCACATTGATGCAATAAGGCGCACTAAAATGATAAAATCGATGTCTAATCTATATACATCGATTTCAGTTCAAGATCCAAATTAATAAGCGCTACAACGATTTATTTTGATCGATTTTATAAACGCTACAACGATTTGGTTTTTAATTGATTTTATAAGCACCATAACGATTCGTTTAGGGCTTATAACGATTTGATAAGTGAGCACAACGATTTGCCCTCGCATCGATTTGCCCTTCATAATGATTCATTAAGGCTCACATCGGTTTGGGTCTCATAATGATTTCTTAAGTAACCGCATCGATTTGCCTTCGCAACGATTCCTTAAATGGCCATAACAATTCGATAAGTGAGCGCAACGATTTGCTCTCACAACGATTTGCTTACTGTAACGATTCTTTAAGTAGTCACATCGATTTCATAAGTGAGAACAATGATTTGCTCTCATATCGATTGGGTTCTCATAACGATTTGATAAGTGAACGCAATGATTTGCTTCTCACATCGATTTGCTAAGATCGATTTGTTAAGTCCTATAAGTATAACGATTGATAAGTAGCTTAAAAATCGATTCACTTCAAGTCAAACACAATTTGTTTAAGTGATTTTTGGCGCTAAAGACAAGTCAAATATCTTTGAAGAAAAAAGCTGATGCGTTTTTCAGAGTCTTGTCAAAAAAGATATGAACTTGCTATTCTTATCATGTTAGCAGAGAAAACCAGTAGCATACACTGTTATATTATAAACACTTTTTTTATGCTAACACTCTCTTCTATGCTTACAGACCTCGAAGACCACCAGAGTCTGATTAAGACAAATGAAGAGAAGATCAGCAACGACTAGAAGAGCTCCAACGGATCTCTTCAACGGATCTATTCAAAAGCCTCTCATATAAAAGATGAAGCAAGGCTGAAGAACAATATAGAGCTTTTCCTGAAAATCTTTGAAGGAGTGTACAACCAGTGAGGAAACCTCAACGCCACATACACTCAAAGAAGGAGAGAAAAAGCCTGAGCCAAGAAGAAGCAAGAGCGTCTCAAGCATTCAAAGCCTTCAAGCTTTCTTTTCTCTCTTCATTCCTCTCCGATCATTGTAAATCTGGGGGAGAGTCTGTGACTGTGAGCTAGTTCTTGGTGTTCATCTTGTATTAGCTCTCGGTTTGATCTTTCTTTTAAGAAAGATTTCTGTCCGACTGTAGGACTATATACAGTGTAGAACCCAGCTAGGGGTTTGCGTCTAGTAGAACCGCACTGGGGTTTGTACCAGGAGGTTTGCTTCTTGACCTGTAAAAAAGTGGGCTGCCTTCTTGCCGGGAAAGAGAAGAAGAACAGCTGGGGGTGCTGGGTGTTGTATTGTCCTTGAGGGGGACTGTACCCTGGTTAGTAAAATCCCAAGAGGTTGCTTGGGGACTGGACACAGGACTTCCATGTGGGAAGGGCCGAACCAGGATAAATTCCTTGTGTCATTTGTGTGATTGTTTATTTGCTTCTGCACTGCTACTCTTTATCACACTAAACTAACCAATCTTTGAAGTGATAATTTTCAGTGTTTAAGTTTCTATTTGCAGAAATCAGAAAACCTATTCACCCCCCCCCCTCTAGGTCAGCTTGCTGTCGCACCAAGTGGACCAACAGTTAATGCTCATCATGTTAGTTAGGTATGTAAGTAAGAGAGTATGGTTTATGAGTACTCATTTTGCTGATGGTGTGTGTGTATGACTTAAAAGGTTTTTTGTTAACCGATAATAAGCAATCGTGGACTGTGATGGTTTATGATCGAGAGGTTTAAAAGTGTGGTTTAGTAATCAATAGTGTTTTATTATGAATTGTCGTTGTTTGCTGAGTTTGGTGGTCCGATGTTTACTCCAAAATACCTCTAGTCAGGTACCCCAAGTTCTCTATGAGACAGATACATGTGTGCTCGTAGTTTGTCCTACTATTGTGTGTACTGTAGAGGTCTATGTCATCTTCCTGGACACCCTCACTCATTTTTTTAGAGTTGTATGTTTGACAGAAGGAAAGATGACAGTGGGGCAGTGACTTGTGTTGTGGTTGGCTTATTATGTTCGGTCACTTATAGCACACTCGTGGTTGGAGGATGGACACCAGTAGACATATTGGTTCCTAGCTAGTCCCGTATTTTCACTTGCCTGATGTTACAGGGCCCAGAACCCATAGAGGTGTGTCAAGTGTTGGTCTGCAGTATGTGTCGCTGCATATGGTGTTGGTTGGTCTCCACATTTTGTTGGCACTTGTAGAGGTGGAGTCGTAGTTGGACCTTACATCCGTGGCTGCAAGGCTGAGAGGTGTTTCATGCGTTGGTTTGTCTAGGTTAAGTACTGGTGTCATAAACCAGTAGTCATGACCTGTGTAGTAGCACCGCTCCTTCTGACTTTGCCTGTGGTCTACTCTGTAGTCAGGTCAGTGTGGTACCGTTGGCTTAGTACCGCTCAGTTCTAAAATTGCTCTAGAGTTTCTATAATGTTCTTATGATGGTTTGTCTTCAATGCTTATTGTGTTTAGTAGCTCCTAGTTAGCAGTGTGCTTCTAGTTAATCGTGATGTTACAGTGGTGTCTAGTAATTGTATATGTTTATTATTAGTTAGTTGTTTACTGTGAGTAGTGATATGTTTATTTATGTTCATTAGAAAACATGTTTAGGTTCCAGCTCTTGGTGTGTTCCCTTTTAATTATTGCATGTGAGTTGACTAGTGGACTTGTGTTAATTAGTGCTTTCTTTTGTTACACATGGATTATGTACATCGTTGTTTCAAGGAGTTTTCCTATTGAGCTTGTGACTTTGTAAGGCTCTATAAGGCCCAACAAGTTCTCTATAGGTTGCATTTTCAGAAGATTGATCGGACGTCTTTTCGAACCTCAGACAATGTTTACGCGTACAAGAAGAAGCATGCTTGGGGCCTGCTGACGTCATAGTGTATGATGTCAGCAGGTGGTTGACATCAAGGGGTGTGGCATCATCATGATGTTGATGTCACACCATGCTGACATCAACCACTTTGACATCTAGGTGCTGGACGTTTACTTCTGTGTAGGTTTGGGTTTGTCTTCTTGTCCTGATGACAATTTGAATTGTCGTCTATCTTAGGTTGACATCAATATATGTTGTGAGACCCAGCCCTCTCGGGCCCGTAGCCCTATCCTCAGGGTCGCTACGGACCCCTTGGTTGCGACATTGTCTCGCTAGTCGCGACGTGCTTTTGGTTGCGGCACACCTAGCCGTCACGTTCTGGTCGCGATGGGGGTGGGTGTCGCGTCCTTGTCGCGGTGTCTGAATGCGACGCGACTCTGGTTTTAACCGTTGTCCTTTCTGTCAGAATGGCCGTGTCGGGTGTCAGGCGTGTACAACGTTGATCCGACCTGGCAGGCCGTCGCGTTAAGGTTTTTCCGATCTTCAAGGTTTGAATGTTTTTGGTGTCACGTCGGGCAAGGCGGTCACGACATGGTTGCGACACCCTGGGGCATCGCGACATGCTCGCTGTCACGCCGGCCCGACCCGTCGCGTCTTTGGGCCCATTGGTTCAAAACCGAGGCCGGCACACATTTTCCCTTTCTCCTTTTCTTTTCTTCTTCTTCTCCCTTCTTCTTCCCCCTCCGACGCCCTTACTTCTCCGGCGATTCTTGAGCGTTCTTGGCAAGGAGGTGACGCTCCGTTTGTGTAGGTGGCGTCTGTGTGGTGCTAGGAGCGAGGAGGAGGTGGCCATCTCGGCGTGAAGGCCCCAACGGGTTGGCTCTACTCCTTGAGGTAGAGACCCCTCTTTCCCTCTCATTCTAGCATGCTCCCTCTCCCCTTGAGACTCTTGTTTTCTCCGTGGTTTGGGGATTGTGGTGTGTGAGATCCATGCTCGTGGTGAGTGAGGTTTCCTTCGAGCGTAGATTTCCTTGTAATGCATGTTCTATGGGGTTTGAGGGTGGTTTGCCTTTATTAGAAGTTTCTATAGTGTTTCCCATGCTCCCCTCCTCCTTGTGGTGTGTTTGTATTGGTTTTTGGGGTGGTCCTTGGGAGGACTGTACCGGGACACCCCTAGGCTGAGATCGCGACTGGTTTTGGGGTCGCGATGATGTCGCGACCAGCCTTGGCGTCGCGATAGTGTCGCGACAGCCTGTGGCATCGTGATAGCATCAGAGACAGGGAAGTCTTGCGAAGTTCCATTTCTCTTGGAGTCTTCGCCATTTCCGGTTCTTTTTGTACCATGGCACCAGTGCTAGTTTCCTAGTATGGTCCTACACTAGTCGTTTGCCCGGTGCTCGGCACCTGAGGGCTTGTCTCGTGAGAGAGGTTGTTACCGTTTTGGCGCAAGTCAGTCAGTCCTTCTCACTACCTCACTCTTTGTGGCCCCGGAACCACTTAGAGAGGCCAGGCGTGGGACCGTAGTTCAGCCAGACTATGACGATTACTATTGTGTTACTTTGTGTTCCTGCCCCACTCTGACGAGACCTGGAGGTTTGGACCTAGGTCGAGGATAAGACATCAGTAGATGCACCTGACCGGTTGATTAGTGGTAGTGGTTTCCATAGCTAGTGTTGCTTGTCCAGGCAGGGTTCCCCTTGCCTGTGTTTACAGTTGTATGGTGGTCACGACGTGCAGGTCGTACGGAGTTTCTGACCGTGGTGTTCTTCCGTACCGTTGCTAGTTAGTTAGCTTTGCTTCCGCACTTTCCCAGTGTAATTTAGAATATATAATTGTTGTCGTTTAATTTGTTTATATATATTCTTTCCCGACTGCTAGATCCAGTAGGAGATTGGTAGTCCCTACTGAGCTTCTGTTGTGAAGCTCATCCCTTCTTTTTCCAAGTGAGACTTCTCAGCAGCGGCCGAGTGCGCGTCGGGCGGAGGAGGTGGGGTAGTAGTCATCGTCCCCATAGCTAGCAGTGGGTTTCCCCCTTCAGTTGTACTTCACCCTCGGGGTATGCCCCTAAAGGCTATATCCTCCCCCTTTTTACTTGTACTAGTTGTGTGTGTGTTGGGACTGTACCTAGAGTGATACGCTGCGGTCTTGCTCTTCTTTCTGCTTCTGCATGTGTGCTCCTAGTTTAGTACTTGACGTTTATTTCCTTTACATATTCTGTTAGACTTGTGTTATAGCCCTTCCGGGTCCTCGGATCTATGGGCGGCGACCGTGAAAATCGGGTCCTTGGCTTGGGCCGAGGGTCGGGTTCTCGAGGTCGTTACAGTTGGTATCAGAGCGAGAGTCTAACAGGACTTGTAGTGGATTTAAACTGCAACAGGAAATCCCAAGAGTAGTACAAGTACGCTGCTAGCCGCCCGAGTTAGTGTCGTTAACCTTGTTGGTTGTGTGTCGTGCAGAACATGGCTCTGCACAGGCGTAGCCAGACCAGAGAGCTGATGGAGCAGCAGGGTGAGTCAAATATGCCAACGTCGGGTCAGGTTCAGGAGGATGAGTCAGCAGAGGAGTCTGTGGCACACCCTCAGGGGGCAGCGACAGCAGCAGCAGCGGGTGAGCAGCAACAGCAGTGGTACCAGCCCTCACCACAGCAGTATGCGGATTGGTTCCCCATGGCAGAGCAGTTCTTTAGGGCCGTGTTTTAGGGGATGTGGCAGCTAGGGCAGACGGCAGTGTGAGGTCAGCCACCAGTACCTCCCCCAGTAGTACCAAAGCAGTAGGCAGATCCGCAGGTGGAGCCAGCAGTTCAGCAGGTGTCGGGTACTGGGAGTACCTGGGTCGGTAGGAGGAGGACGACTATCACTGAGGACAGGACAGTCCTCTTGGAGAGGTTCTTGCGTCTCCAACCACCGACATTCTTCAGCGACTACGATCCAGATAGAGCTGAGAGTTGGACACATGAGTTGGAGCGTATGTTCGAGACCATGGAGTGCGCCGAGGAGGATCAGGTCAGATTGGTAGTGTATCAGCTCAAGGGGACAGCCCATGAGTGGTGGAGAGTTCAAAGGTAGACACACTTCCCAGGGCAGCATTTAGATCAGGTTTCTTCGCAGCGATTCTTGGAGGTCTTCCACGGCGAGTATTTTCCTTATTATGCTCGACGTGAGAGACGAGATCAGTTTCATGAGTTGGTCTAAGGTGATTTGACGGTCGCTCAGTACCACCAGAGGTTTGTCAGGTTGTTGAGGCATGTTCCTCATGTTGCCAGCAGTGAGCAGGCTTATGCAGAGAGGTTTATTGCAGGACTGAGGTCAGATTTGCGGTGGGGCATCACTGCTCACATGTGTGCCACTTTGGGAGTGGCAGTGGCTAAGGCCACCACCTTGGAGAGAGAGACTTGGCAGCCTTAGCAGCAGGGAGGATCTTCCTCTAGGATCACACCGTATCAACGTCCCGCAGGTAGTCGTGGCAGTGCAACTTCTTCTTCTTCTGGTTCGGGCAGTTCAGGCAGTTCCAGTCTGTGCTCAAAGTTCAGGCAGATGAACATTCGCGGGGGTGGACGGAGCCGATAGTAGAAGCGCCAGTCGAGGTTTGCAAAGCAGTCGGTCCAGCAGGGAGCCGAGTAGGGCAGACAGAAGGTAGTTTGTTATACTTGTGGTTTGCCATGCCACTTTAGGAGGGATTGCTCGATGGGGCAAGTCCAGCAGCCACAGCAGCCAGTGCAGTATAGTCAGCAGTTGCCATAGTACCAGTACCCTCCGCAACAATAGGCACCCCATTAGCAACAGTAGGGGCAGTACCTTCAGCAGCCTCAGTAGTTTCAGCAGCATCAGTAGCCTCAGCAGTTTCAGCCGTACCACCAGCAGCAGTAGTTTCCGCAGCACCAGCAGCCGCCGCAGTAGTAGCAGCCCCAGCAGGCGCCACAGCGTGGGCGTGGTCGTATTCGTGTGATGGCTCTCACCAGGGAGGAGGATGTAGGATCGAGTGATTAGGGGAAACAGATCTAGAAGGGGGGGGGGTTGAATAGATCTGATGCCAAATCTTGTGGAAGCTTAATGAGACTTAAAATTACTTTGACTCGGAGATCTAATCACCACAATAATTTCCAGATCTGATGTGTGAGTGTGTAAGAGGAGGTGTGAAACAATTGAGCAATTAGTGTGAAACCGCAATCCTATGCAATCATCTAGCGCAAATCAACAAGTCAAACCATTGCACATAGGACTTTTTAGGTGGTTTGGAAATCACCCCTGTGATTCCTACGTCCACCTCTCACACAGTGAAGACACACTACTGAAAAATTTGAGTACAACTCACACTGGAGCACGACGACTCCAACACACTTGAGTTCAACGACTCACACACAAATTCTGGAGTACAACCACTCCAGAAATTGAGCACACTTGCTCAAACACACACTGAGTGTTCAACTCACCAACATCGAGCACAATGGCTCACAAAACACGAGCTAGATCAAGACCAACATAAATCAGATCCTCTAGCAATGATCTGATTCAAGGTGAATTCGATCATAGAAATTTGTGCAACCCTTCATGCACAAATCTCATGGATGAATCAGAAGAACGACTTCAGAATAGTAAGAGATAGATACAACTTTTGTGTTCTTCGATGAAGATTCCTTGCAGAAGGTTGAATTGAAGAGTTTTGGAATTGCTCTCAGTCGCTTGGCGATGCTCTGTTCCAGTTGCCTTGAATCGCCAGAAACTCTCTCTTCAATTGCTTGCTTTGCTGGATCTGCTCCTTTGCGAAGTGCTCCAACTCCTTCTGCAGAGCTCTTCTTGGCTTCCTCGTGCTTTTCCAGGGAGGTAGATGGATCACCACAGCAACGAGATGTGCAAGAGCAGGAGATTCCCCTTTTTGCCGCCAAAAACTTTTTCTGGAATCTTCTGGAGGTCTCTTTTTGCTTGGGGGCCAATTGGTGGGGTATTTATAGCCCCACATGACCAAATGGTACCCTTGGAGTGCGTGGGCACATGATCTAAGATAGATTCCATTGATCCCTAAGCAGCCACGTGTCCAGATAGATCATAAGTTGAGATTTCAGCCGGAGTGTGTCGACACTACCACTGAGTGTGTCGACACACTGTCCCAATTGCGCAAAAAGGGGTCTTCTGGATGCTGGGTCTAGTTTCGACACGATCACTGATTGTGTTGACACACTGTCCCAGTCAGACAAATGGATCTCCTGGAAGCTGGGTCTAGTGTCGACACGACCATGGACTGTGTCGACACACTTGACCCTATCTTCATGAAAATGCTTCAGGGACTATGACCCAGTGTCGACACCATCAATGGGTGTGTCGACACTACCATGATAAAACCTGTATATCCCTGAGAATTTAACACATAAGACATTAGTACAAGGTATTATCATCAAAGTATGACGTGTAAAGTATTTGAAACATGCTTTTTGAGCATTGTTATTACATAAATGATGTATGTAACATGTTCCACCCATTAAGCATTAAAATCACAACATGTCATCATCAAAACTATGAGGAGAAATACATCAAAACCACACTCAACCCAACAGAGGCCGAGGCGTCGAACCTGGTTGTAGGTACTTTGCCTATCCTTGGTAGAGCTGCTCGTGTTCTGGTTGATCCCAGTACTTCCCTTTGTTTTGCTTCCAAGGAGTTTAACGAGTCGCTTGTTCGTCACACACCTGAGAGGCAGTGTGATGTGATGGTTGATCTTCCGTCCGGTGATTACATGTGATCTTTTGGCTACCTTAAGGGTGTCACAGTTGAGGTTTAGGGACACCAGTTGCCAGCTAGGTTGTACGCGTTGTAGCTTCGTGACTTTGATGTCATCCTTAGCATGGACTGGTTGGAGGCTCACTCGGCTATGGTGGATTGTCAGCGGAAGACCATGCGGTTTTAGATACCCGGGACGCCCGTTCTTTGCTTTCGAGGTATCCAGTCTACCCATCGATCTTTTATTTCTTTCTGTAGAGCTCGTCATTTGATCCGTGATGGTTGTGTAGCATATCTTGCTTTTGTTTGTTCTTTGGAACCTAGCGGGTCGTCGATTTTTTATGTACATATTGTTTGTGAGTTTTCTGATGTTTTTCTGGAGGATCTACTCGAGTTACCGCCTGAGCGGGAGGTAGAGTTCTCCATTGAGCTTTTGCCTGGTACGATGCCTTTGTCCAAGGCACCATACCAGATGGCTCCAGCTGAGTTGCGCAATTTGAAGCGCCAGCTGCAGGAGTTGCTTGAGTTGGGTTTCATCCATCCGAGTCGTTCGCCGTGGGGTGCGCCAGTGTTGTTCGTGAGGAAGAAGGATGGAAATTTGAGGTTGTGCATCGATTACAAGCAGTTGAACCAGGTAACAGTGAAGAACAAGTATCTGTTGCCCAGAATCGATGATTTGTTTGATCAGTTGCAATCAGCCAGAGTGTTTTCGAAGATTGACTTGAGATCGGGTTACTACCAGTTGAGGATGAGAGAGTCAGATATTGGCCTAACAGCTTTCCGTTTAAAGTACGGTCATTTTGAGTTTGTCGTGATGCCGTTTGGGATCACGAATGCACCAGCAGCTTTTATGGATTTTATGCACAGGGTGATCAGTGAGTACCTGGACAAGTTTGTAGTCATATTTGTAGATGACATTTTAGTTTATTCGGCTTCTGAGGAGGAGCACGAGGTGCATTTGAGGATCATGTTAGAGACATTGCGGAGTCACCAACTTTATGCCAAGTTCGACAAGTGCAAATTTTGGCTGAGGGAGGTGCACTTTCTCGGACACGTGATCTCAGGTTCTGGTGTGGCAGTGGATCCTGCCATGGTTGAGGCAGTGTTGTCTTGGGAGCATCCCACTTCAGTGTCAGAGGTTCACAACTTTCTGGCTTTGGCAGGCTATTACAGGAGGTTTATTTAGGAATTTTCCAAGATTGCAGAGCCGTTGACCAGATTGACGAGACTTGAGACCATATTTGTTTAGACAGAGGACTGTGAGCAAAGTTTTTAGGAGCTGAAGAGGAGGTTGACTTCAGCGCCAGTGTTGGTCTTGTCGTCAGGTAGTGGAGGTTTTGTGGTGTACACAAACGCTTCGAGAACATGTTTGGGTGCAGTGCTGATGCAGCATGGTGGAGTCGTTGCCTATGCTTCTCGGCAACTGAAGAAATATGAGGAGAACTACCCTACTCACGACTTAGAGTTGGCAGTAGTGGTGTTCGCTCTGAAGTTGTGGAGGCACTATTTGTACGGCGAGGCATTCGAAATCTTCACCGACCATCAGAGTTTGTAGTACATCTTCACCCAGAAGGATTTGAACTTGAGACAGTGCAGATGGATAGAGTACCTAAAAGACTACGACCTTACCCTCTCCTATCACTCGGGAAGGACTAACGTCATGGCAGATGCTTTGAGTAGGTGAGTTCGCTTGAGTTCATTGATGGTCAGAGAGTGGAGGTTGTTTGAAGACTTGTCTCAGGGAGTTTTCTGCCCTTCGAGGTACAAAGATTGTGCAGTGATGACCAGCTTTTCAGTTCGCCCGTCAGTGTACCATCAGGTGTTGGAGGCACATCAGGCAGATTCAGAGTTGACAGATATTTTGTAGATACCAGATGTTGAGCTGGACGAGGATAGTGAGGTCAGGTTCAGAGGCAAATTGTACATCCCTTGTGATGCGCGGCATGCGCTTTTATCAGAGGCACATAGATCAATGTATGTTGTTCATCCTGGTTCCACCAAGATGTATTATAACCTGAAGAGGTTCTTTTGGTGGCCAGAGATGAAGAGGGGTATGGCATAGTTTGTCGCTCGTTGCCTTACCTATCAGCAAGTGAAGGCAGAGCATCAGTATCCTGGTGATGAGCTGCAGCCGTTGCCCATTCCTGAGTGGAAGTGGGACGACATCACCATAGATTTTGTAGTTGGATTGCCCCGTTCGCCACAGAGGCATGATGGTATTTGGGTGATTGTGGACAGGTTGACAAAGTCAGTGCACTTCTTTCCAGTCAGGATGTCTTGGTCAGTGGACAGGCTTGCCAGACTATACGTGGACCGAGTTGTTCCGTTGCACGGGACCCCAGTTTCCATTGTTTCTGACAGAGATCCGAGGTTCACTTCAGGGTTTTGGCGCAGTTTGCAGTGAGCTCTTGGTACAGATTTGAGACTGAGTTCAGTGTATCACCCGCAGTCAGATGGTCAGTCAGAGAGGACTATATAGACCTTGGAGGATATGTTGAGAGCTTGTTGCTTGGGCTGGGGTGGCACTTGGGAGTCCCACCTTCTGATGGTAGAGTTTGCATACAACAACAGTTATCACTCGAGCATTGGAATGGCACCATACGAGGCTTTGTATGGTCGGCTGTGCATGACACCACTTCACTGGTTCGAAGTGGGTGAGAGGCAGCTTTTGGGACCAAAGATGGTACAACAGTGTCCAGACACAGTTAGTTTAGTCAGGCAGAGTCTTCAGGCAGCACAGAGCAGGCAGAAGAGTTATGCGGATGTCCGCAGGAGGCCGTTGCAGTTCAGCGTGGGTGACTTTGTGTTCTTTCGGGTCTCGCCGACCAAGGGTGTTATAAGGTTTGGAAAGAAGGGAAAGCGCAATCCAATGTATATTGGGCCTTTCCCTATTACCGAGAGGATCGACGAGGTCACGTACATGTTGCATTTTCCAGTAGAGTTAGCAGGTGTGCACGAAGTTTTTCACGTTTCACAGCTCAGGAGGTACGTTGCATATCCGTCGCACGTGTTAGACTACTCGCAGTTAGAAGTTGCACCGGATTTGTCAGTACCAGAGCACCCAGTTAGAGTTGTGGACCGCAGAGTGCAGCAGTTGCGCAGGAGGCAGATTCCACTGGTCAAGGCTATTTGGGAGAACCGCAATGGTGGCGAGGCCACGTGGGAGTGCGAGGATGAGATGAGATAGCAGTTCCCTTATTTGTTTGATTGATCGGTATGTTGTTTTTCCTTGCACTACTTCCTATTGAAACTGAGTCTCTTTTGATTTCGAGGATGAAATCTTTTCAAGGGGGGTAGAATGTGAGACCCGGCCCTCTCGGGCCCTTTGCTCTGTCCTCAGGGTCGCGACGGACCCCTTGGTCGCGACATTGTCACGCCAGAGGAGCCGGTCGCAACATGCTTTTGGTCGCGGCACACCTAGATGTCGAATTCTGGTCGCGACGGGGGTGGGCGTCGCATTCTTGTCGCGGCATCTGAATGCGATGCAACTCTGGTTCTGACTGTTCTAACTACTGTCCCTTCTGTCAGAACGACCTTATTGGGTGTCAAGCGCGTGCAGCATTGACGCGACCTAGCAGGCCGTCGCATTAAGGTTTTCCCGATCTTCGAGGTTTGACCGCTTTTGATGTCGTGTCGGGCAAGGCGGTCGCGACATGGTCATGATGCCTTGGGGCGTCGTGACATGCTCGTTGTCGCGTCGGCCTGACCCATCGCGTCTCTGGGCCCATCGATTCAAAACTGAGCCCGGCCCCCATTTTCCCTTTCTCCTTTTCCTTTCTTCTTCTTCTCCCTTCTTCTTCCCCCTCCAAGCCCCTTGCTTCTCCGGCGATTCTTGGGCGTTCTTGGCGAGGAGGTGATGCTCGTTCGTGTAGGTGGTGTGCGTGTGGTGCTAGGAGCGAGGAGGAGGTGGTCATTCTGATGTAAAGGCTCCAACGGGTCGGCTCTACTCCTTGAGGTAGGAACCCCTCTTTCCCTCTCGTTCTAGCATGCTCCCTCTCCCCTTGAGACTCTTGTTTTCTCTGTGGTTTGGGGATCGTAGCGTGTGAGATCCATGCTCGTGGTGAGTGAGGTTTCCTTTGAGCGTAGATTCCCTTGTAATGCATGTTCTATAGGGTTTGAGGTGGTTTGCCTTGATTATAAGTTTCTATAGTGTTTCCCATGCTTCCCTCCCCCTTGTGGTGTGTTTGTATTGGTTTTTGGGGCGGTCCTTAGAAGGACTGTACTGGGACACCCCTCAGCTGCTCGCGAGATCATCACGACGCCCTGGGGAGTCGCGACATGGTCACGACCGACCTTGGTGTCACGACAGTGTCGCGAGAGCCTGTGGCGTCGTGACAACATCAGAGACAGGTAAGTCTTGCGGAGTTCTGTTTATCGTGGAGTCTTTTCCATTTTCGGTTCTTTCTGTACCCGTGGTGTTGCCCAGTTAGGTAACCCAGAGGGGGGGTGAATGGGTCTTTTGAAATTTATCAATTAATACATGTTCACTAAAAATGTTCACAAGGAAATACACTTTGAAGATTGTTAGTGTTAGTTAAGAAAAACAACAGACACAAAAAGGACAATCACACAACACCAGATGTATCCTGGTTCGGACCTCCTTTCCACAGGAGTCCTACGTCCAGTCCCTGAGCAACAACTCAAGATTTTACTAACTAGGGTACAGTCCCCCTATGGACACTACAACACCCAGCTCAGCTGGTCTTCTCTTCATAGCCTGAAGTGGAACAACACCCTGGATACCCCACCAGGTCTTCCTTCACATCAGAAGGGCACACACACACCCTGGATACCACCAGGTCTTCCTTCACACACGAAGGGTACAAGCACAGAAGCAAGTAAGCAGGAGATTAAGCCCCTAGATCAAGCTTTGACAAGCCAAGATTTGAAGCTAGGGACTGAGAGAAATGAGATCTACTAACACAAGCTCACTCTCAGAACCAAACAAGCTCTCTCGAAAATCTGCAAACAATGCAGAGAGCAAAGAGCTAATCTAATGGAATGAGGCTTGGCTCTTTCTTGAGAACTCGCAGAAGACTTGATGATCAGAGTGATTTCTATGACTGTCATTCTCTGTCTATTGTATATGTTTCTTCTGAAGCTTCTTTCTTCAATATATAGCTTCAATTTGAAATCCGAACGTTGAAGTATATGTTGCCTCTAGCTTTTGGTGGACGTTAGATTGAGTGGCACTTGGAAGCTTCCAGTCAACAGTCTTTTATCCATTTGTGAACGCAAAGAGATAGGATCTCGTGAACTGTCCTTTAGCTTCTACAAAGTCCAACGTTGTATGACGAATGGTTGTCAGAGACCTGCATATATTTAATGCTAAAACAGTAGACAGCTTGGCTATCTCTTGTTGTCAGACATCGTTGGTGTGAGTATTCACCAAAGTAGTAATGATATTTTGCTGTTCTAAAAGATGCATATAGAGTAAGCACGATAATGGAAGATATCTTCTGCATGCATGTAAAGATACGTTCAGTCTTCATTAAATGCACAGATGTCAGAAAGATATGTGCGAAGACTTTGACTATTCAACGTTGTTAAATATCAAGTCGTTATAAAATCGATGCATTCATGACTTATGGAATCGTTATGTATTAACCGTCAAATCAAATTGTTATGTTACTACAAAAGAATCGTTATGATCAAGACGATATACTCAAATCGTTGTGATCAATAAAGAAATCGTTGTAGAAGGTAAATCGTTGTGTTCATTAAGGAAATCGTTATGAACACTTAAGAAATCATTGCGCAAAGCAAATCGTTATGAGTTCTAAAGAAGTTGACGCACGAAGCAAATCGTTACGAGGACTTAAGGAATCGTTGCGATGAGCAAATCGTTATGATGACTTAAGGAATCGTTGCGATGAGCAAATCATTATGATGACTAAAGGAATCATTGCGATGAGCAATTCGTTACGAGGACTTAAGGAATTGTTGCGATGAGCAAATCGTTACGATAACTTAAGGAATCGTTGCGATGAGCAAATCGTTACGATGACTAAAGGAATCGTTGCGATGAGCAAATCGTTACGATAACTAAAGGAATCGTTGCGATGAGCAAATCGTTACGAGGACTTAAGGAATCGTTGCAATGAGCAAATCGTTATGATGACTTAAGGAATCGTTGCGATGAGCAAATCGTTACGATGACTAAAGGAATCGTTGCGATGAGCAAATCGTTATGATGACTTACGGAATCGTTACGATGACTATAGGAATCGTTGCGATGAGCAAATCATTACGATGACTTAAGGAATCGTTGCAATGAGCAAATCGTTACGATGACTTAAGGAATCGTTGCGATGAGCAAATCGTTACGATGACTAAAGGGACTAAAGGAATCGTTATGATGAGCAAATCGTTACAATTCTACCGAAATCGTTATAACCAAAAGAAATCATTGTGATATTTAACAGAAGTCGATGTGGACTTAGAGAAATATCATACTGAACTTAATATTGCTACAGAGGTATTAATACTTACCAAATAGGCTTGATTTTCCTTGAGGTATGTCATGTGCTCAAGACTTAGGAAATATATGTTAATAAACTTGAAATGGTTTTGTTAATCACCAAAATAAATATGTAATGAATTGAAATTTCATGGGGATAGACTGATCATCAATCTCCCCCTTTTTGGTGATGACAAAACTTAACAAAAGCATGAATAAAAATCTAGATATTTGCGGAATGTATTTCAGAAATGCTAAATATTTTCTCCCCTTTTTTGTCATTAAGCAAAAAGATAAGCATAGACAAAGAATAAGAGAAAAGATTGAAAGGCACCCAAACAAAATGTATTGATTATGTCTGAGTAGGTACATGTAGATAATAAGCAGGAGACAAAAGAGAGGCAAAATGAGAAATGGTTTCCCATGCATGTTCTTCCTGCTCTTCAAAAAACAACTTGAACACTCCAGGAGCTAAAAAGTAGGTTGTTCCCATGGAGGGAGCCATCCTGCGGAGATGAAGAGTTAACTGCTGGTCAAGGAAATCAGCATAGGAGCCCGTATCCTTGGACATCTTGAGAAAGAGGACTGTCCCAAAGCTGGCACAAGCAAGGAACCGATCCATAGAGATAGGGTAGTAGTTTTGCTTCTGGTTCAGGGCTTGGCGCATGGCTACAAAAACCTTGTACCTTTCAACCCAAGTCTGAAGGGGATCATTTACAAGGTGAATGGAGTTCATGTCCAAAAAGGTAGCAGGAGAAACTTGAGGTTTACCTTCCCTGGCTTGAGCTTCATTCAGATCAGACAACTGTTGAGCAGAAAGGGAGTAAAATCTGGTCCACTCTGAGGAAGTCAACTGCTCACATTCTGATAGGATGGGTGCAAGAACCTCAGTATTGACATGGCCCTGGTGATATTCTCTAAAGAGAAATCTATGAAATGCAACCAGAAAGCCTTTCTGTACCTTAATTCTTCCCATAACCCTGGCAAAACGTTCAAAAATGATAGACCCAACAGAGGATTCCATGACTAGGAAGTGAATTTGGGGAAGAGAGATCTCCTCTGGCAGTTGAAGGGAAGCAAAATCAATTTGGACATCTTCAGTGTGGGCTACAACTGTAGTAAGAGCTGTGATTGCCTGCTTGAACTGGCCCAACTGAACTTCTGGGAGATGATGGACATATCTAAAATTGTTGAACAACAAGAAGTGCCTGACCATCTTGATCTCCTTCTGAATGAATGGTCCCCAAGAATTTTTATGGTGGATTTGGAACCATTCTGATAAGGTCAGGGAATGGTCCCTTGGAGGGAATCTGGCAGATCTAGCTAGAAGAAATTTGTTATAGAGCTCTTTGTGCCCCCTGGTCCATTGCTCTTCAGTCTTAGAGTGAGCAACAGAGAAAATTTTAGATTGTTCAATTTTAGATAGAGGAGTATAGGGTAGAACAACATTTAAATGGTCTGTAAGATTGAGGAAGGGAAGGTTGATGATGGTGGCAAAAACAACATTCTGAAGATATTCTCTATACAGTGGTTTATGTATGTTGTCCACTGTGAGAGAAAACCACAGAGGGGGATATTTAGGTTCAGAGGAAAGGGAGGAAGTGGATGAAATTTTCCTCTTTTTAGGAGCAGAACTAGAAGAGTCTGTCCTATGAATATGATCCCTAACTTTCAGTACAGACCTAAGAATGACTTCTTCAAACTCATCCTTGACTTTTTCAAGAAAAGGAGATTCAAGTTGAGCATTCTCAGGGATTATAGTAATGAAAGAGGGTGGAGGAGAAGGATGAAGAAAAGAATCAGACAGAGAAGGGAGTTCATCTGCTGGTCCAGAGGAGGGACCAGAGGAAGAGGAGGCTCCAGCAGAGGATGCTGGAGGAATCTCGAAGATGGGTGGAGGTGGAAGAATATGTGTTGAAGATGCAGGAGAGGAAGTGGAGTGAGATGGAAAAGGTGTTGGTGAAGAGATGGGTCTAGGTTGAGGTTTCTTGAAGGTTTGAGGGGCAGGTGGAGCTGTAGAGGATGAAGGTGGTGATGGAGGAACTGGGGTTTGAGAGGAAGAAGGGGCTGGGGGCTCAGGAGCCATAACTTCTTCTTCACCCACAGTCTGCACAGATTCTGACTTCATTGGCCCTGATGGCCCTTACACCTTCTCAGCTGGCTCTGATGGCCCTTGCACCTACTCAGCTGGCCCTGATGCCCCGGACTCACTAACCTCTGCTGCTGCTACCGGCCCTGGTGGCCCGGACACTTGAACTGTTGATCCTGTTGGCCCTGAAGGCCTAGGAGAACTACTTCATTTCTCTGAGCTGCAGGAGGGGGAGACGGAGGAGGAGCTGGAGCTCCAACCGCCTTCAGGATCTCATACTGCAAGGATTTCATACTCCCTATTTCCTTATTAAACCACTTCATTGCATTTCTAATCTGAGAAAATTCCTTGGAGGTTGATGCCTGGCTCATTTTAATGGACTCCAAGTTAGACTGTACAGAGCACAGGGTCTTGCTTTGAGCATCCAACTGATTAAGGATAGGCTTCAGGTTTACCTTCCTCTGAATCTTCCTTGGCCTTCTGTGTGCAATTCTCTTTTCCTTGCTTTTCTTTTCCACTGGTTTTTCAACTTCAGCATGATCTGCATTTTGCCTTTCATTCACAGGGACATCTTCAGTGTGTTCTCCCTGTGATGCTGCTTCTTTCTCAGTCTCTTGCTCCCCCTGAATGGGAGCATCTTCTGCAATTCTTTCTTGCTCCCCCTGAATGGGAGCATCTTCCAACACATTATCTTCCAGGTGGCCAGATGCCACAGCCTCTTCTACAGTACTGCCTTCACCTTCTGGAATAACTGGAGTGCTTTGAATGGAATCTAGGACATCTCGAAGCACTGAAGCTACCCTGGAAGAAGGTAGAGGATCATCTGATATTGATCCAACAGGAATAATGGTCTCAGGAGGAATGTCTTCAATTCTTCTACTATTTTTATTCCATCATTGCCTCTGCTGGAGCTACTGAGGCTTCCACTGCACTTTCTCTTTCCATTGCTACTGCACGTGATACTGATGCTTTTGGTACCCTTTTGCTACCTCTGCAACTTCAGCGGTTGCTCCTGCTGCTGGTTCCTCTGGCTCTACTACTGCTGCTGCTGGTTCTGCTATATCAGCTGCTACTTCTTGCTGAGCTTCTTGGGCTTCGCCGATTATGGTTTCACCCTCAGCCACAGAGGTCTTGGTCCATACTCCATTGACGACTGAGAAACCACTTTTTCTCAGATTTCTAGACCTAATAGCTTGGCCCATCTTCTCAACTACTGCCCCAGACAAGTTCACGCCAAAATGTCTAAAAATCTTGGTGAGCAAGTAGGCGTAGGGCAGAGATACATTCAGCTTGCTCTTAGTATCCCAAATTTGATCACGAGCAAATTTCATCCTCTCTATCATGACTTCGGCCATATTTATCTCTTTGTTCTGAATGGCCCAATGCATCATATCAGAGTCTGCCTTGGTGCATGTTGAATAGGTGGCACTTCTAGGGACTAGTATCTGACAGACTATGAAGTGTAGAAGACAGTTGAACGCATTCAATTGATTTATATCAATCTTCCCGACTTTCAACCTGAATTCTGGACCAACAATTCCTAGACCCTTGGCCTGGGTATCCTCAGTGTGGATCCCACTGTGGCCAGTCGTGCTTACGCCAAACAGGGTCTTCAGGAGTTCATGATCAACCTTGATCTGGGTTCCCTTGACAAAAGATGTTAAGGATCCATCCGCCTCTGATTGCAGACATACATAAAAGGCCTTCATGAGGTCTGGATAGCTTACCTCTGAGAAGGTTGCGATTTCTGTCCACTGCATCCTGTTCATAGCGGCCACTATGCTGTGCATACCATTCTTGACAAGATCTGCAACATCTACTGCCTTATTTCCACATAGCTTACTTTTCACAAAAGTGAACCTCTCCTGCTGCTCAGCTGTGAGAAACTCAGCGCTGTAGCCCCCAAGACTGCCGGAAACAACGGATGCGGCCATGGATTTGGGTGTTAAAAGGTTTCTAGAGGGTGGAGATGGAAGTAGGAGCGAAAGCCCTCAAGAAATTCTTCGCGGGAAGAAAAAGAGGCTTCAAATTTGCAAAGAGCCGATGTCGGAGTCGTTAGGGTATCGGCTCAGGGAAGTGAACGAAAGAGGGAAAAAGGGTAAAGGTAGGAGGTGAATCGTTTTTACATCGATTTCGGAGTAAATAAATTCTTTATCGAAAAGTGAGGCGCCAACCGGGAAGGCAGAAAACGACAAAAGTATTTGACCAGTTTGAAAGCCTTTATAAAAGAGAACCGCCAAGGAAAGATAATAGTAATTTTTCTTTTGCTTAAAAACCAGGGAGAGAAATTTACTTAAATTCTGAAAATTTATGTTTCAGTTCTAAGCAGAAATCTTTTCACAATTTACACATGCCCAATTCCCTTCTAAGAGATGTGAATCTCTCTTCGGGTAAGGCTTTTGTGAAGATATCTGCTAACTGACCATTTGTATCAATAAAGGAAATTTCTAAATTGCCATTAGCTACATGATCCCGAATGAAGTGATATCTAACATCAATATGCTTGGTCCTTGAATGCTGTACTGGATTTTTGGTGAGGTTTATTGCACTGGTGTTGTCGCATAATAATGGAATTGTTTTGATAAGTAGTCCATAATCCTCAAGTTGTTGCTTGATCCACAGGAGTTGTGTACAGCAACTTCCAGCAGCTACGTACTCAACTTCAGCTGTTGACAGTGCTACTGAGTTTTGTTTCCTGGAGGACCATGATATCAAGCAACCTGCAAGAATTTGACAACAACCACTGGTACTTTTTCTATCTATTTTGCATCCAGCATAATCAGCATCTGAGTATCCCACTAAGTTAATTTCACATGATTTTGGATACCACAGACCTAAGTCATGAGTTCTAGATAGGTATCTAAAGATTCTTTTAACTGAAATCAGATGTGATTCTCTAGGATAAGCTTGGTATCTAGCACACATACATACACTAAACAAGATATCAGGTCTGCTAGCTATTAGGTAAAGTAAAGAACCTATCATACCTCTATAGTTCTTTTGATCTACTTTCTTACCATTCTTGTCACTGTCCATCCTTGTTGATGTGCTCATAGGTGTTGACAGTGGCTTGGCATTGTCGAATCCAAATTTCTTCAGAAGCTCCTTGGTGTATTTTGCTTGACAGATGTGGGTTCCATCTTTTCCTTGCTTGATTTGTAGTCCAAGGAAATAGTTGAGCTCCCCCATCATGCTCATCTCGAATTCTCCCTGCATCAGCTTTTCAAAATACTTGCAAAGGGATTCATCAGTAGATCCAAAAATTATGTCATCTACATAAATTTGAACAAGTAGTATATGGTTGACCTTTGACTTTATAAAAAGAGTGCTATCTACTTGACCTCTATTGAATCCATGGTTTAAAAGAAAAGAGCTAAACCTTTCATACTAGGCTCTAGGTGCTTGCTTTAAACCATACAATGCCTTATAAAGTTTAAAAACATGATTAGGAAATTCTGTGTCATCAAAACCTGGGGGTTGTTCCACATAAACTTCCTCCTTGATGAAACCATTTAAAAATGCAGATTTGACATCCATTTGAAATAATTTCAGATCTAGAGCATATGCATATGCAAGTAAAATCCTAATAGCTTCAAGTCTAGCTACATGTGCATATGTTTCATCGAAATCTATGCCTTCCTCTTGGGAATAGCCTTGAGCTACCAATCTGGCCTTGTTTCTTAAGATCACACCAGCTTCATCCAATTTATTTCTGAACACCCATTTGGTGCCAATGACTGGATGACATGATGGTCTAAGAACAAGTGACCATGCATGGTTTCTCTTGAACTGATTCAGTTCATCTTGCATGGCTAGAATCCAAGACTCATCAGTAAGAGCTTCATTGACTGTCCTAGGCTCTATTTGAGAAACAAAAACTAGGTAATCACAAGGAATTACATTACCTCTTATTCTTACCCCTACAGTTGGATCACCAATGATGTTTTCAGGTGGGTGATCTTTGTTGTATCTCCATTCCTTTGGAAGATTTTCATGTTCAATGACTGTTTGTTGCAGGTCTTCCAGAGGTGGATCTTCCTTGTCCTCAATTGATATATTCTTTAACTTCTTGGACAAATTATCTTCATCATCAATGTCACTATCTTCTTCCTTTCTCAAGGAAGGGTTAGTTTCATCAAAAATAATGTGTACAGACTGTTCAATCAATAATGTGCGTTTATTAAACACTCTATAACCTTTAGGTTTAGAAGCATACCCCATGAAGATGCCTTCATCTGATTTGGCATCCAACTTACCAATGTCTCTTTTGCCATTGTTGTGAATGAAGCATGGACATCCAAAGGTTCTGAAATGACTAATCTTTGGCTTCTTTCCCTTGAATAACTCATATGCAATCTTCTTCAAGATGGGTATGATCATTACTCTATTAATGACGTAGCTTGCTGTGTTTACTGCTTCAGCCCAGAAATACCTTGGTAAATCATATTCTGACAACATTGTTCTTGCCATATCCAATAAGATTCTATTTTTCCTTTCAGCGACTCCATTTTGCTGTGGTGTCCTTGGTGCTGAGAAGTTATGCTCAATCCCTTGGTCATCACAGAATTTTGCAAATTTTTCATTTTGAAACTCTCCTCCATGATCTGACCGAATTCCAACAATGCAAAATTTCTTGTCTTTTTGTACTTTTCTACTGAAGCTTACGAAACTATCAAAGGTATCATCTTTATGCTCCAAGAAGGAAACTCATGTGAATCTGGAATAATCCTCCACAATAATAAATCCAAAAATTTTTCCTCCAAGACTAGCGGTCCTCATTGGCCCGAATAAATCCATGTGAAGGAGTTCTAAGGGTGGTTTAGAGGTGGTTACCACAGTTTTGACTTGAAGGAACTCTTAGTGTGCTTCCCTTTTGCACACGGTCTACAGATACTATCCAATTTATTGCTGACCTTTGGCAGACCTTCTACAAGACTTCTATTTCTGAGCTTATTCATGCCATCCAAACTGCAGTGGCCCAATCTTCTGTGCCACAGCTCAGTTGACTGCTCTTTGCTGGCCGCTAAACAAACGTCTTGATCCTTGAGTTCTTCAAGATAGAGCACATACAGGTTCTTTTCTCTGTTAGCTTCGAAGATTACCGCTCCATCCTTCAGGATACTGCACTTGGACTCTTGGAATTTTATCTGATGACCTTTGTCACAGAGCTGGCTGATGCTTATGAGGTTGTGCTTTAGCCCTTTGACACATAGTACATCTTCAATAATTGTTTTCCCTTTGTTGCTCACAGAACCACTGCCTATCATTGTTCCTTTTCCATTATCTCCATAGGTGACTGTTCCTTCTTCAGCTTGGAGATGAGTGAACAGCTTCCTGTTCCCTGACATATGCCTTGAGCACCCGCTGTCCAGGTACCACTTTGATGCTCGAAGGCTTCCCTGAAAAGGAGACATTAAGTTTTAGGTACCCAAGTTCTTTTGGGTCCTTGTTGATTAGTGTCAACAGTTTCCTTTTTAATTATCCACTTTTTATGTCTAGTTAGACATGTTATTTTTATATGTCCTAGCTTATTACAGTGGCTACAGTAGGATGTTTTAGTTACCTTTTCAATGTATTTAAAATTAGTTTTGTATTCTCTGTCTTGTTCAGGTATGAATTTTAGAATTGGATATATTTTAGGATGAATTATTGTTTCTTCGTTTTCTGGTGGTGTATAGCCTAAACCATGTTTCTTGTTACCTGAACGTCTAGCACCTTTTAATATTAAGGAGTTCTTACCATTTGTAAATTTCTCCAATGTGCTTGACAGTTTGTCATTTTCTTCATTTAAAGTTTTAATTTCTTTTCTCAGTTCATCTGAACTCTCCTGTTTTTCTAATCTGATTATTTGTTTATTTTTATCTTTTAGATCTTCACATAGTAGTTCATTTTTTTCTTTTAAGTTCAATTATTTGTTTTTCTAATTCTTTGTTTTCTGTTTTTAGATCTAAATTAGTGTTTTCTAAACATGTAGTGTTTTTCTTACTAACTTTTAACAGTTTTGTTACTTCCCTATATTTACAGTATAATTCGTTGAAAGCTTCTTCTAGGTTATCAGAATTAGAATTATTGCAAGAATCAAAGGATGAATCAGAAGTTACCTTCTCTTCAGTGTTTGCCATAAAAGCCAAGTTGGCTTCTTCTTCTTCACTATTTGAGCTTGACTCACTGTCTGAGTCGCTGTTGTTGCTCCATGCTGCTGCCATAACCTTTTTCTTATGCCTCCTGAATTTCTTGGAGCTTTCTCTTCTTCTGAATTCAGGCTTCTTGAGCTTTGGACATTCTGCTTTGATATGCCCTGGCTTTTTGCACTCGTAGCATATGGGCTCGCCTTTTTTCTGATCCTTTCCATCTAGTTTCTTGAAGTCTTTATTTTTCTTGAAGTGTCTTCTACCAGATTGGAACTTCTTCTTCTTAGCTAGAATGCGCTGCAGTCTTCTTGATAGCATGGCTTCTTCATCATCGCAATCATTTGAGCTTTCATCTTCGGCTGATGACTCATCTGATATGTCTTCTTCTGCTTTAAGAGCATTTGAATGTTTCTTTCTGCTTGAGGACTCTCCTAGTCTCTCCATATTTATCTCATGGGCCATAAGGGACCCAATGAGCTTTTCCAAAGACATCCTCTTTAGATCATTAGCTTCCTCAATGGCGGTTACTTTGGGAGTCCATATAGATGGAAGAGATCTAAGGATTTTTCTGACCATATCTCCAATCTCATAGGTCTTCCCAAGTCCTGCTAATCCATTTGTAATGTTTGTGAATTTACTGAACATTTGAGTTATGGACTCTCTTGGCTGCATCTGGAATCTCTCATATTGAGTTACCAGAATATCTATTCTGGTTTCCTTAACCTTGTCTGTGCCTTCATAAGTGATTCTCAATTTTTCCCACATCTCCATTGCGGATTTGCAGGCTGATACTCTATTGAATTCTTTCTTGCTGAGAGCACAACACAGAATGCTTTTAGCCTTACAGTTTAAAGAAATCTTCTTCCTGTCATCATCTGTCCACTGAGCCTTTTCGTTGGTGACTAGGAGATCGCCTTCTTCAACTATGGACCATATCTGGTAGTCATTACCATGTAGAAAATACTCCATTCTTGTTTTCCAATAAGCATAGTCTTCTCCATCGAACAATGGTGGTCGGTTGACAGACTGACCTTCATTGTGACTTTGAGCTGCCATGGATCTTTACTCTTCAGATCGTTGGATCTTCTTCTTTGTCGAAGAGACTCGCTCTGATACCACTTGTTGCCCAGTTAGGTAGCCCAAAGGGGGGGTGAATGGGTCTTTTGAAATTTATCAATTAATACCTATTCACTAAAAACGTTCACAAGGAAATACACTTTGAAGATTGTTAGTGTTAGTTAAGAAAAACAACATACACAAAAAGGACAATCACACAACACCAGATGTATCCTGGTTCGGACCTCCTTTCCACAGGAGTCCTACGTCAAGTCCCTGAGCAACAACTCAGAATTTTACTAACTAGGGTACAGTCCCCCTATGGACACTACAACACCCAGCTCAGCTGGTCTTCTCTTCACAGCCTGAAGAGGAACAACACCCTGGATACCCCACCAAGTCTTCCTTCACATCAGAAGGGCACACACACACCCTGGATACCACTAGGTCTTCCTTCACACACGAAGGGTACAAGCACAGAAGCAAGTAAGCAGGAGATTAAGCCCCTAGATCAAGCTTTGACAAGCCAAGATTTGAAGCAAGGGACTGAGAGAAATGAGATCTACTAACACAAGCTCACTCTCAGAACCAAACAAGCTCTCTCGAAAATCTACAAACAATGCAGAGAGCAAAGATCTAATCTAATGGAATGAGGCTTGGCTCTTTCTTGAGAACTCGCAGAAGACTTGATGATCAGAGTGATTTCTATGACTGTCGTTCTCTGTCTATTGTATATGTTTCTTCTGAAGCTTCTTTCTTTAATATATAGCTTCAATTTGAAATCCGAACGTTGAAGTATCCGTTGCCTCTAGCTTTTGGTGGACGTTAGACTGAGTGGCACTTGGAAGCTTCCAGTCAACATTCTTTTATCCATTTGTGCACGCAAAGAGATATGATCTCTTGAACTGTCCTTTGGCTTCTACAAGGTCCAACGTTGTATGACGAATGGTTGTCAGAGACCTGCATATATTTAATGCTAAAACAGTAGACAGCTAGGCTGTCTCTTGTTGTCAGACATCGTTGGTGTGAGTATTCACCAAAGTAGTATTACTATTTTGCTGTTCTAAAAGATGTATACAGAGTAAGCACGATAATGGAAGATATCGTCTGCATGCATGCAGAGATACGTTCAGTCTTCATTAAATACACAAATGTCAAAAGATATGTGCAAAGACTTTGACTATTCAACACTTTTAAATATCAAGTCGTTATAAAATCAATGCATTCATGACTTATGGAATCATTATGTACTAACCGTCAAATCAAATCGTTATGTTACTACAAAAGAATCGTTATGATCAAGACGATATACTCAAATCATTGTGATCAATAAAGAAATCGTTATAGAAGGCAAATCGTTGTGTTCATTAAGGAAATCGTTATGAACACTTAAGAAATCGTTGCGCAAAGCAAATCGTTATGAGTTCTAAAGAAGTTGATGCACGAAGCAAATCGTTACGAGGACTTAAGGAATCGTTGCGATGAGAAAATCGTTACGATGACTTAAGGAATAGTTGCGATGTGCAAATCGTTATAATAACTAAAGGAATCGTTGCGATGAGCAAATCGTTACAGGACTTAAGGAATCATTGCGATGAGCAAATCGTTACGATGACTTAAGGAATCGTTGCGATGAGCAAATCGTTACAATGACTAAAGGAATTGTTGTGATGAGCAAATCGTTACGATGACTAAAGGAATCGTTGCGATGAGCAAATCGTTACGATGACTTAAGGAATCGTTGCGATGAGCAAATCGTTACGATGACTTAAGGAATCGTTGCGATGAGCAAATCGTTACGATGACTAAAGGGACTAAAGGAATCGTTATGATGAGCAAATCGTTACAGTTCTACTGAAATCGTTATAACCAAAAGAAATCGTTGTGATATTTAACAGAAGTCGATGTGGACTTAGAGAAATATCATACTGAACTTAATATTGCTACAGAGGTATTAATACTTACCAAATAGGCTTGATTTTCCTTGAGGTATGTCCTATGCTCAAGACTTAGGAAATATATGTTAATAAACTTGAAATGGTTTTATTAATCACCAAAATAAATATGTAATGAATTGAAATTTCATGGGGATAGACTGATCATCACGTGGCACCAGTGCTAGTTTTCTAGTATGGTCCTACACTAGTCGTTCGCCCGGTGCTCGGCACCTGAGGGCTTGTCCCGTGAGAGAGGTTGTTACCGTTTACCTAGGACCCCCGTCCCCGTGCGCCTATTGAGGGAGTGCTCCAGGGGGCAGGCGTGCTCGAGTCATGGACTCTAGAGCGGAGGGGAAAATGGTGGTTAGGATAGCGGCATTGAGTCATTTGTAGAGCTCTCTTGGTTGGTCTGGGATGCCGAGGCCATTTTGGAGTCATCCCGGCGCAGGCCAGTCAGTCCTTCTCACTGCCTCACTCTTTGTAGCCCCGAAACCACTTAGAGAGGCCAGGCATGGGACCGTAGTCTGGCCAAACTACAGCAGTTACTGTTGTGTTCCTGCCCCACTCTGACGAGACGTGGAGGTTTGGACCTGGGTCGAGGATAAGACGTCGGTGGACGCACTTGACCAGTTGACTAGTGGTAGTTGTAACGTCGCGCGTTTTCCGGATCCCCGTGGATCCAGGTTTAGTGGGTTTGCTGGCCAATGTGAGGCCCATTAGTGTTGTGTGTTTCTTGCTAGATCCTTACCGGGTTTGGTTTGGATCCGTGTTGGTGTTCAGCTTGCTGGACACCAGCAGTGTGTTGGCGTCCATCGATGAGGACGTCGACTGTTGAACTTGGCGTCAAGCTTTGTGGACGTCTAGTTGTGGCGGTCTGGTTAAACGGCCAAAGGGTTGACGTTAACCTGGCATGCCTGTGTTTTTATGGCAGACCCGAGCTCTGTTCTTTCTCCTCCTTCTCCCTTCCTCTTCCCCCACCTTCACCCTTGAGCTTCTTCGCGAGTTCTGACGGTCGGCGGGAGCTCGTGGGAAGGCCGTGGTGCGCATGGTAGCGGCAGATCGGGCGGGGAATGACGGATTGGAGCGCGGTGTTCGTGGGACGTTTCTCGGGTTTCGGCGTGATTCGAGGTTCTTCGGGAGTTTAATTGCGTTTCTGAGGTAGGGGTCGAGCCCTGTTAGTTTGTTAGAAACATTAAAACACGACTTAATCACTTGAACCAGCATTTTTATCGTATTTTCGGATTAAGTTGCACCATGTGAGGTTAATGGGTGGTTTGAGTAATTTAGCGAATGAACATGTTGTAATGGGTTGTTTTGGGTTCTGGTATGTTAAAGGAACTGTTTTTATATGTTTCTCTGTAGTTTAAACGGTTGGAAAACCTGTAGAGCTGGATTAGGGTTTCTGCAGGGTTTTAGGCCGGAGAACTTGGCGTCAAGATCTCTTGTCGTCAAGCTCACCAGCCGGGATATAGACGGCTAGATCGCTTGCCGTTTACTTCCTTTAAGCGGCAGTCGATGTTGCCGCCAATCTGTGCATGTATCCATGCAGTGTTGTTTACGTAGCTTTCCTGGTTATGAATATTGTGTGATTATGTGTGCATGGCGATGACCGGTGTGAGCCAGTGCACTTGTTATGCTCTTAGAGCATACTGCTCATGTAATGGGCAAGTTTTACATGAATGATGTGTGATGTACGTAATCGCTTTACGTGGTATGTGTGGTGCGTTGGCACCCGTGGCACTCTTGGAGTGCATTGTCCATATGTTGGGCATGTGGTTTACGTGGAAGACGTGTGGTACACCATCCAGGGCGTAATATACACGTATTGTCTACGTGGTTTGAGTGTGTGTTTACTACACACTTTGTTGTAATGTAATTCTTATGATTTATCGTAGTAACTGGGCAGTGAGGTTCCTGTGTGAGCCTAGCCATGACTTTGTGGTGTTTGGGCAGTGAAGGTCCATACCGACCTAGCCCTGGTCCGTTGTTGTCTTTCGAATAATATTATATGGATTTATGAAGTAAGTGATGTGTGTTGCCACGGTGGTCATGAGATGACCAATGATAGGCAAGTTTGTGGTTCAGGTATGTGTTGGTGTGGGATAGCTTTGGGGTCATGGTGACCGATGTTAAGCTAATCCTAACACTTGTATATTGTGAATTTTAAGTAAAGGCTATATGTGTAAGTATCGTGGTTTGTGTAGCCAAGTGTGGTGGTCCGGCGCCTATTCCGGAATGCCTCTCTAGTCAGGTACCCCAGGTTCTTTGTGAGCCAGGCACGTGTGTTTGTTGTGCTCGGGGTTTTGTCCCGGTACTTGTGTTGTACCGTTGAGGTCTGTGTCGTCTTCCTGGACACCCTCACTCCTGAGTTTGAGTTGTACGTCCGGCTGAGGGAAAGACGGCAGTGGGGCAGCGACTTCCCAGAGTTTGTTCTTTTGTTGCTTGTAGCGCGCTCGTAGTTGGGGGTACGGACTCCAGTAGTCGACACTGGTCCCCAGCTTGTAGCGCGCTCCTAGTTGGGGTACGGACACCAGTAGACGTCACTGGTCCCCAGCTAGTCCTGTTTTCCAGTGCCTCACTTTAGGATGCTCCGGCCAGAGACTCTAGAGGTGCCAGGCATGGGCCTGCAGTTGTGTGTCTGCAGGTGTGGTGTTGGTTGGTCTCCACAGTTGTTTGACTTCTTCCTAGTGGAGCGGCAGTTGGACCTTTCGTCCGTGACTGCGAGACTGAGAGGTAGTTCTTGTGTTGTGTTGTCCGGGTTGGATACTGGCCTGATCAGCCAGTAGTCCGTTCCCGTGTGGTGGCGTCGTTCTTTCCGACTCGTGCTTAGTAGCTCCAGTTGTAGTTGTGGTGACTTCGTTCCCTTCCGAATCGTGCTTTGCTACTTGTCGTAGTTTGTGAGTTTGTGACTCGTGGTCGAGGTTTGACCAGTTCGAGGTGTGCCCTGGTGTTGGCACAGCTGTGACTGAGTTGTGGTTTGTGTGACTCGTCGATTAAGGTTTCACCTGTAATATTGTGCCTAATTAAAGGTATAATATAATTATGGTTCAGTGTGGTGTTTATCACCTACTTGTACCCTTGTTCGGGTGTTTGTGTTGTGGTACCTCAGAGTAGCAGGTACTTGTTCCCTTCGTGGGTTACTTTGCAGTTTTGTGGTGGTATATTGTGTACCAACCTTTCCGGGTACTTGTGTGTTGCGGAGGTCTTGTGGTTTGACCTGCCACTTGTTGTATCCTAACTGTTTTAAGTAGATCTTTGTTTATATTTTATTGTGGATTAGTTTGTGATTATTAATTATGTTACCTTTATGGGTATTTTGCCGATGAGGCTTATGGCCTAGGCATATTGTGGTTTAGTTGAGCTATGCTCCGTGGAGGCCGTGTGAGACCTTCCACAGTTTGAGTTTTACTCATCTTGGGTATGATTCCAATTATAATTTTAGTGTGTTATGAATTGGCTTCGTGGTAGCTAGTCTTATTGCTTGGTGTGTAGTTTCCGACGTAGTGAGGTTTGGAGTATAAAGGACCAGCTCTTTCTTAGCAGTCCTGTTACTCAAGTGTTTGAGGTTCGCCTGTAAAGCTTGTAGTCTGGGCAGCACTTTGCCTGTGTGGCTTATAGTTTAGGCAACCGTTGTTGTAGCAGTGTGCCAGTGAGACTGTGGTTTAGGCACTTTGGTTGTTGGGCTGACTAATGGTATTATGTTAGTCCTGTAGTCCTACTTTTCTTCTGAGGACTTTATGTTTATTATCATGAGCATGTTGAATTGTTATTTATTGTAATGATGTGAGCATGAAATGGTTTGGCTATTGTTGTTGCCAGTGAGACCCATTGGGGTCGAGGTGTTTGTGGTTACAGTGTTGTTTTGGGTAGCCCCTACTGAGCCAGTGACTTGTTGAGGCTCACTCCCCTACAGTTCTTTTCAGGGCTTGCCGTGTTTTGGCTTGCAGCGGCGTTGTGTCAGACTTGTACCACCAGCAGTAGTTTAGTAGTTAGTGTTGAGTGAGCTTGTGCTCCCTCGGGGTATGCCCCAGGTAGTTGTACTCTTTTAATTGGACATGTATTAATGTAATGGGACAGTTGTACAAATTTGTGAACAGATATGAGCACATGTACTTTCTTGTGTCTTATATTCTTGTGGTTTGTCTTTTATACTCTTACTGGACACGTGTGTGAGATATCCCTTGCGACACTCCGGTGCGTTCGCGGGAGGCAGATCTGGATATGGAGCCTTAATGGGCATAAATACCCCGGTCCGTCACAGTAGTGGTTTCCATAGCTAGTGTCACTTGTCCAGACGGGGTTCCCTCTGCTTGTGTTTATAGTCGTGTGGTGGTCACGACATGCAGGTCGTATGGAGTTTCTGACCGTGGTGTCCTTCCGTACTGTTGCTAGTTAGTTAGCTTTGCTTCTGCACTTTCCCTGTGTATATTAGAATACATAAGTGCTGTCGTTTAATTTGTTTATATATATTCTTTCCCGACTGCTAGATCCAGTAGGAGATTGGTAGTCCCTACTGAGCTTCTGTTGTGAAGCTCATCCCTTCTTTTTCCAGGTGAGACTTCTCAGCAGCGGCCGAGTGCGCGTCGGGCGGAGGAGGCAGGACAGTAGTCATCATCCCTGTAGCTAGCAGTGGGTTTCCCTCTTCAGTTGTACTTCACCCTCGGGGTATGCCCCTAAGGGCTCTGTCCTCCCCTTTTTTACTTGTACTAGTTGTGTGTGTGTTGGGACTGTACATAGAGCGATACGCTACGGTCTCGCTCCTCTTTCTGCTTCCGCATGTGTGTTCCTAGTTCAGAACTTGACATTTATTTTCTTTACATATTCTGTTAGACTTGTGTTATAGCCCTTCCGGGTCCCCAAATATGTGGGCGGCGACCGCGAAAATCGGGTCCTCGGCTTGGGTCGAGGGTCGGGTTCTCGAGGTCGTTACATATGTTGACATCAACTTTTCTTCACTATTTTTTTTCATATTTTAGCTCCAATTGACCGCAGTGTTGATTGCCATCAAGTTTCCTTTTGACGACAGTACATGTTGACATCAACTTCTACGTTTTCTAGTCCGAGTTTTACTCTAAAACTAGATGATATCTTTAGATAGATTTAGCTAGGTAGAGTCATGTTAGGGCAAGGATCTTACCCCAATCACAACCCTTGGCTCTCTATATATAGAGAGGGTTCGTTCTGGGGAGAGAACTTTTGCTCTCTTGCTTGGGTTTGAGGTTGTGAGAGAGGAGAGAGAGAGGGTTTCTTCGAGGTAGATCTACCCTATTGCTGCATGTTCGAGGTTGTTGCTGTAAAGAGAAGGCTTCCAAGACTTTAGAGGAAGGCTTTATACAAGGAGATAGTGGTTGGATCATGCTCAAGATAGAGGATTTGATCGTGCTTAGAGGATACCTCTTTGGGTGCGAAAGAGGGCTTCATCAGCTAAATTCTATTGTTGTATAATTTTCTTAAGGCAAGTAACATAGGGTTTCTCTCTGTGGACTTGTCCCTTAGGTTTTTTCTATTTTTCTATATTTTTAGAAAATTATTTCAATGTCATTTGCCATATGTTCTTGCCCTCGATCTGCACTTTATGTAGTGTGGGAGGTTGACGGAAAGGGGTATGTCGTTAACCTGAAGTTGACGGCAACCTATGTTGACGTCAAGTTCATCTTGTCCAGAAATTTACAGTTTCACCATATATGATGGTTTTGTGAGATTCTGTGATGGTTTTTGAGTCCTTTTTGTTCTGTCTTGACCTGTTAATCATCATGATATGTTTGGGTAACTCTAGATTAATTTTCGTTAATTATGGTATTTATTTGAATTTCTGTTTATATGAAAAAATATGTGAACACTTGATAATTTGATTCCCATGTTGTATGTATGTTATAAAAATTGGAAAACTTTGTACTTCAGTTGTTTAGACTACAGTAAGCATGATTTAGGGCTTGTTAACCTCATTTTATTTTTGTTCATGAATAATTAGTATTTTTATGAATAATAATATGATTTCTTACTTTAATTATGAAAAATAGTTGTATTGATCTGAAAATTATGAAAAATTATCAATATGTTCTGTCACATATATGTACTCCATGGTTAAAATCTAAGCATCTTTTGATCACTATACAATTAGTTATATTTTTCTGAATCTTTTAGTACCATGTTTTGATAATAAGTCCCAAGTTAGCTTAAAAACGTGATTAACATCATGATTAGGTACTGTTTGCTACTGTTTAAGATTAAACTGAGTATATGAAAATGATTAATATATGTTTCTTGTCATATATGTGAAGAGTGTGCGGAATTTGTAACGACCCGACCCTCCAGACCCCCACCAGGGCCCGAAGTTCGCGTCGCCACCCACGGATCCGAAGACCCGGAAGGGTTATAATTAATAGTCTAGTGAGATATGTACTGAATTCCAATAACTATAACAATCTGTACGATATACAAAAGTCTGTACAACGCGTCCCAAACAAAAGTACAGGTACAAGAAGAAAGGTGCAGTCCTTAAGGGGCATACCCCGAGAACTTGCAAAGCACAACTCTCAGCTCACTCGGCTACAAGAGCTCACAACGCTCGCTCTCACTGCTGCTGACAACAACACGGCGCCACAGCCACCTCCGCAACCCGTCCGACATCGAGCTCCCGCGACGACGAGCCCCTAACTGAAGGAAGTAGGGGGGGTGAGCCTCGAGAACAAGGCCCAGTAGGGATTACCAGTCCCTCACCGGCCAGAGCAGCAGGAACTCCGAAAATAGGAAACTACACTAGAAAGCTGTAAAGCGAGTAACACCTATAGCAGGGTACTACTAAGCAGCGAAAGAAAACAACGCAACGCCACGACCACCAACCGAGGTCGAGCCACACACACGACTCCCGCAGAAACCAACGGAGTCGGGCACAGAGCGGAAGCAACTCTCGGCACACATGCCGAGACCACAGAACAACCAAGTGAGAACGACGTCTCACTGCAAGCACGGCCACCTTAGACCTCCACAGGGTCGAGGGCCCACACGCAGAACCACTCCGAACCCTGGACACGCCACGAGGTCGGGAGACCACACACGCCGGTGCCACCACAGACTGGCACCCAGAACGGAACTACGAGCCGAGAGAACACCGAAGCGGGACCACCGGAAGCACAAGTCTGCATAAGGCCAGACCACAACGCCCACGTGAACTAGGCACGGCCAGGCTATAACCTCCGTACCAGCTAGGGCAAGGATAACACTTAGAAACGTCGTGAGGAAACACCATCACAACAACAACAACCAAGCCACCGCCGCTAGCAGCCACGAGGGGGACCCGCAGTCCACATGCTCTACTCGCTAGCCTAGCTCCTGCCTCCGCCCCTGCGCAAGGGCGAGACAGAGCCGCCACAGAAATGCACAATGCACACAACACCGCAGCCTGGCCAAGCTGCGGCCCCACGCCTAGCACCACTACGTGGCTCCGGAACCAACATAGAGAGAGGCAGTGAGACAAAGGACTGTCTGGTCTGCGCCAGGAAAGCACACCGAACCCCTCGGCGTCCCAGACCCAGACAAGAGAGCTCTACAAACGACTCAGCGCCACCGTCCAAACCTCGTTTTCCCCTCAGCTCCAGAGTCCGCTCACGTGGGCTGCCAACTCGAGCACACTCGTAGCCCGGATACCTCCCTCAACGGGCTCCCGAGGATGGGGGTCCCAGGAAATGGAGACAACCTCTAAACGGGACAAGCCCTCAAGTGCCAAGCACCGGGCGAACAAGCGGGGCAGCACAACAAAACCACGCCAAACTGCTGGCTTGTAACCACGACAAGCCCAGCAGGCGAGAAGCCTGCACAAACCCTCAACAGGGTTGTCGGCCAACCAACCACGCACGGAAAAGCCGGAGTCTCGAAACACTACCAGCTAGCACGGAAACCCGTCGCTCTGCTAATAATCGATTGATCACCCATCAATCGATTATTAGACAGACGCAACCATCCTAGCATCACTGCCAGGACACGGCCACGAAGGTGTCACCTTCGGTCGCTGAACGCCGGGAGGCAACCTGCCGCGTTCCCTTCCAGAAGGTCCTAAGGGCAAGGCTTGCCCTAGGGCATACGTCGACATACAACCGGGCCCACGGAAGCACCCGAGGCAACACAAGTACTGTAGCGACCCCCAAGGCCGTCGCGACACCACCGTGACGGGAAGGGCACCGCGGCAACCATTGTTGCGACCGGGCAAGGTGTCGCGACAGCAACCCTGTCGCGACCCAAAAACGCGCCGCGACAGCAATCCTGTCGCGACCGGGAAGCGCAGTGCGACAGCCTTATTGCGACCGCCAACCGCATCGCGATAAGGTCACGCCCGAGCGGGCCGACACCTCCTCTGATGTCGCGACGTGCCGAGCTGTCGCAACACCAGCAGGGAGGCAGACCAACGGGATCCTGAATCCCGGGCCGCCCACAAACCATACAAACATGCACACACGGGGAGGGGAGCATGGGGAAAGCTGTAAAGCTAACAACAAAACCCCGAGGACTCCCGATCCACCCGGATTGCGAAGGGCACAAGAAATCCCTACCTTTCATGAAGAACAAACCCACGAGGGGCCCTTCACGTCGATTGGCCACCTCCTACTCACTCCACGCACGCGCCACAACGCTGCCACGAGCCCGTCGACGCCACCACGCCCCGATCGCCGGAGGGCAGCCTCCCCACCTCTGGAGAAGAGGGAAAAGGGAAGAAGAGGAGAGAGAGGGGGAAGGGGTAGTTGGCCTACGCCTTAAGCCCCCGGCACCCAGAACGCGACGGCCCGCCCCATCGCGTTACGAACCTTAACGCGACGGGTCAACGGACTGCGACCAGAACGCGCCCCCCAAGGGCGCCACGACAACGCGACAAGTCGTACTGACACGCCTGCCCCTCTGACAGGTGTCAGACGACCACACAGTGAAACACGACAAAACACTATCGCGACCCGTTAACCGGGCGCGACCAGAACGCAACGCACAGACTCGTCGCGACACGGATGACTGTCGCGTCGGGCACCCCCGACGCGACACCAGTCATCCAGAACACCGGAAGAAAAGTCGGGAAGCCGGGTCTTACATTCTACCCCCCTTAAAACAATTTCGTCCTCGAAATTGGGACAAGCCCAGAAGATCAGGAGGCACGAAACAAAACACAGGGAGCAATCGCAAGACCAAAGTGAATAAGCCACTAAGTCTCAACACGACTTCCTTGTGGCAACAATCGCACCACCAAACACGCGCGGAACTCACGAAGCCGGAAAACCAACGGCTCACACAATGGGTTCCAAGCACACGGAAAGCATAGAATCGAAAACCCAACGGCTCACAACATGCTCCAACACTCCGGGAGCACCAAGCCAAGAAACCAATGGCTCACTCCAGCCGCATATGGGGTGCCCAAACGGAACAACAATCCCACCGGTGTCGAGCGACGCCAAATCCGGCCCAAACAGCGGAAAACGCCAGCCGAAAACTACATGGCTGCAGCCACCAACAGACCTCACTATTGGGACCAACCGATCGGCAACCCTCTCTGTCGCCGGCAAAACCCGACAGAGAACGCAGTTGCCAGTAGCAACACGAGAAACTCCAGTCAGCAACTCACTCTATCGCCAGAAAAACCCGACAGAGCACACCGTTGCTGACAACCACACAAGAACCACCTGAGAGTCAAGCACGACACTCAGGGAACGGCCTCACGCTACTAGCAGCAGCTAGCACCGGTCACCAGCCCAACCGAAAATCCACGCGAGCGACGAGAGCCAGAGCGACAACACGCTCGCGGAGAATCCTCAACACACGGAACGACGTCCACTGTCACCACTAGGCCTCACCCAGACCTTCCTCGCGGTCCGACAGGGACAAAAAACGAACGCGGAGAAACCTCAATACGTGGAAACGGCATCCACTGTCGCCACTATGTCTCACCCAGACCTTCCTCGTGGTCCGACAAGGACAGCAAACGCACGCGGAGCCACAAAACTGGGAGCCACACGCTCCACAACGTGGCACACTGCGACGGAAGCACGGAAGACGTCTGAGGTTAAGCCAAAGCCAAGCACCTCACAACGTCGGCAAACCCCATGGTCGAGTACTAGCAAGCCAATAGGCCTCGCTGTCATCAGATGAACCGACAGGAGACTCCACCATCGGCTTCTAGACTCACCAACACCACGCGAAATCACACGGAAACCAAAACAACTGCAGAGGTCGAGGACACACGTCGACCTCAGAGGGACCCAGACCGAAGCAGGGTACCACAACCGAACGCACTCGCTCCCAAAGCGAGAGGGAAACTCGGACACATGCTACGACCAAAGCCTAGCGTACCACCGATAGGGCTACCTAGACAAGGCAAAGCAGCCACCCCGCAGCGGTAATGGTACAACCACAAGACTCAAGCTAGCACACGTGCCCCAGAGGCAGAAAGCCCAACGCCTCCAACACCGAGCAAACTCGGGAAACGACGCACAAATCTCACGATCAAGGCACAAAGGCACAACACAGGATGCTATCACAAGCACCAGGAGCCACCCAAGGTACAACACAATGTACCACGGCTCCAGACGGCACGAAACCGAAACACTCGGGCACGAGCACACGGTGCTTCCACAAGCACCAAAACTCATCAAGGTGCAACACAGGTGCACCAGCGGCCGAAACAACACCGCGGCTTAACAAGAAGGACTCTCCACAAGAGACCTACTAAGAGCCACGTGCAAAGAACCGCAAGCCTGAAAGGGGCAAAACAGGCCACGCCGGCCTCAGCCCTTAAGGCACAAAAACACAAAGCGTCGGAAAACGCACAAGGTGCAGCACACGCCATCGCACCAACGGCCCGAAACGACACATGGCCCACCGAAGGGGACTCTCCACCAGAGGCCCACAAGAAAAGCGCACAGAAAAGCCGACAACGACTTCAAGAGCACGACCATCACATCAGCTCCATGAAGCGCACAAAACACGAAACATCGACTCTGCTGCACGAGGAGCGAAAGCCACAGCAACTCCCTGGCGCGCAAGAACAAGAAGCACCACCTCTATCGCAACCGGTAGAGATGCCAAATACCAAAGCGCCGACTCGAAGAGCCTCCAAGGCACAAGCCGAGGCACCATCGAGCGCACACCGGAACAACGCTTGTACGAGCAAGCCGACCACAAAAACCAATGCACAGCGGAACAACGCTCATGGAAGCAATCCAACAGGAACAAATACTACCTCGCACTAAACCAATAGGGACCCAACGCCCCAATCTGTTTAGGCAGGTAGCAAGAAACCATCACGATGACAAATGGCACGAACAGGTCCACCGACCTACAGTGCCACAAGGAAACGACAGCAAAAGGGGAGCAACCAGCTCAACCCAAAAAACAACTCAAGGGAAGATGACTCCACTAGAAGGTCGCAACGATGCGCACCCTGGCAACACAACACCACAGTGGAGCATCACCACCCCGAGCAACCAGCGAAAAGCAAAGGAAGAAGACACGCAACGCAACGAGTCTCTTCCACATGCAAGAGGAAAAACCACAACGCAAGATTGACGCTTCCATAAGAAGCACAGCCCGCCAGACGCCGACGGCACTCACCAGACCACCATCTGGGAGAGCACGCAGGGCGTAAAAAACGAAGCAAACCATTCAAGCCACGGGGACACACAAGTCCCGCCAGCATAGCCGAGAAACTTGGAAACGAACAACGAGACAAGCTGGCCAACGCAGCAGCCAGACGCACGGCCAGGCGCACAACACCTCGACCAGCAACGTGTAACAAAGACAGTCCAACCAGCAACAACGACAGCTCATCTCCACAGAGAGAGAGAGAGAGAGAGAGAGCAACGACAAGCAAAACAACACGAAGTAGCCTTGGGGAGGACCTCCACCAAAAGAGCCAAGAGCCGTCCTGGGAGAACCTCACCAGAACGTGGCCCAACCAAACGGCACACTTCGAACCACAGGGGCAACACAACGGTGGCCCGAAACGAACACGAAGTACTCCTGGGAAGAACCTTTGCTAGGAGCGATAAAGGGCGATCCTGGGAAGAACCTTCACCCGAATGCACAACCCAACGACCCAGCACACGAACCATCAGAGAGAACATTGCAGCAAGCAGAACTGCAGAAACAACACAAGCCGGTTCTGGGAGAACCTCCACCAGAACCACCAAGGCACCGTTCTGGGAAAACCCTCCAGAACACACCAGCCAAACCAACAGAAGCAGCATACCTCAAACCCTGAGGTAGCACATCACGACATAAACGAGCGCGGAGCAATACTGAGAGAAACCCTCACCAGGACAATAACAAACGGTTCTGAGAAACCTCACCAGAACACAGGGCAACCAAGCGATGCGCCTCAGCTTGGAGGGCAACACAACAGCAACCAGAAACGAGCACAACACAGTTCTGGGGAAACCTCACTCCCGCCAGAACCAACAGAGAAGAACTCTGGGAGCACCTCACCAGAGCTCACAACCATCCAGCACCAGGCCGACAACAGCCACAAACAAGTGTCGCAGCGCTCAACCGGCGATGCAACACCGCACACAAAGCGCCTGCTCAGCTCGGCGTCCCGAGCACAGCGCACAGGCACACAAGGCCAAACACACAACAACCACAGCACACACCCCAACAACAGAGGGGCAGCCAACAAGGCAGGGACACCTTCCACCGGTTCCACATGCAACAACCCTGCACCGGTGAAGGCCACACCACACGCAGGCTCTCTCAGCCTCCGCGACGCACGCACACTCAAATGCACCGAAGACTACCAGGAGCACCGCACCTGGACTATCCTGCAAGCGTCTTCCACACAAGGAAGACCACTGCCAGCGAGTCCAGTGCCAACCGCGCCGCTACAGCACGAACACGCCGAGCGACCACACTCGCCACGCACGCGGCACAGCAACAACTGCAACCTGCAACACTCGCACAAATCTTGCAGGGAAACCGCACACCTAAAAAACATTTAAAAGCACAAGCCTAACACTAGTCAGACGGTGTCAGCAGCGCACTAGTACCTTTCTTTGGGACAGCTATAGTTATTAACTCCTTACAAATCTCAGTAGACTCCTCGCTCTGATACCACTATAACGACCCGACCCTCCAGACCCCCACCAGGGCCCAAAGTTCGCGTCGCCACCCACGGATCCGAAGACCCGGAAGGGTTATAATTAATAGTCTAGTGAGATATGTACTGAATTCCAATAACTATAACAATCTGTACGATATACAAAACTCTATACAACGCGTCCCAAACAAAAGCACAGGTATAAGAAGAAAGGTGCAGTCCTTAAGGGGCATACCCGAGAACTTGCAAAGCACAACTCTCAGCTCACTCGGCTACAAGAGCTCACAACGCTCGCTCTCACTGCTGCTGACAACACACGGCACCACAGCCGCCTCCGCAACCCGTCCGACATCGAGCTCCCGTGACGACGCAACCCGTCCGCTGACAGGCTCCCAAGTGACGAGGAGCCCCTAGCTGAAGGAAGTAGGGGGTGAGCCTCGCGAACAAGGCCCAGTAGGGATTACCAGTCCCTCACCGGCCAGAGCAGCAGGAACTCCGAAAACAGGAAACTACACTAGAAAGTTGTAAAGCGAGTAACACCTACAGCAGGGTACTACTAAGCAGTGGAAGAGAACAGCGCAACGCTACGACCACCAACCGAGGTCGGGCCACACACACGACTCCCGCAGAAACTAACGGAGTCGGGTGTAGACACCCGGTTCTGGCTAATTGGCTGAACCACATTTCTTGTTATCTTAGTGGACCCCTAATTGGTCACTCACCTTGAGCCCATCATTAGCCTTGTTTTGAGCCCATTAAACTATTAAAATGCCTTGAAATCCCGCACATTATCACTTTGAGAAGGTCCTTGGGGCCTAATAACTCTTATCTTATCATGTGGTTGGCTGATAATTCTTGATTATTTCGGATTTATTGTCGCGACGCATTGTGGCGCCGCGTCTCTATGTCGCGACGGCCCTGGACGCCGCGACAGCCCATGCATTATCCATGCACGTAGGGCAATACTGTCGCGTCGCCCCGCCCCGTCGCGTTTCTAGTCGCGGTCCTACGATACACCGCGACAATGACCGAACCCTCTGGTCTCCGCAACAACCCCCTATTTATCCTCCTATTGATTCAGCTTTATCCCTAGGAGATATCTCCACCCCTTGGGATGAGATTTCAGCCCTAGGGACTCTGGTGAGGATCCCTTTGACTCTCCCTTGCATTCCTAAAGACTCTACATCCGTTTTTAACAAGGCTTTATCTCCCATTTTTATTTCTGAGCCATTTAAAGCAGATAATATCATTTTTTCTCACTCCAAGCTCTATATAAACAAGGCCCCTCCTCAAGGACGAGGAGAGCCTCATTTATCACCCCGAAGGGCTGCCAAATTCTCCCCTCACCCATACTTAGCCACGCAGCCACCCTTTTCCACCATTTTTCCTCACATCCCTCTTCATCAAAACACTTCATTTCACCATCTATGAAGCACGGGACGTGAGTAGGGCGACTCTAGCACCCTCCTGAAGCTTTTGGACAATCCTTCGAGCTGCAACCACGCCAAGGAGTCGCCCTAATGGGGCTCATCCTCTCCCTTTCCCTTTCTCCTTCTTTTGCATGCATTTTTCATGTTATTATTAGATAGAGCATATTCTGCACACACCCACGTTTTCCTACACCCAAAGGGGTTTAAAAACCACCCCCCAGGTCCGTTCCCTCCATGCTTCATATTTCTCTTCCATTTAAGAATAGCTACTACACTTAACATGGTCTAACAGGGTTTTATTTCTTGTTTTCGTTGTTTTGGCAGGCACCCAAGTGAAGATCCACGAGGAGCTCTCCTCCTCTAGCCGGCTGGAGGGCGGGAAGAAGGTCCCATCCATCATCTCCCGCACTGAAGAGAACACGACAGTGGAGGGTGACGCGACAAGGAGATGCGCCCAACAGGGGTGACGCGATATCAGCATTATCGCGGCAACCATGACCACCGCGACATAGGGTACACCCCCCGTTCTCTCTCCCTTTCCTAGAGTAGTTAGCCCGCATTATTATCTTCATTAGGCAATGCTCTAGGTGGCGATCACATCCTATTTATCATGCTATCATCTTTGATATTCATTTGCGTGTTGAGGGAAGTACAATCCCTGTGATTACACCTTTTGGCGATCACGGTGGGACCTTCAGTGCTACCCTCGTGGATTGAGTTTGCCTGCTTGCCATGTTTGCTTCCTTATTTGTCTTCTTAGTGCCCTGTTAGTCTTTTGTTCCTTGTTTCCTGCACTTTTTGGCGCTCTGTTCGTGTCGCCGCGTATCACGGTGACGCGATAGGATCGCGTCGCCCGTCAAAGACGCATTAGCAGGTCAGTGCTTTCCTTCTCATGTCTGTCTTAGATTGCTTCTATGAGATCATGCATCCCTGTTCTAACTCCCTGTACCGTGTACTGTCGTGTTTCTGGATGTTAGAATCCTGTTAGGGTTTGGATTTTCCTCTTATTTTTACTTGTAAGTCTTCGGGCTCTGTCGCGGCGTGGAGCGCGGATGCGATCAGGTCGTGTCGAGAGTAGGCGTCGCATTACCAGGTATGCTTTGTATGTTAATGTCTTGATCCATGTGTCGGTTTCTGGGTGCTTCATGACCTCTGCTAGATTGATCTTGCGATTTCATGCTCATATCATATGTTAGGTTAGTATGTATGCTTTGCATTTATGACTGATTGATGTTTTAGGGGCTCTGTTCGTATCGCGGTGGACCGCTCTGTCGCGATAGGGTCGCGGTGTATCTGGCCGCCGCGACTTCGCCCGAGGACCATTTGGTCACCCTGTTTGATTCTCATCTATCACTTGTGCATACATTTCGGGCATTCAGGCCCATTGCATACACTATTGAAGCCCATTTGTTTAGGTTCCCCCTTGGATGAGTGAGTCCTCTCACCTACGATCACTCGTAGGTTGACTCGGGCCCACCTTCCGAGGACCTCCGTAAGACCCCGTGACCGTACGCACGTTGCGGTTCGCCGGGCTGGTTGTACCAGTTGTACCCCTTAGTCTGGACCACCCCTTTGCGTGTGAGCATACCATTCATTAGCTTCACCGAAGGACTTGAGTCCATACCCATTAAGGTCCACTTGACCGAGTGACATCCTCTTAATTAATTCATCTAAAGGTCGAGTTTAAACCTTAAGAAATTTGCGCATTAAACATGACAACTTGAGTGTTTATCCCTCCTCCTCTCAGTCTTTCTTGCTGTGATTGAGTCTAGGTTTGTCTGTATCATCCCCTATTAGTTTTGGGGGGGTGTATGCGTCGTTGTTTAGGGAGATCGAGTTAGTCCCCTCGTTTCTTTGTATCTTATCATAATCCCCTTTTCAACATAGATCAATTTCGGGTCCTTGCCGACGATGCCCTTCCTCTCGGGTTGCTCGAGGAGGTGGCCCAACCCTCCATGGCCGCACTTTCGGGGCATATCCGGCCTCCCTTCGTCACTGGGATTCCATCCCGTCCTGCCTCTCCCCCTGGGGGTGATGACCCCCACTCACAATTCAGCCAGCTCCTTCCCCACCTCACTCCGGACCATGTCCGAGAGTTTTTAGCTGCTGCCAAGGGGAAACAGCCTTTGTACCCCCGGGGCCAGAATTCAGTCCGACCAGCGGATTCCTCCGCCCATGTCGCTTCGGCACCCCACTTTCCTTCATCAGGGACAGATCCTACACCCCTCCGTCCTCGGGCCATTCATTTTCCAGAACCAAGCTACCTTCCCCCGAGAGTGGTCCGGCCTCGATCTCCCCCAACTACATACTATACAGTCGAACCAGCTCCCCTTCCCCGTGAGAGGTCTCACTCGTTCGAGCAACCTCGCTCCCTTATTCCGGCGCATCAAGTCCAGTCTCCCTCCAATTTCCTTGCGGAGTGGACGAGCATGAAGAAGGAGCTTCATGACCTCTAGAGACAAATCGATCCGTGGAAGGTAGCTGATATTGCCCTCCCATCTTTCCAGTACCTCTGGGTGCCACCCCAATCGGAGCTCCCTGTCTACCGGCGATACTCTGGGGTAGGGGACCCTTATGTTCATTTGAAAGATTTTGTTTACGAGTCAACACCACACAAGTATGACCACCACCTCATGGCATACTTGTTCAGAAAATCTCTGGATGGTCCGGCTTTGGAATGGTTCTACTCATTGCCCCCCGAGGAAGCCGAGGACTTCCAAATTGTTCAAGAGAGATTTCTGCAGCAATTCCAAGATCGGGTGGGACCCGAATATTCTTTTGTGGATCTGGTAGCTGAGAAAATGAAGCCAGAGGAGGAATTCTCCACTTATGCTGACCGGTGGCGTTCTTTGGCCGCCAAGGTCCGCTGCCCCATGCCTGAGGAGGAGAAGGTGAAATTGTTAATTTCCAATGCCACTCCAACCTACCGAGCTATTTTGGCCATGAACGATATCTCTACCATGCACCAGCTATATAGCCGAGCCCGTTTCATTCAGACCCAACTTAAGGACTCGCATATACACTCTATGTTCGAGACCCCCAAGGCCTGTTACACCAAGAAGCCGCAAGGCCCAGTCACCGAGGGGATCCAAATCAATGAACAAGTGGGTGCAGTTGGTAATCCCCAAGGCCCAGTAGGTAGGTCTCCCTACACCCAGCAAGCCCAGCAGCCATGGAACAACAACAACAATAGACAGCCACCTCCCCAAGGACAAAATCCTCCACAAGATCAGCGCCAGTACGCCTAGGTCCCTCCACTGTAAAATGGCTACGCCCCTAGAAAGCCTAATGGACCCAAAAGAGCCCAATACCCTCCTTTGCCCGAGTCTCTGGCCGATGTCTTTGCAGCCCTCATGTCCCTGAATGCCCTAAGACTCCCTCCTGAGAAGGCAAACTGGAATATGGCGGCCGATCAAACAAAGTACTGTGTCTATCACCGCCATCCGGGCCATAATTTGTCGGATTGTTTTCAATTCCGGGATATGATATATGACCTCCATGAGCAGAATCAAATTGACTGGGCAGAGATGAAAAGGCTAATCCAAACCAAGGTTCGCCGTACCGACCGGATCGACTGTACCGTATTCTCCGTGGTACGGTACGTATCGAACCGTACCGTACCGTTGAGATACGGTGGAAAATTGACATGTTGTGTTGAAACTCATTCTGTACCTTGTAAACTCATTCAAATAATGTCCATTTGTGTTGAAATTTTAGCTATAAACTAATGTAATAGTTTTACAAATTATGGTGATTTTAGTTTAATTTTTAAAATTTATTTTACACTGAGTGAAAAATCACCCGAAAAATAGTTGCATCGGCTTAATATCGAAATCCGTACATCAACAATTCTGGATATTTACATTTCTGATATCACCATATTTTTTTAAAAATTATGGTATTATCAAATTTTATTTTCGTTACAGTTTTTTAATGTCGCCTTGTCGGAGCGCGCACTTCTGAGTATGGCATTGGGCTATCATTTATTAATGTTAATTAATCTTAGATATTAATAAAATTACTATAATTTGTATCATCTCTTAATTAGTTTATGTTTGAAATTTTATCTCAATTAGACACTAATTAGACCACTTAAGTGCAGACAGAGTTTGTCGCGGTACGACGAACTCTCTGTGCACGTACTTCAATGGGATGGCATTTGGTTTCGAAAATAAAGTCAAATATGAAGTCATCATAATTACTAGAAAAATGTACTGATTATAAAAATATAAATATCATGAGTTATTGATGCATAGATGTAGAGATTAAATCGACCTAATGATTTTTGGGACAGTTTTTACTTGACAAAAAATTAATTAAAAAAATTAAACTAAAATTATTACAATTTGTATCACATATTAATTAACTTATGTTTAAAATTTCATCTCAATTAGACACCATTAGATCCCTTAAATATTGAGATTAAGTAGATTTACTAATTTTTTAGATAATTTTTACTTGATAAAAAAATAATTAAAAAAATTAAACTAAAATTACTATAATTTGTATCATCTCTTAATTAACCTATATTTAAATTTTTATCTTAATTGAACACCATTTACATCATTTTAATATACCTAATATAAAAAATTTATGAAAAAAAAATTAACCAGGGTCACCCCATTGGGGTGACCCGACCGTGCCCGGGTGCCGCTGGCGCCCGGGCACGGTACGGTACGCCCGTGCCGCCCCGGTTTGGGCGGCACGGGCGAACCATGATCCAAACTCTGAGGGACCAACAGGGCTAGAGGCAACAACAGCAACAGTAGAGGCGACAGCAGCCGCAGCAGCAACAGCAACAACAACAACACCAACAACAACAACAACAGTACCAACCCTTCCAACAGCAATACCAGCAACAACAACAACACCAGCAGCCGCAGCAACCGACGAATGACCTAGGCATAATCCGTAATCCTATGCCTCAACATCAACCCGCTCCAAACCCCCAACCAGCTCCACCACCTCCTCCACCCGCACATGTTAACCCTATCATCCACCATCCACCACCAGATGCTCAGTGGGCCTTTGATGATGAACATGAAGTGGGCCAGCTTCTGGTAATTTCCCACGTCACACCCACTACCCCCGCGCCTACATCCACCGTACCTCCCTCCTTCACATCCCACATTGCTACCATCACCTCACCATCCTATCCCCCCGTCATGTCACCCATTATCCATCCACCCAACAACATCCCTTTCTCCCCTACGCCAGCACCCTTACTAGCCAACCTTCTATCCTTGACACCGCAACCCCTCCACTCCACCATAACCTTGCCCTCCAGAGCGGGCGAATGTTCCATCGGATGTATCCTAACACATCCGTGTCCGTGCCAGGTCAACCGGCCCAACAAACCAGCAACCAGCAGCAGCAAGATATGGAAGAAATTGATCCTGTCCCGGGGACTCAATATGATATCCTGAAGCATTTGGATCAAACCCCCGCCAAGATTTCCATACTAGAGCTAATCAAAAGATCACAGACTCATCAAGACGCCCTAAGGGCCTTTCTGCAAAGGGTCATGGTCAGTGAAGACATGAACCCGGATAATCTGCCTTCTGTGCTCTCGATTGTAAGCAAAGGACCCACTATTACCTTCTCGGATGGTGAGTTGGCTGCTCCAGAAGCTAGAAAAATGCCCTTATGTGTGACACTCACCATAAACAAAGTGGCCATCGATGCAGCTCTGGTGGATACGGGAGCTTCCATTAATGTGTGTCCTTTAAGCATCCTTAGAGCATGCAACATATCAGAGCGTCAACTGTAGCCTACCCCCACCACCATCGCTGCTTATGACAATTCACGACGTGCTTGCCACAGAATCATCACATTACAAGCGGAATTAGGGCCATTAGTCATGTCAGTGGAGTTCTATGTATTGAACATTGATCATACTTATAAGGCCATCTTAGGGCGCCCATGGATTGAATCACTAGGGGCAGTACCATTATAGCACATCAGTGCCTGAAATTCCCCTTTAAAGGAAGAATAGTCAAAGTGAAAAGTGTGGCAACGACACATACTGTAGAAGCAGTTGAGAGGGTGCTGCCATCAGTATGGCCATCCAATAAGCCCGTTATCTCTGTGCTGGATGTCAACTATACTTGGGCCTATACATTCTCTTCAAATCGCCCAATCGGATCTCCTCCTGTAGCGGCAGTTAGGAGAGATGTGAGCACAAATATAAAGGGGTGGGATATCATGTTTAGACTGGGTTATCAGTCAGGAAAAGGCCTGGGTGCCCATCTCCAAGGGCGAACCAAGACTGTGACCAGCACTAAGAAATTCACAAAACATGGCCTGGGATACTCAGAATGGGCTGTTTTCTCATTTCCTTCACAATCAGACCATGGCCCACTTACCTGGTCCTTGTATGAACACTTCATCAGAGGGCCCGTGCAGCCCAGATACAACACTACTATAGGGGCGCTGAAATCAGCTTACCAGTCCTTAGAAGAACAGCGGCCCATTAAGAAGAAGAGAGCCGAGGCAGGTACAAAGGACCCGGATCAGGAAGATGTTATCACATCAGTCAGTCTGCTGTTTGAAGAACCACAAGATGGGATAGGAGAGTTAGAATTAGAAGACCTTGTTTCTGCAGTCAATCGCCTGTTCAACGGAGAAGACATGCCGCAAGTAGCAGCTTTGTCAGCATCAGCAACCACCACCAAGCGACAGTTGCTTGGATTTGGTGAGGAAAGTCATTGAACCGGTTCAACTGTTTCAGCAAAGGAGCTCCGGCCAGGGTTTTCCCGGCCTCCCACTCATCTTATTTCATCCATACTTGTTTCTAATTTTAATGTTATTCCCTTGTCTCCCCCCCCTTATTATTCAATTCTCTCCCGACGCCATTGAAGCGTTGATTCGCCCTTCACCCCTCTTCACCATTTTCTTTGATGGCTCGGTTCTGTCTTTCTCCCGGAGCCTCTTAATGTAATGTAGTTCCTTTCATCAAATAAAATAAAAAAAAATCAAATCAAAAAAATATAGAAAATCAAAAATCCTAAAAAATAGAAAATCCAAAAATTCAAAAAAAAATAGAAAATCCAAAAATATGTGTATCCCTCCCCCCTCTCATCTCATCTCCTCTTGCTTCGGACGGCGATCCCCGTCTTCCTCCTCCCCTTTCTTCGAACGGCAATCCCCGTTCTCTCCTTCACTATTCATCAGACGGCGATCCCCGTCTTTCTACTCTTTTCTCCCTGCTTTCTGCCTCCAGCTGTTGATTTCCCTCTGCTCCGACGGCGATCCCCGTCACCCCGCACTCCCGCTCTCCTGCTTCGACGGCGATCCCCGTCACCCCGCACTCCCGCTCTCCTGCTTCGACGGCGATACCCGTCACCTCGCACTCCTGCTCACCTGCTTCGACGGTGATCCCCGTCACCCCGCACTCCTACTCACCTGCTTCGACGACGATCCCCGTCACACCGCACTCCTGCTCTCCTGCTTCAACGGCGATCCTCGTCACTCTGCACCTCTCCTCTCCTCTCAGGTGGCGATCCCCGCCCTTCTTCTCTTTCTGTGCAAACCGTGCTTTCGTCTGACTGACCGACATGGTCACATTGGGCATGCTGGGCGAGGGGCCTTCTGTTCCCCTGTGCCCCGTTCCTGCGGCCGGCACCCTGAGCTTGGGTGGCCCGCCTCTTCCTCCAGTCCCATCGGAGGATCCTCGCGGCCCTGCTGCACCTTTTCCTGCTTATTTCAATAAATCTCTGGACACTTCTCCAGAATCTCCTATAAATATAGGGCTTAGTTTAGAATCAGGGGTAGAATCTAGCAAGTCCTCGTCCCCGTCTAGGAAGAAGAAGGGTAATGGCATACCCCAGAGGTATCTGCTTGACTTAGTTCAAAGGTGTGGCACTCTTCTAGCTGTCAAAGAGTTCGTCCAGGAAGCAGTAGTTTTGAACTTAGAGGATCTACATATAGAGGAGGGGCTAGACGATGGTTTTGGAATTTATGAAATCGTAGCCGAAGGAGACCCATTAGATGAGAATGATTGTGAGATAGAGGACGCTACTGAGGCGTATGCTAGTGGTATGAGGAAATTCGATGAACCTACCTCAGCAGTCGATGAGCCCACTAAAGAGGTAAACGTGGGAACTAAAGAACCCCAGGCTTTTAACCATAGCTTCCAGCCTCCCTCCCGAAGAAGAAGAAGTGCTCATAGAAATCTTGAGGGAGTTTAAGGATTCCTTCGTCTGGTCCTACGATGACATGCCCGACATTGACCTTGATTTGGTGGAACACAGGCTGATCTTGAAGCTAGGGGCAGTTGCCGTCAAACAAAAGTTAAGGAGGTTCCTCCCTCACATCGCTTTGAAAATGAAAGAGGAAATTGATAAACTACACAAGGCTAAGTTCATCCGTGTAGTCCTCTATCCATTGTGGGTGGCGAACATCGTCCCGGTCATGAAGAAGGACGGAAGGGTGCGAATGTGTATAGACTTTCGGGACTTAAATAAGGCATGTCCTAAAGATGATTTCCCCCTACCTCACTTGGACGTTCTGATTGATAATACTTCAGGGTTCGACACTCTGTCTTTTATGGATGGGTATTCAGGCTACAATCAAATTCGTCTAGTCCCGGAGGACCAAGAGAAAATCTCCTTCACCACCCCATGGGGAACATATTGCTATGTGGTCATGCCGTTTGGATTAAAGAATGCCGACGCCACTTATCAAAGAGCAATGTTAGCTATCTTCCACGACATGATTCATATTGATGTTGAAGTCTATGTGGATGATATCGTGGTGAAGTCTCGGACCAAAAGAGAACACTCCTCCGTGCTGGCCAGGTATTTCGCCGCGCACAAGAGTATCAGTTAAAGATGAATCCAAAGAAGTGCGTATTCGGGGTTTCTTCGGGCAAGCTGTTAGGCTTCATAGTTAGCAAACGGGGGATTCAAATAGACCCGCACAAGGCCAAGGCAATAAATGAAATGCCTCCTCCCAAGAACATATCTGAGCTTCGAGGTTTGATTGGTCGGCTCCAGTTCATAAGAAGATTTATATCTCAACACTCTCAAAGGTGTCGTCCCTTCTATGAACTGTTGAAAGGAGGAGTCAGCTTTGAATGGAATGCTAAGTGCCAAGAGGCCTTTGATGAGCTCAAGAGTTACCTTATGAATCCTCCCGTGCTTCAGGCGCCCATCCCTGGGAAACCCTTGATCCTGTATCTGTCAACTATTGAGGACTCCCTAGGAGCTTTCCTTGCCCAGCATGATGAATCTAGCAAAGAAAGGGTAGTCTATTACCTATCTAGGCTCTTCAATCCCTCCGAGCTCAAACTCACCACAATGGAGAAAACATGTGCAGCGCTAGTTTGGGTAGTGCAGAAGTTGAAGCACTACTTCCTAGCTCATAAGGTGAGTTTGATTTCCAGAATGGATCCTATTAGGTATCTCCTTGAGAAGCCAGTCCTCGCCGACAGATTGGCACGATGGCAAAGCTTCCTCTCCCAATTTGACATTTTCTTCATAGTTCAAAAAGTCATAAAATGATATGCCATTGCTGAGCACCTTGCTCACCTTCCTCTTCCCCTTAGTGACACGGTTCAAGAGGAATTCCCCGATGAAAACCTGTCACTCATTTCTCGCGATCCCTTCTGGTCGCTCCACTTTGACGGAGCTCTTAATTCTAGGGGACGGGGCATAGGTGCTGTCTTGCTCACCCTGGAAGGGATCACTATTCCTCTAGCCTATCAGCTTCAATTCCATGCCACCAATAACATCTCCGAGTATGAGGCTCTCCTTTCCGGTCTTAAGCTCGCCTATCTCTTAGGCGCGCATCATCTCAAGATTATAGGAGACTCTCAGCTTGTTCTTCGGCAAGTCCTTTCTACCTGTCGCACTCGTGACCCTAAGCTCAAGCCCTATCAAGATCTGGTCACTCTCCTAGCCAAGCAATTCCGTCAACTTATCTATATTCATACTCCTCGCTCTCAAAATATTCTGGCCGACGCCCTCGCATCCCTGGCCTCCTCTCTCTCCTTTCCTCTCAGCCGCAGCACTAAGACAATCACCGTTCAAAGGATAGAAGCTCCTTCCACTCAGGACCCTTGGTTCGTTAACCTCAGGAGCTCTCTAGTTTTGAAGGCAGAGAGAAAAGAAGCGAAGGAATTATTGCTTGTAGAGCTAGAAGAAATGGTGGAAGAAGAAAGGCCGTGGTACCATGAAATTGAACAATTTTGTCGAGACGACATCTTCCCAGAAGAGGCTGAAGCGGAGGACAAGAGAGCCATCCGTAGAGCGGCGTTGAGATATACCCTCGTTGGTGGAATACTATATAGATGCGCTCTAAATGGAATGCTCCTCCGATGTGTGACAGATGAAGAAGCTTGGAAAATTGTGAAAGGATCCCATTCCAGTGAGTGTGGAGGGCATGTGAATGGCCAAATGTTGGCTAAGAAGATTCTTAGGCAGGGCTACTACTGGCTGACCCTAGAAGAAGACTGTGCCACCTACGTCCGTAGGTGTGTCAAATGCCAGATCTATGTCGACAAGATCCATGCTCCATCCTCCTCTCTACATCCACTATCTTCTCCTTGGCCTTTCTCCATGTGGGCCTTTGATATCATCGGACCTCTTGGTGATCCTAACACTCAGGTAAAACAAAAATCTTTCATCCTCACTGCTACCGAGTACTTCACCAAATGGGCTGAAGCTGAAGCATTTGCAGAGATCAAAGGTTCAACCGTGTGCAGATTCATCATGAGGAACATCATTCCGCGGTTCGGAGTGCCAAGCAGCCTCGTCACCAACAATGGACCTCAGTTCATATCACAAGATCTTCAAGACCTATGTAAGAAGTTTAACATTTTTTTGCATCATTCGTCTCCTTACTATCCGCAAGGTAACGGCCAGGCCGAAGCCACAAACAAAACACTTTTGAAAATTTTAAAGAAAACTTGTGAGTCTAATAAATTTTCTGATTGGCCAGAGAAACTAGTTGAGGCTCTGTGGGCCTACCGCACCTCTGTCCGTAAGCCCACTGGGCAAACTCCTTTCTCGCTTACTTATGGGATGGAGGCGGTATGTCCACATGAGATCCTCATTCCTTCGCTAAGAGTTCAGTTAGATAAGGAACTTAACCCTGATGAACATCGGGAGGCGCTGCTTACACAGCTGGAACTCTTAGACGAAAGGTGTTTAGCTGCAGCCGATCATGTTCTTTCATATCAGAATAGACTCTCAAGGTCTTTTCAAAAGAAAGTGATTGAGCAAAAATTTCAACAAGGATACATGGTCTTGAAGCGAATTTTCATAAAACCTGGAGGTCCAAGGTCCAAATTGTCAGCAAACTAGGAAGGGTCATACGTCGTTAGGGAAGTGTACCCTGGGAACGCGTATAGGCTAGTCAACGCCGATGGTGAGGAGCTCTCTCACCCATGGAATGGGCTGTATCTTAAAAGATTCTACCACTAACAAATTTTTGATGACAACACCGCTCCGCAAAATAATGTTTTTGGCCATGTGTCTCATTTTCTTCTCATTTTGGTAAATAACCTTTATGTTCAGCCACACACACAACACGGCGACCAAAGGTCATTTCCCCTTGCTTATGTCCTTCTTGCCCAGCCTTGGTGTAGGGAGTCAGAGGTCAATTCTCTTCTCACTCGGACAAGGTCTAGGGACAAGGGAGAGCTAGCTTGTAGATCAGCCAACGGTATAGACCATGTGAATGAAGTCTCAAATAGGGACGGTCAGCTCAAAAGGAAAAGGAGGAAGGAAAAGAAATGATGAAATAACAAAAGAAAAGAAAAACGATAAGGAAATAGGGGCATGTCAAAGAGTGGCAGTACAGTTTCCCCGCGGGACGCCCTTAAGCCCGGTCGTACGCATGCCCCCCAATAAAAAAAAAAAAGAGAGCAATGACCTTAAAAGTCCCTGGACAACAGACGAATTCCACATGTGACATACCCATTGCAAATCTTACAAGCCAGTAAACCCGATCTCGAAACCAAGTCTTGTCTCATTACTAATCTTCATATTCTCCCTAGAAAACCAAATGACTCACGCATCTGGTCTGTGTTAGAACGTCAATATTCAAGGGGCAAGAAGCCTTAGTAAGCCAAGGATAAATGCACGCCGCACATGGATGTTATTCACCAAACGAGAGATGAGGATGAGATCCATAGCTAATTACCCAAAAGAAAGAGCAAGGAGTGTTGTTATTTAGAAATCTCAAAAATTCAAAAAAAAAAATAGAAATCTCAAAAATTCAAAAAAAATCAGAAATTTCAAAATTCAAAAAAAAAAAAAAATTTCAAAAATTCAAAAAAATAAATAAATATCAAAAATCCAAAAAAAATAGAAATCTCAAAAATCCAAAAAATAAAAAAATCAGAAAATCTCAAAAATCCAAAAAGAATGTGTGTACATACCGTTTTCTTTTAGCATGCATTGCTTATCTTCTCCCCCTATTTAATAAGGCTCAGCCCCTTGACAATTATAAAGTCACATTCATGTTTGTTTAACACGCAAGGGGCTGAGCCAAAGAGCAGATCTGGCTTGTTTTGCTAAGTGTGCAGGGACAGGGCATTCTAAAGGACATGCAGCGTTGTACTCAGTATTCTCCTATGTTTGAAACTCATCTCATACTCGTGTCAATAAGCAAACCATTCATTCCATAAACAATTGACATAAAAACAAAAGTTTCACTAAGATATGAACAGCATATACAAAGATAAAAGATGGGGAGGTGGCTCACAAGTCTCCTCACTGTCCACCACCACTCTCGCTAGATCCCTCCTGTCTATCTGGAGGTGGCAGCATCTCGCCACCACCTCCGCCACTCTGGGCGCTCCCCTCACCCTGGCGGCGCCTCTCCTCCTCCTCGTTCCTCCGCCGACTGGAGGAACCTGCCAAGTACTGTCCTATAGAGGCGTCGGTCGCCCTGCTAACACTCGCCCCGCTCCTGCTCTGCTACGTGAACGGCCTATGTCCGTCACGATCTGATGGAGGCTCTGTGCCACCGCCTGCTGTGCCAGTAGCTCCGTGCGCAGTCGAGTGACCTCCTCCTGGTCTCCGGGTGGTCTCTGCACCCGCAGCGCCACCAGCTCCTTCATCGCCTCCGCGACCTGCGCCTCAGCCGCCTCCGCCCGGATGCGCATCTGATCCCTCTCACCCTGGAGCTGGTCCCTCTGACCCTGGAGGTCCATGGCATGCTCCGTGGTAAGCTGCAAATCTCTCTCCTGCATCAGAGCAATCAGTCAATAATCAGTTGTTAAAAATAATCAATCTGAAATTCTTTTGTACTTACCCGCTCCTCCAGGTGCCTCTGAGCCTCCTCAGCCCTCAGCACCGCCCCCGCCAGCCGGGCCTCCAAAAGTGATGGAGAGCCCCCTGCACCTCGAGAAGAGGAAGCACCGCCTGCTCCGGTGCTCCTCACTCTCTCCAACTCACTCCGCTGCGCACAAAAGCACATGTCAGTTTCCAAAATCTGCTTAAATTAGATTAAAGGCTAAAGTTGCGGTGAGTACTGACCAGCTCTGCTGTCTGCCTCTGCGCCGCCTCCCGATCTTGCACCGCCGAGTAAAACAAGGCTCGGAGCGATGCAATCTCGCCAGTTACGTCTACCTGCAACACATTTTAAATCATTAATTCAGTGCTATAGAATCAAAGTTCGCAGGGTTGTGGTTTTAGGATCATTACCTGGTGTCGGGCGCTCTTGTATACTTTACCATCGTACTTCAAGGCGTACGCTTGGAGGTAGGCATCATCGGTGGTCGTGTCAGACTTGACGGCCTTTCCTCGGTGCTCCCAATTTTCAATCTGCTCCTTCGCCCTCTCGCGCCAATCGGTAGTGTCATGAAGTCCCGGAAGCTCCGACCCGGTCGGCGGAAACGGTCCCGGACGGGGAACTCCACGGCACTCTGTCGAAGCCCGAGGGAGCGCTGGCAAAGGAACAAGTGAAGAGGTAGCACAAGGTTTAGCGCATGCAACCACACTGACCTATCGAAGTAGGGGTGGACCTGCACCAACCAGGGCTGTCCCTCATCACTCTCCCCCAGGTATGGCTGCCAAACCACCTGCAAAAAAAAACAGATCCGATCAGTCATCAGGCAATTAAATCAAGCAAGTAATTAATGCAAAAGGAAAGGTTAAGGGTGCTTACATCCAAGTAGGGGTAGCGGTCTATGGCCTCCTGAAGTCGCTCGAGCTGGTCCCCGAGGCTGCGGGAATCCCAGATGTGGTCCCAACGGCATGCAATGGGTACCAGACCCGGCCGTGCAAGCTCTCCTCTCCCCAAAGCTGGGAGGTGTAGATAGGTCCAGACCTGCAAAATGAGAATCAAGTTAGATAGCAGTTTATGGCAAGGTGCAGTTCAAATCAAGGGTTGAGGAGAAGATGCGTACCTGGAAAAGGGGAAGAATCCGCTAGTCGATGTCTGCCGCTCCGAGGCGCCCAAACTGTCAAACTGATGTGCTAGGAAGGCTGCTCCCCAGGCATACCCCCCTACCTCACTCAGGTCCTCTAGCAGTGGCAGGAAGCGACAGTGGACTGCGTCGCCCCTCGTGGCGAACAGAAGTCTGCCAAGGAAGAGCACGAGGAAACAACGCAGGTCCAAGTCTGCCTGCACCCCAGCCTCACTCGCCAGCTCCCTCTGCTAACTCGGGTCAGCCTGTCTAGATGCTCATCGTCGCTCTCCCCCGCTACCTTCCCTACATCAAACAGACCTAGGCTCTCCTGGAGGGGTACCCTAGGAACTAAGGAAGACCTACGCTCCACGGGTAGCTCTAGGAGTCTCTCAGCTAGGTCGTGGTAACAGGGATAGGTGTATCCGCTCAATGCCCGCCCATAGATCCTGAGCCCTGTGATCCGGCTCACATCCTCAAGGTTGGGGATCATATGTCCCATGGTAATGCGAAGGCAATCGACTCCGCATCCCACCTACTCTGCAGAGCCTGACTGAGGACCGGATCCGCCCTCATCCTCTCTATCCTAAAGATCTCTCCGAAACCCATCTCCTCTACCCTCTCTCTTTGGAAAGGGGGGAATGCCAGGAACACCGCCAGCACAACAATCCATGACACGCGGGCCCTCATCTCACCCTGCAGATCCATTCAAGTTCAATTAAAACCAGTTTTTTTTTCTCTATTCGGTTGGAGTCGCAGCAGCGTTGGCAGCCGCGACCTTGTCACGGCGGCGCGGGGCACCGCGATCGTATCGCGTTCGCCTTTAAGGTCGCGATAAGGTCGCGTCAGCTTGGGTCGCCGCGACATGGTCGCGACGCCCCGATCCGCCGCGACGCCCCGATCCGCCGCGACACCATGTCGCGGTAGGTCAGCCCGACGCGTTATTAGAACCAAACCAGTCGGAGCCTCCTTTGTTTGATCCTCTTTTCCTTGAGCTTTTCGCCCTACATATGCTCTCTAGGGGTTCCGTCTACCATCATTCCATGTTCATACAAGGTTTTAGGGTTGGGTTACTTACCGATTTCATGGCTTTGGCCCGTTTCTTCCGCTCCTCCTCCACATTCATGGTCGGAGCGTTCACTTCCTCTTCCTTCTCCATCTCGACCTCGGGTGCTTCCTCCTCTATTGGAGCATTTTCCACTTGACGCCGAGAGCTCCGACGCTCCGCTTGTCTCTTCCTACAGGACGAGCCCCCGCCGGTGTTCTTCCCACCTTCCATTGAGATTTTCGCGTGAATCGGGGGACTCTCGAGCAAAGAAAGAGTCAAAGAGTGAGCTAGAGGGAGGGATGTCAGAAGGTTTGAAGGTTCGGGAGTTTGGGGATTCTGGAAGCCGGAAGGAAGGAGAGGAAGAGCCGTTCGTAGTTTTGAATGAGTCGGTTCTTGACGCGACGCCGCGCTAAGTCGTGTCATGATCGCGCCCATCGGAACTGCCGCGATAAGGTCGCGACATCCCGTCTCGACGCTATAGGAAGGCGACACCCATTACCATCGCGTCATCAACAGAGCCCTTTGCGTTTGCAGAGAAGTTCAGTTTTATTCATTCAAATTCGAGTCATTACACGCTCTAATTCTTTCTAAGCAATCAAGTAAATGTTATAAGTCCTTTCCTAGCTACCATCTTGCCTACAAATCAAATCAAATCAAATCAATTGGTTCCTGCCACTGGCTGAATCTTCTTCAAAGCTTCGATGTATTCTTTGATCACGTCATCGTCCTCCTCCTCCTCGGCTTGAATCGCGCTCATCACGCATCCCTTCCAGTGAGCGACGGCGCTACGCATGTCGCGCTCATCCTGTGCATCACCTCTTTTCCTCTCTTGGATGGGCAGGAAGTGTGAGAGGATCGGGACCACCGTCCGAGCTGCACCGCATTGAAGATAGCAATGGTCCGGATTGTAGGAAACTAATGCTTCGTTGCCCAGCAGCCTCAAGGCGAGCTCGGTGCGTTGGGGGAGGTGGATTATCCGGCCGTGCATAAATCGGGGGCGCATGTCAATTTTGGCCACGGTCAAATTTCGGAGGTACTTGCGCCATGCTTGTATTCCTTTCACTTAAGCTGTTTTGCACCAAGCTCGAGTGCTCATGTGAAGTCGCCCTCCCTTGTACTCCAATGGATGGTTCAGCATCGTTGTGCACTTCGTGGTCAGGTCTTCCACCGCTCGGAATTGGGTGTGCATTCCCATCCATATCTCGAGGGTGACAACCGACCCATAGAAAGGACCCCCGAGCGCTGCAGAAGTTAGGCCGGCGTAGAGGAAACCCAAGACAGCTTGCCCAATATTCATACCTTCAGAAATGGAGTCAATAATGCTAAGGTTTTCGAAAGAGATGGCGCCGTCAGATTCCGGGAAGAGTATGATGCCGCAAATGCATATGGCGGCTGCCTTGGCGATGGCGGCATAGTTCTTGGTTTTCCGCTTGCATTGGGAGATAATCCACTGTGCGATTGGAAGAAGGTGGATGTGCATACCACTCGTCATCGAGTAGAGGTCGGTTTTCCTTGAGGTAATGTATGCCAAGATGCTCCAGGAGTTGATTTGCACCACTGTATAGGAAATCGTCGATTCTTTGCCCCTTTGATAGTGTGGGAGGCCGAGCATGATCTCCAGCTCCTCCAGAAGGATTGGCGCTTCAAACCCAGGGAAGACGAACGTGTTTGTTTGCGGATGCCACAGCTCCGCTATCGCCGTGACACTTTCCCACACGTGCACCATCTTGTTGTAATTCTTGGCCAACACAAAGACGGTGGACAGCCCCCACTCCTTCAAGTGGCCAATGGACGTAGGCGGCAGTAGCTCGAGCATGGGCACCAGCCATGGCACTTTTGAGAACTGCCTTTGGCCGGGGAGGATCTGAAATAGAAGAAGAAACTTGAAGAGCGGAGGAGAAAAGAAGAGAAAGGAAGAGCAAAACATGGGAAAACATAGCATAGTGCAGAGAGTTCAGAACTTGAGAAGAAAAGCCACTTACTTGGAGCTCCGGGCGCATGTAGATATGCCCCGGGATGGCGGAGAGTTGCTTCAGATCAGCGTATGAGTCCCTAGCAGCTTTTGGGCCGGAGTAGGGAGGGATATCCTCCTGGAATGCAGAGAGCTTCCTCTTCATGTCTGCAAAAGAGGGGGAAAAGCTTGAATCTGGAGGAAAAGAGGAGAGAGGAGATTAGCTGCGGGATTAGCACTCCCAAACCCTCTACTTATAGAGTTTAAGAGGTCCACTCCTACTCTAATCCCGAGATTAGGTGTTAGGATAAGATTAGAAGAGGTTTAGGAGTCCTAGTGTTAGTCTAGATGTCTTAGGATAAGGGTAAACTCCGGTTTCCTGGTCTTTCTGGGTTCAGACCGAGTCGCGACGCCGCGATTTGACGCGACCATGTCGCGACATGGCGCTGCGACGCGACTATGTCGCGGTCACCCAGGGCATCGCCTCTCTACCCGAGGGGTTGTTTTCATGTCTGTACTGTGTATATGTGTTGTTTATTGGATTTTTTGTAATTATTGTGTGTTTATTATCTCATTATGTTTGTTTCTTGTCATAAAAAAATCAAAAAAAAATCTCAAAATCAGAAAATCACAAAAGAATTTGTCACAAGTAAGTCAGGTATTATATTTCTATCCCTACTCCTCGCATTACTATATGATATTCTACTTATTATATCATTTTAAGGACCATCTGGTTCTCAATGTGTTCTGGGATTTGAGTTCCCTTTACCAAAAATAGTGATGATCTAGGGGCACATTGTTAATCGTTGGACAGGCCGTTGAGTTGTTTAAGTTCGGGGACGATAGATTCAGGCCTGCACTGCGGTTGTGGGTAGTCTCTTGACCCGTCCTTATTTGGCTTAACAATATTATCCTTGATATATTTTCTATTTTCTCATTTTCTTTGCATTCGTTTTGATGATTTCTTTTATTTTAGCCCAGCATGCATCATGTAGGACTTTGAGCTTCTCTGACTCATTCCTGACTTTTGATGAGCCCTTGTTGAGTGCCCAATCATTCTCCAGTTTCAAAGCAAGAAATCCAATTCCACTCCGAATCGGAAGGATTGTCTCCGAGTGAGTTGTTCCCGTCGGTATGACAAGAATTTCACAGTCTGGATTCTCTATCCAAATTTTCCTTTTCCTTTAATCCGTTTTGGTCGCGAACCGCTCCCAGGACAGAGTCATGAGTTACCTGCCTGGCACGCACATGTCCCTCCAAAACGAAACATGCAGGCCAATCGGCTAGGGTACCTCTCAATCGAGGGGTTGATCGTCCTTTTCTTTTTTCCTTCTCGTCCAGACTTGTGTTCTTCTTGGCATCCTGCTCGAGCAGCTGACTCGGGGCTTTCACGAAGATTCCAGTTGCCTATTAGTTAGACCGGGTGTCTCTTTACCTTGGCTCCCACTTTTCAGTCCACTCCGCGTCATTTCTGCTCCGTCGTCACTTCATGACACCTCCACTTCACTTCCGTTTCGCTACCCTACAAAGTGGAGGCCAAGGAGGGGCAATCTGTAGACACCCGGTTCTGGCTAATTGGCTGAACCACATTTCTTGTTATCTTAGTGGACCCCTAATTGGTCACTCACTTTGAGCCCATCATTAGCCTTGTTTTGAGCCCATTAAACTATTAAAATGCCTTGAAATCCCACACATTATCACTTTGAGAAAGTCCTTGGGGCCTAATAACTCTTATCTTATCATGTGGTTAGCTGATAATTCATGATTATTTCAGATTTATTGTCGCGACGCATTATGGCGCCGCGTCTCTATGTCGCGACGGCCCTGGATGCCGCGACAGCCCATGCATTATCCATGCACGTGGGCAATACTGTCGCGTCGCCCCGCCCCGTCGCGTTTCTAGTCGCGGTCCTACGATACACCGCGACAATGACCGAACCCTCTGGTCTCCGCAACAACCTCCTATTTATCCTCCTATTGATTCAGCTTTATCCCTAGGAGATATCTCCACCCCTTGGGATGAGATTTCGGCCCTAGGGACTCTGGTGAGGATCCCTTGGACTCTCCCTTGCATTCCTAAGGACTCTACATCCGTTTTTAACAAGGCTTTATCTCCCATTTTTATTTCTGATCCATTTAAAGGAGATAATATCATTTTTTCTCACTCCAAGCTCTATATAAACAAGGCCCCTCCTCAAGGATGAGGAGAGCCTCATTTATTACCCCGAAGGGCTGCCAAATTCTCCCCTCACCCATACTTAGCCACGCAGCCACCCTTTTCCACCATTTTTCCTCACATCCCTCTTCATCAAAACACCTCATTTCACCATCTATGAAGCACGGGACGTGAGAAGGGCGACTCTAGCACCCTCCTGAAGCTTTTGGACGATCCTTCGAGCTGCAACCACGCCAAGGAGTCGCCCTAATGGGGCTCATCCTCTCCCTTTCCCTTTCTCCTTCTTTTGTATGCATTTTTCATGTTATTATTAGATAGAGCATATTCTGCACACACCCACGTTTTCCTACACCCAAAGGGGTTTAAAAACCACCCCCAGGTCTGTTCCCTCCATGCTTCATATTTCTCTTCCATTTAAGAATAACTACTACACTTAACATGGTCTAACAGGGTTTTATTTCTTGTTTTCGTTGCTTTGGCAGGCACCCAAGTGAAGATCCACGAGGAGCTCTCCTCCTCTAGCCGGCTGGAGGACGGGAAGAAGGTCCCATCCATCATCTCCTGCACTGAAGAGAACGCGACAGTGGAGGGTGACGCGACAAGGAGACGCGCCCAACAGGGGTGACGTGATATCAGCATTATCGCGGCAACCATGACCACCGCGACATAGGGTACACCCCCCGTTCTCTCTCCCTTTCCTAGAGTAGTTAGCCCGCATTATTATCTTCATTAGGCAATGCTCTAGGTGGCGATCACATCCTATTTATCATGCTATCATATTTGATATTCATTTGCGTGTTGAGGGAAGCACAATCCCTGTGATTACATCGGGCACAGAGCGGAAGCAACCCTTGGCACACCTGCTGAGACCACGGAACAACCAAGTGAGAACGACGTCTCACCGCAAGCACGGCCACCTCAGACCTCCACAGGGTCGAGGGCCCACACGCAGAACCACTCCGAACCCTGGACATGCCACGAAGTCGGGAGACCACACACGCCGGTGCCACCACAGACTGGCACCCAAGAATGGAACTGCGGAGCCGAGAGAACACCGAAGCGGGGACCACCAAAAGCACAAGTCTGCACAAGGCTAGACCAACAACGCCCACGGGAACTAGGCACGGCCAGGCTATAACCGCCATACCAGCTAGGGCAACGGATAACACTTAGAAACGTCGTGAGGAAACACCGTCACAACATCAACAACCAAGCCACCGCCGCTAGCAGCCACGAGGGGGACCCGCGGTCCACACGCTCTGCTCGCTAGCCTAGCTCCTGCCTCCGCCCCCGCGCAAGGGCGAGACAGAGCCGCCACAGAAACGCACAACGCACACAACACCGCAGCCTGGCCAAGCTGCGGCCCCACGCCTAGCACCACTACGTGGCTCCGGAACCAATGTAGAGAGAGGCAGTGAGACAAAGGACTGTCTGGTCTGTGCCAGGAAAGCACTCCAAACCCCTCGGCGTCCCAGACCCAGACAAGAGAGCTCTACAAATGACTCAGCGCCGCCATCCAAACCTCGTTTTCCCCTCAGCTCTAGAGTCCGCTCACGTGGGCTACCAACTCGAGCACATTCGTAGCCCGGATACCGCCCTCAACGGGCTCCCGAGGATGGGGGTCCCAGGAAACGGAGACAACCTCTAAACGGGAGAAGCCCTCAAGTGCCAAGCACCGGGCGAACAGGCGGGACAGCACAACAAAACCACGCCGAACCGCTGGCTTGTACCCACGACAAGCCCAGCAGGCGAGAAGCACGCACAAACCCTCAACAGGGTTGTCGGCCAACCAACCACGCACGGAAAAGCCGGAGTCTCGGAACACTACCAGCTAGCATGGACACTCGTCGCTCTGCTAATAATCGATTGACCGCCCATCAATCGATTACTAGACAGACGCGACCATCCTGGCATCACTGCCATGACACGGCCACGAAGGTGTCACCTTCGGTCGCTGAACGCTAGGAGGCAACCTGCCGCGTTCCCTTCCAGAAGGTCCTAAGGGCAAGGCCTGTCCTGGGGCACACGCCGACACACAACTGGGCCCACGGAAGCACCCGAGGCAACACAGGTACTGTAGCGACCCCCAAGGCCTTCACGACACCACCGCGACAGGGAAGGGCACCGTGACAGCCCTTGTTGCGACCGGGCAAGGCGTCGCAACAGCAACCCTGTCGCGACCCAGAAACGTGCCGCGACAGCAATCCTGTCACGACCGGGAAGCACGGCGCGACAGTCTTATCGCGACCGCCAACCGCGTCGCGATAAGGTCGCGCCCGAGTGGGCCGACGCCTCCTCTGATGTCGCGACGCGCCGAGCCATCGCGACACCAGCAGGGAGGCAGACCAATGGGATCCACAATCCCGGGCTGCCCACAAACCATACAAACATGCACACACGGGGAGGGGAGCATGGGGAAAGCTGTAAAGCTAACTACAAAACCCCGAGGACTCTCGATCCACTCGGATTGAGAAGGGCACAACAAATTCCTACCTTTCACGAAGAACGAACCCACGAGGGGCCCTTCACGTCGGTTGGCCACCTCCTCCTCGCTCCACGCACGCGCCACGACGTCGCCACGAGCCCGCCAGCACTACCACGCCCCGATCGCCGGAGGGGAGCCTCCCCACCTCCGGAGAAGAGGGAAAAGGGAAGAAGAGGAGAGAGAGGGGGAAGGGGTAGCCGGCATGCGCCTTAAGCCCCCGGCACCCAGAACGCGATAGCCCGCCCCGTCGCGTTTGGAACCTTAACACGACCGGTCAACAGACCGCGACCAGAACGCGCCCCCCAAGGGCGCCGCGACAACGCGACAAGCCGTACTGACACGCCTGCCCCTCTGACAGGCGTCAGACGACCGCACAGCGAAACACGACAAAACATTGTCGTGACTAGTTGATCGGGCGTGACAAGAACACGACGTACAGACTCGCCACGACATGGATGACTGTCGCGTCGGGCACCCCCGACGCGACACCAGTCATCCAGGACACCGGAAGAAACGTCGGGAAGCCGGGTCTTGTAGAATTAGACCAAAAGGGAATCTAGAAGGGGGGTTGAATAGATTACCTCCAATTTAAAAATAAAGAGCACTTAAGTTCGAGATCAAAAGGAATGTGGAGATCTAGTGAAATCATATATCGAAATCAGGTGTAATTCTGTGTGCAGAGTATGAAGTAAGGATTAGCAATGTGAAAGAGATGAAGCCAATCAATCGTGCCTATCAAGCATCTAACGATGGAGCAAAGAACAAACCACAGAACACGATGATTTAAGGTGGTTCAGATTACATAACTTGTGTATCCTACATCCATAGGCCACACACACATGCCAAACTGCTTATCAGCAAGTTCAACACATACAATCACACACACACACACACACACACACACACACACACATACACACACACACACACACACACACACACACACACACGATCTGAGATGATCAAGACCTCAGATCAAACCACACACACGTGAATTGAGCACAAGGATTGCTCAATTCAACATCACACACTTGAATTGAAGAAATAAAATGCAAATGAAGAATTTAGAGTATGGAAGGAACATATGAAAGAGTAGAATTCTTCAGGTTCTTCGTCTAAATCCTCCTCTGACTTCGAATTGCAGATGAATTGGTGTGGATGCTTGAGCTTTGATGACGAATTTGCTCCAATTTGATCTTATGTGATGAATCTCCTGATTGTTGGACCTTGGAGCTTTGAGCAGAGCACTGGAGAGCCTTCCTCTGGTTGCTTCTGAGCTTTGGAAATGGTGTGGAGGCTCCTTAGTCCGAAAAGGAGGCTAAGGAGTCTTTATATAGGTGTGTCCTTGTCTCATACGAACATTGGGATTCATGTGTACGAGAAAAGGACGCCCTAATAAAGAGCACATGTTGCTCACGTGTTGGAACTTAACCAGCTGTTGTCGACATGCACAGTGTGGTTGTCGACAGCTACTGCTGCAAGTCTGCTATCCATAACTGGATCCTTGAAGCTTAGGCTGGGTTGTCGACAGACACATCCTGGTTGTCGATAGCTACTGCTTACTTTGATTTTTCCAGAAGCTCATTGCTGAAGGCCATCAGTGGTTGTCGACAAATGCAAGGGTGTTATCGATAGCTAGTGCTTGAACTGATCTTCCAGAAACTTGTTGTTTGATGGTTGTCACTGGTTGTCAATAGACGTAGGGAGGTTGTCGACAACTACTGCTTGAAGTCATCTATCCAGAAGTTTTTTACTGAAGGTTTCTTCAAGTTGTCGACATGAAAAGCTATGGTTGTCGACAACTAATGTAGATATTTGTGCACTGCATTTTATCATGTAATCTCCTACAAGAAACAAACCATAAATTTAGATATCATGTAGTCAATATGGTGTATGCACAATCTTTATGTCATCATCAAAAAAAAAAAAGATTATGAATGTTCATGCACTCACAACCCAACATTCTTTCCCTTTTTGATGATGACAAAATTACATTCATATAGTTCTCCCCCTTTTTGACAACATTCAAAAAGATAGAAGGTACAATAAGTCATAGATGAGACAAAAGTTGATTTCATTTAAAAGATTGTCAATCATTACATGTGGCATAGAGCATACATAGACAATTCAAAAGATGACCAAGTTTCTACCCAACTTGTTCCTTTCAGAAAGAAATTTCTCCCTATACATTTCTAAGGATTGTCATCCCCAGGATGAGTGGGACGACGGGGACCCTGAGCACCATAAGATGAAATGTTGGAAAAATTCTCATCTTGAGGATAGGGAGGATTGTAAAAGTTCTGCAAATGTTGAAAATCATCCCGAAGCTTCATAATTCCATAATCCATGCCATCCATATGCCTTTGTAGATGACCATGACTCTTCTCAATGACATTCAGTCTTGTGTCCATATGTTGCTTTAACTGATCAAATTGAGTATTTATATACTGTGTGACTATTGTTTGAAATTGAAGCAGTTGTTCAAAGATGAAGTCTTTCATATCTTCAGACAATGGAACTTGAGGTGCACTCTGAATATCTGACTCAGTTGGAATGTGTGGTACATCCTCATTGCCTATAGAAATGTCCATCTGTACTTGATGTGGCTCATCTTCATCACTGTCCTCTTCTTCTTCAGAGTCTTGTTCTTCTTCAGCCTCTAGACCTTTTAGAGTCCTTGTGACTCTGCCTTCAACCATTTTGTATCCCATTCTGTGTGATGTTGTGATATCATAAGCACTTCTGCTTGTGAGGGTGATAGTCTCACCCGCTGAAAGGGGAATCCCAACAAAGGATATAATGGATGTAATGGGACAGGCATAAGGCATTGAGCGTTTTGGATTATTGTAGCATTGTTTGATGAGGACGAACATGAGATTTGGTAGATTGATTTGTTGGCCTTGAAGAAAATAGTAGAAGAGAGTTTTGTGAACCTAAGTGACAAGTTCTCTACTACCATCTTTCGGAACAATGAGGATTGTGAAGATATGATGGATCATCCGATGAATGGGGTGGAAAGGTGTTGGCATTCAATTTAGCAATGGCTTTGAGTGGATCATAAGGTTGCTGAGTGATGAAGGTATAGAAGCCAGAAGGATGTAGATGTGTGAGAAGAATGTTAGCCCCCTTGTTGGGTATTTGCAAGGCATGGCTGAACAGATTGAGGGTAAGTTGAAAAGTGATGCCTTTGACTGTAGAGTAGAAGTCTTGTTAATCTGACATACCCAAGTTGTTGAAGAACTCAATGACGGCAGTTGGTGAGTACTTCTTCTATGATTTCAGAAAGGGGAGCCATCCTTGCTTTTCAAACAGGGCTTCTAGGCTTTCAAACATGTCTTCAAGTGAAGAGAAATCCACAAATCTTGGCTACATGATCTTCTTGAAGACACCACAAACTCTACACAGATCCAGGTTCTGTGGCACATTGAGCTTTGGGGTTCGGTCTGCCCTATGTTTGTTTCGGCGCTCTGCAAGAACCCTAGAACTGTCGCCGACCTCTTGTGAAGATCTTCTTTGACGAGAGGTGACCATCTTCTGCCGGGTTGCCATAGAGAGGATGTAGCAGGTTGAGGAATGGAGCAGATGGAGAAGATGGAAGAAGGATAGCAGCAGAGAGAGAGAGTGGAGATGGCACTTTGGAGGGAAAGATAGGTGTTGGTTAAAATAGGGAGAGGTGACTGTTGGAGGAAGATGAGAGGGTGAAGGGGCACGTGTCGACATCTAGGGTTATTTAAAACCCTTTGAAAGTGAACCGACACCAGAAAATCGGACATAATGTGAACTGGTTCAAGTTCTGATTTGAACAGAATTCCGGTTGTCGACAGCCACAGTTTGTCTGTCGACAACCACTAAGACAAAATGCGCAGAAGTGACTTTTGATCAACATAAGATAAGAATGAGTGTTCAATACACATTTGAGAATGAGAATCGTGTGATACACTCATTACAAAATGTCATAAACAATAATATTAATGCATTTCCTTTTTCACAATGGTTTGGAGATAATATTCCAGGAATCTTGGTTAATGTAGCAAGAAGAATGCACCTTACAGAACAGATTTTTATAAAATAACTCATTGAATAAAATCATTGTTGAAGATTTACTTATGTCTTTGTGATGTGACGTTCAGTTGATACTTGAAATGAATATTCAATTTAGTATTTGACAAGAAACATGAAGAATGAGCTTGACTGAATTCATGGAGAGTTCACTCCATTTCAATTTTCAGAAGATTTTTCATGTTTCAAAAGGGTAGGTGGTAATTCAGTTTTGTATGCACCTTTTGACGTGAAGGCAGACATTTGTGATGTCAATGCCCCCAATTACTTAGTGTAGATAACCATCATATCTTTGAACAAAGTTGACAGTTTGATTTTTTGACACGAAGACAGACATTTGTGATGTCAATGTCTCCAGTTACTCAGTAAATTAACCATTATTGCTATGTCTTTCCCCTATTATTATTATTATTTGAAGAAATATGTAGTTTTCTCCTCTTTTTTGTTTAACACATCAAGTTCAAAGAATGTTTGAGGTCAAAGGCCAATGCAGAATATTAAGGTCAAGAATATTTTTACTTATCAAATCATTTCGAACATAAGATCATCCACAAAAGAATTATTCAATAGAGTCATTTTAAAGAAATTAGATTTGTTCAGTGTTTTCTGGATGATACATACTTAGACTCATTCACAGATTATTATTTCAAAATCATTGTGATTAATTCAATGCCTTTTCTACTATATGATTATGAAATCATAAGTTTCCAATTCTCCCCCTTTAAAAAGTAATGAACAATCTCATTCAGAGTTGAACTCAGCTGATGAGAACTCAAAATGTGTTAGATTATGGAGGAACAACAAATTGAGTAGACCTGATCAATGGATGTGAAATGCAAGGCATCTGTCTCCGGTTACTCAGGAAATTAACCATCGTTGCTCTGTCTTTCCCCTTTTATTATTATTATTTGAAAAAATAGATAGCTTTTCTCCTCTTTTTGTTTAACACATCAAGTTCAAAGAATGTTTGAGGTCAATGGCCAATGTAGAATATTAAAGTCAAGAATCTTTTTACTTATCAAATCATTTTGGATATAAGATCATCCACAAAAGAATTATTCAATAGAGTCATTTTAAAGAAATTAGATTTGTTCAGTATTTTCTGGATGATACATACCTAGACTCATTCACAGATCATTATTTCAAAATCATTATGATTAATTCAATATCTTTTCTACTATATGATTATGAAAAATTATAATGAAACATAAGTTTCCAATTCTCCCCCTTTAAAAATTAATGAACAATCTCATTCAGAGTTGAACTCAGCTGATTAGAACTCAAAATGTGTTAGATTATGGAGGAACAACAAATTGAGTAGACCTGATCAATGGATATGAAATGCAAGGCATCTGTCGACAAACAAGGTGTTTGTGTTGATAAGTACTGAGATACAACAAACAATGGGTTCTGGGAATAAAGATCTGTCGACAACAAGATGCAAACTTGTCGACAACTACTGAAGTGACAGAACCGAATCTTTTGAAGGAAGATCATCTGTCGACAAACTGAATGAGAGTTGTTAACAAGACAGATATGAAAGGATATTCCTCAAACATTTCACTCAAAGATTCTTTTGACTCACTCTCCCATAATATATGCATGATATGAAATGATCATTTAAGCAATTCAGATATGTTCATGTCAAGCAGTTTGCACAAAAAGAATATGAACATGATCAAGCATACATCAACATGTAATTTATTGAAAGAGAGAGGTTTTCAAAGACTTAAAATAAAGTTTTTGAGATTTTCATTTTTCTTGATGACCTTTATGCAAGAAAAGACTATTGATATTTGGCGGAGGATTTTTCTCACTCATAATGATAGTTTTCAGACAAGCCTAAGTTATTCTTTCACATATCACCATTTGATATACCACATAGTCACTGCAGAAAAGGTCAATTATTCTCTAGTTTTAACATGAAATTTATTGCATTTTGCATAAGCCAAGTTCTCTTCTCAATGATGTGAATCTATCCTCTGCCAATGATTTTGTAAAAATATCAGCCACTTGTTTTTCTGTTGGAATAAAATTTAGTTTAATATTTTTGTTGGGAACTTCATCTCTTAGAAAATGATGTATTATTTCAATGTGTTTAGTTTTTGAATGTTGAATTGGATTTTTAGAGAGATTGATAGCACTAATGTTGTCACATGGGATAGGTGTGCATCCAATGTCAATATTGTAATCAAACAATTGACTTTTTATCCACAACACTTGAGCTGCACAGCTTCTTGTAGCAACATATTCTGCCTCTGCAGTGGAGAGTGCAATTGAGTGTTGCTTCTTGGATGCCCACGACACCATGCAACCTCATAGAAATTGACAAAACCCACTAGTACTTTTCCTATCAATTTTGCATCCAACATAGTCAACATCAGAGTAAGAAATCAAATCAATATTGCAACCAGCTGCGTACCATAAACCCAAATCACATGAACCAGAGAGATATCTAAAAATTCTCTTAACAACAAGCAGATGACTTTCTCTAGGACTAGATTGAAATCTAGCACAAAGACAAACACTGAATTGTATGTCAGGTCTACTTGTGGTAAGATATAGGAGAGAGCCAATCATACCTATGTACTGTTTTGCATCTATCAATTTACCTTTCTCATCACTTTCCAATTTTATACTTGTGCTCATCGGAGTAGATGTTGGCTTGGCTTATTCAAACTGAAATCTCTTCAGTAGTTCTTTGACACATTTCTCTTGATTGATAAAGAATCCATCTTCAAATTGTTTAACCTGCAAGCCAAGAAAAAATTAGAACTCTCCCATAAGACTCATTTCAAACTCACTGTGCATGTGTTTTGAACTACAATTATGTGATTGTGGATAGATTTCGTGAAAAGAGTTTGGTCTACCTTACCTCTGGAGTAGTTTTTACTAATAAAAAAAATTCTCAATCTGTTATACCATGCTCTTGGTGCCTGTTTCAATCCATAAAAAGCTTTGTGCAATTTGTAAACATGGTTAAGTTTATCATGAATTTTAAATCCAGGTGACTATGCAACAAAAACTTCTTATTTAATGTAACCATTTAGAAAAATAGTTTTGACATCCATTTGAAACAATTTGAATTTGTTGGAACAAGCACATGCTAACAAAATTTTCACAGCTTCTAACCTAGCTAGTGGTGTAAAGGATTCTTCAAAATCTACCTTAAATTCTTAATTGTACATTTTTGCAACCAATCTAGCTTTATTCCTAACAACTTTCTCTTCTTCATTTAGCTTATTCCTAAACACCCACCTAGTTCTAATTATTGAAATTTCTGGGTTTTTAGGGACTAGGCTACAAACTTTGTTTCTCTGAAATTGATTTAATTCTTCATGCATGGCATCTATCCAAGAATTGTCTTTTAAAGCTTCTTCAATGTTCTTAAGTTCCACTTGAGAAATAAATGCTAAATTATTTTGTTCTACAATATTTTTAAAGTGTGGTCTAGTTTACACTCTATCATTTACATTTCCAATCACATTCTCAAGTGGGTGAATTTTTGAATACCTGACATTTATTACTATTGGTTCATGCTCATTAGCTTCTTGAGATATGTCGACAGCAACTGGTTGGTCTGTCGACAACTTCTTGTCAGTTTCTTCTTCAAGTATTTCTCCTTCATCTTCATCATGTCTGCAAACATTTGAATCATTAGATTTTTTATGAAGTTTATCAAAGACAACATGTGGAGTTTCTTCTACTATTTTGTTCTTTGAGTTAAACACTTTATAAGCTCTAGAATGTTCAGAATACCCTAAGAAAGCTCCTTGATCACTTTTTGCTTCAAATTTGTCTAGATCTATTTTGTCATTATTATGAATGAAAACTTTGGAACCAAAAACTCTGAAGTACGCAATGTTTGGTTTCTTACCTTTTAGGAGTTCATATGGGGTTTTCTTCATTACAAGTCTTACCATGGCTCTATTTAGTTTGTAGCATGACGTGTTCACATCTTCTGCCCAGAAGTTCCTTGAAAGTTGACTTTCCACCAAAAGTGTGTGAGCCATTTCTAGCACGGTTATGTTCTTTCTCTCTACTACTCCATTTTGTTCTGGAGTTCTCGAAGAGGAGAATTTATGTTCAATCCCTTTGTTCCTGCAGAAGTCAAAAAATAGATTATTGTCAAACTCTCCCCCATGATTAGTAAGAATTGAGCATATTCTATTTGTGTTTCCATGCTCAATTTTGTTAAAGAATTCTTCAAAGCTTTTCAGAGTTTCATTTTTATGAGTTAAAAACTTGACCTAAGTGAACCTAGAAAAATCATCTACAATGACAAAACCAAAACGTTTACCATTAATACTAAGTGTTCTAGTAGGTCCAAACAAGTCTTTGTACAGCAGTTCAAACGGTTTTGAAGTAATTATTGGTGCATTGGATTTGAAAGATTTTCTAATTTGTTTACCGTGTGCACATGCATCACAGAAACTCAATTCTTTACTAGAGTGAATTTCAGGAAGTCCTTTCGCCAATTTCAATCTCATGATTTTATTCAAAACATTGAAACTTGCATGACCTAACCTACGATGCCATAAAGAGAGCTGATCCTTTTTATTTGCAACAAGACACAAGTTTTTTATTTTTGGGTTCATCTAAATCAACTAGATAAATGTTATTGACTCTTTTTTCAGAAAATTTAACAGTTCCTGATTCTTTATCAATTATTTGACATACTTCTGAATCAAAGATAACTTTGTGGCTTTTATCACACAGTTGACTAATACTGAGCAAATTGTGATTAAGACCATCAACAAGCAACACATTTTTATTGGAGTTAGAAGCGTTCTTACCTACCTTACCTATGCCAATTATCTGACATTTATTGTTACCTCCAAAAACAACTTGTCCACCATCTTTTTCAACCAGCAAGCATAAATTCTTTTTATCTCTTGTCATGTGCCTTGAGCAGCCACTGTCCAAGTACCACTTACTTTGATTCTAGGCTGCTAGGCATTCCTGTAAAAGCAAATCAGAAGAAGAATTTTGGTACCCAAATTACTTTGGGTCCTATGCTTTCATTCATGCTAGAAAGTAAGTACTTTGGAATCCACATTTGTTTGCATTTTATCATGCTCATTTTATTCCAGAAATGTAACTCAGTATGACCAATTTTTTTGCAAAAGTTACATGAAGGAGTTTTATTTCTTGAGATTCTCTTGTTATTGTTTTGAGCATGTGGATTTCTGTTGATTTGCAATTTTTGTCCATTATAATTATGCTTTGTTGGTTTGGATCTGTCGACAGACTGTCATACCTGTCGACAATTCAATTTTTGATATGAGTACCTGTCGACAGACACTTTCACTTGTTGACCAGTCCAATTCTTTTGTTTGTTTTTACTTTCATTCAGATTTTTGTTTTCAAGATGAACTTGCTTATTTACATTTGGATTGTGCTGAGCAAATGATGTGATCAATGTTTGTCCAAATCTTATCTTATTTTCACATTGAAATCCCAGTTCATGTTTGGTTGTGTTTGTTTTTACTCCTAGTATAGCATCAAGGTTTTCTTTGCCCTTAACAAATATTGACAAAGTTTCATTTTTGTCTTTCAGTTCTTTTTGAGCTTCTTCCATTTTCTTCTGAATCTTTTGATTCTCATTTTGAAGTTTTTCAACATATCCATTTAGTGCTTATTTTTCTTTTTCTTTTTCTTAAAGTTTTTCCTTCATGCAGTTTATTTCAGCATGGAAATTTTTGTTCTTCACTTTTCAGTAAATTTACTTCCCTATTCAAATATTCAACTTGTTCATCAACATTTAAGTTATGCACAAGGTTATTGATTTTCTTTTTCAAAGTTTTATTTTCGGATCGATATTCACAAAATTTTCAAATAGCATAGCGTAAACTTCCTCTCATTCTTCAACAGTATAACTTTCAAAAGAGGAGTTTACTTCATTGGAGTCATCACTTCTTGCCATTAAGCACTTGATATCTTCATCCTCATCATCAGATTCCTCTTGGTCACATTCATCTTCATCTTCATCGTTCCATGTAGCCATCATGGCTCTAGGCTTTTTGTATGCAAACTTTTTCTTTATCAGCTTCTTCCTGAGTTCTGGGCATTCACCTCTCATATGCCCCTATTTTTTACATTCATAGCAAACAACCATGTCATTCTTTTTGTTTGAATCAAATTTGTTTGTGAAATCTCTTTTAGGAGGAGTTTTGAAATTACCTTGCCCCTTCTTTCTGAGTTTGAGGAATTTCATGAATTGTCTAGTCAACATGGCCATCTCATCATTATCACTGTCACTAGATGTATCAATCTCTTCCTTTTCAACTTCATTTTTGGAACTAGATGAGGCTTTGCCTGAAACTTTTAATGCAATTGATTTTTTCTGAATGACCTCAAATTATTTTCTTTTCAAGTTGATTTTGTAGGTCATTAAAGAACCTATTAACTCATCTAATTATATTGTTGACAAATCTTTAGAGTCCTCAATGACAGTGGCCTTAGTGTGCCAAGAAGATGGAAAAGGCTGAAGTATCTTCCTCACTAAGTCACTTTCATTGTACCCTTTCTTAAGACTTTTCAAACCGTTGATAATTATCATGAATTGAGCAAACATGTCTGAGATTTTTTCTTCATTATTCATTTTAAACATTTCATATTCAGAAACAAGCATGCTAGCTTTGTTTCTCTTACCTCAGACATACCTTCATAGATGAGTTCCAGTTTGTCCCACATCTCCTTTGCAGATGAGCATGTGGACACTCTCGAATACTCATTTAGATTCACAACACACTGCATCATGTTCATGGCACTCCAATTTAGAGTTGCCCTTCGAATCTGCTCCCTTATCCAAGTATCGTCATCATTGTGGAGCTCATAGGCACCTTTGCTCACGATCTTCCATAGCTCATAGTCTTGAGCTCTCAGAAATACCCGCATACGATTTTTCCAATAGGTATAGTCAGTTCCATCAAAGAAAGGAGGCCTAGACACTGAGTGTCCTTCAGCTAAAAATCCCCTTCTAGTGTTCATCATGCAGAATCTCTCATGATCGTTAGATCAAGCAAATTAAACTATGAAATATGAGAAACCCGCTCTGATACCAATTGAAGAGTATGCGGAATTAGACCTAAAGGGAATCTAAAAGAGGGATTGAATATATTACCTCCAATTTAAAAATAAAGAGCACTTAAATTTGAGATTAAAAGGAATGTGGAGATCTAGTGAAATCACATATCGAAATCAAGTGTAATTGTGTGTGTAGAGTATGAAGTAAGGATTAGCAATGTGAAAGAGATGAAGCCAATCAATCGTGCCTATCAAGCATCTAACGATGGAGCAAAGAACAAACCACAGAACACGGTGATTTAAGGTGGTTCGGATTACACAACTTGTGTATCCTACATCCACCGGCCACACACACACGCCAAACTGCTAATCAGCAAGTTCAACACATACATACACACACAGTATGAGATGATCAAGACCTCAGATCAAACTACACACACATGAATTGAGCACAAGAATTGCTCAATTCAAGATCACACACTTGAATTGAAGAAATAAAATGCAAATGAAGAATTCAGAGTATGGAAGGAACAGATGAAAGAGTAGAATTCTTCAGGTTCTTCATCCAGATCCTCCTCTAACTTTGAATTGCAGATGAACTGGTGTGGATGCTTGAGCTTTGATGACAAATTTGCTCCAATTTGATCTCCTGATTGTTGGACCTTGGAGCTTTGAGCAAAGCACTAGAGAGCCATCCTCTGGTTGCTTCTGAGCTTTGTAAATGGTGTGGAGGCTCATTAGTCCGAAAAAGAGGGTAATGAGTCTTTATATAGGTGTGTCCTTGTCTCATACGAACATTGGGATTCGTGTGTACGAGAAAAAGATGCCTTAATAAAGAGCACATGTTGCTCACGTGTTGGAACTTAACCAGCGGTTGTCGACAGGCGTAGTGTGGTTGTCGACAGCTACTGCTACAAGTCTGCTATCCAGAACTGGATCCTTGAAGCTTAGGCTGGGTTGTCGACAAACGCATCCTGGTTGTCGACAACTACTGCTTACTTTGATTTTTCCAGAAGCTCATTGTTGAAGGCCATCAATGGTTGTCGACAGATGCAAGGGTGCTGTCTATAGCTACTGCTTGAACTGTTCTTCCAAAAACTTGTTGTTTGATGGTTGTCACTGGTTGTCGACAGACGCAGGGAGGTTGTCGACAACTACTGCTTGAAGTCATCCATCCAGAAGTTTTTTTACTGAAGGTTTCTTCAAGTTGTCGACATGAAAAGCTATGGTTGTCGACAACTACTGTAGATATTTGTGCACTACCTTTTATCATGTAATCTCCTACAAGAAACAAACCATCAATTTAGATATCATGTAGTCAATATGGTGTATACACAATCTTTATGTCATCATCAAAAACATATATGATTACGAATGTTCATACACTCACAACCTAACAATATGTGCATGTGCATGGAAAGAGAGACAATATGTGACATGTGTGCATGAGTAACATGATAATGTGAAAGATAAAAGTTATGCCAATAAGACACTACCACCATAGATTGCGTGGAGCCGTACTGTAGTAGTGCCCCTACGGGAAGGTTCAATCATGTTACGTGATCTCGGGGCAACGGGTCGTGTGAAATCCTGGAGGTGGACAAGTTCCACTGGTAATGGTGGGGAGGGCTTCCCCTGGTTCTGTGCAGTAACCAATGCTTGATCATTTTTTCTGTCGATTAAGTATGTGTATGTGATTGTGTGATCTTTCTAGTGGTGGTTTGTGCTATGTCTCGGCATGTGTAAAAGTGAATATGTGAATAATGTGTAAAGTGATATGTGAATATGGCATGCGGTATGTGCAAGTGATGTGACATGTGATCGTGAAAAGTGAAAACTATGAGAAAGCTATGTGAAAACAAGTGTGAGTGAATGTGAATGTGATATATATAAGAATAAGTGCATGTGAAAGCAAAGGTAAAAGTGCATGTGAATATGTCATGTGAAGGTAACTGCACGTGTTAATATGATCCAATTTAAATGATAATTGTGATATCATTTTAGTACCACGTGTGGAAGTATGTTTAATTATGTAAGTTAGTGATTTCTTGATGAGCATGTTAGTAGTATCATGTTATAAGTTCTAGTATAAATCACGTGTTAGTGTTATGTGAAGGTAAGAATTGCAAGCATGTGATTATATGAATATTCTCAGTTAGTGACACCATGTTAGACGTGACCATGCTTAAAATGCTTGAGTTAGTATAACTTTGTTTAATAGATTCCACGTTTAGATTATCTGTCACGCCCCGACATTTAGCAGCGGAAAATAAACGTCGAGAGCGTGAGCGATACAAGTGTACATATCACAGTCGCGTAATTCAGAGTAACAACTAAATATAACACAAGACTAAAAACAATAATATTGCTAGCCAACAAAATCTTTATTTCATTCCATCAACTAGTTTAAACACCTTACATGGTCAGAGCCAAACATAGGGCCCAATATTGTATCTCAACTACATATGACATCAAATGAAATAACCTATTACAGACTCTATGAACTCTAACTTCAATGGCTGACGTGCTACGTAGACTGGTACGCTTGAGCAGCTCGTCACTCGTCCCCAGTCCCAGCATTCTCTAGTTCCTCATATTCATTACCTGAAAATATTAAGGAAAGCAGGTGTGAGTGCACTAGCGCCCAGTAGGATTTACATCTCATGGTGTGGGCATGTTTTACGTAATTAACATGTTAACATTAACAATATTGTCATGCAATGCTCATGAAAATAAAGATAGTGACAAATCCAAACTATAACATGTACGGGGATGGTTTCAATAACGATTCTCATGCAGGACGGAACGATTATCAATGAGTAGAATGACAGTATGATCATTTATCAATGGACATGATTCGATAACATGTAGCATGTACAATAGATATCTCAAGTTGAATTCCGTAGAACTCCAATGGACAATAACATGTAGGATTCAATAACAATGACATGTACAATATAATTTGCCATTTAACATATAACAGACAATCAATCAATCATTCATTCATTCATTCAATAACAGTTTGGAAATTAGTCAGATCAATCTTGCATTCAATTAGGTTGCCGGACACCTCAATGGGTTATATACTCTCGCGCTTAAGTATTTCGGTGCTCCTCCCAGGACCAAACAGGGCCCTATTTGCACAGGCATAGTTGTGAATTGAAGTTCTAATAGTTTCTGGTAATTCCATTCATTCATTTATGGCCACACGATTTCCAAATAATGGACAATGATGAACTAATGATCATGTCAATGATGATAGAGAGCAATGTAAGGGGGCATGATCCAGATTAATTTCGACAGCATAATGGCTTATTCTCATCAGTTCAATCTTTACATTTAATGGCTTGGTTTCAATGTTATCAAATCACTCTCACGAGAATAAGATAAGAAGAGAAGTGCATTCTATCTTCCGCGTACTTCATTGGTACAACCAACTCAGTCTTCATGAGGGAATCCATGAAGTACGGAGAATTACGGAGGTCTTAGAGAAAAGGTCGCTAGTCTATCGATACGGAATGACTGACAGAGAGCTTCCAATTCCCCAAGAAGGGCTACCTATATGTGCAAAGTGTCGTGTAGAGCGTGTCTCAATCCACAATCCACTAGTTAAAACATTATGGAAAGTAATTAACAAACATGCATGACATGTATGCAATGCAAACTATCTCATGGTTGCAGTACTTTTAACACATATCCACTTCTCAATTTTATGGACAAGACAGAATATAATCATAGCATGTAACAATCACATGTTCACATGAATGCATTCAATAAGTCATTTACACTTAGAATAGATGTTCATATCCATAAGATTTTCATGTAGGTTAAATATTTTTAGGCCAGTGCATAACTATATGACATGATGTTATATACGAACATGCATAAACTAGACTGGACAGTACATTAAAACAGTCTCGGGTCGGCTCTGAAATCGCGTCCTACACAGTAGACGCTTTTCATAACACAGTGTATGGTCAAACACGACTAACAGTGAAGAATGTAAATCGCGACGGCTTACCTGGTCGCCTTTTACCTTGAATCGCGACGGGATACCCCGTCGCGTTCATGAAAAGCATTTAAATATTAATATAAAAATTGGCAAAAACATTTGAGCGGGAAAACATGTCAAATCGCGTCGGGGATTCCATATTTTGGAATTCTCCTCCCAATAGAGGTAGGAATACCATTAGGAAGGTTCCTAGCATGGCTAGGTATGAATTGGACTGCCATCCATGGATAATCTCTCATGTTTTAATGTTACGCCCCGCCAATTTAGCAGCGGAATAAATCGGCGAGAACGTGAACCAAGTACATAGTAGAGAAAATGTACAACAGTGGAATAATTCAGAGCATTTATTGAACAATAAATGGAATAAACTCTTTATTTCATTATAAAATCACTAAGACTATTACAACCACTAATTCGGAGCCAATACATAGGGCTCAAAGACATCATTACATTGAAAAGAAATCTAAAACAATAACTACTAGACTCCAGGGTACTAAGGTAACTTCATGAGTTGACTTCAGGTCGCTCATCACTCTAGTCCCGTTCCATTGGTGTGTGTGATGCCAAAGTCCGATTTACCTGAGACACACAAGATAAATAACGAAGGGTGAGCGATGACACCCAGTAGGACTTAAATCTCAGGGTCAAGCATGCTTTAAATGATTAATGTATTAAATGGCAGAGTAACTAATGATAGAGCGAGTCATGTAAAATCGAGAAAGTAATAGCACGAGTAACATGGTTCAAATAGCAGATGAATCAAGTATAGCACGATGATCACGATAGAAAACTGTAACCACACACCAGCGAGTAACGTCAATGTCAAAACAATAGCAAGTAACAGGTATAGCAAGGAGAGAGAAAGTAGTTGGCCATATAGAGAGTAAATTGCACTTTTGATTGATTTTCTTATCAATCGAAATAGTATAGCACTTTTGATTAACTTTCGTCAATCACAATAGTATTGCACTTTGGTTATCCGAAGATAGCCGAGAGAGAGTATAGCACTTGTTTGTCAAAAGACGACGAGAGAATATAGCACTTTGTTTTGATTGTCTTAGATTAATCTTGATAGTATGGCACTTGGATGTAATGCCGACATCTTGATCATTTAACTCCCGCGGGCAAATGGCACTTTCGGGTGCTCCCCCCAGGACCTGATCGGACCCTATTGCGCTGGCATTAGTTATATTGTTTATCTTCAGACAATCAGTTAATGGCCAATAAAGAGTACCAAGAAATAGATGGGAGCACTAGATGAATAGACGAGATAGTAGAGTGAACGTGAGTAGACGAGCGAGTAGAGGATAGATGAGAGCTAAGAGTACATAACGTAAAACAATGAGTAAACAGGCGATAGTAATAGTTGCACAACACGCGCACGTCGTATTGGCAGTCAGGTGGAATTCACGATCTTCCCGCTGGCCATGTTATGCACAAGTCCAGAGGTCCGACGTGATTCAAGGTAAGAGCGAACTTCTAATAGCCGTTTGGATCATATCGATCCCTAAAGGTGTAATGGGTGTTAGGGTACAACCGGCTCGTCGACCATGTGGGAATCCATGAACATATTGGATTTGTCAAGGTCAGGGAGAGGTAGGAGTTCCATGTTTTTCTCGAAATCAAGAGAGACCCAATCAATGTGGACTTCAGGCAAAATTTCTAGTTCTTCTCTTACCCAAGAAGAATGATTGATGATTACACCCAACTCTTTCTCCACACTCACATCTTCTCTATCATCCACTTGAAACAATGTCACATCAAACTTGGACCTAACATCTAGATGACATTCTTTTTCCTCTCCCCCCAACTTGAGTTCAACTAACTCATTAGAGCTTTCCTCAAATATGACATTATGGATGGAGTCTTCTTGATGGTCAGTTTCAAGTTGGGCCAAGACAATGAATTGATTTTCAGTGGCACCCATCTCCTCTTGATTTGACTCATTAATATTATCTCTCATTTTCCAAGTGGGTGTGTCCACAATCATGTTGGACTGAGAAGTTGTGGATGGAATTTGAGAGTCAAATTGTTGGTCACAATCAAGATAATGATGTGCATGATTGTCAATGGGTTGGCATGGTGACTGACTATCTTGCCTCCTTCTGATTTCCATCAGTTGAGTAATCAGGAGGTCAGTTTTGACAAAGGATTGCTCCAATTCTTGTTGTTGTTGGGTGAATGTTTGCTCAAAGATTTGTTGGTTATCATGAAATTTTTGCATAAATTGCCCAAATTGATCATCAAATAGGCCTGATTGTGGGGGAGAAGTATAAGTGGACTGTGGATATACATGTCCCTCATGATGGCTTTTGTCATGAATATCAATTTGGCATTGGGCCCAATGTTGAAAGTTGTGGATAGGTGGGCTTTGGGCTTGGGCCAGAATAGGTTGATCTCTAAGTGTTAAGTGTGGCATTACTTCTCCGAGTGGTTGGAAGGGTGTGCCTTCAGGAGCATTTGTTAAGCACACCGACAGATCAATGCCAAAAAATCCTTCATTGAACCATGAGATGATTTCAGCACCAAGAAAGGGTCCTTCAATTTCCCCTTGTGGATCTTGGTAAAGCCAACTCAATTCTGTAGGAGGGACATATTGTTCATCTTTTGGGTAAGGAGTGGAGGTGTAAGGCCCTTGAAAATAATGTGTTTCTGCTTGGGTGAAAGATGGCACATTATGGAACAAATTAGTATGGTGGGCCTGATCTTGGGTAAAATCTGATAGTTGGGCCACCCCAGAGAATGTACTTTCATAGTGGGCTGACAAGAAATGTGTATTTTCAAAGTAGGCTGGGCCACGTTGAATGAAAGATGAAAATTGGTTTGGGCCATGGCCTATATGATGTGCTGGGTTGGCCCACATATGATTGTGAATGAGAAAGATGAGACTTTTTCTCTCTCTTTTTTTATTGCAATTTTAGATTTTTTTTTTTTTAGGCAGAGACAAATAAGTTGCAAACAATTAACTTAAATGACCTAGGGATCTGGGATCTAAAAGTAAGCTTTCTCACAAAGTGACTTAAACCCAACCTAAGTCCACTAACATGTATGTCCACTGGCCAGGTAAGAGGTGGGGTAGTGGGAGGCTCCCCCTACTTCCATAGGGACCTAATTAGAGAACCACTTTCCCGCTTAGGCATTTGCCACTTAACCTCTAGCCTTAGACACCAGTTTCCAAAACTTGATAGTGGGACTAGGTGGACCAAAATCTCATTGTGAACCCTAGGTTCAATGTCTACTGCCTTTTATTGGGCTTGGGAATGCAAAAGATGCAGGAAGTTGTGGTTTGTGGGCTAAGGAAGGGTGATCAAATCCCCACCTTATCTTGTTAAGGAAATTGCCCTTAAATTATTTTAGAAATGATGTGCATACCACAAAATCAAGCAAGGGGTTCTATGCAAGCATGGCAATGCATGATCATGATTTTAAGAAAGTTGAGATTCTCACCTTGCCTCCCGCAATCTTCGACAAGAAAGGAAACTTTTCAAAAAGGAAACTTACCTAAAGATGAAAGTCTAAATGATGCATGTCCTAAAGATGGAAAGTTTCTAATCTTGACATGACATCTTTTATTGGATTCAAGTGATTGATTTTTTTGATTTTTTTTTTTATTAATTGTCTAAACATGGCAACTAAGAAAAGGAAACTCAATCAAGAGAGTTTTAATGGTACTTACCTTCAACGCAATCCCTCATTCTTTTGGAAATGAAAACAAATGGAAAGAGTGAGAGAAGGAAACTCACCTCACTTACCTTTTTTTTTCATGCAATTTTCAGATTTTTTTTTTTCATTTGTTATTTGATACCTTCAAAAAAGAAAGAAAATGTTAGCCTGAATATATACAAAAAAACACCAAAATTATCAAAACTAAAAATCTAATTCTCCGGCAACGGCGCCAAAAATTGATAGCCCACGAATGCGTCGTTAAACACGTGACTAACAATCTCAAAATTATCGGCTTACACTAACGATTTTAACAATAGTTAAGTGGTGAGAGCCGAGTCGAATCCACGGGGAAAAAGATTTTAGAGTTGAAAACCTTGAGTTTTTAGTTAGGAAAATAGCGTGGTGATATTAAAACTAAGTTGCGTTAAATAAATCTAAGCTAAACTGAATAAATAAAGAGAGAGATATTAAGAGAGAGAGAGAGAGAAAGACTATTACGAATGGAAGAGAGTAAGAAAATACCTGGTGACCGATTAACTAAACAAGATATTCTAAATCTCTTAACACAAGCATATCCACACTAAAATAAATCTAAAGAGACAAGAAGGTGAAGAGAGAAGGTAGAAAGAGGAGAATAGAAGAGAGAGAGACGGAGGGTACAAATAGTGAACAAAATAATTAACAAACTTTATTTAAATAAAAGAAATAATGTGCATCTAACATACAACTTTAATTAAAGAGAGAATAAGGAAAAACAAGAAAAACGAGAGAGAGAAAGCAAGAAGAGAGAGAGGAGAGAAGAGAGAGAAAGCGAGAGGAGAGAGTGAGCGCGAGAAAGAGAGGAGAGAGAGAAGAAGAGAGAGAAGAGAGAGCGATAGAAGAAAGAAAGATAGGAGAGAGAGACGTGAGAGAGATAGTAGAGAGGAGAGAGAGGGCAGCGCGGCGGGCTGCTGCGCTACGTGCATGCAAAAGCATGCACGTAGAGCAGTAGAAGGGGAGGCGGCCTGGGCGCGGGGCAGGGCGCGTGGGGAGCTCGCGGCAGGCGGGCTGGGTCGCTGGGGCGCGCGCGGCAAGCAGGCTGGGCGGCCTGGCCTGCGCAGGCGCGGGCGAGGTGCTGTGCGCGGGGCAGGCCTGGCGGCTTGCTGCTGCTGCTCTGCTTGTGAACCGAAGAGAGAGAGACCGGGAGAGAGGAGAGGACAGAAAAAGGGAAAGAAGAAACCGGGAGAGGAAGAAGAAGAGGAGGAAGGAGAGAAGGGAGGAAGAAGAAAGAGAAGGAGGAAAGGGATCGGAGGAGAGAGAGAAGTGGGAAAGTGAGAGGAGGAATAATAGTTGTGTGCGGGTGAGAGAGGGGGGTTTTTAAATAGATGAGAGGAGAGAGATTTTAAAATAGGGAGAGAATCTTGAGGAAAATGGAAGGAAGAGAGAGAAAGAAAAAACAGGCGGCTAGGGTTTTTGCAACAATATGAAAATGCCAAATTTGCCTCTGTTGGACTGCTTGGTCCATTGGCCCAATACGAACTTCATTCAATGGCCCATTAACCTGCAAATACAACATGTAATTAAATTTAATCAATTATCGTCCATGACAATAGAAATCTTATGGATTAATCACATATCAATCAATAAAATGGCATGATTTATTTGTGATAAATGTGATATTATCACATCCCCCAACTTACTCATTGCTAGTCCCTTAGCAATGCACCCAGGTGAATAATTAGGACTAACCGGAACTTCAAACATCATTTTTCATGTCAAGAAAGCAGAGATAAGATAGATCAACAATAAGTATTTCCAGTTCTAGTAGCATGTGTCAAAGACAATCATGCAGTTCATGTTATTAGACAGTTCCTCAAGATACAGTTAAAATTATCATTTCCTTCATGAATGCACTTATGATCAATAAGCATTACTTAAGACAATGTATGAGTTTTTGACCCATTACTTAGAGATGATATCAACTCTACACTCTTACAATAAAATCCTCGAATTACAGGTAGCTTTCACTCTGCCTTTTTATTTTCATCCTTCAGCATCATTTTTTTTTTTGGATATCCGTTCACTGTTTGACGCGAACTTCAACACTTCATGAGGTGCTGAAGTCCGGTTACTCAGCTAGGGATTTCCTTCTTCATTTTATCATCATTTTTTTTTTCATAACTTGCAGGCAGGTAGCTTTTTCCCCACGATTAGTTTTCAATAAGAGTGTAGAATATCAATCTTCATCATGAGTATTAGGTAAAACTCTCATCACCCTCTTGAATGACACTTATTCATCATCTAATACATGTGTGAAGGTTTCATCAAATTTCAAATGTAGTTTGAGTAAAATTCTAAGAACATAACCGCAAACTTCATCCTTTAGCGTGCCACTAACACACGTATATACTTAGAGTAAAAATCATTCTAGACTGAGGTATTTTTTCCATGAGAAATGATATGTGAAGTTAATGAGCACAGAATAATGCATGGGATGTTTCAGCAGGATTTAAAGATTTGAAAGACTTGCCCTCCCCCAACTTGAATGACATTGTCCTCAATGGCATAAAAGTAATGAACATAGAATACAGTCAAAGTAAGGTAAGAAAGGAGAGATGCAACCTGATGATCACATGAGAGTGGTGGCAAACTGGCTTCATTAAAGGTGATGAGTTGCCCACTAGCCTTCCAAATACCTAGAACAAAATAGAAATTAAAAATAAGTTAAATTTCCTAAAAAATATTGGGTTGCCTCCCAATAAGCGCTAAGTTTAATGTCTTCAGCCAGACACACGGAAGTAACAGCCTTACGTAACACCCCCAATCAATTGACGCCAAATTCTTGCTTTGTAAGGCATCATTAGCCATGGTGGGTCAAGTGGTCCACACGTACCTTGTAGATCAGTAAGTGATAGATAAACTGAGGCACTCAAGATCATATCTTCAATTAAGAAATTTTCATTTGTACACTTAAGATCTTTGTATGTGTTGAACACATCAATGCGGACTTGATTAGTTTCACCATTTTCACCCACAACTTCCATTTGCAGATCCTCTTTCATGATGTGGTCAGATTGAGTTGAATGCTCAAAGAATTGCTTGAACTCCATAGGCTGACTTGTGTCAAAGATAGTAGCATGATCTGGAATGAAATGACCTGCAGCATAAGGATGCTTAAAAGGTTCAAGTGTAGTTGACCAATCAGCTAGTGGTAGCATGTCCATGAACATATTGAATTTGTCAAGGTCAGGGAGAGGTAGGAGTTCCATGTTTTTCTCGAAATCAAGAAAGACCCAATCAATGTGGACTTCAGGCAAAATTTCTAGTTCTTCTCTTACCCAAGAAGAATGATTGATGATTACACCCAACTCTTTCTCCACACTCACATCTTCTCTATCATCCACTTGAAACAATGTCACATCAAACTTGGACCTAACATCTAGATGACATTCTTTTTCCTCTCCCCCAACTTGAGTTCAACTAACTCATTAGAGCTTTCCTCAAATATGACATTATGGATGGAGTCTTCTTGATGGTCAGTTTCAAGTTGGGCCAAGACAATGGATTGATTTTCAGTGGCACCCATCTCCTCTTGATTTGACTCATTAATATTACTCTCATTTTCCAAGTGGGTGTGTCCACAATCATATTGGACTGAGAAGTTGTGGATGGAATTTGAGAGTCAAATTGTTGGTCACAATCAAGATAATGATGTGCATAATTGTCAATGGGTTGGCATGGTGACTGACTATCTTGCCTCCTTCTAATTTCCATCAGTTGAGTAATCAGGAGGTCAGTTTTGACAAAGGATTGCTCCAATTCTTGTTGTTGTTGGGTGAATGTTTGCTCAAAGATTTGTTGGTTATCATGGAATTTTTGCATAAATTGCCCAAATTGATCATCAAATAGGCCTGATTGTGGGGGAGAAGTATAAGTGGACTGTGGATATACATGTCCCTCATGATGGCTTTTGTCATGAATATCAATTTAGCATTGGGCCCAATGTTGAAAGTTGTGGATAGGTGGGCTTTGGGCTTGGACCAGAATAGGTTGATCTCTAAGTGTTAAGTGTGGCATTACTTCTCCGAGTGGTTGGAAGGGTGTGCCTTCAGGAGCATTTGTTAAGCACACCGGCAGATCAATGCCAAAAAATCCTTCATTGAACCATGAGATGATTTCAGCACCAAGAAAGGGTCCTTGAATTTCCCCTTGTGGATCTTGGTAAAGCCAACTCAATTCTGTAGGAGGGACATATTGTTCATCTTTTGGGTAAGGAGTGGAGGTGTAAGGCCCTTGAAAATAATGTGTTTCTGCTTGGGTGAAAGATGGCACATTATGGAACAAATTAGTATGGTGGGCCTGATCTTGGGTAAAATCTGATAGTTGGGCCACCCCAGAGAATGTACTTTCATAGTGGGCTGACAAGAAATGTGTATTTTCAAAGTAGGCTGGGCCACGTTGAATGAAAGATGAAAATTGGTATGGGCCATGGCCTATATGATGTGCTGGATTGGCCCACATATGATTGTGAATGAGAAAGATGAGACTTTTTCTCTCTCTTTTTTTATTGCAATTTTAGATTATTTTTTTTTAGGCAGAGACAAATAAGTTGCAAACAATTAACCTAAATGACCTAGGGATCTGGGATCTAAAAGTAAGCTTTCTCACAAAGTGACTTAAACCCAACCTAAGTCCACTAACATGTATGTCCACTGGCCAGGTAAGAGGTGGGGTAGTGGGAGGCTCCCCCTACTTCCGTAGGGACCTAATTAGAGAACCACTTTCCCGCTTAGGCATTTGCCACTTAACCTCTAGCCTTAGACACCAGTTTCCAAAACTTGATAGTGGGACTAGGTGGACCAAAATCTCATTGTGAACCCTAGGTTCAATGTCTACTGCCTTTTATTGGGCTTGGGAATGCAAAAGATGCAGGAAGTTGTGGTTTGTGGGCTAAGGAAGGGTGATCAAATCCCCACCTTATCTTGTTAAGGAAATTGCCCTTAAATTATTTTAGAAATGATGTGCACACCACAAAATCAAGCAATGGGTTCTATGCAAGCATGGCAATGCATGATCATGATTTTAAGAAAGTTGAGATTCTCACCTTGCCTCCCACAATCTTCGACAAGAAAGGAAACTTTTCAAAAAGGAAACTTACCTAAAGATGAAAGTCTAAATGATGTATGTCCTAAAGATGGAAAGTTTCTAATCTTGACATGACATCTTTTATTGGATTCAAGTGATTGATTTTTTTGATTTTTTTTTATTAATTGTCTAAACATGGCAACTAAGAAAAGGAAACTCAATCAAGAGGGTTTTAATGGTACTTATCTTCAACGCAATCTCTCGTTCTTTTGGAAATGAAAACAAATGGAAAGAGTGAGAGAAGGAAACTCACCTCACTTACCTTTTTTTCATGCAATTTTCGGATTTTTTTTGTCACTTGTTATTTGATACCTACAAAAAAGAAAGAAAATGTTAGCCTGAATATATACAAAAAACACCAAAATTATCAAAACTAAAAATCTAATTCCCCGGCAATGGCGCCAAAAATTGATAGCCCACGAATGCGTCATTAAACATGTGACTAACAATCTCAAAATTATCAGCTTACACTAACGATTTTAACAATAGTTAAGTGGTGAGAGCCGAGTTGAATCCACGGGGAAAAAGATTTTAGAGTTGAAAACCTTGAGTTTTTAGTTAGGAAAATAGCGTGGTGATATTAAAACTAAGTTGCGTTAAATAAATTTAAGCTAAACTGAATAAATAAAGAAAGAGATATTAAGAGAGAGAGAGAGAAAGACTATTACGAATGGAAGAGAGTAAGAAAATACCTAGTGATCGATTAACTAAACAAGATATTCTAAATCTCTTAACACAAGCATATCCACACTAAAATAAATCTAAAGAGATAAGAAGGTGAAGAGAGAAGGTAGAAAGAGGAGAATAGAAGAGAGAGAGACGGAGGGTATAAATAGTGAACAAAATAATTAACAAACTTTATTTAAATAAAAGAAATAATGTGCATCTAACATACAACTTTAATTAAAGAGAGAATAAGGGAAAACAAGAAAAACGAGAGAGAGAAAGCAAGAAGAGAGAGAGGAGAGAAGAGAGAGAAAGTGAGAGGAGAGAGAGAGCGCGAGAAAGAGAGGAGAGAGAGAAGAAGAGAGAGAAGAGAGAGCGATAGAAGAAAGAGAGATAGGAGAGAGAGGGCAGCGCGGTGAGAGGAGAGAGAGGGCAGCGCGGTGGGCTGCTGCGGTACTTGCATGCAAAAGCATGCACGTAGAGCAGCAGAAGGGGAGGCGGCCTGGGCGCGGGGCAGGGCGCGTGGGCGCGCGCGGCAGGCGGGCTGGGGCGTTGGGGCGCGCGCGACAGGCGGGCTGGGCGGCGTGGCCTGCGCAGGCGCGGGCGGGGTGCTGTGCGCGGGGCAGGCCTGGCGGCTTTGCTGCTGCTGCTCTGCTTGTGAACCGAAGAGAGAGAGACCGGGAGAGAGGAGAGGACAGAGAAAGGGAAAGAAGAAAGCGGGAGAGGAAGAAGAAGAGGAGGAAGGAGAGAAGGGAGGAAGAAGAAAGAGAAGAAAGAAAGGGATTGGAGGAGAGAGAGAAGTGGGAAAGTGAGAGGGGGAATAATAGTTGTGTGCGGGTGAGAGAGGGGGGTTTTTAAATAGATGAGAGGAGAGAGATTTTAAAATAAGGAGAGAATCTTGAGGAAAATGGAAGGAAGAGAGAGAAAGAAAAAGTAGGCGGCTAGGGTTTTTGCAACAATATGAAAATGCCAAATTTGCCCCTGTTGGACTGCTTGGTCCATTGGCCCAATACAACTTCATTCAATGGCCCATTAACCTGCAAATACAACATGTAATTAAATTTAATCAATTATCGTCCGTGACAATAGAAATCTTATGGATTAATCACATATCAATCAATAAAATGGCATGATTTATTTGTGATAAATGTGATATTATCAATATTTTCTTATATTATTCTCCCCTTACAATTTCATATTTTTGACCCGATAAATTCTAGAGGATCCATTAAGCAAAGCCCATTACTCTTTTCTTTTAAATGGGTTTTATTTAATTCTCTCTTATTTGATTTCCTAGTTGTTTTAATGCATCTTCTTTTTATTCAAGATTATTGTTATTTCTATATATATATATATAGATATATTTATATATTCTTGGGCTATGGGAGGTCCATTGGTCTAATTCCGATAATGGGTAATCATTACCCGATGTCGGAGGTCTCTCTGACCTACTCATTTAATTTATGCGCCCGATATATTTTCGTGTTATTAGTTTTCCGGCTTAGTTTCCTAATTTGGATATTTAGTTACGTTGTGACATACGCTTGGCCAATCTGATTTTTCGTTGCACGAATTTCTTCGTGGAACATTTAGGAATAATGTCTGGGGTTGATTTATAATTTTTACGAAATTTTTCGATGTATTTGTGCACATACAATAATGGTACGTATGTTTCTATTATTTCCTTTTTAAAGAAATTATTATTTTGAATTTTTTATGTATTTAAATTTTCCGGGTTGCTACATTTAACCCTAATTTGCCCTTCCTAATTTCTGCATAATTACATGTACGAATTTTTGGGTATTTTCTTGCTCCATTTTATTCTTGGGCCAAAAGTGATTTATTGGCCCAATTTTGATAATGGATCATCAATGCATAATGTTGGAGGTCCATCCAACATGTTTATTTAATTTATGGTCATGTTATTTTTTCGCGTTAATGATTTTCCGACTTAGTTTCTTAATTTGGGTAATTAGTCACTTTGTGACGTACACTTGGCCAATCTGATTTTTTTGTTACACGAATTTCTTCGTGGAATGCTTAGAAATAATGTTTGGGGTTGATTTATAATTTTTACGGAATTTTCCGATATGTTTTCGCACGTACGATAGTGGTACATAAGTTCTACCATTCCGATAATACGGAAATTATTTATTTCCCTTTATTTATAATTTTTTTAATTCACTAAATTTTTCCGGGGTGCTACATTATCCATGTTATAAAATGAACATGTGTTATCTAAATTGTTAACTACTAGTAAGTTAATGATATCGTGATAGTTAGTAAAATGTTTAAATTGTTAGAAAGTATGTGTGGCAAGTGCGTGGTTTGCAATTCTAAGTTTCTTGATGAGTCTATTGTGTAGACACACCCTTGCTAACATTTCAGGAAGAGTGGGAGATTTAGAAGTCGAGGAGTTAGCGAGATCTGACGTGGAGCGTGAAGAGTAGATTGAAGATTGTTAGTTTATTTCATAGTATGTGATGTTATTATAATATGGACTTTGGTTTATTGTACTTGGAAACTTGCTATATTTAGTGGATGTTGTGGTTTATGTTATTTTGCTTGGACTATATAGACAGTGGTATGTGGACTATAAAGTTGATGGAATAAAAGTTATTTATTTTTCGTTACAATATTCTTCTCTATTTGTATATATTTCAACCTATGTGACTATCGTTCGGATTTTATGCTCTGTAGCGACTTACTCTCGTCTGATATAGGTTGGTATAACTGTACGAGCGAAAGTCGGTCGTTACAGGCTCACACCCCTACACCCCCCCCCCTTTCAGGTGTTTAGCGAGCGTGATTTTGTGGAGGCAGACATGTACCACCAGTAGTAGTGTGATATTTGGCTCTTGTTGTACACCTCGAGATATGCCACAGGCTTCTATACTTTTCTTTTAGACATGTAATAATATAGTGAGACAATGTAATTCTTTAAATGTGTATAAGATCATGTAGTTTATCATGTATCTTTATACAATGTGGTTGCCTTTTATATTCTTACTAGACACGTGTGTGAGATATCCCTTGCGACACTTCTATCTGTTCTGTAAGACCCGGCCCTCCTGGGCCCTTTGGCCCTGTCCTCAGGGTCGCGGCAGGCACCCTGGTTGCGACATGGTCGCCCCAGGGGAGCCCGTCGTGACATGGTTTTGTGGCGACACACCTGGCCGTCGCGACATGGTCGCGACAGGGGTGGGTGTAAGACCCGGCCCCCTTGGGCCCTTGGCCCCGTCCTCAAGGTTGCGACAGGCGCCCTGGCCGCGACATGGTCGCGCTAGAGCGGCCTGCCACAACAGCATTGGCGGTTCGTGTCGCGACGGGGGTGAGCGTCACATCCTTGTCACGTCACCCTTGGCTGTCGCGACTGTGTTCTGACACGGCTTGAGCGCTGTCCAGTCTGTCAGAACGGTCGTGTCGGGTGGCAGGGTCGTCAGCGTTGACGTGACCTACCAGGCTGTCGTGACTGCTTTTTCGGTCTTCGAGGTTTGACCATGCTTTTAGTGTCGCGCCTTGGTGGGTGGCCGCGACATGGTCACGACGCTTGTGGGCGTCGCGACAGTGCTAGTGTCGCGCCGGGCCGCTACGTCGCGTTCTGGGGGCCATCGGTTCAAAACCGAAGGCGCACCCCATTTCCCTCTCTCGCCCTTTTCACTCTTTCTCCCCTCTCTCGAGTTCCCTCTCGTTTCTCGGCGTTCCCTTTTACTCGTGGTGCTCGTGCTGAGGCGTGGACGTGCTGTTCATGCAGGGCGCGTGCTCAGGTTGTCTGGTGCGAGGAGGAGGAGGAGTTCCTACGAGAAGGCCATATCGGGTTCGTTCTTCGTGTAGAGGTAGGGACTCTTGATCCTCTCGCCCTAAGCATGATCCCTTCCCCCTCTTGACCGTGGTTTTCTTGTGGTTTGGGGCTTGGGAGTGTGAGAACTCCATGCTCGAGTTGAGTGAGGTTTCCTTCGAGTGTAGATCCATGCTTTTAGGGATCGTGGCTGGTTTGGTGGATTTATAGCTTTGTTACATGTTGTGCATGATCCCCTTCCCCCTTGTAAATGTGTTTCGTGTTTTGGGGAGGGTTCCAGGAGAGACTGCTCCGGAACCCTGCTCGGCTGGTGACGCGGTAGCCTCGGAGGCCGCGATCATGTCGCGGCGGTGCGCCCGACCGCGACATGGTCGCGACGCTCGTGTGCGTCGCGTCTCGGTCGCGACCTGCTAGGACGTCGCGACATGGTCGCGACGGCTCGCTGCATCGTGACCCCGACCGAGAGACAGGTTTTGGCCTCTTTCCGTTTCCGCTCTTCTTTTACTGTTCCCGTGGCACTTGTGCTGGTTCCCTAGTGCAGTCTACACTAGTCTTTCGCCCGGTGCTCGGCACTTGAGGGCTTGTTCCAAGTGAGAGGTTGTTACCGTTGCCTGGGACCCCCGTCCTCGGGAGCCTGTTGAGGGAGTACTCCGGGCTACGAGTGTGCTCGAGTTGGCAGCCACCAGGCGGACTCCGGAGCTTAGGGGAAAACGGTGGTTAGGGCAGTGGCGTGTGAGTCACTTGCAGAGCTCTCGTGGTTGGTCTGGGACGCCGAGGACAGTTAGGAGTTCTACTCGGCACAGGCCAGCCAGTCCTTCTTCTCACTGCCTCGCTCCTTACGGCCTCGGAACCATTTGGAGAGGTCAGGTGTGGGACCGTAGTCCGGCCAGACTACGGCGGTTACTGTTGTGTTACTTGTGTTCCTACCTCGCTCTGACGAGACGTGAGGTTCAGGACCCGGGTCGAGGATAAGATGTCGCCGGACGCACCTGACCGTGACTAGTGGTATTCTTCCGTAGCTAGGGTTCTTTGTCCAGGAGGAGTTCCCTCCGTCTGTGTTTACTAGCCGTGTGGTGGTCACGACGAGCAGTCGTACGGAGTTTCCGACCGAGTGTACTTTCCATATCGTGCTAGTTGTAGTTTCGCTTCCGCACTTTTGTTGTAGGTAAAGATATAAACTGTTGTCTTTTCATTTGATATTTATATTCTCCTGCCTGTTTAGAGCCAGTAGGAGATTGGTAGTCCCTACTGAGCTTCTATTGTGAAGCTCATCCCTCCTTTTTCCCAGGTGAGACTTCTCAGTAGCGGCAGGGCGCGCGCCGGGCGAAGGAGACGGGGCGGTAGTTGGAGTCCCCGTAGCTAGCAGTGGTTCCCCATTTTTCAGTGTACGTCACCCTCGGGGTATGCCCCTAAGGGACATGTTCTTTCCCTGCCTTTTACTTGTACTAGCGTGCGTGCGTTGGGACTGTACTTAGAGCGGTACACAGCGGTCTTGCTCTCTTTTCTGTTTCCACCTATACGCTTCTAGTTTAGCAGTTGACGTTTACTTCCGTTACATATCCTGTTAGACATAGTTTATAGCCCTTCTGGGTCCCCGGATCCGTGGGCGGCGGCCGTGAAAATCGGGTCCTCGGCGTGGGCCGAGGGTCGGGTTCTCGGGGCGTTACAGTTGGTATCAAAGCGAGAGTCTGACAGGACTTGTAATGGATTTGAACTGCAACAAGAAGTCCCAACGGTAGTACAAGTACACTGCTAGCCGCCCGAGTGGTATTGTTAACCCTTGTTGGTTGTGTGTCGGGTAGGTCATGGCTCCGCGTAGGCGCAGTCAGGCTAGGCAGCTGGTTGAGCAGCAGGATGAGCCCGAGATGCCCGCGCAGGAGCTGGTCCAGGAGGAGGTGTCGGCAAACGGGTCTATGGCACAGCCTCAGGCTGCAGCAGCAGCAGCGGCAGGTGGGCAGCAGCAGCAGGAGTACCAGCCTCAACCGCAGCAGTACGTAGACTGGTTTCCCTTAGCAGAGCAGTTCTTTAGGAACTTGTACCAGGGAGCGTACCAGCCCGGGCAGGCAGCAGCAGGTGTTCAGTTTCCGATACCCCCTCCAGTAGTGCCGGAGCAGCAGCAGGTAGAGCCAGAGGTGGAGCAGCCAGAGCGTCAGCAGCGGTCGGGCACTGGGAGTACCCGGGCCGGCCGGAGGAGGACGTCGGTTACGGAGGACAGGACCGCTCTCCTAGAGTGATTCTTGCGCCTTCGGCCACCGATGTTCCATGGTGAGTATGATCCAGATAAGGCAGAGAGCTGGACCCATGAGTTGGAGCACATCTTCGAGACGATGGAGTGCGCTGAGGAGGACCAGGTTCGACTGGGGGTGTACCAGCTCAAGGGAGCAGCCCATGAGTTGTGGAGAGTTCAGAGGCAGACACAGTTCCCGGAGCAGCGGTTGGATCAGATCACTTGGCAGCGATTTTTGGAGGTCTTCCACAGCGAGTACTTCCCCGACTATGCTCGACGTGAGAGACGGGACCAATTCCACACGTTGGTTCAGGGCGACCTCACAGTTTCGCAGTACCACCAGAGGTTTGTCCGGTTGTTGAGGCATGTGCCTCATGTCGCAAGTAGCGACCAGGCGTGCGCAGAGAGGTTCATAGCAGGACTGAGACCAGACCTGAGGTGGGGTGTGACGTCGCACATGTGTATCACCTTGGGAGACGTAGCGAAGGCCACTGCCTTGGACAGAGAGACCTGGCAGCCTCAGCAACAGCAGCCGCAGCAGCAGCAGCAGGAGGAGCCTCTTCCAGGTCCTCGCCTTACCAGCGTCCAACAGGTAGCTGCGGTAGTGCGACTTCCTCTTCCTCCGGCTCGGGCAGTTCTGGCGACGCCGAAATTCGCTCGCAGTTTAGGAAGTTGTCTACTCACGGGGGTGGACGGAGCCGGCAGCAGCAGCGCCAGTCCAGGTTTGCAGAGCAGTCAGTTGTCCAGGGAGCTGAGCAGGGCAGTCAGGAGCCAGTTTGCTACACCTGTGGCTTACGGGGCCACTTCAGGAGGGATTGCCCCATGGGGCAAGCCCCGCAGCAGCAGTAGCCAGTGCAGTACGCTCAGCAGCTGCCGCAGTACCAGTACCCTCCCCAGCAGCAGGTACCATGTCAGTAGCAACGAGGGCAGTACCAGCAGCAGGCTCAGCAATTTCCACAGCCGCAGCAGTACCAGCCGTACCAGCAGCAGCAGCAGTACCCCCAGCAGCCGCAGCAGCAGCATCAGCCCCAACAGGCGCCGCAGTGTGGGCGTGGTCGTGGTCGTGTGATGGCGCTCACCCGGGAGCAGGCAGAGGCGTCAAACCTGGTTATAGGTACTCTACCTATCCTTGGAAGTGCTGCTCGTGTTTTGGTCGACCCCGGTGCTTCCTTGTGTTTTGCTTCCGAGGAATTCTATGAGTCCCTTGCTTGTCACACTTCTGAGAGGCAGTGTGACGTGATGGTCGATCTCCCGTCTGGTGACTATATGCGTTCTTTTGGTTACCTGGAGGGCGTGGCAGTCGAGGTTGAGGGGCACCAGTTTCCGGCCAGGTTGTACGCACTGCAGCTTTGCGACTTTGACGTCATCCTGGGCATGGACTGGTTGGAGGCTCACTCAGCCGTTGTTGACTGCCAGCGGAAGACCGTTCGGTTTAGGATACCTGGAGAGCCCGTCCTCTGCTTCCGAGGTATTCGGTCTACCCGTCGACCATTTATTTCGTTATGTAGAGCTCGCCGTTTAATCCGTGATGGCTGTGTGGCGTACCTTGCTTCGGTTTGTTCTTTGAGCTTAGCGGATCTTCAGTTTTTGACGTGCCGGTTGTTTCTGAGTTCTCGGACGTCTTCTCGGAGGATCTACCTGGTTTGCCGCCTGAGCGGGAGGTAGAGTTCTCCATTGAGCTTTTGCCCGGTATGATGCCTTTGTCCAAGGCACCTTACCAGATGGCCCCGGCGGAGCTGCGTGAGTTGAAGCGCCAGTTGCAGGAGCTTCTTGAGCTGGGCTTCATTCGCCCGAGTCGTTCGCCGTGGGGTGCGCCTGTTTTGTTTGTGCGAAAGAAGGATGTCAGTCTTCGTTTGTGCATCGATTATCGGCAGTTGAACCAGGTTACTGTGAAGAACAGGTACCCGTTGCGGAGGATCGATGATTTGTTTGATCAGTTGCAGTCGGCCCGAGTTTTCTCGAAGATTGACTTGAGATCCGGTTACTATCAGATGCGGATCAGAGAGTCAGATGTTGGTTTGTCGGCTTTCCGTTCCAGGTACGGTCACTTTGAGTTCGTCGTGATGCCATTTGGGTTGACGAATGCACCCGCAACATTCATGGATCTGATGCATAGGGTGTTCAGTGAGTACCTAGATCGCTTTGTGGTTGTTTTTCGTTGATGATATCTTGGTCTACTCGGCTTCTGAGGAGGAGCATGAAGAGCACCTGAGGATCGTGCTGGAGACCCTGTGGAGTCACCGCCTTTATGCCAAGTTCGACAAGTGCGAATTTTGGCTGAGGGAGGTGCACGTGATCTCGGGTTCTGGTGTGGCAGTGGACCCTGCCAAGGTGGAGGTCGTGTTGTCGTGGGAGTAGCCCACATCGGTGTTTGAGGTCCGCAGTTTTCTGGGTCTGGCAGGTTACTACCGAGGTTCATTCAGGATTTTGCCAAGATAGCAGCGCCGTTGACCAGTTGACTAGGCAGGACGTCAGGTTTGTTTGGTCAGATGACTGTGAGTAGAGCTTTCGAGAGCTGAAGACGAGGTTGACTTCAGCGCCAGTGTTGGTCTTGCCGTCGGGCAGCGGTGGTTTCGTGGTCTACACCGATGCGTCGAGGTCATGTTTGGGTGTCGTGCTGATGCAGCACGGTGGGGTCGTTGCTTATGCTTCTCGACAGCTTAAGAAGCATGAGGAGAACTACCCCACCCATGACTTGGAGCTGGCAGCGGTGGTGTTTGCTCTCAAGTTGTGGAGGCACTACCTGTATGGCGAGGCTTTTCAGATCTTCACCGATCACCAGAGCTTGCAGTATATCTTCACCCAGAGGGATCTGAACTTGAGGCAGCGCCGATGGATGGAGTATTTGAAGGACTACGACCTAACCCTCTCCTATCACCCAGGAAGGGATAACGTCGTAGCCGATGCTTTGAGTAGGCACGTGCACTTGAGTTCGCTGATGGTCAGAGAGTGGAGGCTGTTCGAGGAGTTGTCCTAGAGAGTGTTCGTCCCATCGAGGACCAAAGACCGTGCAGTGGCAAGCAGTTTGTCAGTTCGGCCGTCAGTGTTCAGGCAGGTGTTGCAGGCCCAGCAGGCAACCCTCAGTTGGCAGACGTTTTGCAGATGCCAGATGTGGAGCTCGACGAGGACAGCGAGGTCAGATTCAGAGGCCGTTTGTACGTTCCTGAGGAGGCGCGCCAGCCAGTTTTGTCAGAGGCTCACAGATCGAGGTATGCTGTTCATCCTGGCTCCACCAAGATGTACCATTGCTTGAGGAGGTCCTTCTGGTGGCCAGGGATGAAGAGGGGCGTGGCAGAGTTTGTTGCTCGGTGCCTTACCTGTCAACAGGTGAAGGCCGAGCATCAGCGTCCTGGTGGTGAGTTGCAGCCATTGCCCATTCCTGAGTGGAAGTGGGACGGCATCACCATGGACTTTGTGGTTGGTTTGCCCCACACCCCGCAGAGGCACGATGGTATCTGGGTGATTTTGGATCGTTTGACCAAGGCAGCGCACTTTCTTCCGATCAGGATGTCATGGTCAGTGGACAGGTTAGCCAGGCTGTACGTGGACAGAGTTGTTTCGTTGCACGGGATCCCAATTTCAGTCGTCTCCGATAGAGATCCGAGGTTCACGTCAGGATTTTGGCGCAGTCTTCAGAGAGCACTGGGTACAGAGTTGAGGTTCAGCACAGCGTACCACCCTCAGACAGATGGTCAGTCAGAGCGGACCATTCAGACACTGGAGGACATGCTGAGAGCGTGCTGTTTAGACTGGAGCGGCACGTGGGAGTCGCACCTTCCGATGGTGGAGTTTGCGTATAACAACAGTTATCACTCGAGCATCAGAATGGCACCATGCGAGGCTTTGTATGGTCGCCCATGCAGGGCTCCACTTCACTGGTTCGAGGTTGGAGAGAGGCAACTTTTAGGACCAGAGTTAGTGCAGCAGTGTGTAGACACGGTCAGTCTGATCAGGCAGAGGCTTCAGGCAGCACAGAGTAGACAGAAGAGTTACGCAGACATCCGCAGGAGACCGTTACAGTTCAGCGTTGGTGACCTTGTTTTCTTGCGGGTCTCGCCGACCAAGGGCGTCATGAGGTTTGGCAGGAAGGGAAAGCTCAGTCTGAGGTACATCGGGCCTTTCCCTATTACCGAGAGGGTCGGCGAGGTAGCTTACAGGTTGAGTCTTCCGGCAGAGCTAGCAGGTGTGCACAGTGTGTTTCACGTTTCACAGCTCAGGAGGTACGTCGTAGATCCTTCGCACATGTTGGACTACTCGCAGCTGAAGGTAGCGCCAGACTTGTCAGTACCAGAGTACCCGGTCAGCGTTGTCGACCACAGAGTTCAGCAGTTGCGCAGGAAGCAGATTTCGCTGGTAAAAGTTGTTTGGCAGAACCACGTTGGTGGCGAGGCCACCTGGGAGCGCGAGGATGAAATGCTAGAGCAGTTCCCCTATTTGTTTGATTGAGTGGTATGTTACTTCTCCTTGTACTGCTTTCCGGTTTGAGACCGAGTTGTTTTTTTTTTAGGACGAAATGTCTTAAGGCGGGTGGGATGTAAGACCCGGCCCCCTTGGGCCCTTGGCCCCATCCTCAAGGTCGTGACAGGCGCCCCTAGCCGCGACATGGTCGCGCCAGAGCGGCCTGCCGCGACAGCATTGGCGGTTCGTGTCGCGGCGGGGGTGAGCGTCGCGTCCTTGTCACGTCACCCATGGCTGTCGCGACTGTGTTCTGACACGGCTTGACTGCTGTCCTGTCTGTCAGAACGGTCGTGTCGGGTGGCAGGTTCGTCGGCGTTGATGCGACCTGCCAGGCCGTCGTGACTGCTTTTCTGGTCTTCGAGGTTTGACCGTGCTTTTAGTGTCGCGCCTTGGCGGGCGGTCGCGACATGGTCGCGATGCTTGTGGGCGTCGCGACAGTGCCAGTGTCACGTCGGGCTGCTACGTCGCGTTCTGGGGGCCATCGGTTCAAAACCGAAGGCGCGCCCCATTTCCCTCTCTCGCCCTTTTCACTCTTTCTCCCCTCTCTCGAGTTCCCTCTCGTTTCTCGGCGTTCCCTTTCACTCGTGGTGCTCGTGATGAGGCGTGGACGTGATGTTCGTGCAGGGTGCGTGCTCAGGTTGTCCGGTGCGAGGAGGAGGAGGAGGAGTTCCTACGAGAAGGCCATATCGGGTTCGTTCTTCGTGTGGAGATAGGGACTCTTGATCCTCTCACCCTAAGCATGATCCCTTCCCCCTCTTGACCGTGGTTTCCTAGTGGTTTGGGGCTTGGGAGTGTGAGAACTCCATGCTCGAGTTGAGTGAGGTTTCCTATGAGCGTAGATCCATGCTTTGAGGGATCGTGGGTGGTTTGGTGGATTTATAGCTTTGTTACATGTTGTGCATGATCCCCTTCCCCCTTGTGAATGTGTTTCGTGTTTTGGGGAGGGTTCCTAGAGAGACTGCTCCGGAACCCTGCTCGGCTGGTGACGCGGTAGCCTCAGAGGCCGCGATCATGTCGAGGCGGTGCGCCCGACCACGACATGGTCGCGACGCTCATGTGTGTCACGTCCCGGCCTCGACCTGCTAGGACGTCGCGACATGGTCGCGACGGCCCGCTGCGTCGCGACCCCGACTGAGAGACAGGTTTTGGCCTCTTTCCTTTTCCGCTCTTCTTTTACTGTTCCCGTGGCACTTGTGCTAGTTCCTTAGTGCAGTCTACACTAGTCTTTCGCCCGGTGCTCGGCACTTGAGGGCTTGTTCCATGTGAGAGGTTGTTACCGTTGCCTGGGACCCCCGTCCTCGGGAGCCTGTTGAGGGAGTACTCCGGGCTACGAGTGTGCTCGAGTTGGCAGCAACCAGGCACAGGCCAGCTAGTCCTTCTTCTCACTGCCTCACTCCTTACGGCCCCGAAACTGTTTGGAGAGGTCAGGCGTGGGACCGTAGTCCGGCCAGACTACGGCGGTTACTGTTGTGTTACTTGTGTTCCTACCTCGCTCTGACGAGACGTGAGGGTCAGGACCCGGGTCGAGGATAAGACGTCGCTGGTCGCACCTGACCGTGACTAGTGGTAGTGCTTCCGTAGCTAGTGTTCTTTGTCCAGGCAGAGTTCCCTCCGTCTGTGTTTACTAGCCGTGTGGTGGTCACGACGAGCAGTCGTACGGAGTTTCCGACCGAGTGCACTTTCCGTACCGTGCTAGTTGTAGTTTCGCTTCCGCACTTCCGTTGTAGGTAGAAGATATAAACTGTTGTCTTTTCATTTGATATTTATATTCTCCTGCCTGTTTAGAGCCAGTAGGAGATTGGTAGTCCCTACTGAGCTTCTGTTGTGAAGCTCATTCCTCCTTTTTCCCAGGTGAGACTTCTAAGCAGCGGCAAGGGCGCGCGTCGGGCGGAGGAGACGGGGCGGTAGTTGGAGTCCCCGTAGCTAGCAGTGGTTCCCCGTTTTTCAGTGTACGTCACCCTCGGGGTATGCCCCTAAGGGACTTGTTATTTTCCTGCCTTTCACTTGTACTAGCGTGCGTGCGTTGGGACTGTACTTAGAACGGTACACAGCGGTCTCGCTCTCTTTTCTGTTTCGCCTGTACGCTTCTAGTTTAGCAATTGACGTTTACTTCTGTTACATATCCTGTTAGACGTAGTTTATAGCCCTTCCGGGTCCCCGGATCCGTAGGCGGCGGCCGCGAAAATCGGGTCCTTGGCGTGGGCTGAGGGTCGGGTTCTCGGGTCGTTACAGTGGGCGTCGCGTTCCTGTCGCGGCATCTGGTGGCGTAGCGACTGCTTTTCTGACAGACTTGATCGGTGTCCTTTCTATCAAAACGGTGTTGTCGGGTGTCAGGTGCGTACAATGTTGACGTGACCTGGTCAACCGTCGCATTTTGGTTTCCCGATCTTCGAGGTTTGACCGCTTTTTGAGGTCGCGCCGGAGGTGGCCGTCGCGACACGGTTGTTGTCACGCCGGGCCGACCCATCACATCTTGGGGGCCATCGGTTTAAAACCAAGACTGCGCCCCATTTCCCCCTCTCTCACCCTTTCTCTCCTTCTTCTTCCCTCTTCTTCCCCTCTCGAGCTCCCTTGCGATTTCTCATCAGTTCTTGCTGCTCGTGGCGCTCATGCTGAGGTGGTGTCGTCCCATTTGTGCAGGGGACGTGCTCGTGCTGCTTGGAGCAAGGAGGAGGTGGTCATTCCAATGTGAAGGCCCCAACGGGTCGGCTCTACTTGTGGAGGTAGAGACCCTTGATCCTCTCGCCGTAGCATGCTCCATTTCCCCCCTTGAGATGGTGTTTCCCTCGTGGTTTGGGGTATGGGAGTGTGAGAATCATGTTCGTGGTTAAGTGAGGTTTCCATCGAGCGTAGATTCTTGTAAATCCATGTTTGTGGGGTTCTAAGGGTGGTTTGCATGGTTTAATAGCTTTCATACATGTTGGGCATGCTCCCCTCCCCATGTGGAATGCTTGTATCGTGTTTTTTGGGTGGTCTCCAGGAGGACTGCTCCGAAATCCCCCTCGGCTGAAGACGCGACCGCTATAGAGGTCGCGATGATGTCACGATCGGCGAGGCCGCCACAATATCATCACGACGCTCTTGGGCGTCACGACAAGGTCACGACGGCTTGGGCCACCGCGACAGTGTCGTGACAGGGTTGGGCATCGCGACAAGGTCGCGACGGCTCGATGCGTCGCGACTATAGCAGAGACAGGTTAAGTCCTTGCGAAGTTTGTTTTCTGTGGAGTCTTTGTCGTTTCTGCTTTTACTGTATCTGTGGCATCTGTGCTAGTTCCCTAGTATGGTCCTACACTAGTCGTTCGCCCGGTGCTCGGCACTTGAGGGCATGTCCCGTGAGAGGTTGTTACCGTTGCCTGGGACCCCCGTCCCCGCGCGCCTGTTGAGGGAGTACTCCGAGCGGCGGGCGTGCTCGAGTCGCGGACTCTGGAGCAGAGGAGAAAACGGTTGTTAGGACAGTGGCGTTGAGTCATTTGCAGAGCCCTTGTGGTTGGTCTGGGACGTCGAGGTCGTTTAGAGTCCTTCTTGGCGCAATCCAGTCAGTCCTTCTTCTCACTGCCTCGCTCTTTGTGGCCCCAGAACCACCTAGAGAGGCTAGGCGTGGGACCGTAGTCCAGCCAGACTACGGCGGTTACTGTTGTGTGCTTTGTGTCCTGCCCCACTCTGACGAGACGTGGAGGTTTGGACCTGGGTCGAGGATAAGACGTCAGTGGACGCACCTGACCGGTTGACTAGTGGTAGTGTTTTCCATAGCTAGTGTTTCTTGTCCAGGCACGGTTTCCCCCTGTCTATGTTGCTAGCCGTGTGGTGGTCACGACGAGCAGTCACACGGAGTTTCCGACCGTGCTGTACTTCTGTACCGTCGCTAGTAGTAGCTTGCTTCCGTACTTCCATTTGTAGGTAGAAGATAAACTGATGTTGTTTAATTAAGTACATAGTTTTGACTACCTGTTAGAGCCAATAGGAGATTGGTAGTCCCTACTGAGCTTCTGTTGTGAAGCTCATCCCTTCTTTTCCAGGTGAGACTTCTCAGCAACGGCAGGTCGCGCGCCGGGCGGAGGAGACAGGGTGGTAGTCGTGGTCCCCGTAGCTAGCAGTGGTTCCCCCTCTCAGTTGTACGTCACCCTCGGGGTATGCCCCTAAGGGACTTGTTATCCCCTGCCTTTACTTGTACTAGTTGTTTGTGTTGGGACTGTACTTAGAGCGGTACACAGTGATCTCGCTCTTCTTTCTGTTTCCGCGTGTGCGCTTCTAGCTTAGCAGTTGACGTTTACTTCTGTTACATATCCTGTTAGATTTATATTATAGCCCTTCTGGATCTCCGGATCCGTGGGCGGCGACCGCGAAAATTGGGTCCTCGGCATGGGCCGAGGGTCGGGTTCTCGGGGTCGTTACAGTTGGTATCAGAGTGAGAGTCTAACAGGACTTGTAGAGGATTTAAACTGCAACAGGAAGTCTCAATAGTAGTACAAGTACACTGCTAGCCGCCCGAGTTGGTATTGTTAACCTTGTTGGTTGGGTGTCGTGCAGGATATGGCTCCGCACAGGCATAGGCAGGCCAGAGAGCTGATAGAGCAACATGATGAGTCGGATATGCCTGCGCAGGGGCAGGTCTAGGAGAAGGTGTCAGCAGAGGAGTCAGTGGCACAGCCTCAGGGTTCACCGACAGCAGCAGCATTAGGCGGGTAGCAGTAGTAGGAGTACCAGCCTCAGCCACAGCAGTATGACTAGTTTCCTTTGGCTGATCAGTTCTTCAGGACCCTGTACCAGGAAGCGTGGCAGCTTGGGCAGGCGGCCGTGGGAGGTCAGCCTCCGGTGCCTCCCCCAGTGGTACCGGAGCAGCAGGCTGATCCAAAGGTGGAGCAACCAGCAGTTCAGCAGGCGTCGGGTACCGGGAGCACCCAGGCTGGTCGGAGGAGGACGACTGTCACAGAGGACAGGACCGCCCTCTTGGAGAGGTTCTTGCATCTCCGACCACCGATGTTCTTCGGTGACTATGATCCATACAAGGCAGAGAGTTGGACGCACGAGATGGAGCGCACGTTCGAGACTATGGAGTGCGCCGAGGAGGACCAGGTCAGATTGGTGGTGTATCAGCTCAAGAAAGTAGCCCATGAGTTGTGGAGAGTTCAGAGGCAGACCCACTTCCAGGGGCAGCATTTGGATCAGATCACTTGGCAGCAATTTTTGGAGGTCTTTCACAGCGAGTACTTCCCCGACTACGCTCGACGTGAGAGACGAGACCAGTTCCATGAGTTGGTTCAGGACGATCTCGCAGTTACTCAGTACCACCAGAGGTTCGTCCGGTTGTTGAGGCATGTTCCTCATGTTGCAGGCAGTGAGCAGGCTTGTGCAGAGAGGTTCATCACAGGTTTGAGGCCAGATTTGAGGTGGGGCGTGACAGCTCACATGTGTGCCACCTTGGGAGAGGCCGTGGCTAAGGCCACCGCCTTGGAGAGAGAGACCTGGCAGCCCCAGCAGCAGCAGGGAGGAGCCTCTTCCAGGTCCTCACCCTACCAGCGTCCCGCAGGTAGTCGCGGTAGCACGACTTCTTCTTCTTGGGCTCGGGAAGTTCCGGCAGCTCCGGGATCCGCTCAAAGTTCAGGTAGTTGTCTACTCACGGGGGTGGACGGAGCCAGAAGCAGATGCATCAGTCGAGGTTTGCGGAGCAGTCAGTCCAGCAAGGAGCTGAGCAGGGCAAGCAGGAGGCAGTTTGCTACACTTGTGGTTTGCCGAGCCACTTTAGGAGGGATTGCCCGATGGGGCAAGCCCAGCAGCCGCAACAGCCAGTGCAGTACGCGCAGCAGCTACCGCAATACCAGTACCCTCCTCAGTAGCAGGCACCTCGTCAGCAGCAACAAGGGCAGTTCCATTTGCAGCCTCAGCAGTTCCAGTCGTACCAGTAGTAGCAGTAGTTTCCCCAGCACCAGCAGGTGCCGCAGCCCCAACAGGCGCCGCAGCATGGGCGTGGTCGTGTAATGGCACTCACTAGGGAGCAGGCCAAGGCGTTGAACCTGGTTATAGGTACCTTTCCTATCCTTGGTAGAGCTGCTCGTGTTTTGGTTGACCCCGGTGCTTCTCTTTGTTTTGCTTCTGAGGAGTTTTACGAGTCTCTGGTTCATCACACCCCTGAGAGGCAGTGTGATGTGATGGTCGATCTCTCGTCCAGTGATTACATTCATTCTTTCGGTTACCTGGAGGGTGTTACAGTTGAGGTCCAGGGACACCAGTTGCCGGCCAGGTTGTACGCGTTACAACTTCGTGACTTTGACATCATCCTGGGCATGGACTGGTTGGAGGCTCACTCAGCTATGGTGGATTGTCAGCGAAAGACCGTTCGGTTTGAGATACTTGGAGTGCCTGTTATCTGCTTCTGAGGTATCTGGTCTACCCGTCGACCTTTTATTTCTTTCTGTAGAGTTCGTCATTTGATCCGTGATGGCTGTGTCCAAACCTGATCTCGACGCATCGGTGTAGACCACGAAGCCTCCGCTACCTGACGGCAAGACCAACACTGGCGCTGAAGTCAACCTCGTCTTCTGCTCCTAGAAACTCCACTCGCAGTCCTCTGACCAAACAAACCTGGCGTCCAGTCTCGTCAACCTGGTCAACGGCTCTGCAATCCTGGAAAAATCCTGGATAAACCTCCGGTAGTAATCTGTCAAGCCCAGAAAGTTGCGAACCTCTGACATTGATGTGGGTTGCTCCCACAACAACACTACCTCAACCTTGACAGGGTCCACTGCCACACCAGAACCTGAGATCACGTGCCCGAGAAAGTGCACCTCCTTCAGCCAAAATTTGCACTTGTCAAACTTGGCGTACAGTTGGTGACTCCGTAGGGTCTCTAGCACGATCCTCAGATGCTCCTCGTGCTCCTCCTCAAAAGCGGAGTAGACCAAAATGTCATCCACAAAGATGACCACAAACCGATCTAGGTACTCACTGAACACCCTATGCATCAAATCCATAAAAGTTGCGGGTGCATTCGTCAGCCCAAACGGCATCACGACGAACTCAAAGTGACTATACCTTGAACAGAAAGCTGTCAGGCTAACATCTGACTCTCTGATCCTCAACTGATAGTAACCAGACCTCAAGTCAATCTTCGAGAACACTCTGGCTGACTGCAACTGGTCAAACAAATCATCGATCCTCGGCAACGGATACTTGTTCTTCACTGTTACTTGGTTCAGCTGCCTATAATCGATGCACAAACGCAGACTACCGTCCTTCTTCCTCACGAACAGCACGGGCGCTCTCCACGGTGAACGACTCGGACGGATGGGTGTCGCGTTCCTGTCACGGCGTCTGGTGGCGTCGTGACTGCTTTTCTGACAGACTTGATCGGTGTCTTTTCTGTCAGAACGACTTTGTCGGGTGTCAAGTGCGTACAACGTTGACGCGACCTAGTCAGCCGTCACGTTCTGGTTTCCCGGTCTTCAAGGTTTGACCGCTTTTTAGGGTCGCACCGGGGGTGGCCGTCGCGACACGGTTGTTGTCGCGCCAGGCCGACCCGTCGCATCTTGGGGGCCATCGGTTTAAAACCGAGGCTGCGCCCCATTTTCCCTCTCTCTCACCCTTTCTCTCCTTCTTCTTCCCTCTTCTTCCCCTCTCGAGATCCCTTGCGATTTATCGTCAGTTCTTGTGCTCGTGATGCTCGTGCTGAGGTGGTGTCGTCCCGTTTGTGCAGGGGACGAGCTCGTGCTGCTAGGAGCGAGGAGGAGGTGGTCATTCCGACGTGAAGGCCCCAACGGGTCAGCTCTACTTGTGGAGGTAGGGACCCTTGATCCTCTCACCCTAGAATGCTCCCTCCCCCCCCCCCCCCCCTTGAGACGGTGTTTCCCTCGTGGTTTGGGGTATGGGAGTGTGAGAATCATGTTCGTGGTTGAGTGAGGTTTCCATCGAGCGTAGATTCTTGTAAATCCATGTTTGTGGGGTTCTAAGGGTGGTTTGCATGGTTTAATAGCTTTCATACATGTTGGGCATGCTCCCCTCCTCCTGTGGAATGCTTGTATCGTATTTTTGGGGTGGTCTCCGGGAGGACTGCTCCGGAACCCCCCTCAGCTGAAGACGCGACCGCTATAGAGGTCGCGATGATGTCGCGACCGGCAAGGCCGCCGCGACATCATCGCGATGCTCTTGGGCGTCGCGACAAGGTCGCGACGGCTTAGGCCGCCGCGACAGTGTCGTAACAGGGTTGGGCATTGCGACAAGGTTGCGACGGCCCGATGCGCCGCGAATACAGCAGAGATAGGTTAAGTCCTTACGAAGTTCGTTTTCTGTGGAGTCTTCGCCGTTTCTGCTTTTACTGTATCCGTGGCACCTGTGCTAGTTCCCTAGTACGGTCCTACACTAGTCGTTCGCCCGGTGCTCGGCACTTGAGGGCTTGTCCCGTGAGAGGTTGTTACCGTTGCCTGGGACCCCCGTGTTGGCCCTTTTGGTATGACAACAAGAGGACCTAGAGGGGGGGTGAATAGTTTTCAAAATCTGAAACATAAATGTAAACACTTGAAAGTTTGGTTAGTTGAGTGTGATAGAGAGTAGCAGTGCGGAAGCAAATAAACAATCACACAAAGAACACAAGAAATTTATCCTGATTTGGCCCTTCCCACATGGAAGTCCTACGTCCAGTCCTCAAGCAATCTCTTGGGATTTTACTAACCAAGGGTACAGTTCCCCTCAAGGACAATACAACACCCAGCACCCCAGCTGGTCTTCTTCTCTTTCCCGGGCAAGAAGGCAGCCCACTTCTCTTACAGGTCAAGAAGCCAACCTTCTGGTACAAACCCCAGTGCGGTTCTGCTAGACTTAAACCCCTAGCTAGGTTCTACACTGTATACAGTCCTACAGCTGGACAGAAATCTTTCTTAGAAAAGAAAGAACAAAAGTGAGAGTTTTACAAGAATGGACTCTAACCCAGAAACTCTCAGCAAAGGACTCTCCCCAGAAATTACAATGAGCACAGAGAGAGAGTGAAGAGAGGAGAAGGAGCTTGAAGCTTGAAGGCTTCAGACACTTGAGCACTTCTTCTTGGGCTCGGGCTCTTTCTCTCTTTTCCTTTGAGTGTATATGGAGTTCAGGTTCTTCACTGGATGTACACTCTTTGAATGTTCTTCAGGAAAGCTCTCTCTTTGTTCTTCAGCCTTGATTCATCTTTTATATGAGTAGCTTTGAATAGATCCATTGAAGAGATCCGTTGGAACTCTTCTAGTCGTTGCTGATTTATCTATTCTTCTTCTTCTAACTGTCAGCCACTTGGTGGTCTTCGAGGTCTGCAAGCATAGAAGAATGTGTTTTGTAACGGCCCTGGATATCTATACCCAATAAGGGTCTATATCCAGATCCGTCTCACGTGAACGGACCGAAGTCTCGCAAGGGATAGCTCATACACGTGTCCAGGAAGAATATAAAAGACAAACCACAACAGTAAGAGACACAAGAAAGGATATGTGCTCATACCTGCATATACAATTTACAACTGTCCCATTACATTATTACATGCCCAAATTAAAAAGAGTACAACTACCTGGGGCATACCCCGAGGGAGCACAAGCTCACACAACTCTCCTAGCACTACTACTGGTGGTACAAGTCTGGCACAACACCTCCTCAAGCCACACCAACGGTAAACCCTGAAAAGGACTGTAAGGGAGTGAGCCTCAACAAGTCACTGTCTCAGTAGGGAACCACCTAAAAATCACACACAACACAAGAGAACCTCAACCCCAACGGGTCTCACTGGCAACACCGGATGCCAAACCATTTCACGCTCACAACAAAGCATATTTATATCAGTTCACCCCAATTCGGAAATAAGATGAGACAACGGCAGAACTAGCACCACGCTACTAATGTGCCCAATAACAGGAAAGCCTAGGCCACGAGCCTCACAGGCACACCACCTCAATAACTGGTCGCCTAAACTGTAAGCCACACAGGTAAAGCATTGCCTAAGCTACTAGTTTCACTGGCAAGCCTCCAACACATGGGTAACCGGACTGCTAACCAAGAGCTAATCCTTTATACCCTTAAACCACGATGTATCGAATGTCACACTTAAGTAACAGGATTGACTATCACGATGCCAATCCATCGCGCATTAAACCATATACGGTAACTTACTCAAAGAAGGATAAAATACAACAAGTGGAAGGTCTCACCACACGACCTCTACTTCACCACCTGAAAAGGCTAGCACTCAGCGTACTACGAGAAATCAGTACCCACAAAGAGTACAAGTACCTACTACCACGAGGTACCACCACGAAACACAAACACAACTGTGCCACCACCAGGGCACACCACAACTAGTCAAACCACAACCAGTGAGTCTCTGCTCACTAACCACCACAACAACTGTGCCAACACCATGGCACACCTCGACGAGTAAAACTACAACTAACACACACTACAACCAATAGCAAAGCATGAGCCGGAAAGCACGACGCCACCACACGGGATAGACTACTGGTTCATGACGCCAGTATCCAACCCAGACAACACAACACAAGAACAACCTCTCAGTCTCGCAGTCACGGATGAAAGGTCCAACTGCCGCTCCACAACACAAGTAAAGCCAAGGAACTGTGGAGACCAACCAAACCACCACAACCTACAGGCCACACACCCTGTAGGCCCATGCCTGGCACCTTTAGAGACTCTGGCCCGAGCACCCTAAAGTGAGGCACTGGTAACAGGACTAGCTAGGGACCAGTACGTCTACTAGTGTCTGTAACCCCCAACTACGAGCGCGCTACAAGTGACTAAACACAAACTCTCTCAATTCATTGTCCCACTGCCGTCTTTCCCTCAGCCGGATGTACTACTCAGCACAAGAGTGAGGGTGTCCAGGAAAACGACAAGACCTCGACAGTACCACTGCACCGAGACAAGCCCCGAGCACACTCACGTGCCTGGCTCACATAAAACCTGGGGCTCCCAACTAAAGAGGCATTCCGGAATAGGCGCCAGACCACCAAACTCAGCAATGTGCAAACCACGATATATACTTATATATTCTTTATTACAAATCACAGTACAAACGTAAGGACTAGCTTGACCTGGTCATCTCGTGACTCACAAGCTGTCCTACACAAGCATACACTTAGATCCCGATAGTCAATCACACTTGGCTCATCATTGGTCACAAGGTGACCTCCATTACCACATTAAACTCATTACTCGATAACTACTTAATAATCTTACTTACATTCCATTAATTAACCATCATAACCAATCTGTAATCACATACTAGAAAGCTAGGGCTAGATTCACATAGGAACCTCACAGCCCAACCACTACGACAACCAGTGCATGTGCCATGCACACACACCACAACGGAGAATGTGCCATACACATCCTCAAACCACGACAACACCACACCAAGTACATAAACCACCCACTAACCGTGTGGGTAACCTGCTCACAGAGCTTTACAGGTGTCAATGCACCTCTTACCAAAGCCATGCACAATAAACGACGATAACTGAGTATCCAAAGCACCAAAAGCAAGCCAAGCAGAACCCTCGGCTGCGATCGCGACAGCCTCCATGACCGCCATCTAATCGCGACACCACGATATGGCGCGACAAGAAACCATATCGCGGCGGATCGACCTACCGCGACATGGTCGCGACACCCTGAACCGTCGCCTTAGCAGGCGAAAACCCCAATCCGGGAACCATCTCTGGATTTCCATACAAACCACATTTAATTTTCGATTTTCATGCTTTAACGAATAACCTAACATGCCATCTATTGTTCATAAAGCATTAAACCTATCGAATACGCATCACATGCCATCCACGCAATAAAAAATGGTGGAATCTCCCTACCTTTACAAAGAACGCTCAAACTGGCTACGGCACGGCGTCTCCCCCACTCCATGCAACATCCTCGCGTCGAGAGCGCGTCGAACACCTCGCCGAAATGCCGAATCGCCCAACGAAACCGCATCAACTCCTCTCCTGGGTCGAGCAGAGCTTGGGAAAACTCTGTTCGGCCAAACCTTTTACAAACCACACAGCGGTTACTATCGCGACACACCTCACCGGCGCGACCTGATTACGACAGCTTCCGGCGTCGCCTTCCCACTCCTGACGTCAGTAGCCCCGCTCCGTGCGCGACACGTGGCACGCATGCAGACGTCGACACCAAACAGCGGCAACCTGAACGCGATCCCTACTACCGACGCGTCCAGAACGTGGCCTTCACCACCGTCGCGTTCACATTCAGTGAACCAACGGGCATTACGGGTCTAACCTGCCGGCCCACTAAGCTCCACACAACGTGCGGAAACCTCAACAAAGGCCCAATGACCCCAAATCGATCATGAGCACTACACCAAAACCAATAAACATAGATCCGAACTACCATTAAATGACGATCCGCAAAGATCCGAGAAACATGCTACGTTACATTACTATCACCTAAAAAGAAATGTCGTCATCGACATTCAAAACGAGCGATAATAAACCACACTATCACCTAAAAAGAAACAGAGCCATATGCAGAGCTTCCTCTGCATCTTTCTTTCAAACCATTTTCTCATTCTCATACTTGCTCTGCTTTCCCTTTCTCTTTAATTAATTCTGCAATTACTTTATTTTCTGGATTTATTCTGCCATTCTTTACCTTTCAACCATAGGCGATTCTACCTTGCTATTAGCACTTTATCTCCTTGGTCTGAACCTATTTCCACATTTTTCGAGCAATTCTACCTGATCCATAGCGCTTTATCTCCTTAGACTCAACATATTCTCATCTTTTCCTGGTTGTATTTGCAACATTTCTTTCTGGGTCATTTTCTTACTTAAATTCTTCCATTTTATATTATTAAATTTCTAAATTTCTAGATATTATTCCTCTATTTACTTACCACCACTAACCATCATTTGGCTCAATTGCGCACAAATCTTTAAGTTCTCTTTTAATTACTCAAACTTCAGATAACTTATAAATATTAAATCTTCCACGCTTCCGCTGCCCTACTCTGATCATACTAAACATTTCACCAAATATTTCATAAATTCTGGATTTTCCTCAATCCATTAATAACTTAACTCACTTCAAATTATACTTTCCAATTAACTTTACATTTTTTCTTATCATACATCAATACCACTTTATTGACTCCATTCATATTCTATCTTCTGCCTCAATTGCTTCATACTAAATTCTGATTCTTGACATATTTCTATTGATGTACTTTTCCCTTTATACATTTTTCCTTGCTTCAAACAATATTCTTTATTTGATTTAACAAATTTAATTCATATCTTTTCACATCTTCCATTCTCATTGCTACACATACTCGAAAATTTACTTTTATCTTTATTCAGGCCTTGCTCAACTATATGACAGAAAATCTCAAAATTTCCTTACCATTAAACTAATTATACCGCTCTTCACTTTTCCTGCTTCTTTTCATTATGCTCAAATCTGCTCATAATTTCTTAATCAAATATTATATCTTACTTCAAATTCCAGAAATATTCTTATAACAGAATTCATTTATTCATCCAAATCACCTTACTGCACATCATTACACAAATTCTTATTGCACATTTCTAGAATCATTTAATTATTACTATTCAATAATCTACCTCATTCTTTTTCTTCACTTGATCATTAATACCAAACTTTATTTTCACTATCAAAAACATAACACCATTTTTGTAAAATATTTTTCTTAACTAGTTTACTAGCTGACTAATCTCCAGGTGCCATTTATGCTGCAATCTTTCTTATTAAATCACTGATATAGCAATAAACTGAAACTATTTCCTTTAAACACGATAACTTAACCCACTTAATTCCTTTATTTCACATAACTAACTTACTGCTATTCATAAACAATTCCACTATTACCGCTCTTTCATAAATGTTCATTCATAATCCGCTTTGCTATTCTCCATTACTTTTCAATGAACTTAACCTTGTCCATTCTAACTTACATAGCTTCAACTTACTTTAATTATCTAGCTTTAACTTCAATCTGCCTCTGACACCAATTTCCCTTCTTTGCTTCCACAATCTATACACATGATACTGGCACCACTATTCTTATCTTTAACACAATAACAAATCTTTCTGCAAAATCTTTATTATCTACCTTTTATTAACAAACATATTTCTCTTATAAAATTTTTAGAAAAATCTAACTTCTTATTGCTCTTTTACTCTCTCTTGAATCAACCGGTTACCTTTACATCCACCTACATGAGTTTCTATATCAAATTTTCTATTATCCTTATTACTCATGATAGTACTGCCCTTAAACTCTTTATTACAACTATTCTTAATCACAAATCACACTTAAGGATCATCTTAATCACTACTCCTCTGCTTACCATCCTCTCATCTCAAGCTAGATTACCTCACTTGATCATTTCAAGTTTAACATACCATTAATCATAATATTATCCAAACAACTCCTTAATACTTTATTAACATAAATCTCAAACACAATGACCATCTCCATTACAATTCTCAACCACAATTCACCCATTTAACAGTTCTAATCACAAAGCCCTATTTCTCACCATAATACAATTCCCTCTATTATTCCATCACATCACTACTTTATACATTTCTCTATCAACTCTGATCTTCATTAAAACCCTTTTTAATGAATTTCATAACTAAACTCACTAATTCTTTCAATTTCTATAACAGAAAATCTTTAATCAATTATACTTTAACCATAATCCAATAATCACTCATACTACACCACCAATCACATCTGCTATTACCACAACTATTATTCTGACCAGCTATACATATAATTCACATACTAAAAACTCATAAATAAACCATACTAAAAAGAACAAGAAACCACAGACTTACTACCAGCAGTGGACATTAAACCATGTATTGGGACATTGTAATCTTAATATCTTTTCATATTCTAACTGGACAATTGCTCTGATACCAACTGTAACGGCCCTGGATATCTATACCCAATAAGGGCTTATATCCAGATCCATCTCCCACGAACGGACCGAAGTCTCGCAAGGGATAGCTCGTACACGTGTCCAGGAAGAATATAAAAGACAAACCACAACAGTAAGAGACACAAGAAAGGATATGTGCTCATACCTGCATATACAATTTACAACTGTCCCATTACATTATTACATGCCAAATTAAAAAAAGTACAACGACCTGGGGCATATCCCGAGGGAGCACAAGCTCACACAACTCTACTAGCACTACTACTGGTGGTACAAGTCTGGCACAACACCTCCTCAAGCCACACCAACGGTAAACCCTGAAAAGGACTGTAAGGGAGTGAGCCTCAACAAGTCACTGGCTCAGTAGGGAACCATCTAAAAATCACACACAACACAAGAGAACCTCAACCCCAACGGGTCTCACTGGCAACACCAGATGCCAAACCATTTCACGCTCACAACAAAGCATATTTATATCAATTCACCCCAATTCGGAAATAAGATGAGACAACGGCAGAACTAGCACCACGCTACTAATGTGCCCAATAACAGGAAAGCCTAGGCCACGAGCCTCACATGCACACCACCTCAATAACTGGTCGCCTAAACTGTAAGCCACACAGGCAAAGCATTGCCTAAGCTACTAGCTTCACTGGCAAGCCTCCAACACATGGGTAACCGGACTGCTAACCAAGAGCTAATCCTTTATACCCTTAAACCACGATGTATCGAATGTCACACTTAAGTAACAGGATTGACTATCACGATGCCAATCCATCGCGCATTAAACCATATACGGTAACTTACTCAAAGAAGGATAAAATACAACAAGTGGAAGGTCTCACCACACGACCTCCACTTCACGACCTGAAAAGGCTAGCACTCAGCGTACTACGAGAAATCAGTACCCACAAAGAGTACAAGTACCTACTACCACGAGGTACCACCACGGAACACAAACACAACTGTGCCACCACCAGGGCACACCACAACTAGTCAAACCACAACCAGTGAGTCTCCGCTCACTAACCACCACAACAACTGTGCCAACACCATGGCACACCTCGACGAGTAAAACTACAACTAACACACACTACAACCAATAGCAAAGCACGAGCCGGAAAGCACGACGCCACCACACGGGACAGACTACTGGTTCATGACGCCAGTATCCAACCCGGACAACACAACACAAGAACAACCTCTCAGTCTCGCAGTCACGGATGAAAGGCCCAACTGTCGCTCCACAACACAAGTAAAGCCAAGGAACTGTGGAGACCAACCAAACCACCACAACCTACAGGCCACACACCCTGCAGGCCCATGCCTGGCACCTTTAGAGACTCTGGCATGAGCTCCCTAAAGTGAGGCACTGGTAACAGGACTAGCTAGGGACCAGTACGTCTACTAGTGTCTGTAACCCCCAACTACGAGCGCGCTACAAGTGACTAAACACAAACTCTCTCAAGTCACTGTCCCACTGCCGTCTTTCCCTCAGCCGGACGTACTACTCAGCACAAGAGTGAGGGTGTCCAGGAAGATGACAAGACCTCGACAGTACCACTGCACCGGAACAAGCCCCGAGCACACTCACGTGCCTGGCTCACACAAAACCTAGGGCTCCCAACTGAAGAGGCATTCCGGAATAGGCGCCAGACCACCAAACTCAGCAATGCACAAACCACGATATATACTTATATATTCTTTATTACAAATCACAGTACAAACGTAAGGACTAGCTTGACCTGGTCATCTCGTGACTCACAAGCTGTCCTACATAAGCATACACTTAGATCCCGATAGTCAATCACACTTGGCTCATCCTTGGTCACAAGGTGACCTCCATTACCACATTAAACTCATTACTCGATAACTACTTAATAATCTTACTTACATTCCATTAATTAACCATCATAACCAATCTGTAATCACATACTAGAAAGCTAGGGCTAGATTCACATAGGAACCTCACTGCCCAACCACTACGACAACCAGTGCATGTGCCATGCACACACACCACAACGGAGAATGTGCCATACACATCCTCAAACCACGACAACACCACACCAAGTACATAAACCACCCACTAACCGTGTGGGTAACCTGCTCACAGAGCTTTACAGGTGTCAATGCACCTCTTACCAAAGCCATTCACAATAAATCACGATAACCGAGTATCCAAAGCACCAAAAGCAAGCCAAGCAGAACCATCGGTTGCGATCGCGACAGCCTCCATGACCGCCATCTGATCGCGACACCACGATATGGCGCGACAAGAAACCCTATCGCGGCGGATTGACCTACCGCGACATGGTCGCGACACCCTGAATCGTCGCCTTAGCAGGCGAAAACCCCAATCCGGAAACCATCTCCAGATTTCCATACAAACCACATTTAATTTTCGATTTTCATGCTTTAACAAATAACCTAACATGCCATCTATTGTTCATAAAGCATTAAACCTATCGAATACGCATCACATGCCATCCACGCAATAAAAAATGGTGGAATCTCCCTACCTTTACGAAGAACGCTCAAACTGGCTACGACACGGCGTCTCCCCCACTCCATGCAACATCCTCGCGTCGAGAGCGCGTCGAACACCTCGCCGAAATGCCGAATCGCCCAACGAAACCGCAACAACTCCTCTCCTGGGTCGATCAGAGCTTGGGAAAACTCTGTTCGGCCAAACCTTTTAAAAACCACACAGCGGTTACTATCGCGACACACCTCACCGGCGCGACCTGATCGTGACAGCTTTCGACGTCGCCTTCCCAATCCTGACGTCAGCAGCCCCGCTCTGTGCCCGACATGCGGCACGCATGCAGACGTCGACACCAAATAGCAGCAACCTGAACGCGACCCCTACTACTGACGCGTCCAGAACGCGGCCTTCACCACCGTCGCGTTCACATTCAGTGAACCAACGGGCACTACGAGTCTAACCTGCCGGCCCACTAAGCTCCACACAACGCGCGGAAACCTCAACAAAGGCCCAATGACCCCAAATCGATCATGAGCACTACACCAAAACCAATAAACATAGATCCGAACTACCATTAAACGACGATCCGCAAAGAGTCATTTGCAGAGCTCTCGTGGTTGGTCTGGGACGTCGAGGTCGTTTGGAGTCCTTTCCGGCACAGGCCAGTCAGTCCTTCTTCTCACTGCCTCGCTCTTTGTGGCCCCGGAACCACATATAGAGGCCAGGCGTGGGACCGTAGTCCGGCTAGACTACGACAGTTACTATTCTGTGCTTTGTGTCCTGCCCCACTCTAACGAGACGTGGAGGTTTGGACCTGGGTCGAGGATAACACGTCAGTGGATGCACTGTAGGATCGAATTGGTGGATGGATCAGATCTAGAAGGGGGGGTTGAATAGATCTGACATCAATTACTGCGAAAGCTTAAGCAATTCAAAATTACTTCGAATCAGAGATCAATTCAAACAAACAATTTACTGATCTGAAGTGTGGGTGTATGTAGATGATGTGTGAAGCAATTAAACACTTAGTGTGAAAGCGAAATCCTATGCAAGCATCTAGCGCAGACAAGCAGATCAAACTATTGCACAAAGGATTTTTAGGTGGTTTGGAAATCACACCAGTGATTCCTACATCCACCCCTCACACAGTGAGGCTTCACTACTCAAAAGAGTACAACTCACACCAGAGCATGACGACTCCAAACACCCTTGAGCTCGACGGCTCAAACCACAAAAGGCTAGATCAAACACAAAAGAAATCAGATCCTCTAGCAATGATCTGATTCATAGACTCAATCGTATATAGAAATCTGCACAGAACTTCATTCACAGATCTCACAGACGAAAGTGAGAAGAACAATTCAAGAAATGGGTAAAATAGATGTAGATTGGATGTTCCTTGGTGAAGAGGTCTTGCCGAAGCTCGAATTGAAGAGACTTGAAAGAATTCGATGAAGATCCCCTTCAATTTGCGATGCTCTGCTCCACTGGCATCTGAATTGCCAGAAATTCTTCTTCTGCTGCTGCTCTTCAGTTGGATCTGCTCCCTTTCTCAGCACATCAAACTTCTCTCCAGAGATTGGCCTTGATTCCCACGTCCTTTCTCTTGACAGGATGGTCTGCAGCTTCTGGAGATGGAGCAAGATCTGGAAACACCCCTTTTGCTGCCAAAAAGCTTCTTCTAGGAATTGTATGGGGTTGGCCACTCTTGGGGTACGAGGATCATGGGTATTTATAGCCCCATATGTCCATGAGGTGTCTTGGGGTGCGTGGGCACAAAAATCTAGGTCAAATCCCTTGATTCCCATGTAGCCACATGTCCAGAAAAATTCCCGTTTTTGAGCTTCAGTCGAAGTGTGTCGACACACAGGCAGACTGTGTCGACACCACTGGCTATTGCTTCAGAACTGGCTTCTGGGAGGGACAGTGAGTGTCGACACACAGGCTGTCGACACCACTGGCTACTGGCTTCAGCTTGTTCACTGGATGCAATGGTTGTGTCGACACACTCTGCAGTGGTGTCGACACGACTGACAACTTTTCTTCTTCACTGCTTCCTGGATACAATGCATGTGTCGACACACACTTAACGTGTGTTGACACCACTATGACAAGGTTATGTAAACCTGAAAATATGAAGTGTGAACCATTAACATAAGTCATTATCATCAACATATGAAATATTAACATGTCATTTAGTCATCATTTTAATATGTACAAAGTGTACAAAATGTCATCACCAAAATCAAATTATGAGTGATGTCAAATAATCATGATTAAAATCATCATTAAAAGGTTTCAAATACACACTCAACACAACACGTACCTAACCGGTTGACTAGTGGTAGTGTTTTCCATAGCTAGTGTTTCTTGTCCAGGCGAGGTTACCCCCTGTCTGTGTTGCTAGCCGTGTGGTGGTCACGACGAGCAGTCGCACGGAGTTTCCGACCGTACTGTACTTCCGTACCGTCACTAGTAGTAGTTTTCTTCTGTACTTCCATTTGTAGGTAGAAGATAAACTGTTGTTATTTAATTAAGTACATAGTTTTGACTACCTGTTAGAGCCAGTAGGAGATTGGTAGTTCCTACCGAGCTTCTGTTGTGAAGCTCATCCTTTCTTTTCCAGGTGAGACTTCTCAGCAGCGGTAGGGCGCGCGCCGGGCGGAGGAGACGGGGCGGTAGTCGTGGTCCCTATAGCTAGCAGTGGTTCCCCCTCTCAGATGTACGTCACCCTCGGGGTATGCCCCTAAGGGACTTGTTATCCCATGCCTTTACTTGTACTAGTTGTGTGTGTTGGGACTGTACTTAGAGCGGTACACAACGGTCTCGCTCTTCTTTTTGTTTCCGCGTGTGCGCTTCTAGCTTAGCAGTTGACGTTTACTTTCGTTACATATCCTGTTAGATTTATATTATAGCCCTTCCGGGTCTCCAGATCTGTGGGCGATGACCGCGAAAATTGGGTCCTCGGCATGGGCCGAGGGTCGGGTTCTCAGGGTCGTTACATGTTCGCAGAAGACGGATCTGGATATGGAGCCTTTTCAGACATAATTATCCAAGGTCGCTACAGTTGGTATCAGAGTAGAGTCCAGTTAGAATATGAAAAGGCATTAAAATTACAATGTCTCAAAATATGATTTAATGTCCATTGCTGGTAGAAGGTCCATGGGTTTTTGTATGAGTTTTCATGTATATGTGTGTTATGCTATAATATGTGTTATTGTTGATGTGTTATGGAATCAGTATGAGAAATAGTGCAATTGAGAAATGATTTGATTTGGCATGATAGTATGTTGAAATGAGATGGTCCTTTGAGAAAAATGTGATAGAAAGTGATGATGTTGAAGGATAATCAGCAGATTTAACAGAATTAGTGGTATAACATCAATTAGTCATGTATAAAGAGAGGCAGTTAATGGGCGTATGCCAATGTATTAGTTTTGTTGCAGAAAGGTATTATTGTCTGAAAGTTATTGGTTATAGTAGACTGAAGGGATATCTTATGATAGAAATATTTAAGGTATTTGTGAATTGTGTTAGTAAATGCAGAAGGGTAGTTCATATGGTAAGACGATTAGAATTTTTGAAGGATTCAGGTGAATGCATGATTGGAGTTGATTTCAGATAATGTATAAGTAATTAGAGAAGTAATAGTTTGTGGCAGCAGGTTCGAGAATAGTATTGTTATCGGAAGATGTAACAGTGTCAGAAAGTTTTGTATAAGGTTGGTAAAAGTGTGTGCAGATATGAGCAGTTTGTTACAGAAAGAGCAGATGAAGATGGTTATAGAATTAAGTCTTCTGAGGATAGGTTGTTTAGCCGGCAAGTGGCAATTTGTGGTGATCTATCAAAGAGATTTGTTAGACATTGCGGAATTGAAGATATGGTTAATGATGTTTAGCAGTTGTGCACAATGTATGGCAAAGAAGGTAAAGTATGTGTTGAAGCCAGGAATGACGAGAACAAGATAAAGTTGTTTAAGTAAGATCAGATAAGATAGAGTATGGTGAGAAGTGTTATGATTTTAAGGTCTGAACTTAAGGTTTTCCAGTAGGAAGGATCAGGCAAAAAAAGGGTAAGTCAGTTGAGAAGCGGACAAGAAATGTCAATCTGAGCAAAATAAAGAGATAGATTGCAAGAGAATAAGAGTTTTCGTTGAGGTAATTAAAGGGTTTGAATGGAATTGATATTAGTGAATATACCGCAGTGGTAGTGTTTTCAATGACTGAGGATAGAGTAGTTGTAGCAGAGTTAGTTGAAAGGTAGATGCTGAGGTTAGTTGCGTACAAATACATATTTCAGATTTTGCAGAAATTGTTTAATTTTAAGAAAGGTTGAGTAGCAGTTGATCAGTGTAGATTATAAGCAGTGATGCAGAACATAAGAAACAGAAAGGCAAATCATTGTGTTTGAGGAAATAGGTATTTGAATTTTGGGATTGTCAATATTTCAATAAAAAATATTTGTATGCTAAAAGAAAGTTACAGTTATGAATTAGAAAGTTTGATTGGTGTAGTGGAATTAATAAGGTAAAGGAAGAGTCAAATAGGTCACTTCGCAGAGATAGTATTTTGTTATTTTAAAGTTGAGCATTGTTAATCAGAAGAGATGATGAAAGTGGCTGATTATGTGATGATGGTAGATAGATAATTAAGGCAGTATTCAGTAAGAGTCTATGTTGTGCAAAGCAGATAACTCATTTGAACATAGGTATTCTTCAGTAAAAGCATCTTCAAAGTTTGAATTAAGAACAGAAGCAAATCATTTGAACAATGATAAGCAGATAAAAATAGTTTTATGGATATGGAAAAAGAAATTATTGATATATTAAGTCCAACATTATTTTTCAGTTGTATATTAGCAAGAAAGGTTGCGAGTTTAACCGGAATGTGGCAGTAATGGAACATGAAGAGTAGGCAATATATAGAGTTTAGGATTTTTGAACTTAGTAAAATGCTACATATAAAAAGAAAAGTATGATCAATTAGGCAAAGAATGATTTCGAGCCAATTAGCAGATAGTTGGATGAGTTTAGCAAAGTTAATGACAGAATATGTATAGTGATTATCTGAGTAGCCTTATCCCCTACTATATGGTAGTTTGGTAAATAGCAGTATATGTCAGTTCAACGTACGATTTGAAATGAGTAATAAGGAGATTGAATTAAAGCAATATAGATGAATGAATTATTACGAAAAAGTATGGTTTCAGTTTAGGTTTATCATCTAGAAAACATAAGTTATAGTAAGATGCATTTGGCTAGAAAGGGAATTGTGATGTTTAGTGGATAGAAAAGAGTAGAATATGAGAATAACAGTATGATAGAATTCAGAATTAAAGTATATGACACATATGGAATTAAATAAGAGTTGAAGTGTTAAGAAAAGGAATTCAGAAATTTAGATATTTTCTTCAACATTTTAATTTAATTATTATTAAAAAAATCTAGGTTACTACATACTTTTTGGTTTGACTGTACATTTCAAATAAAGAAGGAAAAATCAGTCAAGTTAATCCGAGTCTCAAGGCTTAGTAGATATCAAAAACCTCAAAGACCGATGCAACACATGTTATCAAATCACAATGGTCATGAAGAACTACACGAAGCAAGTCTAGCAAGGAACAACTTACAAAACTTCAACAACCATTTCTTTTATAGGCATCTATAAATATGATCAGAGAAAAGAAGTACGAGAGCGGATCAAATAAAAAGAAAAAAGAGACCATACATTTGTTATGAGCCTTGCTTTAAAGAAAAATAGAGCATATATTAAACGAACACTCCTACAATCAAGTCCCCACTCAAGTCTCTCCTTCAAGCAATCCTTGTGCTTTTATAAGGGAAAGTACTATTTGGAAAAGCTTTTGCGATCTTCTGCCATTGAGCCATTTCAGCAATCGACATCGAACTTCTACTATCCTTATTCTCTATCAAGTTTGGCTGCTGAGCTTTCACCTACTGCCATTACTATTTTTAGATGGCCATTTTCTTGGCATTTACTTCTACATAAGTTGGGTTTGTGTTCCCATGTGCTCTCTATGGAGAGGAAGACTTGCTTGTTGCTACACTAAATGCTTATTTCTATCTGTTTAGAGGAGGACTGGTTTGTTCAAGAGTTGTGCCCTTGCAAGATGAAGCCTTGAGTACGTGGTTGTGCACCAAGTAGGTTTTCTCAATTTGGGCTATTTAGTGAAAGTTCAGAGATAGATTTCCCCTGAAGATTAGACATAGGAGTCTAACTGTCACGTCCTGTCATTTAATATTTTCATAAATGTCGAGATGCGATCAAACAGGAAATCGAGAACAAGTTTAAAATTTTTCGAGCAAGAATTGCCCGGAGTCGTGACCTAAAATGAAATATAAATTAATAGTCATTCCTCAAAGTGGAGGTAATTACATGATTCTCAAACTGTATTTCAAAGGTCAGACATAACAAGTGTTGATCTCTCAGCATACAATTCCCGATGCCCCGCCTTCTAGAACTGATGAATACTTGGAAAAAGAGTAGGTATGAGTAGACTTGTCCAGTAGGATTTATCCTTTAATAACAATTAAATAGATATTGGAATCAAAGAACATTTTCTGTACACGAGGATAACAAATAACAGTGTTCAATAAATAGAAGAATATGCAAGTCAATATGTAAACTATTGAACCATGCAAGATTAAATCGATATAGTAATGAACTGAACCAAAATAATGAGTGTCAGACACATAATGACATTCTGTCATTATCAAACGTGTAATCACTATCAAGCAGTCCACTGAACATGTACTGGCGGTAAGTGCAAACCAGTTGAGTTATGCTGATGGGAAACAATAACATATAATAAAATATCCGTCAATCAAGCAGTAGGCAGTGTCCGATGCCAAGACACTAGAACAGTAGTCCTATATCATTCTGTACAGCCAGTAAATGAATCTGGGTGCTCCTCCCATGGACAGGATCCACTCCTATTTGCACAGGTGTCTTGATCTAGTAGAGTTGAAGACTCAAACAGTAAGTAAACATTCATTATTGTTATGTTTGCGAACAATTATGCAGCACTTTAGAGTTTCAAGGATAAAGCACATGTACAATATTGTGTATCATAAGGATCACAACAGAGTTGAAAATGATTGGAGTTTCAAGTGGTAACACAGTTATGCAAGATGAGAAGTTTAACCAAATTCGAAGAGTAATCATAGCCGAGATTGGACTTTCAGAAGTCAATCTGAAGTCAAACTTTAGGAAGTCAATACAGAGTCAAACCTACATGAGTCAATACGAAATCAGGCCTTACTGTAGTCATCTCGACATCAAACTTACTATAGATGAATCGAAACCAGACTTACTTGAGTTGGATCGAAGTCAAACATACAGAAGCTGAATCAAAATTGAGCTTATAGAAGCTGAATCAAAATTGAACATACAGTAGTCAAATATAGTAATACTGTCAGAAATTGAGTCAAATTTTACTGAAGTCAATCATAGTACCATTGATGTCCAAACACCAAGTCAATGTATCAAGTCGGTTTGCGAAATCAGATGTAAACAAAATTTCCAAGCGATATTACCATGTCGAAACACTGGTCGTAGTTACAAGATAGTTTAAACTTACAAGTTCTAGAGATATCACGTAACATTCTCTACCCCTTTTTAGGATTCATAGAATAGCTTTGTGACGTGGCACTTAGACTTAACATGTTAAGTCTTAAAATTTGTATCGACAAATCAACGGAAGAATACATCACGAAGGTAGTCATGAAATCAATATGACCGATTGAACCATTCAATTACTAATTTTATTTAGAATTGAAAATAATATTGTATTAATGTAAAAATAAGGGATGGACATGTTTGACTTATTTTTCAGTATGAGAGTGACTCCCTTGGAGAAGTCATATGCATGTTTAACAATTTTCACAGGGCCTTGGATTTTTAACATTCTACTAGGTTTATTTAATTATGAGATTTTCATATAGGCCAAATTGTGAGAGATTAGAAAGAAGCTTTTTTGTTGGAATCATCAAAATTGCAATTTTCTTCTTCAATAGGAGAGTTGACTTTTTATTGGTAAGAGATATAAATTTTTTTATATTTTTATTGATTCAAATGGGGAGTACTTCCTTATTTACATGTAATACCCTAAGTAAATGAAACATTAAATGGAGTGTAAATAAGGTATGAGTTTCGCAAGATTTCTGCTGACACTTCTGGAAGAATCAGTAGTCAAAAATACAAGGTCGGTTGACCAAACAAAAAAAATCGACCGTCCGAAAACACCAAATCGGTCAACCGGACAGGAGAGATTGGTCGACCGACCTAGCTAGTAACTTGGTCTCGGATGTGATGAAGGATCGGTCGACCGAAACTCAGAAATCGGTCGACCGACCTAGCCAGTAGCTTGGTCATGGATTTAGGGAGAAATCGGTCGACAGATTCCGGTAAAAACCAGAATCGTACGATCACAAATTGCACAGTCTAAATAGGCTTGGGAATGGAAATAAACACTCAGAAATTGTAGGGAAAAACTTATACTTCAACTATACATATTTTCCATATTTAATAAAACTCATTAAGCCTCTCTTTCAAATTCTCTCCTATTTTATCAGTCAAATTGGAGAGAGAATCGGTCGACCGACATGTCGAAATTAGTCGTTCGATTTCGGTAAAGACCATAATCATAAAACTTGAATTGCATTGTCTAATCATGCTTTGGAATAGAAGTGTACAATCGAGAATGATAGAGAGGAACCTACTTATCAATTGTGCATGACCGTCGGGTGGAGATGAACTCCCTAAGCTCCAAGTCTCACTTCTTTCTCTCTCCTTAGTATTCTGTAACACCTTTCTCTCTCTTCTTTGTCTCTGCACTTGCTTCTCTCTTCCTTCCTTCACCCCCTTCTCTCTTTTTTTCTGGGACAACACGATGGTGATGGTAATGGTGGTTTGAAGAAGAAGCGATGAAGAAGATGAAGTAGCGGAAGAAGAGGAAGTGGGGGAAGCATAAGAAAAAGTAGGAATAAGAAGAAGTGGAAGAAGTAGCAAAAAAAAGCAGGGATAAGAAGATGAGGATGAAGAAGAATGGAAGAGGTATTTAAAGAGAAAGCTATGCAGAGGGGTGAGGTTGATCCTTATCCTCCACCTCCAACTCACCTATTGCCGCGAGCATCGACCTTGGATAAGGATCAGCCAAAAACCAACATGTTGCCTTCTGCTTACGAAAGTAGACTTACGTAATAAGCTTTACGTAAATCGGTTAGATAATTTCATTTTAATTCGTTTTGATCCTTTGAGTCGTTAATTTTATATCTAAATGATGTCTAATTAAGTTGAGATTTCAAACATAAGCTAATTGAAATATAATTCAAGTTATGGTGATTTTAATTTAATTCTTCAACTTAGTTTTTGTCGAGTGAAAATTACTCCAAAAATCATTAAGTTGGTTTAATCTGGATATCTATGTATCAATAATTCAGGATATTTATATTTTTTAGATCAGTATATATATATTTTTGTAATTATGGTGTTGTTAGATTTTACTTTCGTTATCGAATTTCGATGACGCTCTATTTGAATGCGTATATCTGAAGACAGTATAAGAATCATATTAATTATGTGAAAAGATTCTAGATTCAAATGTAATCATGTTCTTGTATCTTTTATGGTAATCAATATCTTTTTTTAATATTTAATATCTTATTATTATTTAAATTTTGGGTGTTACACTAATGCCACTCAGATCCAATTCAAGATAACATCCTTGCATTTTTTGTGTAAGAACCCAAGATTTGAGTCTTGTTAATGACCTATATCCTACATTGCCACCCATGTAGGCTTGAAGGGGTTTAGAATCAGTCTAAAGTGATAAAAAAAACTACTAAATAATCATAAATAAAATAACAAATTAGTACAACGTAATGCATGTCGTGTTTGATAGCAAGAAACAAAGTATATAACTATAGGGGTATAGCCTGAGGTTTACAAAGAAAGGAGGAGCTACTGATAGCACATGCTGTCACCTTAATCCCCCATTTGAGTCTAGCATGCAGCAACTCAAATTATTAAAAATTAAATAAGTAAAATAAATAAATTAAACCTCCAAAAGAATGAATAAATTAAAATAAAGCCCAATAAGAAAATGATGTTAATGGGATTAAATAATGGTCCATAGTAAACATTATTAGGCAAAAAATTAAGCAAAGAATAATAGAATAATATGATATTAATATTTAATTCATAATGCCCATTTTCCCTTTAGATAATTTAGGTTAAATTAGCTTAAACACATTAGATAATGATAAAAATTCGTATTTAAGACTTATCCTAACTTGGAAAGCAAGTTTCCAACCCAATTCAACTCTAATTAGAGTTTGGAAGGATTAAAAGATGGAGATAAAATGAGAAATTCGTAATTAAAAGGAGTTAAAGTTGTATTAGGAAATAAAAAGTCAAATCCTATAAATACACCCCAAATCCCCTCATGGCTGACTCTATTACTGCTTGAACACTCTCTACGTCATGTCCCGATGCAGAATATCAGGACGTGAGGTAGTTAATATAGTGCGAGTATAAAGTGATATAATCATCAAACCATTACACAGTTTTAAATAATACAAAACCAACTATATTTCCTTATTCCTTTCACCGTGTCTGTTACATTCATTAGTTCATAGCCTTAACTATGGGCCTAAATAACCTCATCATACTTAAATAAAAACAACTAACTAAACTAAACTCTAATAGAACTGGATAACATTGGGGTCACTCTTGATCCTGCTCATCCCCATCCTCATAAATGTGGTCCTCATCATCATTATATTCACCTGAAGACATAACACAATTACGTAGGATGAGCAATAATGCTCAATAGGACTTAATATCTCGTAAAATAGACATACTTTAAGTGATTAATCGTATTAAGGAGCAGAGAGTCAAAGAATGGAGGAAGTCAGATAATGTCGAGAATAACAAATAGCATGGTATAGACAACACATGTTTCAGGTATAGCATAAGAACAAGTTGACCATAGCATGTATAGCACAACATAGTTCACGATATCACATAGCACAATGAGTCAATTATAGTATAACACATTGATTATTAATAGATAGTCAAGATAGATAACACTTGAGTGTAATGCCAAACACTCTGGTCGATAAACTTCTATGGGCACTAGCACTTTCGGGCGCACCTCCCAGGACCAGACCGGGTCCCTTATAATATTGCCAAACATTGATTATGTTTTTATCTTTAGATAATCAATCGAAGGCCAATATAGTATCAAGAATAGATGAGAGTAAAAAGAAATAGATGACAATGTAGCGAGAACTTGAATAGCTGAGACTCTAGAGAAATTTGGATGAGAACTATAGCTTATACAGGTAAAATAACGAGTAAAACCAACGATAGTATCTATTGCACAGCACACAGTCGGTACTGGCAGAAAGTTTGGGTTCTTTTCCTTTTGTTTGGTGTGTGCTTGTGAAGAATAATCAAAAGGGCAGTGATATAAGATCGTGTACATGACTTTTGGATAAAGAATTTGGTATAGTTTAACCTTAATATCACTTGTTATTGTGTTACAGTATTTACAAGAACTTAACGACAGATTCTACAAGATATTATGACATGATGGTCCAGAAATCTGGGTTTAGGGCTAGAGGAAATTTAGATCTCTCTCTCTATATAAAACATGAAAAAAATCATGGAACCTATTTATAACAAAGCTAACACGAATCTTTAAAAAGATATACTTAAGGAAATCAAGGATTTCATGGAGAACAAAAGCAAACGAGAGGTCACAGGTACATGAAATAATAGAATCTTGAACATGAAAATCTCACAACTTGAGGGATGAAATGTGGGACAAACATGGGATTTGGTTACTGGTTTCATGGACTATCTATGAACGAGATTAATTAGATTTTTGCTTGAGAAATTACCTACCTTTGAAAGCTTCTAAAAAGTATTTTTGCAGAACAAAGCATAACGGGGTCTGGGGAAGAAAGCTCCGGTTGGGCAATCTCCTCCTTCTCTGGTGCTCTAGGTAGTCTTCCGTAAGTTCTCTAACAAGTTGATAACTCGCCCCCAAGAACTTATGACAAGTATTTATAGATTAGGATTGTTAGGAGTCCTATTGTAACTAGAGAAGTGGAGTTGCGATTTTATCTTGATCCCTTTAGTGTTAGGAGTATTCTCGTCCCATTAGGAGTGGGAAACCTTTAAAGAACCCCCTCTTGCTGGGCACGAATTTCGATTAATATGGAAGTCTAATAATGGTTAAATCTTCGGGTGGGTTTGCAGTTTCCTAATTCTTAGTAAGAGTCCTATTATGTTCCAAAACTTCCATATGAATTATTTCCATAATAGGTCTTCCTATTTAGTTTAGTTCTAGGGATCAAGTTCAGAATACACTATTAGATTCGGTCATGTTTTATGGTCCCTACTTTCATATTTATCTTAACTAACTCCTTTTAATTATGGGGTATAAAATTAACATGTATTTTATAGTTTAAAAATGACCTGTAATTTCATCATATACGAAGTCATACACAATTTAGTCATGGACAGTCGAAGCTAACTTCGTCATATACGAAGTCCCACATTGTCATATCCGAAGTCATATATGATTTGGTCATGAACATTCGAAGCTAACTTCATCATATACGAAGCCCAACATCATCATATATGAAGTCCACTTCGTTTTGGTCGTGATCAGTCGAAGCTAACTTCGTCATATCCGAAGTCTAACTTCGTCATATACGAAGTCCACTTCATTTTGATCGTGGTCAGTCGATTTGATACATTGATTGCTGCTATGCATATCGATTGTCCTTAAACATCGATTATTAACTAACATCGATTGCTTCTTTAAACATCGATTGTTAACTACCATCGATTGCTTCTTTAAACATCGATTGCTATTATGCATATCGATTGTCCTTAAACATCGATTACTTTTTTAAACATCGATTGTTAACTAATATCGATTGCTTCTTTAAATATCAATTGTTAACTAACATCGATTGCTTCTTTACTGATTGCTGTTACACACATGGTTCTATATCGATTGGTGTTCAACCCATATCGATTATTAACTATTTTTATTCACTACTTTTTCGTTTGGCGTGCATTTAATCAAACCTCTTCACAAATTTATTATTTATTTACGTATTTTAGATTCAAAAATCTAGGTTGTTACACTCTAGGACGTGAAGGGAAGGTTATAGGAGGAGAAATTTCTGGATAGGCGGAGCACAATGTGTTCTTCAACTAGTTAATCTCGTTTTACCTTCGTTTCATTAATTCGTCCAAAAATAGGTATTTCTCAAGTAAAACCTAATTAAATCTTTCTGTAGGTTGATCTTAATGTCAGAAACACAATCCCCATATTTTACCCAATGTTTATCATCCACACAAAAAGTATTTTCCATTTAAAGCTCAACATGTTCATGTTATCCTTAGCCTTACTCTTCATGTTAAATCTTATTAAATATATGTTCTCATGTCAAATTTCTTGTTTCTACTTGTTTCTAAGCCTGCTAGTTTTGATTTAAGACTAATTTTGTGATTTTCATGCATTATATCTCGAGATTTAAGTGATTCTTTGTCCCTGTGTCATGAAAAAACTTTCAGTGTGTAAATGCAGTGACCTTGGTGACCGTGACCAGAACACGACGACCCAATACGATGCATTCTGATCGTGGCACCCTAACTCATCGCATTCACTTAAACAAGTCACGTCGTTTACCCAGACCACATTCTTAATGCGACAAAACACTACGTCGCATTTTGACTGTCGGTTCTAACCCTCAGTTTTAACTGTGGACATCACATTTAACCTATATTTAGACTCATAAAATGATTCTTTAACCCATTAAAAATTGATCTATGTTGAACCAATATGTTAATTAAGTCTCAATGACTCTCGTAATCTCTTTATGACATCATTGATCTTATCTCTTACAAAACTACACTCATACCCCTTGAAACTCAAATATGTCTTAAACTATTTCATAAATTTTCCAGTTAATTGATTGAGATTTTGCACAAGATCCCTAAGAATTAAAAGATTTGTTTACATTTTCTATCTCCGTTTTGGAGCACCATTACTGCCGCTCCGTTATTATATAAATCCTCTAGAATGCCGAGCAACTGTTTCAAAACTTTTGACATTGTGAGAACCCTTCGTCAGGTATTTCTCTTGTCGAATTGGAACTTATTCGCCAAGTCCTCTATAAGACTCCATAAGCTTAGAACACCTTTAGGACGCCGAGCTTGTTGTACGATTAACGCCTAAACACCTCTAGGGATCATGCTGGACCTGTACGACATGATCCAACCAGCCCATATTGTCTCACTATAAACGTGCCCTATTTGTGAACCGCCTTAATGACACAACCGACAGAGGGACTGCGTCTTCTCTGTTAACACATCCAACCCCCTGACCGCGTTCTGGTCGCATCCAGGAGATAGATCGTCTACAAATCTGACAGTACCTGAGAGTACTATTTGTAGTAGTCACTATCATGGTTTTCTCATATTATTTCACGTGCATGACCTTGTACGTTTCTGGTTAATACAGAAACTTTCATCTCATAACTTTTCTCTCATCTATTCCCTTTTTCTCATGATAGACTCATCTATTCAACTACACTTCTCATCTTTTTCTTGGTACTTAATATGACCATTAACAGATTGTCTATATAATAAATATAATCAATGTCTGATAATATAAAGGGTCTGGTCCTGGGAGGAACGTCCGAAGTGTTATTTTCCCATGGGAATTAATTGACCAAGGTGTCTGATATTACATCCAAATGTTATACTTTCTTGATTAATCTATGCCCATCAACTCGTATAATTTACTAGATGTGCTATTACTTGACTTGACTTGTACTATTTTCCCCAGTGGTATTTACTCATAATTTACTCATAATATGACAAATTCTCTATCTTGTTGTGCATGTTACTTGTTATTGCTCCACACTTAGACATTTTGTTTGTTATTACTTGATATCACCATGCTCTTGCTCTATATCATAACTCGTCATGCATCATGTAATTACCCTGTCTATTAACACGTTAATTACTTAAAACATTGCCTGGTTCATGAGATATAAGTCCTACAGGACGTTATTGCTCATCAAGTACTTCTTGATATTTTTCAGATAAGTCGAATGACGTTACACACAACAATGGAGATGGACAAAAGTGATGAGCGACTTGGCGTCAACTTAGTGGAATTACCATAGCATCGTAGTAGAGTCTAGTTAGTTTGTTTTTAGTTTCTTTCCAATGTAAAGTGTCATGATGGGCCATATGTAATGGCTCTGAATTAGTGATTGTAATAGGCTTAGTGATTGATTATTAATAAAATAAAGAGTCTGTATTATTTTAATTATTATCTTTAATTGCTCTGAATTACTCGACTACTTGATATATCATGTATCTGCTCACACTCTCGATTTATTCCGCTGCTAAATTGGGGCGTGCTACTTCTCTCGAAAATCCTCACTTGCAAAAGTAGGGAGTGAGTCTCACGAATAAGGCCTAGTAGGGATCATCCGATCCCTTGAGCGCCACAATTTACATATATAAACAGGATAAGACATAAGTGCTGTAAACTAAAAAGTAGTTAAATAAACATGACCTACCAACTATCTAACCCTGACCAAAAAATGCGATGACCACTAGTCTTGTAGTTAGGGCACTCATTGGCATCTCAATTGCTGACTACTGCTTACACCTCCAGCCTCAACACATTGAGTGAAGCAAGTGAGCAATGCCATCGCTGGCCAACTGCCACCTCACTGCCATAGCGCTCATCACCTTTCCCTCCCCTACTCGGCTCTAGAACCTTGCAAGATGTGGTATGCGCGAGAAAGCATGGGAGTAACTGGCAACCCACATAGGGTCGGCCTAGTGGGTGTCCACACCTGTAATCACGAGTATACTCAAGTATCAAACCATAGTCCCCAGCTATTCTTTCCTCACGTTGAATGGATCCTTGGAAATTGGCTCCAAACCCTTGCTATGATACAAGCATGAGGATCTACGTCTGTCTTTCCTCACATGCGGAGTGGTCCTAGGAAGACGACACCATACTTTGCTTTGTGCTCCCACACAGGAGTCCTACCACAACTGGTGCTAAGAACCCTCAGTACTTGGAAGCCAGACTAGCATAGAGCTGTAATAGGTTAGGGACCCCCAACACTCATGGACTCAAAACAGTCGAGAAAAACTCAAACTCCCCATTAGAATCCAATCCTGAGACATGCCACCCATAGTGAGTGCCTCTCTAGTCACAAGCACCAAGAGTGTTACGACCAAGACTCCATTGGATTGGCTTTTGGTGCACTTTGTCGAGCACCTCTGAAACCTCCCTAGATTGCTGTGGGCAACAAAGAAAGCCTAACCCTAAATACGCCTGCATCCCAAAGGGCAACTCCCTTCAAATCTCGCATGGAAGGTGTAAAACGATGTCAAACAAAGAGAATCAACAAGTAGGTCTCTTACACACCCAAAACATAATTTTGCCCATTTCCCAGCACAAAGGCACATGTTCATGGCTCAATTTGGTAATGGGTTGGGTTAAAATTAACTTTAACTCACAGTTAAAGTTAGCCCACTTTTAACTCACTTTTACTTTGTTTGGAACTGAGTTAACTCATTTGATTATAGTGAGTAAACTTATTTTTCTCAAATATATTTTGGTAAGAAAAAGTGAGTTAACCTATGTTGGGAAAAGAAAAAGTAGTAATTAATATTATGTACCGTGAGAGTAAAAAAATAGTTACCTCAATAAATTAACTCCAACTCAGATCAGGAGGTGGGTTGAAAATTTATAAGTTAACTCACATCTGACTCACCTTTAATTTAACTCATTTGAGTTAACTTTGTAATATTTTCAAACTATTTTTTAAATTAATTTTGAGTTAACTTTAATCTAATCTATTACCAAACCGAACAGAGTTCGCGTGCATGGAGATCCTTGACGTGAAAATGGTGGCCAAATGCGATTGGGGTCATGGAGATTGTCACCTAATCTCTTGAAGATCAATATCGATCTGTTAAGACCTTCTCGAATTTAGAACTCCTCCTCTTCGTCAGATGCACCTCGTTCACACCTCCAACTAGACCGAAGATGACCACCATGATGCACCAACAAGTCTCAGATCGCCCGAGGGAAAGAAAATGTGTAACTTATCGAAACGTGTGACTTAACATTTTTCTGAATTTTTACGCAAACAACTCTCGCCATGAAGAAAATATTATGATGTCGTTTTCTAATCATCTTTCTGCTGTATAATATGTATTAAGATGGCAGAAAAATTTAGATTAAATTTGCTACTCAACTAAAAAAATGTTAATATTTAATTATTGAATAAGTGATAAAAATTATAAGAATAATAAAAATAGGAAAATTATCGATCAATCTTTATTTTTTGAGGATTTATTTTTAAATTCTTGACTTATATATTTATAAAAATAGAGATAAATATGTAGTTACATAATTTTTTAAAAGAATAAGTCTCAAAAAATAAAAATTAGTTGATAATTTTTTCTAAAAAAATGACATAAAATAATTATGCGAACTTCGTTCACCACCGTCGGCCCAGTGCCCCCACACTGACACAGGTTAAACTAAGCCCCGGCGGTGCGTTGCCAACTCATTGATCTGGTTCAGAGAGTTCTCACCAATCAAACGTGAGCACTGGGATTCTGTGCTTCCTGAGAGTCCTCCTAGGCCGTCCGATCAAAACGACAAGAACGGGGGCCTAACCGCGTCCCGAACCGCCCCACGTTAAAGGCTTCAAGCCCTCATCATTTGATTGCGTTTGCTGTTTTCTCCACTCTCCCCACTTTCCGTTCACGGAGACAAAGGCGGAAGAGCGGTTGCCCTAGCCGGAGTTTGCCCGCTACCCTCTCCCATGGCTCGTACGAAGCAGACGGCCCGCAAGTCCACCGGAGGCAAGGCCCCTAGGAAGCAGCTTGCCACAAAGGTGCGATCTTGGTCTCCTCTTTGCCCGCTTCCCTTGTGAATCTTCTTCGCTAGGGTTGCGGTCTGTGATGTGGTGGTTCTTTTCTTCTTCCTACGGTTTTCTGATCTTGTTGCTGCGTGGATGCTATTGTAGGCCGCGAGGAAATCCGCCCCAACCACCGGCGGAGTTAAGAAGCCCCATCGCTACCGCCCCGGTACCGTTGCCCTCAGGTGTTGATCTCTGTTCTGTTTAGCCAGAGGAACCCGACTTGTTATGGCCCTGTTGTCGAATTTTTGCCACCACCCGAGTTTTGATCGCAGATTTGATGGTTTTGTGGCTGTTGGGTGCCAGGGAAATTCGCAAGTACCAGAAGAGCACGGAGCTGCTGATCAGGAAGCTGCCATTCCAGCGGCTGGTTAGAGAAATCGCGCAAGACTTCAAGACGGACCTGAGGTTCCAGAGCCACGCGGTGCTGGCGCTCCAGGAGGCAGCGGAGGCCTACCTCGTGGGACTGTTCGAAGACACCAACCTTTGCGCTATCCACGCCAAGCGCGTCACCATCATGCCCAAGGACATTCAACTCGCCCGCCGGATCCGTGGCGAACGTGCCTAGGCGCTTAGTCGCGTCCCCTCCCTCAGGGAAATAGTCTATTAACATCTTTAATATGCTCTCTTATTTTTATTTTTAAAGACATGCGTTCTTGTCATTTTGGTGATCTTTTCCCCTGTTCATGTATAACCTCTCTGGAGAAGTAGATTCCATAGGTCTCTGTCTGCTGTGCAAACAATATTCTACCTTCTCTTATCTTGGTTCTTACCTTCTGTTCTAATTAAGTGGTTGTTATGATGGGTCCCATCCTTCTTGCCATTATTTCCTGCTCTCATCGTTGTTCTTGGAGGAAAGCAGAAAAGGTTACTGCTCCCATCCTTCTTGCCATTATTTCCTGCTCTCACCGTTGTTCTTGGAGGAAAGCATAAAAGTTTACTGTCCCAGTGTATGCAATATTGCAATGTGCCAATGCAGATTGGTTCGGAGGGATTCTTGTCAGATGAAGCTTGTCATGGTGCGTGTTTGCATTGCTGCCTAGCACCGGAAGGGTTTTGATCAGAAAAAAAGTATGCCCTTTTTTTCTTCTTCTGCACAATTAGGAAATCGCTGAACGGCTCCATTTTCTCGTTTCGTGAAGGATGTAACCCCTGGTCTTGCTTTTGGTGGTGGAACCTGGAACGGTAATGGGTTTGCACGCTTGATGATTGTGTTTCCTACCAGTTCTTTCCTTTCCTTAATTGCGATGCCAACTCTGTCATTTGAATGAACAATGCACAAAGATGAATTGAATTTGAAGACTAGATAATCCATTTTCAGTAGTCTCGTATGAGTTTGAAGACTAGATAATCCATTCGCAGATAAGGTTTGGGTCAGAAGATTACGACGGATTGGTATTCAGTAGGGAGAATTTCTGATAATGTTCGGAAGTGATTAGTACTATGCTGGGGGAGGTGAGAATTATAACAGGAAATAAATGAGCATTAGTGAATTATATGATGTCTCAATTTATATAATGAGTATAAAAATTTAAGATTAACACGTTAAGTGGATATATCTTGGAATACAAAAGCACTAGCTGTTGGTTCTCAAAATGTCACTGTATCTTCGGTGCATTAGGTAAAGGTAGGGCTGCTAATTGATCTCTGTTTTTTTGGTATTCAATCTATTTTCATTTTTTATTGGATGTGAAATTTTGAAAATTTTGTTTTGATAACTTAGCCGAAGGGAAACTAGAATTTTGAATTCTTATAAGTTGCTGAAGCAAAGATATTCAATTTTGCATTCTTTTTTTAATTTCTGTTATCAATGGTTTTTAGAATATATCATAATATTTACAATAAAGTTACTCAATTTAAAACTACTTTTAAAATTTTATTTACTGAGTCTCCCACTTACAATCAAAGTACAAATGTTATTTATCTTTATTCTAACTAGTGACTAGTGATCATTTCTCATGTCATCATATATACTAGTTTTTTTTCTTCTAATAATCTATTTACATATGTCGAACATCAATTATTTAATCATTATATAATTATTATATAATATTATTATAGTAATTTGATCGTCGTATTTTATTTAATAAAGGTCATTATAATTTATGTGATTGAAAAGATATGGTAGAAATGTGTATATATATTTGTTAGTTATTTATAATAGTAATTTATTAATTTATATTTAAAATTATTTTTAAATTATCAATGTAATTATAAATTTTTTAATATTATTGCATCTTTCATTTTATTGTGATTTTTCCATTTATATTTAAAATAAAATAAATATGGAAGTGGAAATATTTTTTATTATTTTCAACTCTAAAATTTTTCATAAGAAGTGGAAGCGAAAATATCTATTTAAATTCTGAATTTGATTTGCTGGCAATCCTAGGTGAAGACCTCATAAACTTCTACTTGAAAACGTAGGGGGGTCTTACAAGTTTATTGGCTTGGTAGGTAATTTTCATAACTTTGAAGCAGGTATAATACGTAACCAATAGTTATAATATGTCGCTAAAATAACAAGGTAGACTAATAACAAATATGCCAGATGTATACTAGGTAACTTAATAATAACAGGAATTAAATAAATGATAAGTTTGTAGCATGCTGAAATTAAGGTAGCAATTGACAAAATAATAATGCGTTGAAGTAGAATAACACAGTAAGGTATCATTAGCTATCAATAACGTGTAGCAGTGAGAAGTAAATACAAATGGGTAAGTAGGATTTAAACTCGGGTCATGGAAATGGTTTTGAACATGTACACAATAGATCCATACTAATTTCGCAATCAGAAACACATTTCGATTGCGGCTCCACGCGTGATGTCTTGGACAAGGAGGGCCTTAAACACGTACAACACCAGCTACTCGATCGAGTTGCAGTCCCTTGTCCAATTATCATATTTGAATTTCGAGGTCTAAAAAACGAGACAAGTGAGTAATAAACTAAAAACTAATTGGGGTCTTGGAGGTCTACGAGATATCCACGCCTTGAACCATAAGTACTCAAGTGACAATAGACTCTAGATGTTGATCCATGCCATCTTTTACATGTTTTGAACATGGGCATATAAAATGAGTCTAGGACGAGGGTGCCAAATCCTGGCAGTGTACACAACACTTGGAGTAAGTTCCGTCAGCACATAGAATGCAAGATACTTAATATCAGGAGTTCCTGACTAGTGGAAGAGTGTAGAGTAAATAACCAAGTGTCCCTACTGACCAGCCATATGTAAAACAATGCTAGAACCCATCTAAAACAACTGTGCAAGTCATATCTGTGAAGACCTAGGTTACGTATGGTCAGAGTGTAGACGCACCATGCAGAGTAGGCATGACTAGGATTGGATAGGTGCCATCCTTCCTAGGCGCATTAAGATTGTGTCTTTACGTAATGGTCTATTTACACATAATGCATCAAATTGCACGTTTACACACGACAAATCTCTCAAAATCTATATTCTCTCTCTCTCTCTCTCTCTCTCTCCAACTTCTTTTTTTGACTTGTTCTCTAATTTGAGCACTAGAGAGTTCTCCCTTAGAAATTCTCTTGGGGACCCCATGATTGTCTTTCTTGTTCCCCAAGTGCCAGTTGTAGACAAGTGTCAGTTGGGGACCCCATGATTGTCATTTATTTATTACCACAAGGTTGGCTCGGTGATTTTAAAACCTTCCTTAACCTATTTTCAACCGTAGAAGTCCAAGCCCATGGCCTTGCTCATCCAAATTCTGTCCAAAATATTACTGGGATTCGTCATGGAGATAGCAAATGTGTAGCGGAAGAAAGTTTAAAAATAAAACGATTCCCAAACACTTTTTTATCGGACCGAGATGATGTCGGGGAACGGAAGCTACATGCAATCCATTCAAGGGTGAAACATCCACCCCTAAAGGAGTTCGTAGATCCTCTAACATGCATAATCTGACCCAGTGATGGAAGGAGCTATCGTGAACACCTCTCTAGCGGTGTCCACATGGCATTGACATGTGACGACTCCTCCTCGTTGGGGTGTCTCCCACCACGTCGAGATGCTCCTTGTGCACCTCCAAGGTGTTGCACCAACAGCAGCAAGAACAAAGAGGGCCTAACCCACTTACGATCTCCTCTCTTTCACTCAAGAGAGGGGGTGGGATGAGATGGGATGAGGGAGGAGGGGGAGGTTGAGCTGAAAACCTTTAGCCCATGAAGTTTTTGAGCTCCCTCTACTCAAAATCAAGGCCTAAATTCAATCGTCGCATGACATGGGTCGTGCAAGCCATGCTATGTGCGGCCAAATTGGACATTGGGCAGTACATGTGTTGACGACAATATTACGACGTCAAGACCATATTGACGTGAACCGATTAGATGTTAACATATGTTGATGAGAGTCTAACTAGCCGTCAACATGAACGTCAGGGTCAGTCGATCTCATCGTCAATATTAACGACATACTATCTTTCCGTCAACCCTTATGTTAACAGCTGTCGATCATGCCTATAGCGATCCTCGTCGTCCAGACCTATTAACCTAATAATGTGCCTGATCCTACTCCGCCTCCCGCGAATGAGACGAAGCCTCGCAAGGGATTTCATTCACACAAGTCCGTAGAAATATAAAGGAAACAACTGAAATATATTATAAGATTGCCAACTCACAAATATTTACAAGGAATTTACATAACCATTTCTCAACTATAACAAGACACAACTACAACAACAACCTGAGGCATACCCCGAGGTGTACAAAGAAAGAAAATTACACTGCTGGAGGTGCAGACCCTGCCCCGCTACGGTGCGGTTCGGAACTAGACGAAGGGTGAGAAGCCTCATGCTCTCCCTCACTTGGAAAGAGTAGGGGTGAGCCTCACAAGTCACTGGCTCAGTAGGGAAACTCCCCTAGAAACCGAGCAAACCAAACTCACAAATAACAACAGCAGGAAACTATGCTAGCAATATATATATAATTATCTAAGCAAGATATTGAAACTGTAAATTCTACTTACCACATGCTATCACTAAAAAAATAGCTTTAGTAAATAAACGACAAACTATAACCAAGTGTACGAGCTAAAGTAGGAAAACGTCACACTCGAGCCACGAAGACTGGTTCGCGACACCAGCTACTGACCCGGACAAACCACACATGACTACCTCTCAGTCTCGCAGCCACGGACGAAATGTCCAGCTATCGCTCCACTAGAACAGGCCAAGAAACTGTGGAGACCAACCAACACCACTCCTGTGGACCACACTACCGCAGGCCCATGCCTGCCACCTTTAGGGACTCCGGCCCGAGCTCCCTAAAGTGAGGCACTGGAAAACAGGACTAGCTGGGGCCCAGTACGTCTACTGGTGTCCGTAGCCCCAACCACGAGCGCGCTACAAGTGACAAAACACAAACTCTCACAAGTCGTTGTCCCACTGCCGTCTTTCTCTCAGCCGGACGTACAACTCTACACAAGAGTGAGGGTGTCCAGGAAGACGACACAGACCTCGATGGTACACAAGAACCGGGATAAGCCCCGAGCACACACACGTGCCTGGCTTACACAAAATCTGGGGCTCCCAACTGAAGAGGCAACCACGGTAGGCGTCGTACTACTCGACACGCACACACAAACCACGTGCATACTGCACAAGTCTCGTGAAACCCTACGTCAACCACGTGAACACCATGCCAACCACGCACACAATACGCTCTTCGAGCGCTACAAGTGCCAACACACCACTTACCATTGCCATTCACACCAATTCACGATAATCGGATAAACACGCTAGCATGCACAGAAATAAAGCCCCTCGGAGTTGTTAACGCGACAGGGTCCCATGTCGCCTTCTGAACGCGACGCCCCGATAGGCTGCGTTCAGAAGCAGAACGCGATGGGTCGGGCTGTCGCGTTCTGAACGCGACAACCTGGTCTGTTGCCTTCACAGGCGAAACCCTAATCCGGGAATCCTTCGCTGGATCTCCCCCACAAACCCTGTAAACCAGTGTTTTTATCCATTTTTCATGCTTTAATGTATGCCTTAGCATGGTATCTATGGTATGTAAAGCAAATAACGCGTTAAACACGCCACACACACAATCCACGCATCGAAACGAGGTGGAATCTCCCTACCTCTGTGAATAACGCAAAGAATGAAACCCACACGGCGTTTCCCCCGCTCCACGCTATGTCCTCGTGGCGAGAACACGCCCAACCAACACCCAGCAAGTCGAATCGCCCTCAGCACCCCACTGCAAAACCTCCTGGCCGAGCAGAGCGCACTACTGCTCTGTTTGGCCAAACCTTCTTAAAAACGTACAGCGGTGGGGAACGCGACGTAGCCCTACGTCATGACCTGAACGCGACATAGGAAGCCGTCGCCTTCCCACTGTCAACGCCAGCATGGCCGCCTAATGTGTGACACGCGGCGCGCATGCAGACGACAATCAAAGCAGCGGTTCCATGAACGCAACACCCAGGACCATGTCATTCAGAACGCGATGCTTCTCACTATCGCGTTCATAGACAGTGAACAGGTAGGCGCTTTGGGCCCAACCTGTCGGCCCACTACACCCCTAAAACCTGCGCGAACACCTGCTACACACACTGATGGGCCACATATGGGCCTCCATAACCATTAAACCATGATCCGAACGATCAATACGCTACATTACTATCACCTAAAAGAAATTTCATCCTCGAAATTTAGGACAGAAACTCGACACCAAATTTTTTTACTAAAACAAGCATAGTATTATCACCTAAAAGAATTAAGGACTTACTCAAACAAGTATGGATACGCTTTCATCATTTCATCTGCTAGTTTCCATGTATGTTCTCCACCCTGTCTATTTTCCCATCTGACTTTCACTAGTTCAATTTCTTTATTTCTAAGTTTCTGGGTTCTGCGACCTATAATTTGCATTGGATATTCTGACATTGTCATATCTGGCCTCAAATCATCTCTTTGATAACTAACCACCTGGGTAGGATCTTTGATATACCTTCTAAGCATTGAGAAGTGAAACACGTCATGTGCATCTGTAAAGTTTGCTGGCAAATCTAATCTGTAAGCTGTTTCACCAACTCTTTCTTTTATTTGAAATGGACTAACATACCTCGGACTCAATTTGCCTCTTTTGCTGAACCTGAGTACACCTTAGTAGGAGAAACTTTCAAAAAGACATAATCTCTAATCTCAAATTGCAAAAGCCTGCGTCTGGTATCTGCATAACTTTTCTGGCGACTCTGCATTTCTGAAGCTTTTCCTTGATAAATTTTACTGTCTCTGCACATTGCTCGATCAACTCTGGACCCATAACCTGCCTCTCACCCACTTCATACCAATTTAATGGTGTCCTACATGGTCTACCATATAATGCTTCATAAGATGCCATTTCAATACTTGCATGATGACTGTTATTATAGGCAAACTCTACCATGCCCAAGTGGTGCTCCCATACACTTTCCCAAACTAAGCAGCAAGCCCTCAACATATCTTTTATTGTTCGAATTGTTCTTTCTGTCTGCCCATCTGTCTGTGGATGATAAGCCAAACTATATCTCAATTTTGTGCTGACCACTCTTTGCAAACTCCTCCAGAAGTTTGATGTGAACCTGGGATCTCGATCTGAAACAATGGTAACTAGAATCCCATGCAAATGTAATATTCTTTCTACATATAATTTAGCTAATCTATCCACTGACCAAGACATACTTACTGGTAATAACCTGCAAACTTTGGTCAATCTGTCTACAAAAACCCAAATACCATTATGGCCTGTTGATGACCTGGGCAAACCAACAACGAAATCCGTAGCAATATCATCCCATTTCCACTGTGGAATGTGTAACAGCTACAACAGTCCTCCTGGCCTCTGGTACTCTCCCTTTACCTGCTGACAAACTACACATCTTGCTATAAATTCTGTAATTTCTTTCTCCATATTGGGCCACCAAAAATATTTTTTCATATCTTGATACATCTTGGTACTGCTTGGATGAATGGTGTATCTTGACCTGTGAGCCTCCTCCAACACTTTCTGCCTGACTTCAGCATCTGCTGGCACATATAATTGACCATTGAGTCTGACCACACTGTCATCTCCAAGAGTCACTTCTTCCATTCTTACAATATATGCTAAACTATCATCTGTCCTTTGTGCTTCCACTATCTGCTAGTATAGGGAAGGTTTTACTGCACTGCTTGCTAATATTGCTCGGCGCTGGCTATTAGGCACATATAATGAATTTTCTACCACATTTTCATACAATTTCCATTCTATGATCATAAGTTGATTCAAAACTGTCTTTCTGCTTAGTGCATCTGCCACTACATTAGCTTTACCTGGATGATATGTCAGACTGAAATCATAATCTTTCAAATACTCCATCCACCTGCGCTGTCTTAAATTCAGATCCTTCTAGGAGAAGATGTACATTAAGCTCTTATGATCAGTGAATATCTCAAACCTCTCACCATATAAATAGTGCCGCCAAATCTTTAATGCAAAAACAACTACTGCTAACTCTAAATCATGCGTTGGATAATTTTCTTCACGCTTCTTTAACTGCCCGGAGGCATAGGCTACCACCTTGCCATGCTGCATTAACACTGCTCCCAAACCTCTCCTTGATGCATCTGTGTATAAAACAAATCTGTCATTGCCTGATGGAATCTCCAATATTGGTGCTGTAGTAAGTCTCTTCTTTAACTCTGCAAAACTACGCCTGCAATCTGAAGACCATACAAAAGGTACCCCTTTTCTTGTCAACCTCGTCATGGGAGCTGCTATTTTTGAGAAATCTTGGATGAATCGCCTGTAATATCCTGCCAAACCCAAAAAGCTTCTAATCTCTGACACTGTCTTTGGTTCTTCCCATTTCATTACCGCCTCAACCTTAGCTGGATCAACTGCAACTCCTTCTACTGAGATGACATGACCTAAAAACTGCATTGCTTTAAACCAGAACTCGCATTTGCTAAACTTGCCATACAACTGCTGATCCCTTAATGTCTGCAAAGTAATTATCAAATGTGCTGCATGATCCTCCTCTGACGTCGAATACACCAAAATATCATCAATGAAGACCACAATAAACTTATCCAGATACGGGTGAAAGATCATGTTCATTAAATTCATGAAGGCTGCTGGCGCATTTGTGAAGCCAAATGACATTACCACAAACTCGTAATGCCCATATATGGTCCTAAAAGCTGTATTGTCAATATCTTCCTCCTTGATCCGCAACTGGTGGTACCCTGACCTTAAATCAATCTTAGAAAATACTTTGGCTGACTGAAGCTGATCAAATAAATCATCTATTCTAGGTAGTGGATACTTATTCTTGATTGTGATCTTGTTCAGCTGCCTGTAATCAATGCACATTCTTAAACTGCCATCTTTATTTCTAACAAATAATACTGGCACTCCCCATGGTGAATGACTGGGTCTAATAAAACCTTTCTCTAACAGTTCCTGCAATTGTTTCTTCAATTCTTTCAATTCTGTCGGTGCCATTCTATATGGTGCCTTTGATATCGACATACTGCCTGGCTGCAACTCAATTGTGAAGCCTACCTCTCTGCGTGGAGCCAACCCTGGCAAGTCTTCTGGGAACAAATCTGCAAACTCGCTAACCATAGGCACTGACTTTACAGACTTATCAGACTCAACTAAGCTAACTGAGGCAAGGTACGCTACACATCTCGCATTAATCAATCTCCTAGCCCTAAGTGCAGAAATAATAAGCTTAGGAGTATAAAAAGACATACATTGAAATTCAAATACTGCTCCACCGGACCTGCAAAATCTGACCCTCTTCTTTCTATAATCTACCAGTGCCCTATAAGCTTCCAACCAATCCATCCTTAGTATCACATCATAATCCTTCAACGACAGAGTATATAATCTAGCTGATAATTGATTGCCCTGAACCACTATCAGAACCTCATCTAAAAAACAAGAAGTGAGCACGTAGCCACCAGAAGGAACTTCTACCACCAACTCACACTGTCTCTCTTCTAGGGGATGTACTATACTATCCAAAAAATCTTCGAAAATAAATGAATGGGAAGCACCCGGATCAATCAACACTCTAGCAGAAAAGTCAAAGAGCAATAATATACCTTCAATGAGATTGGATGCCTCCGCTTGTGCTCTGGTGATTGCAATCACTCGACCCTGTCCTCCTCTCTGGTACGGTGCACCTCTGCCTTGCTCTGCTGGTGGCTGGTATGGCTGTTGCTGCTGCTGAGTCCCTCTGCCATAACCGTAACCCCGGGACTGCGGACAATTTCTGGCTATGTGCCCTGGCTGACCACAGGTGTAACACCTAAAACCTGGATAAGCTGCGGGCTGCCCTGCCGTACTCTGCTGCGACTCCTCTGGAGCTGGCCTAACACCTCGGCCCTGCTAAAAACCCTGTTGGAGGCCCTGCTGTCTTCCTCCCCCTCGACCTCCTCCTCCTCGAAAGAACTTTTTATCTGCTTACCCCACTTTGCAAATCCTGACGATGATGAAGCTCCTGAGAGTGCCTTACCCTTGCTGATGCCAGTAGACTACTGGGGAAGCCGGAAACTACCTGAACCGCCTTCTGAGACTGTCCCTGTATGGCCCGAACAGTCCTCTCTAATATTGCTGCTCTCTGCGCTGCCTCCTCCACCGTCCTACACATGAGGGGAATTACTGCATCCTGCAACTCGGCTCGCAAGCCTCTGATGAAGTACTCCACCATCATAGTATTATCAGTCACCACATATGGAGCATATCTACTCAATGCCATAAATCTCATTTGATATTCTAATACCGACAATTCCTGTAACGTCGCGCGTTTTTCAGATCTTTGTGGATCCTTTGTTTAGCGTGTGGGATGGTCAAGCTGTGACCAGTGCGACATGTGTTGTGTGTTTCTTGTTGGATCCTTACCAGGGTTGGTTATGGATCTATGTTGGTGTTCAGTGTGCTGGACATCAGCAGTGAGTTAGCGTCCAGGTGTGTGACGTCGACTGTGTGTTGGCGGCAATGGTGTTGCCGTTAACATGTTCTTGGCGTCCATCGATGTAGACGTCAATTGTTGAACTTGGCGGCCAAAGATGTGGACGCCTAGTTGGGGCGGTTTGGTTAGCAGCGCAGATGTTGACGTTAACCTGTGGCGCCTGTGTTTTTAGGGCAGACCCGAGCCCTGTTCTTTCCCCACTTTCTCCTCTCCACTTCGCCCACCTTCACCCTTGAGCTTCTTCGCGAGTTCTGATGGTCGGCGGGAGCTCGTGGGAAGGCTGTGGCGCGCGTGGTAGCAGCAGATCGGGCGGGGAATGGCGAATTGGAGCGCGGTGTTTGTGGGACGTTCCTCGGGTTTCGGCGTGATTCAAGGTTCTTCGAGGGTTTAATTGCGTTTTTGAGGTAGGGACTGGACCCTTTGATCTCTCCTGGTTGATTTGCCATGTTTTGTTGTATAGATTGTATGTTAATTGAGTTTTAGGGAAAAGGGTTCTCCATGCTGGGAAATTGGGTGGTTTGATTGATCCAAGCGTTGGATCTTGTTTCTTCGGTTTAACTATAGTATTCAGATGTAAGGGGAAGTGTTACCCCTTGTTTTCCTGTTGATTATTAGGCTAAGTTGCCTGTAAGATTGGCCTTGGGCCGATCTGTGCGTTTTGTATGCTGGGAGCTGAAATCTTAGCGTCAACATCGATTGACGTCGAGTTCTTCAATTGGAGATTAACGGCAAGATGTCTAGCCGTTAATATTAAGTTTATTTGGTTTTAACGGCAAGATAGATTGCCGTTTATATTTGATGGACGGCGATCGATGTTGCCGCCAACTGTGCATGCAGCAGCGCAGTGTGTTTTACGTTGCTTTCACGTTGCTTTTCTTGTTATAAATATTTATGTGGTTGTGTGTGCATGGCAATGACAGGTGAGAGCCATTGCACATGTTACGCTCATGGAGCGCATAGTTCTTGAAGTAGGCATCTTTTATGTGGTTAATATGTGATGTACGTAATCGGTTTGGTGTTTACGTAGTATGTGTGATGTGTTGGCACCCGTGGCACTCTTGGAATGCGTTGTCCATGTGTTGGACATGTGGTTTACGTGGATGACGTATGGTACACCAACCAGAGTGTGTCGTACACGTGAGATCTACGTGGTTTGGATGCCATGCGTATGGTTTGCGTGTGCATGGCATATTGTATTGTATTGTGTTTATTATATCTTAATGATTATGATTGGTCCGTAGTTTTGTGGCAATGAGGTTCACATGGGAACCTAGCCTTGATACTTTAAGATCTTTTGCAAGTCATCCTAAATGGATAGGTAATAAAGTATGAGTGTTAATGTATTATGCCTAGTATGGCAGTGAAGGTCACTATATGACCAATGTCAGGTCGTGGCATTATTTGTAATAAGATTCATATATGTGTTTGTGTAGGCTAGCTTGTAGGTCGCGAGTGACCAGGACAAGCTATTCCTCACACGTGTATCGTGGTTTATGATAAATGTATAAGTGTTGTGGTTTGTGCTAGCCGAGTGTGGTGGTCCGGCGCCTATTCCGGAATGCCTCTCTAGTCAGGTACCCCAGGTTCTTTGTGAGCCAGGCACATGTGTTTTTTGTGCTCGGGTTTTGTCCCGGTACTTGTGTTGTACCGTTGAGGTCTGTGTTGTCTTCCTGGACACCCTCACTCCTGAGTTTGAGTTGTACGTCCGGCTGAGGGAAAGACGACAGTGGGGCAGCGACTTCCCTGAGTTTGTTCTTTTGTCGCTTGTAGCGCGCTCGTAGTTGGGGGTACGGACACCAGTAGACGTCACTGGTCCCCAGCTAGTCCTGTTTTCCAGTGCCTCACTTTAGGATGCTCCGGCCAGAGACCCTAGAGGTGCCAAGCATGGACCTGCAGTTGTGTGTCTGCAGGTGTGGTGTTGGTTGGTCTCCACAGTTGTTTGACTTCTTTCTTGTGGAGCGGCAGTTGGACCTTTCGTCCGTGACTGCGAGGCTAAGAGGTTGTTCTTGTGTTGTGTTGTCCGGGTTGGATACTGGCCTGATCAGCCAGTATACCGTTCCCGTGTGGTGGCGTCGTTCTTCACGACTCGTGCTTTGTTACCTTCAGTGGTGGTTGTGGTGACGTCGTTCCTTTCAGACTCGTGCTTTGCTATTTGTCGTGGTTCGTGAGTTTGTAATTCGTGGTCGAGGTTTGACCAGTTCGAGGTGTGCCCTGGTGTTGGCACAATTGTGATTGTAGTTGTGGTTTGTGTGACTCGTCAATTAAGGTTTCACTTGTAATTTTGTGTCTAAATAAAGGTATAATATAATTGTGGTTCAGTGTGGTGTTTATCACCTACTTGTACCCTTTATTCGGGTGTTTGTGTTGTGGTACCTCAGAGTAGCAGGTACTTGTTCCCTTTATGGGTTACTTTGTAGTTTTGTGGTGGTACATTGTGTACCAACCTTTTTAGACTCTCGTGTGTTGTGGAGGTCTTGTGGTTTGACCTGCCACTTGTTGTATCTTATCCGTTTTAAATAGATCTTTGTTCATAATTTATTGTGGATTAGTTTGTGATTATTAATCATGTTACCTTTGTGGGTAATTTGCCGATGAGGCTTGTGGCCTAGGCATATTGTGGTTTAATAGAGCTGTGCTCCGTGGAGGCCGTGTGAGACCTTCCACTTGTTGAGTTTTACCCTTCTCAGGCATGGTTCTGATTATGGTTTTAGTGTGTGATGGACTAGCTAGCTGTAGCCAGTCCTACCATTTATGTGTGACACTCGACGTAGTGTGGTTTGGGGTTTAATGGACTAGCACTTGGTTGGCTGTCCTAATACCCTCGTGATTGAGGTTCGCCTGTGAAGCTTGCAGCCTAGGCAAAGACTTGCCTGTGTGGCTTATAGCTTAGGCAACCAGTTGTTGTAGCAGTGTGCCGGTGAGACTGTGGTTTAGGCACTTTTGTAGTTGGGCTGACTAATGATATTATATTAGTCATGTAGTTCCACTCTCCTTCCGAGGACTTTGTGTTTATTATCATGATTATGTTTAATTGTTATTTATTGTTATGATGTGAGCATGAAATGATTTGGCTATTGGTGCTGCCAGTGAGACCCATTGGGGTTGAGGTGTCCGTGGTTACGGTGTTGTTTTGGGTAGCCCTACTGAGCCTGTGACTTGTTGAGGCTCACTCCCCTACAGTTCTTTTCAGGGCTTGCCGAGTGTTTGGCTTGCAGCAGCGTTGTGTCAGACTTGTACCACCAGCAGTAGTGTAGTAGTTAGTGTTGTGTGAGCTTGTGCTCCCTCGGGGTATGCCCCAGGTAGTTGTACTTTTAATTGGACATGTATTAATGTAATGGGACAGTTGTAAATTTGTTATATGTAGGTATGAGCACATGTACTTTCTTGTGTCTTATACTGTCGTTGTTTGTCTTTTATATTCTTACTGGACAGTTGTGTGAGCTATCCCTTGCGAGACTTCGGTCCGTTCGCAGGAGGCGGATCTGGATATGGAGCCTTAATGGGCATAAATACCCCAGTCCGTCACAATTCCCCTGCTGTAAAGTCCGGAACTACTCTCTCTTCGCCTGCTGTATCTAGACTGGGAAGAAAGTATCATTAAAGACCGTCAAAAATTCATGGCAAGTAATTGTATCCTCTGGCCTTCCTGCAAACACCGTTTGCATCTTCAATCTCCACCACTCCTGTGCAAAACCTCGCAACTGGTAGGTGGCAAGAATCACCCTATTTGTCTGTGAACACCTCATCATCACAAACACTCTCTCTATCTCGTGCACCTAGTGCTCCGCTGTATCGGGGTTGGGGCCTCCTGAGTTCAAAAACCTCTCCACAAGTGTCGTAGGCTCCTCTGCACTAACTGGCCGTACCGGTGCTGCTGAGGGTATGGGCACAAAAGTGGTACCCCAACTTCTGGTGGTGGAGCTGGTGCTACTGGCACTGCCTCCTCTATAAATGGTGGTACTGGGATTGCTGGCTGTACTGGTGCCTTCTGATCCAACCTCGTCTGAATATCTGTAAGACTTTCCTATATCATTTCTATCATCCGCTGCGTAGCATCCTCTCCCGACTCATCTCCACCTCCTCCCCAATCCCTTATATCTGTCATTTTTGATCCTGCACAAACAATATTCCAACCACACACATACAATTATCAATACAAAATCTAGGGTCAACTACCAGCAGTGGGCTAAATTAGAGAATAGGCTATGCAAATTTTCGATTCCTTTATATTTACACAGACCCCTTGCTCTGATACCAACTGTAGCGGTCCTCGTCGTCTAGACCCGTTAACCTAATAACGTACTTGATTCGACTCCGCCTCCCGCGAACGAGCCGAAGCCTCGCAAGGGATTTCATTCACACAAGTCCGTAGAAATATAAAGGAAATTTCTGAAATATATTATAAGATTACAATCTCACAAATATTTACAAGGAATTTACATAACCATTTCTCAACTATAATCAGACACAACTACAACAGCAACCTGGGGCATACCCCGAGGTGTACAAAGAAAAAAAATTACACTGCTGGAGGTGCAGACCCTACCCCGCTACGGTGCGGCTCAGAACTAGACGAAGGGTGAGAAGCCTCCTGCTCTCCCTCACCTGGAAAGAGTAGGGGTGAGCCTCACAAGTCACTGGCTCAGTAGGGAAACTCTCCTAGAAACCGAGCAAACCAAACTCATAAATAACAACATCAGGAAACTATGCTAGCAATATATATATAATTATGTAAGCAAGATATCGAAGCTGTAAATTCTAATTACCACATGCTATCACTAAAAAAATAGCTTTAGTAAATAAACGGCAAACCACAACCAAGTGTACGTGCTAAAGTAGGAAAACGTCACACTCGAGCCACGAAGACTGGTTCGCGACATCAGCTACTGACCTGGACAAACCACACAGGTCTACCTCTCAGTCTCACAGCCACAAACGAAAGGTCCAGCTGCCGCTCCCCTAGAACAGGCTAAGAAACTGTGGAGACCAACCAACACCACTCTACGTACCGCACTGCCGCAGGCCCATGTCTGGCACCTTTAGGAACTCCGACCCGAGCTCCCTAAAGTGAGGCACTAGAAAATAGGACTAGTTGGGGCCCAATACGTCTACTGGTGTCCGTAGCCTCCAACCACGAGCGCGCTACAAGCGACAAAATACAAACTCTCACATGTCGCTATCCCACTGCCGTCTTTCTCTCAGCCGGACGTACAACTCTACACAAGAGTGAGGGTGTTCAGGAAGACGACACAGACCTCGACGATACACAAGTATTGGGACAAGCCCCGAGCACACACGTGTGCCTGGCTCACACAAAACTTGGGGCTCCCAACTGAAGAGGCAACCACGGTAGACGTTGTACTACTCGACACGCACATACAAACCACGTGCATACCGCACAAGTCTCGTGAAACCTTACGTTAACCACGTGAACACCACACCAACCACGCACACAATACGCTCCCCGAGCGCTATAGGTGCCAATTGTAACGGCCCTGGATATTCATACCCAAAAAGGGTCTATATCCAGATTCGTCTCCCGCGAACGGACCGAAGTCTCGCAAGGGATAGCTCGAACACGTGTCCAGGAAGAATATAAAAGACAAACCACAACAACAAGAGACACAAGAAAGGATATGTGCTCATATCTGTATATAACAATTTACAACTGTCCCATTACATTATTACATGCCCAAATTAAAAAGAGTACAACTACCTGGGGCATACCCCGAGGGAGCACAAGCTCGCACAACTCTACTAACACTACTGCTGGTGGTACAAGTCTGACACGACAGCTCCGCAAGCCACACCAACGGTAAATCCTGAAAAGAACTGTAAGGGAGTGAGCCTCAAAAAGTCACTGGCTCAGTAGGGAACCACCCAAAACCACACACAACACAGGAGAACCTCAACCCCAACAGGTCTCACTGGCAACACCGGAAGCCAAACCATTTCATGCTCATAGTAAAGCGTAATTATATCAATTCACACCAATTCCAGAAATAAGATGAGACAACGGCAGAACTAGCACCACGCTACTAGTCTGCCTAATAACTGGGAAGCCTAGGCCACAAGCCTCACAGGCATACCACCTCAACAACTGGTCACCTAAGCTGTAAGCCACACAAGCAAAGCATTGCCTAAGCTACTAGCTTCACTGGCAAGCATTTAAACATATGGGTAATAGGATTGCTAACCAAGAGCTAATCCTTTATACCCTTAAATCACGATGTATCGAATGTCATACTTAAGAAGTAGGACTGGCTACCACGATGTCAATCCATCGCACACTAAATCATATTCGGAAACTTACCCAAGGAAGGGTAAAACATGACAAGTGGAAGGTCTCACTGCATGACCTCCACTTCACCACCTGAAAAGTCTAGTACTCAGCATACTACGAGAAACTAGTACCCACAAAAGGTACAAGTACCTACCACCACGAGGTACCACCACTGAAACACAAACACAACTAGTGAGTCTCCGCTCACCAACCACAACGACAACTGTGCCAACACCATGGCACACATCAACCGGTGAAACTACAACTAACACACGCTATAGCCAATAACAAAGCACGAGCCGGAAAGCACGACGCCACCACACGGGACAGACTACTGGTTCATGATGCCAGTATCCAACCCGGACAACACAACACAAGAACTACCTCTCAGTCTCACAGTCACGATGTAAGGTCCAACTGCAGCTCCACAACACAAGTAAAGTCAAAGAACTGTGGAGACTAACCAAACCACCACAACCTATAGGTCACACACCCTGCAGGCCCATGCCTAGCTCCTTTAGAGACTCTGGCCTGAACTCTCTAAAGTGAGGCACTGGTAATAGAACTAGCTAGGGCCCAGTACGTCTACTGGTGTCCGTAACCCCCAGCTACGAGCGCGCTACAAGTGACTAAACACAAACTCTCATAAGTCACTGTCCCACTGCCGTCTTTCCCTCAGCCGGACGACAACTCTCCCTGAGAGTGAGAGTGTCCAGGAAGACGACAAGACCTCAACGGTACCACTGCACCGGACAAACCCCAAGCACAGTCACGTGCCTGGCTCTCCTAGGAACCTAGGGCACCCAACTGAAGAGGCATTCCGGAATAGGCGCCGGACCACCAAACTCGGCAATGCACTAATCACATCATAAACTCATACGATCTTTATTACAAACGATGGTACAAACGTAAGGACTAACTTGACCTGGTTACTCCGTGACCCACAAGAAACACACACATAAATCACGGTAGTCAACCATACCTGGCCTACCATTAGTCACAAGGTGACCTCCATTGCCACGTCAAACTCTTTACTCAGTAACCACTTAATAACCATACTTACACTCCATAATTAACCATCTTAACCAATCTATAATCACATATTAGAAAACTAGGGTTAGGTTCACATAGGGACCTCACTGCTCAACCACTACGACAACCGGTGCATGTGCCATGCACACACACACACACGAAACACCACCACAACGGAGCATGTGCCATGCACATCCTCAAACCACGTAAACACACACGAACTATTTAAATGACACGCTTTAGAGGTGTTACAGGTGCCAATGCACCTCACACCACGATAACACCACACCGATTATGTAAACCACCTACTAACCATGTGGACAACCTGCTCACAGAGTTCCACGGGTGTCAATGCACCTCACACCAAAGCTATGCACAATAAACGACGATAATCGGATAACCAAAACACCAAAAGCATGCAAAACAGAACCCTCGGCTGTGATCGCGACAGAGGCCATGACCGCCTTCTGATCGCGACGCCACGATATGTCGCAATAAGAAACCCTGTCGCGACGGGTCGACCTGTCGCTACCTGGTCGCGACAGCAGGGTCCGTCGCCTTCTCAGGCAAAAACCCTAATCCGGGAACCATCTCCGGATCTTCCATGCAAACCACCCTAAACATGATTTCAACCCGGTTTTCATGCTCATTTCACCTCCTAGACATAGTATCTACTGTTTTTAAAGCAATAAACAAACAGATAAGCAATCCACGTAACAAATCAAGGTAGAACTCCCTACCTTCACGAAGAATGCGCAATCCACGCATGGCGCGGCGTTTCCCCCACTCCTCGCGACGTCCTCGCGTCGAGAGCGCGACGAGAACTCCGTCGAAACGCCAAATCGCCCAACAGAGCCGCAACAGCTTCTTTCCTAGTCGAGCAGAGCTTGTGAAGGCTCTGTTCGGCCAGCCTACTAAAAAACTGCACAGCGGTTGGGATCACGACGTACTTTCCCGTCGCGACCTGATCGCGACGGATTAAGGCGTCGCCTTCCCATTCCCGACGTCAGCAAACTCCACTCCATGCGCGACACACGACGCACATGCAGATGTCAACCCCAGCAGCGGCAACCAGAACGCGACCCCTACTACCGTCACGTTCAGAACGCGACCTATACCCCCATCACGTTCACATCCAGTGAACCAACGGGCACCACGGGCCTAACCTTCCGGCCCACTAAGCTCCACACAGCGTGCGGAAAACACAACTAAGGCCCAATGACCACATATTGGCCATGAGCACCACACCAAAACTAGTAAACACAGATCCGGACTACCACTAATCAACAATCTGCGAAGATCCGAAAAACGCGCTACGTTACACCAACACACCACTTACCATTGCCATTCACAACAATTCACGATAATCGGATAACCACGCTAGCATGCACAAAAATAAAGCCCCTCGGACCTGTTAATGTGACAGGGTCACATGTCGCCTTCTGAACGCGACGCCCCGATAGGCCGCGTTCAGAAGTAGAACGCGATGGGTTGGGCTATTGCATTCTGAACGCGACAATTTGGTCCGTCGCCTTCACAGGGGAAACCCTAATCCGGGAACCCTTCTCCGGATCTCCCCTACAAACCCTGTAAACCGGTGTTTTTATCCATTTTTCATGCTTTAATGTATGCCCTAGAATGGTATTTATGGTATGTAAAGCAAATAACGCATTAAACACGCCACACACACAATCCATGCATCAAAACGAGGTGGAATCTCCCTACCTCCGTAAAGAACACAAAGAACGAAACCCGCACGACGTTTCCCCCACTCCACGCTACGTCCTCGCGGCGAGAACACGCCCAACCAACACCTAGCAAGTTGAATCGCCCTCAGCACCCCGCTGCAAAACCTCCTGGCCGAGCAGAGCGCACTGCTGCTCTGTTTGGCCAAACCTTCTTAAAAATGCACAGCGGTGGGGAAAGTGATGTAGCCCTACGTCGCGACCTGAACGCGACACAGGAGGCTGTCGCCTTCCCACTGCCAACTGCCAACGTCAGCATGGCCGCCCAGCGTGTGACATGCGGCGCGCATGCAGACGACAATCAAAGCAGCAGTTCCATTAACGTGACACCCAGGACCGTCGCGTTCAGAACACGACGCTCCTCACTGTCGCGTTCACAGACAGTGAACAGGTAGGCGCTTTGGGCCCAACCTGTCGTCCCACTACGCCCCTAAAACCTGCGCGAACACCTGCTACACACAATGATGGGCACATATGGGCCTCCATAACCATTAAGCCATGATCCGAAGAGTCAATACGCTACAATGCTGTCAACATGAATTAATGGCTTTCGATCTTATCGTCAACTTGACTTTGATTGAGGAGTAAGATCAGTTGAAGTCGAAGTGCTAACGAGGATATATGTTGTTGTCAGGGATTATTCTCGACGATAATCAAAATGTCATTTACCACGCTTCGATTGCTTGACTATCTAGGTAAGAGAAGCCATATTGAATAACTCTTATCCAATCCTCTTTTATGGTCATGTCATCCACCTTATGTGTGTGACCCTCTAGGCCTAATATCGAGCTAGCAGTGAGTTGCACCTGTCAGAATCTTTTCTGATTCAGAACTCATTCTGACTTAGTGAATTATTATGATCGTCTGTGGACGTACTAGACCACTATGCCATAATCCTTATATGGTACATGAGGATCTAATCTATTGGACCTTTTTGCTATCAGTTACCGTATACATGTAGTCCTTCATCCATCTAACATCCTAGAGACCGTATATTGGGCATGGTGCAGCCAGGCCTCTATGGAATCTATCTGAGTCTCACTTATCGGAATCTCCCAAAGAACTCCTTCTCTCTCAATGCAATTGACCCTAGTCAGGGATTTACCTGAGTAAGAACACACAGGATATTCCTCTCATGATATCGAAATGGATGATCCTTTATTGACACCCAATTACCTTCGTAAGGTTGTCTACTATTCCCAATAATCGATTGCATTAGATCTGGAACTACCAGACCTTTAAGTTCGACATAAAATAATGGAGTAACGAGATAAACCATCATTGGTGTCTCAAGTCAAAACACCAGTTACACAACTGGGACTACAAAATCGTTGTTTGACAATTATGTATCATCAACCATAGAGCATCCCGAGAGTGGATCATTCAGTGAACTAATTCTCCAATAATCACCTACACTATACCCCTAGTATAAATTATAGAGAATGTGTATATGTTATACTAAATTAGTGCAACTTGTAGAGAAAGTGTGTAAGCTACATTGAATCAGTGTAAGTTACATTCAAATTATGTAAGTTACACTGAATTAGTGTAAGCTATATTAAAAGTGTGTAAGTTATGCTAAATTAGTGTGAGTTATAGTGAATTTGTGGTAGTTACACTAAATTAGTGTAAGTTATAGAGAAACTGTGGAAGTAAGCTACACTGAAAGTGTGTAAATTACTGAATCATTGTGAGTAACTGAATGTGTGTAAGCTACACGAAATTATGACTAAAACTTATAATTGAAATTTTAACTTATGCATGTGTCACCTTGAGTGCGACGAGTCATTCCGTGCCTTGCCATCGCTTTCCGCTACCTCACCTACACCATCTTCGGAATCCGAAATATCAATAGTTTAAAATTAATAGTTCAACTGTTAATAACTAATCAAATTAATATTCATAAAATTTGACCACTTCTAAAGTATGTTCTATTTGTCAAAGAGTTAAGTATTATTATTTATTTTAAATAATATATAAATATATTATATTCTTAAAAAAATAATTATAAGATGATTTTATTTTTTTTTTCGAATTTCTTGCATGTGTCAAAATTTATTTAGAATTAGTAGGATTCATAAATCTATTTTCTAGAATTTTTAACCCCCTAAATTTAAAATTTTAATCAAATCATCTAAATAAAAGTGAAATGACCTAAAAATAATAAAATATAAAAAGAGTGTGGCAAATTTGTACAATTGACAAAAGTAGACATAATTTTATAAATAAATTTGAAGTGGACATATATGAATAACTATTTATCAAAATAAAATTATTTCAAAAATTCTCAAACAATTATTTATGCTTCGGAGACCCACCGCACTTTCACATTTCACTCTCTCTTTAGTCCCCCTCTTGATGGACTTGTTCGCAGGTCGCAGGTCTTGCCCGCTCGACCCCTTAGGGCGGGGGTGGGAGGGGGGTGTGGGTTGCTGCCAACTCATCGATCCGGTTTTAGATTTCGCGCCCATGAGACGCTAGCACGCGGATTCTGTGCTTTCTGGGGGCCCTCCCACGCCGTCCGATCAAACCGACAAGAACTGGGGCAGGCACAACTGTGTCTCCAACCGCCCCGTAAAAGGCCTCAAGATCTCGCCTTTTGACTTTATCTGCTATTTTCCTCTCTCTCTCCTCACTAGCCGTTCCCGGAGACGAAAGGCCGAACCGCGGTCGCTGTGCCCGGTGTTTGCTCACGACCCCAGCCCATGGCTCGTACGAAGCAGACGGCCCGCAAGTCCACCGGAGGCAAGGCCCCTAGGAAGCAGCTCGCCACAAAGGTGCGATCTTTGTCTCCTCTTTGCCGCCGCCTCTTGTGAATCTTCTTCGCTCGGGTTGCGGTCTGTGATTTGGGGGGGGGGTGTTCTTTTATTCTTCTTGCGGTTAATCTGATCTTGGTTGCTCCTCGGATGCTCTTGAAGGCTGCGAGGAAATCCGCCCCAACCACCGGCGGAGTCAAGAAGCCCCACCGCTACCGCCCCGGTACCGTCGCCCTCAGGTGTGGATCTGCGTTCCCTTTGGCCGCAATGCCCCTAGTTCATGTGATCTTGTTGGAATTTGGCCGCCGGGGTTTTGATCGCTCGATCTGATGTCCTTGTGGTTGTTGGGTGCCAGGGAAATTCGCAAGTACCAGAAGAGCACGGAGCTGCTGATCAGGAAGCTGCCGTTCCAGAGGCTGGTTAGAGAAATTGCCCAGGACTTTAAGACGGACCTGAGGTTCCAGAGCCACGCCGTGCTGGCGCTCCAGGAGGCGGCGGAGGCCTACCTCGTGGGTCTGTTCGAAGACACCAACCTGTGCGCCATCCACGCTAAGCGCGTCACCATCATGCCCAAGGACATCCAACTGGCCCGCCGGATCCGTGGCGAACGTGCCTAAGCGCTCGCCCCCTGCGCTCAGATTGGACCTGTTCTGAATCTTAGGGCTTATGTTCTTCATGATTTCACCAAACCCCCCTCCCTCGGGGAAACGGCCTATTAACGTCTTTAATATCCCGCTCTTATTTGTATTTTGATAGACATGCGTTCTTATCATTTTGGTCGTCTCTTCGTCTGTTCATGTATAATCTTTCTGGAGAAGTGGATTCTATAGGTGTCTGGCCGCCTGTGCAAACAACAGTGGTTTCTCTCATCCCGGTTCTTATCATGTGTTCTTAATTGTGTGGTTGCAATGCTGGGTGTGTCGAGCCATCGCTTTATCTCTAGGAAAACGGAGAACACCCTGTGTGCGGTTTGCACAGTGTCGTTTGTTGCTTATGGGTTTTTTGAGAGATCAGACTAGATTCGTAGCACACGGCCGGAGAAAGGTAAATTTGCGATGCGTGTCTGTACTGAAGTGGTTTATTTCTTATTCGAGTGCTTAATTTCTTATTTGACTGTTTGGTATTCAGATAGATCAAAATTAAATTAAAAATATGATATTCTCAAAATTTTAAAAAATAATTCACTCTATTTTTTGATCGATTCCAAACATAACCCATGAGTTAGCTCTTTGTTTTCAATGGATATTTAATAATTTGGAGATTTTTGAAGGATAAACGTTATTTGGAAGTACTACATTTCTAGGTTAGATCCGGAGTATAGGACTGGTACTCGGTTGTCCTGTTGAAAAAGTGCGACCCACCCACCCACTCGGCCATCTTTTATGCCAAATTGAAATGTGTTCCTAATTGTATTCTTTGGGGGATTAAGTTCGTAGGGAATTTAAAGAAAAGGGTCGTGTGATTGGATTTGATTGGTTATATAGCAGGACCGAAATTAGGAATAGTGTGCTAACCAGCATCAGTTTGCATTCCAACTTCTGTTTATATGGTCGATAGGAAGCCGGTTACTGCTGCTGCGCATCTCCCTCTTCCTGGGCAAGGCACGAGAAGCCCCCAAGAGTACTAACTGCAAATCGTAGCACGCAAATTTTAGCCTAGTGCTTAGTCCAGCCCTGTACACAAGGCCTCTACTACCTTGTAAACGCGTCCAAAGAAAATGGAATTTAAGATTTGTGGTCTTATAATCTTCGGGAGGGAGTTGTGAGAAAAGATGGCTAGTTCAAGACACTTGGGATTCTGAGAATTGGAAAAGCATCGTGCATCGCCGTTTGAATGTTTTAATCCTGGCAGATTCCTGCAAAATTTTATGATACAAGTGTAAATCTTGAATCAGAGAATACAAAACCACGGGGTATTGCACTATTTGCTTTGTTAGAAAGGAATAGAACACCGCTCATGGGGAAACCCCGAGAATGGAGGGTTTCTCTTTGCAAAAATACCTGCTACCAGGCAGCCATTCGGATGTTAAAGCATAATCCATTCTTACCCAAAAGATTGCAAATCGATCGTCATATTGTGCCAGAGAAAAAAAGGGAGAGATATAAGGCATTGGAAGATGAAGAGAGGAGTTTCTTGAGAAATTGGACATTTTACAGAAATTTTAGAGTTAACAAAACGACTTATAAGATCCCATGAACCTAAGAAACTCTTCACCGAATAAACTTGCCAGACGGATATCTTTGCAAGTGCAAAGTCTCTTTAAGATTACATACTTTTGAGCAATGTGTATCCTATCTTGTGAGGAATTTTGTATTCCTCTAGTCCACCATGGCAAGGTTGGCCGTATTACGCGAATCGATCGTGTCGCATTATCTGTGACACAATACGATACGATACGGTCTTATATTGTATCACTAAAATACGGTGAACAAGAGACTTGTTTGATTATATTTTATTTTTAATTTTGTAACATGATCAATATTTAAAATGGTCAAATTTCATAAAAAATGAGTAAAACATAAAAATATTACATGGAGATGATGAAAAATGTAAAAAACTCGATTTAACTATTCAAATTAACCCAACACAATCATCTAGTGTTTATTAAACGTTACCTACAAATATGTCAAATTCATGACATATACATATACAAAAATATTGATGATATAATTATTAATTCTTATAAACTAAATGCAATGCTCATCTCGTCGACCTCACCATTCCTCATCTTAGTTATTTATAAGGACAATTTAGAATGTCATTTCTATTTATGAAAATCATAATAAAGAAACAAGTACAAACATCTTCGACACCCTGGCATCTGCACTTGCCTCCGACATCTCAATAATAAAAGTCAAGAATGTATTTGGTTGGGGTGGATCTCATGGATCGTCGACCTCCTTATCAAGTTCCATCTCCCTCTGTTATGCAGTGGGCCTAGAAACTCATGATACCATTGGATCTTCATTATCCCTGAGGTAAGACATATTTGTAGCATCATAGTCTTCCTCCCCTTTTTTGGCATCTTTCTGCACATATTTCAACTTGAGTCTCATACTAGTACACGTACACCAAATTGTCTAATCTTCTGTGACTCTATCGGTTTCTCAACTTGATATGAATCAGAGCAAATGTACTGTAATTTCTCTCACAACCAATGCCTATTCCCATGAATCATTCTCCCATGTTATTATCCAATATCATCACTCTGTCATCGTGGAAGTACCTATAATGTTATAGCAATCACACACGACAATAGTATTAATATGTATTAACAAGATGACATAAATATAAATTATTAAAATTGAACATAATAGTCGTGCAATAAGCACTAAAAAAATAGCACATTAAATTGTAATTTCTATTCTTTCCATATCACCACACAATGATTTTACCTAAAAAAATGTCAAAATTATATTAGAATAATATTATAATAGTTAATCACTAATTAATCAATATTAATGAAGATGCACTCTCATGTGTTGTACTGCATAGATTTTGATGATTACAAAATGAGTTCTTGAGTGATGAATTTATTTATATGAATTTCATGCTAATGACCAATGATGAGTTTGATATTTTTTATATTGATGTTAAGGGTCTAAAATGTAGTGTGCAAAAAATCATATTCATATGGCCTTGAAATGTGTTGCAACAGTGGTATAGAGACACATCAAAAAGACTTCATGTTGTACACCTTTATATTTCATAGTAAGCATTCATTCTGTATTTTTGTTCATATTTTGTATAACTTTTTAAGGTCTAATTTATGTTTTTATGTGTGTTTTAGAGTTTTGAATATGCCATCAAAATTGTAGATTTTGTCTCACAGTAAAACTCAATTTATAGCCATTTCTATACACACTAACATGGTGACATCTTATGCCTGTGCAGATTTGGGTTGATCGAACTTGATTTTAGATCTATCAAATTTGTTAGGTCGATCGAAATCTGATTTTAGGTCGGCCAATTTTTGTCCTAGAGAGCAAATTTTTAGGTTTTGAAAATCAGTCGATCGGACCGCTACTGGTCTGGTCGGATCCATTACGGATTCGACTCGAACTGGATTGACCCGCTTATGAGCCCTGGTACTGTGCAGTACACATACCACGATGGCGTGGTGAACCTTGGGTCTTGGTTTTGAGATTGAAACCGCAAAAGGCTTTTTTTTTCCCCTCTTGATGATGAGAATGTAGCACAGTAGAATTTGGGCTTGTGTGAAGTTTGAGAGACAAATATATAAGAAATAATTAAATAAGTAATGAATTTGTAGTGTACACAAAAGTTACAAGATCACTTTCTATTAAGACTAATTATTTCATATATACATGATTTTGACATTAATAAAAATGGGGAGAATTATTGTGTAATTATTTTTGTAAATCTTTTACTTAAATATTTTTGAATATGACAAAATCATCTTTTTTTAAGATAACAAAAAAATTCATCTGATTATAACCAAAATGTCAAATTACTAAAGACTGTATAGTTAGTGATGGACAGTATGTGTTGACACACATGATTAAGTTCTCAAATAAAATTTTTGTAAGTTCACAATTAATACTATTTTGTAAGACTCCGACTCCTATGAAGTCGAAGTAAGATATCGACTTGTGAACAAATCACAGTAGTCGAAGTGAGACTTTGACTCTTAGAAGTCGAAGTGAGACTCCGACTTGTGAATAAGTCACAATAGTCGAAGTCCGACTCTGACTTGTGGAAGTCGAAGTGAGACTCTGACTTATGAAGTAACAATCTGTCAAAGGAAAAGCACTCCAAGCATTCAAGCTCTCAAGTCTTCGACTAGTCTGTCATTGGGTGGATTAGAATTATCAGATTATTTTTATAATCTACTTCAGAAACAGAAAGAGAGAAGTGTCATAATTCTTCTTCCTTTAGATATATTTATGTTCATCTGTGCTTACTCATCTTTAGATCAACACTCAATCTGTAACATCTTTGAGTTGCAGCCGACATGAGATTTGTTCTCCTTTGGTAGAAGGGAGGGCCTATAGGAGGATTGTTCTACCCCTTTATTTAAGAGAACACTTGCTTGGGAGGAAGTGGTTGTAATACCTCTCTTTGAAGGGAAGACCAAATTTTTTTGGTGGTTAGTGAAAATCCCAAAGGATGTTTGGAGATTGGACATAGGACTCCTAATTGAGAGAAGATCCGAACCATGATAAATCTATTGTGTTTTGTTTGCGATTATTTTCCGCCAAATTACACTTGTTTCACATACAACACATAAAGTACTAACATATCAGTTAAGTGTTTTTTTCAGATCTAAATATTTTAATTTACAGAAAGTATATTTACCCCCGTCTAAAACATCTATAGTTCCATCTAGATCCAACATGAGAGACCTAAGCTCACTTCCTATACTTCACTGACAGTGATCCTTTTTTTTGTCCCTAAAGCTACCAAATCCTAGGTTTACATTTCTCAAGGATTAAATGTGAGTCAAATAAGTCATCCCAACAGCAAAACATGCTAGCTAGTTTATAGAGAAACCTTTTCATATGAACCTCCCTTTAAGTTGAGTTGGCTATTGTCTCCCTAGAATCCCACCAATCTATTGCTAGAAAATTATACTGGGCAGTAATCTTGAATCTTGGTAATTGTCTTTTCAGTGTTTTATTAGAAAGTAAAAGTGCATACACCTCCCTAACTCTCACTGAAGAGGATCCAATCATCCTCACAATGAAGTTCGGTGCACAACCGGCAACTAAAATATTGAAGGGAAAAGACCTCCATGCTGCGGAAACAATTTAGTCCTCATAAGACTGCTTGAGAGCTTCTACTTGACCCCTGTGGGCATGGTTTTGTGCAGGCCGCATTGAAAAATGCACACAGTCCATGTCACAAGGAATAAGAAGATACCTTACCCACAAAACATACGTTTCTGTTCTTGTAATACAAATCTGATTAATAGTGTTGTGCATGTAAGTTCTCACTACAAATGGAATATCACCAAAACATGCCATGAATAGACCAATTGTTAACATTGGTGTCTACTGATATTTCCCATTTCCATCCTCAGACCAAACCCTAATGGAAATAAGGGATCATGTAACTCATGGTTGGCATTCATTGGCAACTGATCCATCCTCCGAAGCCATGTAACAGGTAGTACACCCTCAAAATCATAATCTCCAAAAACTACATCAGCAACTCCCTCACCCTCAGTCCGGGCAACCAGGCAGCAACCAGTGCATCAATGGAGTCCATCACCTCTGGTTCCAGGATCAGAGGTCTCCCAGATACTATGATCACCAACGTGGGGACTCTTTGGGCAATAGAAAGTATAGTTTCGGCACCATTGAAAGGGAATTGTAGGTCTGTCCTATCACCCAGAGATTCAGCATAAGTGCCCTCTCCAACGACCACCACTGCATATGAATATTCTTGATCCGCAAATGTGGCTGCTGTTGGAAATTCTTTGTAGATCACCTCAGTGTTCTTTCCAACTGCTGCTTTGATGCCCTCCAGAATGGTGGTACCTGAACGTGAAAAAATTGGCATTAGCTTCAGCATTGGGACAGATGCAGAGTTGTCGACTGTACGAAAACCTGTTTCATACACAGAGCAGGGACTCAATTCGTCAAGAGATGGTGCAGTCCATTTTGCATGTTGAGTCACAAAATCTATGTAAGTTTCAAACTAAGGTAATCATTCAACCAGAAAAAAAAATGTTGAGGATAAGGAACTTGTTACAAAAGTAAGAGGACATACTTTGCAGTGGAAACGTAATAATAAGAAGGTCCCACAGAAGACGGTAGACAGCTACCAGAGTTGCCTACACTGCTTCACGCCTTAAATCCGAGGACTGGCGATGCCGTACCTCCCGTTAGTCAACACCAATCAGAGAATATCCGATGTCGCACTCCTTGGACAATATCTTCTCTCTCCAGGAGCCTTAAGCTCACACAGTTGCAAGACACACTTGCGCACACCTCTCCTTCTCACACATGCACATAGCACACTTGAACTTGTGCCTTGCACTTCACTTGCATGCACACTTGCATGCATTAGGATGATCTCTCCCCTTCACCCCCAAAGGGGTATTTATAGGGAGATAAGAAGAGAGGAGGGAGGGAGAGGAGGGAGAAGGAGGCTGCCCTGCCGCGAGAGGCGGCAGGGGGGTGTGGCTGCCGCAGCTGCTGCGTGGCAGCAGTGGCCCTTGCCAGCGCACCTTGCGCGCTGGTGAGGTGCCCGCCCGCCAGCGCGCCCTGTGCACTGGCGCGGCCGGCCTGCTGTGTTGGCGACGCCCCTGCCACCCGCGTGGGTGGTGGAGGTGGGCCCCACATGGGGCCCAAATGGGCAACACTGCCCAACAGAACTAAATTCTCAACCTGTTGCGTCTATCACCCCTGACAGTGTTGTTATTTCAGTCACTATGATATACTTCCATATGGCATTGTGGATTACGGTGTAACAGGACCTGAGGTTACTAGAAAAGCATGTAGGATAGAAACCTAATGAATGTAGAGAAGTTGACCTTGAGTTACCTTTATTGTGTCATCATCATCATTAGAGCTGTATCCCATTATTTGAGGTTGACTATATGAATCCTGTTCCGCCAAAGATTTCGATCAAGTGCTATATTAGTATTTAAATCTAAGAAACCAACATCCTTCTTAACAATATCCCACCATCTTATTTTTGGACTTCCCCTATCTCTTTACTGTGTCAAACCATGAAAATAGAACCTCACAGTGATGGCCAGATTGATGGTCCGTAGAGAATGGGGTGCATATATCCACTCATATTCCTTACCCAAGTACAATTAACACAAGAATCATTCGTTATGCCTTCATGAATCATATACTGTTAAACCAGAGGAGATGCCCCAATGGCTGCCAATGCGGCAAATAGCACCATTAGACATAGGCCAGGGGACAAATGGAAGGATATGGGCCCATCCCTCCATTACAGAGGGATGGAGCGCTGCATCTCTCACAGGGTATGATTATTCTAGTATCCCACAGCATTTAAAAGACATTTTAATAGCTGCTGACAAAAAGTGAATGGTTATCTTCATCGTTAAAATTTACATACCCACTGTGATTTTGCCTTTTCCTCCATCCCACGTCAGTGTCCACCCTCCGCACTGGTATCCAATATCATCGGCATGTGTTCCTGCAACTAGAACTTTTTTGGCATTTTTATCTAGAGGAAGGAAGGGCCTCTTTGGATCCTTTCCATTTTTTAACAAAACCAATGATTTCCTGACTGCCTCACGTGCAAGTTCCCGGTGTGCCTGGAAAGGAAACGTAACAGGTTAGATATTGCCTTGCATGATGATTCTGAAGTACAATTAACAATGGAATAAATAAGATGCGGCTTACTTGTCAAACAAAAAAAGGGTTTGTTGTTTTTTGTTCATGAGACCTGGAATGTATACATTTTAAATGGCTTTCCACATAAAGCAAGAGTTTTAGTAGTTACTTTGCTACAAAAAATGAAGTTGGGATGTTTTATCTGATGATGATCACTGTTTCAAGAAAAGGGGAGAATCACTCTGCTAGTGGCATATATTTTTACCATGACATTCAGATGCTTTGAAGAACACATTCTCTGTCACACTTTGAATCAGGTACTAGGCAATCAGAGGTGTTCAAGGAATTCCATAAAATTATTAAAAGTACAGTTACAGGATTGAGTATTTTTTAACTCACTCAGATCAGATGAATGGTTTTTAACACCTGTGGATTCTAATCGGAAAGTTTAGCATTTCAATCTTCCAATTTACAACACTTTTTTTTAAAAGCAATTTACAACACTTCAATCGCAAACCAATACATGAAACAGATCATACCTTGCAACCCACTATATCTATCAATGATCTATCAGAGAAAGGATGCTCAAACAGGCCAGCGACAAATTTGACTCTGAGGATCCTTTCAACTGCATCATCAATCCTGGCCATGGGTATGTCGCCAGACTCCACCAAAAACAACAAATCCTCCAAGAATTTTTCATATCCAAAGGGGACCATTATCTGTCAAGTCTCCCCGGCTGTTAGCATACAGTGGTGAAACCGAAACCTCAAACTGTGTGAACTTAGATGCACACCATGTCGAGCCCAGCGTTGATTGAAGCAGAAATGCAGTAGCGATAATCTGACCCCTGTGGCTGGCAGAGCCTGTCAATGCCCTCCCAATCTGATATCACAATACCCTGAATCAACATCATGGGTTAACACTACTGATCACCAGTCCACAAAGAGCCATAATTTGGATGTTGATCTAGCCAGCCACAAGTCACTGTGATGCTTTTGTAATCTTAAGATTTACTTCCGGAAAAGAGAAATTAGTTCAAAAAACAGCACCTTGAAACCTAGCTTCCCCTTGAGAACTTCAGTTATGAGGAATCGATCACTGTGCACCCTGCTCCCATTCCAGCTTGAATAAGTTGCCATGACAAGGGACACACCCTGGGCCAGGCAGTCTACGTATGGCTTCATGTGGACCGACTCCAGATCCCCAAAGGAACAGATAGTGTCACCCTCATTCACACCTTGGTCTGTGCCACCATCCCCGACAAAGTGCTTGGCGCAGGCAAGCACATTCCTCCTGTACACAGGAAAACTGTTTAAGCACCTTAAGGTCCATCAACATCAAATTGAACGACAGAGATTCTGGACCAGAAACCCGCACGATAGGAGTATCTAGATATCTTGTACTAAGGTAAACCTATCACCATCAAATTGAACAGAAGACGCTCTGCGATGGAAACCCACTAGATAAAAGTATCCAGATATGCCATACTCATCTTCTAATTTCTAAATTACTGATGTTTCGTAAATAAGACACCTTGTCGATCGATCTAAACGCATCTTATCTTTTCCATCCTCACACCAAACAGAGCTACTGATCACTGTGCTAGCTCACTTCGCTGATAGGACATACAAAAGAATCCACGGAGTTCAAGTTCATGTTCATACGATTAACGGAGGGACAGAATCCAAAATCTATATACATTATGAGTTCAAGCTATAAGTTGTCCGCATCCAACTATCACAAAAACTCGAACGTTTAACTCATCCGAAAGTGAGCAACGTAGATGTTAAAAATGAATACAAGCTGTGGTACAAGGCTCACTGTCCAGCGAGGTAAGGGTCGCCGGGGCGGTGCACCGGCGGGGGCGTCCCCTGCAGCCCGGCGACGATGGACGACCCCAAGGTGCACACGACGCCAGTGTCCTCGCTGTAGCTCTCGTAGCATCTTCCCCACCTGGGATCCCTACAAACCTGCAACGGAGCCAAAGCCGTCAGTTCTCCACCGGACGCCTGCATCTGCACACACACTGAAGGGCCGTACTTACCGCGACGCATGGGGCGAAGGTGCAGGGCATGCCAGTGGCCCGGACTTCCAGGGCCGTCACCTCCCCGATCCGTCGCACCAAATCCGGGTCCCTAGCAACAATAACCGCGGGGATTAATTAAGCGTCTAAGCTGTCCAGGTGATTAGATCAATTACTGTCGGGATTCAATAAGCACACCTGGCGGCGCCGAGGCCGACGTTGTGGGGGAAGACGGTGGCGCCGTAGAGGTTGTTGTGGCCGTGGACGGCGTCGGTGGCGTAGAGCATGGGGACGCCGAGGCGGGAGGACAGCGCCCACCGCTGGAAGTCGTCCACCATGTCGGCCCAGTCGGCCGGGGTGGGCAACTGCCCGGGGGAGCTGCCGGCGGCGTTGAGGACGCTGCCGACGGCGAGGGTGGAGAGGGCGTAAGGAGATGCGACGGAGAGATTGATCTGGGCCATCTGCGCGGCCTTCTCGCGCAGGGTCATCCGAGCCAGCAGATCCCGGACCCGCGCCTCCACCGGCGCCTCCGGGTCCCTGTACACCGCCGCCTGGGCGCCCCCGTCACCATTAGCAGCAACAGCAGTAGCGTGACTGGCGGCCGCCATCCCCTCTTCCTCCTCCTAAACTCTCGAGCAACGACTGGTCGTGTTGGCGGAGTTAGCGAGAGGAAGGCGGGCGGGAAGAGGTTGGAAGGAGTACCCCCCCTCTCCTTCTGTTGAAACGACAAAAGATGGAGTGGTAGCCCTTACGCAATTATTAGCAGGCGCTCCCTCGTGAACGACCAACCGCCGGTCGACAGATAAGGAAATATAAATATGGTTTATTTTTTCTGGTCTTTAATTTATATGTTATTTCGAAATATTGTGAGTCCCGTACGTAAGGCCGTAATTTGATTGTTTAGTTTCGAACTTAGAAAATCTAACTTTCCTAGAAGCAGGTTCTTGTAGGCGATTAAAATTAATTGGTGGATCCAGTTAAGAATGTGATGTGATTTGTTTGACCATTTATCTTATTGATCAGATAATTAAGATCTATACACCACAACATATGAGTTGGTCAATCAAACGAACCATCGAGCAAGTCATATCAGATTTTATCTGAGTAGAAAACTTTTCTCAACCAATAAAGATACCCCAAAAAATATCTAAAAAGTATATATTTATAAGAACATTTGAAGTTGTTTTTCTTGATAGATTCAAGATTAATAAAAAATTTATGCAGACTAAAAAAAAAAAAAAACACAAGATGATTGTGGTTTGATGGCATGTTACTTGTCGTCCTAGTGGACCCATTAACTGGACCACAATTAAAAAAGGCTCGAAATTTCAGATTTTTTATTTTTTCCTTTCGCTATCTCTCCCTTTCTATGCTAAATCATACTTTTAAGCACGGAAGAACTTTTGGTGGGCGAATCGGTCTAATCTGAGATAATATCTCAATTATTAAAAAAAGATGTCAATCTTGAGATGGAAATTAAAAAAAAAATCTCTCTCATCAGATCTACCTAATCACACACTTGCCTACGTTATTTTATTTTTATTTTTACCAGCAACCCTATTACTGTGTCCCTAAGTCATTTCAACGGTGTGTTTAGCAAAACTAAATTTTTTTGGCATCCATTTTTTGCATAATAAAAGTAACTCAAGAAAATAATTACGACTAACTTTAGATGATTTTAAAATTTAAACTTTTTCTAAGTGCCACGTCAATTTGCTTTCACCTACTAGGAAGCTACAAATTGAAGCCTTCAATCGGAACTAAAAAAGATCCTAAAAATTTATACAAATACTAAAGACAATCATCGTCTCACCAAAATATCTAAAAATCCAAAAAATACTTCCAATTAGGAGTCACTCCCAGCATGTTCTAACTTCCTTCCTCAAATGAAACAAAATCTTAACCCACCTCGAGAGGTGGGTTAGAAAAAGATGAGTTAACCTACCTGTAGCCGAACCCAATCATATTTAACCAATTTAACTTTAACCTCATACCTAAGTGTCTTTTAGATTATCTCTGAGTTAACATTAATTAATTTATTACCAAAGAAGTACGAGTGATCTAAGATCTTACTCTAGAAAATCTTAAGTGAGTTCTCTGATAAAAAAACTAATTTTGAAATGGTAGGTCTTAAATTTGCTTTTTGGAGGAGAGAAGAAGATAATTTATCTAGCTCATATTTAATGTTCTTCGGGCGTGACTCCAAAACTTGTTAAAAGTTGAGTTATTGTTCTATTTGAATCTATATTTCTCATGCTCTGTGCAGACCTATATACCATCTTGTTAGAATCCTTGCCACACAAGAAACAAAGCTCCACCCTCATTTCCACCTCCACAACAGCAGATGTACTAGATTTTTTTTTCTTTTGGGTGAAATCAACATCCGGTCCAAATTCAAAGCTTCAGATTCATTGACAGGTCAAACTTAATTTTAGACCCACCAATATTAAAAATTCTAGTTTCTGATTCAAAAGTGAGAACCACAGTTAATTTGCAACGATTGGGAGGGTAAAATATCTCAAATGCCCTATTATTTGGACGTGTTGATTGATTTTTGGTGGTGTTTTTTTTTGATATTTTTTGGGATGTGTATATTGGCCTTTTTGGGTGTTGTTTTTGATTTTTTTTGGGTGTTTTATATATGGGGTAGATGGATATTTTCTTGACATTTTTATTTATAAAACGACATCTTATTGTTTGAACGTGTGATTGATTTTTTTGGATGATACAACATCGTTTCAAAGATGCGCCGTGAGGGGTTGGATACGTAGAGAGAGAGTCGGAGAAGAAAACTTAGGTCGGACTTGTATTTCTCACGGGGTGGAGGGTTTGGTTCACTACTAAACCAAAGATAGAATAGGTTTTTTAGAAAAAAAAAATAGGGGAGAGACAACTGACAAGATAAAAAATTTAACATTTCACAGATTTAGGATTTAAAATTAATTTTTTTAAAAGTTAGACCTAAAATAATTTTGAATATATTTTTTAAACCGGAAGTCAAAAATCTCTTTTTTTTTATAGAGAAACAATTTTTAGAATTTAAATACTTCGGTCCAACTCGGGGACGGACTAAGACTCAACTTTGTGAATGGTGGGCCAAAAATCGAAATCCGGGTCGGCCCAAAAGTCTGAAGGTCCGTGGACCTGGTGTGACCTACTATCGCAACTCTCTCTTCCTCCTCTTCACAAAAGCCGAGTGCGGCAGCAGCGTTGCGCTCGTGTGTGTAGAAGTTACAAATTGAGATTAATCGGGGAAGCTTAAGAGAGTTGTAATTAAGTTGTGCTAATAGAGGAATTTAATTTTACAAGTGCCAAAGATAGTATGAATTGGAAAGTTATTTTACACATAAGTGAGTGATATCTCATTCGATCAATGGCCGCGTAAGCAGTGGGAGTAGCAATTCTAATCGTGGAAACAAAAATTACTTAAAGTTTATACATAATTTTAGACTTATGGGTTCTGAATGCAAGTATCTTCAACAGATTTAGATTTGCAAACGGCAATTGATTCATATTTAAGTATATTTATATTTATTTGATAACATCAAACATGCACATTCCATTCGATCGATGAAACGTCTGAGATGTATAACGTACAATAGAGCGTGGGGCACACTTAAGTTAAAATGGAATCATCGTTCTATGAGGGGCTCACACCGTATTAAAGTTAAATATGGGAGAAAACCTTTTTATTAAGTAGAAACTAGAAAGTGAAGGGATCGACAACAATTTCTACATCTTCGAGGAAATTACATGCAGAATCCCCAACATTAGAGAATATTTGAACCAAAATAAACATCTCACTTAAATTTATTTAGAAAAAAAAAACGTTTAGAAGAAGTCAAGTCAACATTAGTTTTTTTTTTCTCCTTTCTAAATGATATACTTATTGCAAGACTATTCTTACAATAAGAATGAAGTTGATATAAATTACAAGAAAAATGATCTTATTGATTGAAAAGAGAGAGAGAAGAAAATTGTGTGAGGATCCTCGCAATTAAAAATAATCTTACAATGAATATTTATCTTCTTCTTCTAAAAGCTTTACCCACACTTATCCGTTATCCACGCACTTGCAATGTCTTACATCCGTTATCTACTGATCATATACCAAGTTGAACAGGTCCAACAATGAATGAAAGGTCCTCATCACACCTCCATCGATGTCACAATTCATAACAACTTTTCGTCTCGCCAGTATTACCGCGGCACTTGTCTTCGTCAAGCCCTCCTCTCTCTGTGTAAAGTCTTTGACAACTGCCCGCATGCACACGCATCTTACGTCAGGGTGTCCAGATATTTCTAACGTCAGATATGGGCATGATACCTCTTCTGCAAATAAACCCACTTAAAAAGCAGTTTCCCAAGGAAAAAGGGAATCCGAGAGAGAGAGAGAGAGGAGAAAGATATATCAAAGATCTATTTAATTACTTGTAAAATATATCATAGAATTTTTTTTGAAGAATAATTTTTACAGCAAAATTAAAAATAGAATTATCTATTTAGTACCAATGTAAACGTTTTCTTAAAAGGATTTTCTTATGTTTGTTTTTTAATAAAATATTATTAAAAATAAATTTTAAAAGTAATTAAAAATATCTAAAATAAAAATAAAAAATATGTTTCGTATGTCGACCACTCGATCGCTGACTATTCGGTGTTGGTTATCGAGAGTAGGGTGTCGGGCGTCGAACATTGGATGTCGGACGTCAGACGTCGGGTTACCGGCCTCCGAGCGCTGGACACCGGCCGCCGATCAACCGTCGAGCGCTGGGGGCCGATTGTTGACGCCTATCGCCGACCGATGTCTGATATCAGATGTCAAATTTCAAACATCAAATACTAAGAATGAGAGTAAAGATTATAATCACACTTATAAAAATTCTACGTGGAAAAAAAATTTAGAAAAATAATTTATAGAGTCTTATTAAAAATGTCAAAATCTATAATTTTAAGTAAAAAAATTTATCGACAAGAGGAGATTTTAAGCTTAAACAAATAGACCGTAAACAAAACTAATACGTTAGCATTAAATGCATTCGCCATCTCCCTCTTGTCGCATAGTCATAGACTAACCGGGTACTTCATGGCATCACACTCACTATGCACCAACACCACTCTTATCCCATTACTAGTCACTTGCATTTGAAGATAGTTTAAAGAGACACAACGAAAAGGACGCTTGCCCCCTTGTTGTCTTCCGGCTCCTACGCCCCCACTCTTTGTAGTTCACAGAGTGGGGCAACGTTCGCTCCATCTCTCTCTCTTCCTCCCAACCAGATTCTTCTCTACATGGATAAGAGATGGAAGAGACACAGCAAGCACAACAAATCGCGCAACACAACACAATTTGCCCATAAAGGTGGACTATCATTGACACTTCTTTAGCCTTTCTTTAGAGAGGGCAGGCATTTGTCACATTCTCTCTCTCTCCCAACCCTTTGCCTTTGTCTTGTCTTCTGTGTGGTTCCTTTGCAGGTAGGGTTGCTAATTGCTAAACCGTTGAAGTACGAAACAGAAAAGAAATCGTTTTTTTTTTCTATTAAAGATTAGAAATAGATTGAAATATCAGAAATCATACATCTATTTGAGGAGAGAGATTTATTACACCAAATGTACTTAGAAAATGCACTTTTAATATACCGCAAGCGCTTGACCAATGAGAAAAATAATACACTTTCAAATATATTTGAAAAATGTAACAACTATTTCTCCTAACAGCCCTACTAAACGGACTAAAACAACTCGCCAAGGAGTCGGATTGCCATTTCCGCCAATCAAATCAAAGACGGACAACCGAGACTGCGGCGGCGGAGGTGCCTGTGTGTCGACAGAAAACACAAAGCAAGTGCTTTCTTACACGCGAAGGGAAAGGGGAGTATCCAATATGGAGGAGAGGGAGCTTCTCCTTTCTATCTTACCAACCAACCAATACAGGAAACAGGGAATGTGGGGAAAGGAGGAAAGGAAAGAAACATCAAAATATTTGACAACGTCCACATCTACCCAATGCCAGATATCACCCAGACAACGAAACAGGGGAGAGCAAGAAGAGGAGAAACAAGTGTTGGGGTCCTCGGGGACAAGGAAAAAAGGAAAAAAAAAAAAAGGAAGAAAAGAAACTTTTTTTTCTTGGTTTGTACACTAGGCTAGCTCATGCCGGGTAGATGGGCACGACGGTGTTGGGATAGTCGGTCCTCTTGCCGGCGAGGGAGTAGTAGGCGAGGATCTGGGCGGGCTGCTCCACGGGGCCGTCCTCCAGGTCCAGCTGCTGCGGGGGGATGAACTCGATGTTCCAGAACCGGCGGGCCATGTCAAGCAGGTCCCTGCCGTCCGGGGAGGCGTTGTACCCCTGCACCCATATGTACCGCAGCGAGCTCAGGTGGAGCACGGCCTGCGCCAGCGCCCGCTCGCTGAAGCAACAACCCCGCAGCTCCAGCTTCTGCAAGTCGGGGCAGCCCAGGGAGAAGTCGAGGAGGCCCCGGTCCGACCCCCCCACGTAGCCCAGCAGCATGTACCGGATGTTCCTGCTGGTCTCCCCGATGTAGCGGAGGCCTGTGTCGGTGAGGCCGCCGTGCCGCAGGTAAAGCGCGAACCGCTGCAGGTTGGTGCACCCCAAAAGCAGGGCGCGCACGCCATTGTCCAGCGGCAGGTCCGTGATCCTCTCTTCGCGGTCCAGCAGAACCATCCGGAAGTCGCGGAGGTTCTTGCTGTGGACGCCGATGGTTTCCAATGCGGCGTTGGTGATGTCGGATACGTACACGGCCAGGTACTGCAGCTCCGGACAGCCCTGCGCCAGGGCCGACAGCCCCCTGTGCGAGACCTTGCCCTGTTCGTCCTCGTACTCATCCTCCCCTCGCTCTATCCGCAGCCGCCTCAATAACTTACACCTCTGGGCGACGACCTCCAGTCCCCGGTCTCCGATCACGTTCCTCACCTGTCATGCCCACAAATTTGTCTGTCGGAAAGGGAAATGGAACAACCGCAATGTTGATAACTTCAAAGAGCAATCACGTTTGTTCTTCGGGAGATTATACTGAAGAACATGGTGATCGATTATTTATGAAGACAACTTTCAAGATGGTCAGTACCTCCAGAACTTCTAACTTGGGGCATTGCTGAATCAATTGGCAGTGGTCCTCTGTGCTGAGGAACGTGAACTGCAAATCCAGCTTCTTCAGATTCGCAGCAAAAGGGAAAATTATGGGCATCTCATTTGTCCCCATAAAGCTGAGACCCAGGCGGCACAACCTGGGTGGAAACCGGACATTCTGGTACCTGTTGGCTGCTCCTCCTTGATCGTTAAATGAACCCCCGGTAAACTCTTCCAATGCCGTTGCTGCACCGAAGAAGTTTACCAGGTCCAGGATATCACAATCACTAATCTTTAGCGATCTTAAAGACCTGCAATTTGTTGCGAGCAGCACGAGGTCCTGACATGAAATTGCTCGGAGCTCCGTCATGTAGAAATTCAGGATCTCGAGGACGGTGTTGCACATGGCAAGTTCACGTAGCCATTCACCATCTTTCTCAATGATGAAACTCTCTTCAAGAAACAATGTTCTCAAGCGACTGCACAAGATCAACATTAGATTCCAGTTAAACTTCTGGTCGACACGTATAATCTACTAGTTTTCGACTCATAATTGCAGAATATTGCATGTTAAATCCAATGCCAGAAAGAAATAACTGATGGGGGTACCAAACACCTGAAGCCACTACATAACCAGAAATACAGCTAACAAATCGAGCAGTTTCAGGCAGTGAATCATAGAAACCCTTATTCCACCAATTCCTCATTATATGGGTGATGCAAAGATTTTGACAAGTGAGAACAGTCTGCAATGGCAGAACTAACAAGTAGCTGCAGTCAACTATCTAGAACATCGTTGACAAGCACCTGAAGCCATTCAATAGAGGAGACTCGAAGCAGGTCTACATGCCCCATTTTCTGGGAAGTACCAATTTAGCAGCTCTTATCGTCACTTACCTTGTCTACACGTAGCATCGTTACATTAGTAATAGAAGACAAATCTTTTAGGACAATCCTGATTCAGCTTTAACATGTAATTTTGGAGGGAAATACTTAAGCAAATCTAGGACCGAACCTAAATTTGTCATTGATCTTTAAAGATAAATATTGGTTCTGTGCGTACCCCATGTTCCCTCATTTATTTTCAGGCTTCACAAAATGACTATGGGGTGCAGACTGGACAAAGGATAGTGCATTATCCAAAACAAAACGGAGAGGGCTGGACAGGTCTAAGAGCCTCAAAACCTCCCTTCGTTCCCACCATGGTACTCAGAGCCGGACCAGAACCGGCTGAACTGGGCAGAACTGGCCTTAGAACCAGGGACGGGCGCCTGCCAGTGTGGGAACCATTCTGGTTCTGCAAACCTTGGCTCTTACCCTCAGAGACTTCATAAGCCTCTGATTTTAGTCTATAAGCAAAATGAACATACAAGATAAAGGGAATGTAAAGGTAAGACTTTTGTGAATATCGTTTTGGAAATATTCTATGGAGCATCTTCACACAGTGACTTCTTTCTTCTGCCTTCAAATAAGATTCAAAGATTAAAGGAAAATTTTAAGCTTTCCAGCTGACAGAATGAAAGGCAAGCATGTTCCACAAACAGGAAGAGAAAAATTTGTTGCTTGATCAAATATCCAGCTTCCTGGTTATGTGAGAGCTGATAAGCTTTACCAGAGGTCAATACTAAAGATGCGTGAGCCCTCTAAACAGCCAGAGGGAAAGTTATACCCTGGTAGGATCGTACACTCAGATACCTCCACCAAGCATCCATGCTCCCTAGTGGAATGTATGTAGCTTAGAAACCATGCAACAACGGTCAAACACACAGGCAGCAAATCAGAAAATTTAATATTTAGGAATGCTTAGACAACTCATTAGGTTCCAAATGCCTAGCTGCCACTAAATAAAGGTTGCCACTTGGGAGCAGATGCTTCAGTCACATCAAAATGTGACATTGGTGATATGCCTAGAGGACACAGGCATTTGCCACATGGTAATTAAGCAGCTTGCGCCAAAAGAAAATAAGAGAGGACTCGCCACTAAGTTTTGAACAAGGATGACTGTGCCTCCAAGGAGTCTTTTCTTTAATGATACCTGTGATGCTAGGAGCAAGGTTCGACGCATCGGGAAATTGGGGCGAATTGAGTTTTTCCTGATCCGCCACGATTCGCCTGAATCGGGCTGATTCACAAGGGAATCGGATGGGAATCGGTCAGATTCGATGGTAATCGGGTAAATCGGATTTCTCTTGGCCGAATCGGACTGATTCGATCCGCCACGCCAAACCATGGCTAGGAGTATATAGCTAAACTTATGGAATAATCATCTACGATTGAAATTTAAAAAAACTAAGTCATCATACTTACAGTAAAAAAAAGAGTCTACCCGTTCAGAAAGAAATGTCAAAATGAAAATATACAACAGACATCTCAGGAGAGACATACTACACATTGTAGCAAAGTAACAATTTGCAAGTTACTTCATACGTATAATAGTGGGATGAGACGGGGAAGAAAATATTTTTGCCTCACTTCCAATGCATGCTTATAGATACATAGAAACAGTTGAATTCTGTATGAGGCCTCATTAATGCTGGATGATAAACTCAGTAACAGCAAATATATGACATGGTACATAGTGATCTTGTACTAAAACTATAAGCGATACATTGTGCACATCTTCCCCCAGTGAATTAAGTGACGATGTCAAATAGGAGATGAGTTTTGTATAGTATATTAGTGTGGACTAGTGAAAATGGATTTAATTGAGGTGACAGTAGTAAAAAGGCAGTTTCCTTTTCATACAGATCAGTTTAAACATAAAATGGAGAATCTGTTGGTGACACAAATGCAGTTCCTTCATTTCCCGAGGAAAACTATGTTCATGAAGCAAAGATCGAATCAAACTTGCAAATCTACATCCCGAGAACCACTTACCCTGGAAAATGATCATTCTTGAGGAGAAAGTTTAGAAATCTTCCATTTCATCATCTAAAGTCTTACTGTGTTCTTGGATTTCTCAATTATCCAGCTATTTGAACTGAAGTAAAACACCCTAGATGTTACACGACAGCAAAGAGCAAAAGTCGACTTCACTGAGTCATAGCCATCAAAATAAAATGGGGAAAGGGCCTTCTTGCACAGTAAACCAAAACAGCCAACCTAAAGAGAGAGAAGAAATCAAACAATCAAATCATCCCCGAAGGTCCATAAAAGATGCCAAAGTAGGAAAAAATATGTACGTTCTGCCGTACAGTTTTCTTTTTCGTTATCCCATGATGAATAATCCGAATGTTTCATCATCAGCGTATCAATTTCATGAAGTGTGGTAAAACTTGCAGTCCTATAGAAATGGTAATAGGATAGAACGAGGCCAGAGAATAAAGTCCTATAGAAATGGTAATAGGATAGAACGAGGCCAGAGAATAAAAGGGGAAAGAACAATCTGGACGCTGCTAATTAATACTCATGCTCATTCCAAATCAAAGTTTTTGAAAAGATGGTGACAATTCTAAAATCAATTTATTCCTACAAAACATAGATAGAGTGTCTCTCAGTGCAAACAGGTACCTGCAAGAGCGGGCAACCAGCTTGAGGGCATCGGTAGAGAACCCAGAACACTTATCCAGCCGCAGCGCGATGAGCACGGGGCCACGAGCGCGGACGAGGACCTCAATATCCGCATCCTTCACGATCATCCGCCGGAAATGGATGGATTTGAGGCAGTCGAAGGCCTGAGCGATCTCATTGACCCAGGGCCCTGCGTATCCTCCCCAATTCTCGGGTATCAGGTTGAACATTGCCGCCCGCGGCTTCCCTTTGAGCTTGAGCGACTCCAGCCGGGGGAACCTTTTGCACAGACGGGCCGGCGTGGTGGAGTAGCAGAGGGCGATGGTGATGCGCTTCCGGGTTATGGAGTCGATGTGGTACCACTTCTTGCACACCTGGGATATGGCGTCCCTGTCCTTGGGGTCGTCGATGTAGCCCATCACGAATTCCAGGGCGATGTCAGATATGCCAAAGCTCATCATCCTGCTCAGGTTACGGTTCTCCATGGAGAAGCGAGGGATGCGGTGAGACACAGAGAAAGATGGATGGATGGATGGATAGAGAAAGAGAGACAGGAGATCGATCAGTCCGACACCTGAGGGCCCTCCTTCCTTCTCAGATTCCCAAATCGAATAGAGGGCTCCTCAGAAGGCAAATCGCTAAAGGCAGCGAGGAGGAGACTAAGGATTCGACAGAAATTTCAAAAGACTAAGCTCAAAATTTGTTGCAGAAACTATGCATAGAGCGCTGAGTGATTACGGACTAAAGAGCAACCTAAAAGGGTTCAAAATGATGTCGACTATGGAGAGCATAAAGGAAACAACATATTCGGACGGGATTTATGCTACGGGTTTCCCTTCAGGACCACACTGTAGCTCCCAAACACCTCCCACTGCGGCGAGCAAGAGCAACGGGGAGAAAAAGGAACAGGTACGGCCCCACAGCCGCTTCCGCAGCCGCCAAAAGCCGCGCAACGATCCGGAAAAGACGTGAAAGCAGATGTGAACGAAAGCAGCAGCAGCAGCAGCTGGAGAAGAAGAAGAGCAGCGAGGTGTGGAGAAGAGGAGGAGGAGAACAGAGCAAGTGGGAGCTTGGAAACCTAGACGGACGACCTCCGGAGGGAGGTACAAACATGGAGCCCTGACACCCCCGGCACCCAGCCCCTCAGATCAGGATTCTGGGATCCCCTCCTCCGCCGACCACCAGCAGCCACTACTACTTCCGACTCCTCCTCAATTATCAGCGGCGGCGAGCAGCGGCGATCGAGGATCACCTCAGCGGATCCAAGCGCAGTGGATTCAGCACCGCCAGAGAGGTCAACAAGGGGACTGTGTCCCCCGCCCCGCCAGCGTCGGTCCTGTCACGACCGTCGCTCCGGTACCTGAACGGCGACGTTTCCCCCCCAACCCCGTGAGGACCGCATCACCTCTGCCCTCCCACCATTTTCTCCTTTTCTGAGCACCTTTTTATTCTTTTTCCTCCTCCAACTCCAAGTCGAGATTTATTAAAAAAAAGGAAAAAAAAAGGGAGAGAGAGAGAGAGAGAGAGAGAGAGAGAGAGAGAGAGAGAGAGACGAAGCAGGGAAACTTCTGGGGAGTGGTGGATGGGAATTGCGATGTTGATGGAATTATCATATATATAAATTTTGGACATAATTACGTGCAAGCGCCCAAAGTATTTACCGATTGCTTGTGTGCCCCTGCTTATCTAGGGAGCCCAAAGTATTTACATATTATGTGCCCCTCTTTCCAAGAAAACCATAATACCTTTGAAGTCTTGTGATTTTACAAATTTTTATGTTTAATTAGTTGAGCATCTGCCTAAATTTGAATCTAGGTCTCCTAGATCATATTATGTTATATCTCTGTCATAAAAGAGAAGAGTAAAGATTATATCTTTCTTGTCTACCAATCAAACTACCATGAGAGTGAGCATTGACCATGGATTGATGCCATTTAACTTGGAGGATATAAAGGTTGGTATTTTTTGGGGTAAATTAATTAAAATCCTTAACAGATATTTAATTTATTTTCTAGTCTATGACAGAACCGTAACTCATTATAATAAATATTATATCTAATTACAGTATACGTTAAATCATGTTACAGTAAATATCTTCCTATTACAATAAGAGACTTCTAATTAAATTTTTTTAATTTTTTTTAAGTTAACAACATAGTGGCCAAAGCTACAAGTGAACATTCGCCCCACCCGGATTTGAACTTGGGATCTCTCTATCCTCGTCTCACTTGATGTCTAATCCACCTACAAACATCGCACATATTGGTTTCTGTCTCATGGATAAAGTTGTAAGTATACAAGTTGTTTATAAAAATGTTAGGAGCATAAATTAACCTTTTGTGCAAGAAGTCACAACAATATATCATTTTTGGGGCGCAAGCTTATCTAAATTTATAGAGCAAAATGCTCCTTGATGAAAACTTTTTTGATTCCTTTCCATGTCTCAAGGATCATGTTCTGACATCTTAACCCGTGAGAAAATGCGCAATCCCCCACCAGGTGTTCAAAGCTTTTAGAGAGCATTGGATAATACAGCTGTGTTCCTAGAAGCTACTCTTTATCCTCCACTCTTCCATTGAACAAGACTCTTTTGATTTCATCTCTAGCTTTGTGCTTCTATATTGGAATGGCATTGAAGTTGACCAGTCACCCTTTCATTAAATGATAAAATCTCTTTTTTTTTTAAAAAAAAAAAAATAATAGGGTGTTTGGTTGTACTTTTTAAATAATTTTTCTCTTAAATTTAAAAAAGAAGAAGGACAGATATCTTAACATGTTTGGTAAGTAATTTTTTTAAAGTAAAAATTCTATCCTATGTAAATCTCTTCCAAAATAAACACTTACTAACCATTTTTTTTAAAAAAATTACACACACACACGGCTCTCTCCTTCCTCTCCCAGACTCCCCCGCCCTGTCAGCTCCCCCCCTGCGCAGGCGGCTCCCCTCCCCCCGCCGGAACCCCCACCCCACCCCTTGCGCCCTCTCCTAGGTGTGTTCACTATTCGATTCAAACCGAAAAATCAAACCGAACCGAACCGAGCGATTCAGTTTGGTTGCTTCGATTTGAATATGGAAAAATTTGGTTTGATTCCAAACCAAACCGAAAAAGAAAATTCGGTTGGTTCGGTTTCTAATCTCTAGAAACTAAACTAACTAATTAAATCGAATTACAATAATAAATTTTAATTTGTATATATTTATCAAGTTCTTTTAATATATTTATGTAAAAATACATATATGGAGGTTAATATGGTCATCACATTTAATACTTCATTTCAAATATTATTTGATAGGATTTATTAGAGAAACAAGTGATTAAAATTATATTTAAGATAAGAGAATCTAAAGGTCTATTTATTTTCAAGTTAAACTGAATCAAACGGAACCAAACTAAATTTAATTCGATTTGGTTTTGTTTGGTTTCAAGGGATTTCGGTTTAGTTTGGTTCGGGTTGAGTCTGAATTTAGTTTGATTTGGTTTCTAAAAATCTCCTATAACCAAACCAATCAAACCATGAACACCCCTACCTTCCCCCCCCCTCCCCCGCCCCAGCAGCTTCCCCTCCCCTCTGTCGGAACCCCCCGACCGGCTCTGCACCCTCCCTCCCTCGCCCCCCCACCCGCGCCCGCCCCAATTACTCCCCCTCCCCCGCCCCCGGAACCCCCACCCGCCCCCCCCCCGCCCTCACCCCCCGCCCGCCCTGCACCTCCACCCCCCACGCCCCCAGCCCCACCCGCCCCGCCCCGCCGGAACCACCACCCGCCTTGCACCCTCCCCCTGTCTGCCCTGCGCCCTCCCCCCCCCCCCAGGTCCACCCCGCCTCCGCCCCAGAACCCTCACCCCCTCCCCCGCCCCCAGCCCCACCCGCCCCGCCCTCCCCCCCGCCCACCCTGCGCCCCCAGCCCCCTCGCCGAAACCCCACCGGCCCAGTACCCTCCCCCCCGCCCGCCCTCCACCGTGCGCCCCTCCCCCCTCCCCCCACCCCCCGCCCCTCCCCCCACCCGCCCCCGCCCTCCCCCGGTGCCCCCCCCTGCGTCCCAAACACATCATATAAATTAAAAAATTTTAATATTTTTACCAACAAATAACATCACATTTTCATAATTTTAAATTTAATTAAAAACGAACACAACATATTTTTAGGTAGAAATAGTTTTTTTTAATTACTCCCAAACACCCTATAAGATCATATCCATAAAATACATTCAAGTTACATTAATCCACTAATTACTCATCACACTAAAAGAGAAGATCATGAAGAAAAAATTCAACCATATATTTCATTTACGTAAAAGACATAAACATGAGGGAGATATCTCACCTCCTCAAGTGTGCATGGAAAAGTGTCCAGAAGATAACATTATGCCATAAACAAATTAGATTGTTGTCCCAATTCGGCTATCATCATATCAGCTCATGGTTATGTACTTCATCATATAACAAAGTTATAGATTTTGTCCACAATGGGACAAGCATATTGATAACACAAGTACTCCACTAGTTTAACAGATTACCTACTGATTGCACGGATTATGAACTATTTTGTCAATTGGCTACTGCATTTAAAGATAAAAATTAAGTACATAACATTAAATAGGTGTCAATTAGCAACTACCTTTAAAAATACATAGTATATAACATCAAGTAGGTGTCCTAGAGGATAGATGGATGTCAAAAGGAGTTTAGTGATCATAGAGAAGATTGTCTTGCATATACACATTGGAAAGACAAATTTTATTCTATCTGTACACATAAAAAATCCTACTGTACTTTATACATATTGGCCAAACATGTTCAATCTTCACTAGCTAATTTTCATAAGCAAAATCAAAGGCCTTAATCATAAAAGGATGCTCTTCTACCTTTTTTTTTCTTCTTTCCTATATTTAATTTTCTCAACTTAAATTTGTATTGTGGCTATTTAAACCTAAAAGAGACATTGTATGAAATTTTTGGTCTGCTCTCAATAATACTCTTGTCAAAGAGATATATTGCAGTGCCACATTTTTGAGTGACTCTATTTTATCATTCACAAAAAAAATACACTAACTTATCAATAATTCCCATGTGAGGACAACTTTTAATATAGATTATATGATGCTTATCTTTTGCCAACAGCAAAATAAAAATCATACGAAAGGATGACACGTTAAAGTCTTCTTCTTGCCAAAATCATCACAATTTTGGTCTTTTCCTTAACTCTATGAAATATTTTCTAGCAATCAGTATACAATATTATTAATTAATGTAAATTTGAAAACAGTAGATGTGCATAAAATTATTATAAGGAGCAATGCTAGTTGCACGTCCGCCCGGACAATCGGACGGACGTGAAAGCACCGTGCACCGACTTGATTAGTCGGCCGCACGCGTCTCTACTGTGGAGCCCGCGCGGCCGACTAATCAAATCGTCGTGCAGTATTTCCACCTCCTCCCGAACAATCGGGGCGCACGGTCAAATAGCATTTCTCTATTGTAAGTCGTCTTTAGTTAATGGGATGTGCGTGCGCTCTCGCCTTCCTGGTCGATGGCAAACAAAAAAAAAAAGGGCCAGCTGTAGCGCAGGGACGACCGGAGCTCCAAGCCTGCGCCCGTTAGCTAACTACTTGCTGACGTGGGCCTCCTCCACTTCGGCGCAGCCGGTACTCCCCCACTTCCAGTTTTCCTGCCAGTTGGCAACGGAGCCTTCCATTTTGTACCTCTCCGCCTTCGCTTTCACTTATCCCGTTTTGGTAAATTCGGGTATGTTAAACCCCTCCTCAAGGTTTGAGGAGAGGAAAAGTTTTATTCAGAAATATCTTTGATTATTTAAGATTATTTCTTAGTAACTCTACCCCATCTTTTGAGATGGGGTAAAGTTGGTTAATCTTGACTTTTTTTTCTTTGCAAAAAAATTTTAAATTAATATTTTAATATTATTCTATTATCATAATAAAATATGTAAATTTCAAAAAATTTTAATTAAAATAGTTAGATGCAAGAGAAGAAGTTAATTTATCTAACTCCATTTTTTTCTAGTGAAATATATAAAGTAGGGTGGGTCAATTTTTTGATTAGTGGATCCGTGATTAAACTACTCATGAATAACTTAACTTTCTGTCAAAGTGGGTTTCCCTCTCTCTTTCTCTCTCTCTCTCCCCTCTCTCAAAAAGATATCAGAACGTATTAAACTAGAAAAACGTTTATTATCTTTTAAGGAGAGTAATAAATGGATGTGAATTATCTTTCAAATAATTCTATTGATTGAAAAAGAGAAGAAAAAATCTTATCAAAATTTCAATTAATAAAATTATTTAGAGGGTAATTCACATCACATTATTATCTTCTTAGAGGGTAATAAATATTTCTATTAAAAAATTAATACAAAGCAAAGGCAAGAGAAAAAAAAAGGAAACATTCTAAAGTATAACCCTTTTTCTAAGTAGAAAGTTGTAGGATTGTCCTTTCTATGTTGGTCCATATACATTCATCTTGTATATATTAAAATATATATATATATAGTATATATATATATAATATATATATATATTATATATTATTGAAGTTATAATTTTTTTAAAATTAAAATTAACTCAAATCACAGACAAACACTTTATCGAATCTACAATCTAGTTCTCCTCTACCCCATCTAAATCTATCCTCCTTTTACAAACGGAAAGAACAATTTATAATAACTGCACACAATACTAGAAAAAGGTTTTACCGACGTATTTCTGACGGAATTTGTCCGTCGAATATCCGTCGGAAATACGGATTTCCGACCGATTTCTGACATGATTTACGACGCAATAATCGGAATTTTACCGATTTTTTCGACGGAATTCTTTTCCGTCGGTAATTTCTGACCAACTATTTCCGACGGCTATTTCGACGGATTACGAATTCCGAGGAAATGGAGTTTAGACGGATTACCGACGATTTCCGACGGAAAAGCATCCGTCAGAAAAGCCGCATTTCTTGTGGGTGCAAGCAAAAGGGATAGTTTATAGAGAATTAACTGTTGGTCTATGGCAGGGATCTGACATTATTTTCAGGCCTCTCAAGTTTTTCTGCGTCGTCCAGTCCCTACTTATGCAGGATTTATTTTTAAGTTCATGCTGTTAAACCCGTGTTATCCTCCCCCCCCCCCCCCCCCCCCGTTATCCAAAAAATGTGTAACTGTGTAAGTATGTAAATCCGTAACTGTGAAAGTATGTAATTACATATTTATGCAGTTACACGTGTAAGTTTGTAAATACTTAATAATTTACATAAATAAATATTTACTTACTTACTGGGAGAATTACCAACTAGTCCCTAATTTTGGGAACTTATTTTTAGGTCCTTGAGTTACATACTTATCGAAGAAGGGACTTACATAGTTTCAGAAGGGCTTATCTAGTTACCAGGGACTTACCTAGTTACAAAGTTACATGTGTAATTATACACTTACGTCGTAGGTAAGCCCCTCTGTAACTTGTAATTACCTAGTTATCAGGGACTTACCTAATTACAAAGTCACTGAGTTACATACTATGTAACTCTATAATTACATGTATAGTTACAGAGTATGTAGTTAAAAATTACATGCTAGTTACGTAGTATGTATATGTGTAATTACACACTTACATGCAGTTACAGAGTTACACATGGAACTCTGTAACTATATACTTACGTAGTTACATGAATTACATACTTACGCAGTTACATGAATTACACATATAATTCTGTAACTAGGTAAGCCCTGATAACTAGATAACTACATGTAAGTCCTTCTGAAACTATGTAAGTCTGTAACTAGGTAAGCCCTAATTACAGAGTTACAAACTTATAAAATCTCTTTGTAGTTACAGAGTTACATGTGTAACTGTATAAGTATGTAATTACATACTTACGTAGTTATAGGAATTACATACTTACGCAGTTATACATGTAACTCTGTAAATATATATACTTACGCAATTAAACATTTAACTGTGTAACTGCTTCATACCTTGTTACACAGTTACAAGAAGAAATAATTACAAACTTAAGGTGGAAAAAAACTATGTACTTGCATACTTACAGAGTTACATGTGTAATCATAAATATATAATTACATACTTACACAGTTACATAATTTACATATTTAAGCAGTTATAACTGTGGAGGCTTTTTCTTGTTTGGGCCGGAACCAACTGGGCCAACACTTGAGAGGGAAGAAGACGGTCGCCGGTAGCGGACGAAGATCTGCAAAACCAGAACAAGATCAAGGGGGCCCGGTTGAAGAACTGGGGAGAACCCTCCGATGCCAAAGTCAGCAAGGAACGTGAGAGAAAGGGGGTTCTTGTGTGTGAAGCGCAGAGCTTGTGTGAGTAAGGGTGCCTTGGATCACATGCCGCTGGATGGAGGCTTACCAGTGCCTTTTATAGGTTGGAGTACTAAGGGAGAGGGACAAAACATCCCTGATCAATGCCGCAAAAGGGCGCACCTGTTAGCGTCCTCCTCCGGGGGGGTTACGTGTTGAGGCGCCCGTTGAGGAGCCGGGCAGTAACGTACCACTTGATCATGGGCGCGCGCGTGCGTAGCCGTGTAACTGCCGTAGTTAAGGGATGAAGGGCCACTCAGATTCGTCCTGGGAGGAAGGTACCGAACAGGTAGTCTGCTCGGTGAGACAGACCTGCTGCTCGGTAGTCAAGCCCGCTGCTTCGGCACCTGGTGCCCAGAGGCATGGCTTGCTGCCGGATGCCTGATGTAAGGAAGTGATGTCCGTTCCGAAGGGGTTTTCGGTGAAAGCCGAGCAGACTCTGTTCGGAAGGAAGGGCCTTTGTTTGATTAGGCTGTGAGGCGCCCGGAGGCGGCTTTTGGGTCCCGCTGGTGTCCGGATGCAGGAACCAGACTCGGATCCTTAAAGCTATTCTTGAAACGTCGTGGTGCCTTGCGATAGGGCCACGTCCGCCTGCCGAACTGGGCCGGGCCATGATGGGCCCAGTACACGATGGTGGCTAGAAACAGCCACCACACTTGCCCCCCACGCTCTCAAGCGGTTCGGGAACCGAGCGGTTGGGAGCGGCGGCTTGACTGGACGTCATCTCCATTTTAAATGCGGTATCGTCCTCGGAGATCCGAACGGCTGCATGGAGGCATGGTTTGGGGATTTCCCTCAAACACAGAGCCTTTTGATGAGTGCGGGGGTTGTGTCGAGCCACGGACGCCGCGCGCTCCAGACGAACGGTCACCAGTGATACACCCGAGAAGTGACTTGGAGCGGGGGCAAGCACCGCTTCTGGCTCGCTTCGAATTTCTTGCCCCTATTTCCTTATAAGGGAAGAGAGGGGCGAAGGCGAGAGCCACGCCTTCGAAATCTTTCAGAGTTTCCTCATCCCAGAGCTTTCGTACCCCCTCAAGCTTAGTCGTTCTTCCTCACGCCTTCTTCTGTTCGTTGTTCCCTTCTGCAACTACGGCGATGGCAAGCAAGGGGAAGGCGGTTACGGTCGCCGGGGCGAGTGGAGTCACCATCTCTGCGCTCGCGGGCCACGATGCTGCCACTACAGCGGGCTCCGAGAGCGTTTTCGCATCGGCGACGAATACGAGATCATCGACGCGAAGGAAGGAGAATCGTACCTGGTGAACAAACCAGGTTGTCTTCCCATCTCTGTGGATCATATGGAAGCGGGACTCCGGCTGCTGTTGCCGGAGGTGGCGAAGGCACTGCTGAACCAGTGGGGAGTTTCCCCGATCCAACTGACGCCAAATACGTGGAGATATATCTGCATCTTCGGCGTCATTTGCAGAATCAAGTAGATCCGAGGCTCGACGGATGTGTTCCGAGCACATTTTAAGCTTTCTGCTTCGCGGTCGTCGGGGGCAGATGTCTACTACGCCAAGCATCGAACGGACATGATGCACATACAACTGTCTGGCAAATATTCCAACAACAAAGGTGGATGGATAGGTTGTTCTTTGTCCGGCGTCAGGACGGTGTAGAGTGGGGTTCCCCCGTTATCCGATCAGCGCAGAAGGACAGCTTCCCCAAGCTGATCCAAGATGAGGCGAGGGCCTCAGATAGCCTGCTCTGGGGCTGCGTGGGAATGGAGAGGGCTACTTGACAGAGTTCTCGCTTGTTCGGCATGGTCTGAGCAAACCATGGAGTAAGTGCTCAAACTTATTTTGTTGCGCGCAGGTTCAGCAGCTGTGTTCTAACAACTTCCTCCTTTTTTGCAGCCGCTGCGGAGTTGGAAGCCGGAAGGGATCAGGAGGCGAACGAGGATTTCGCCGAACAAATCCCTGTTATGGCCCACATGGTATACGAGGACGACAACATCGCTGCTGTTGTCCGGGTCCCCTTGGCTGTGAGGGTTGGTACTACGGTAATGACCGCATTGGTGGTGCCTTCACCTGCTAGGGGATGCCCGGAAAGCACCACGGGTCCCTGAGAAGAGGCCCGAAAAAATTCGTTTGAAGAAGAAGGCCACCATCAAGGTGGTTTCAGCAGGAGCTCGGCCTTCGTTAGAGGAGGGCGAAGGGGCGACTCGGCCTTCCGCCGTTGTGAAGAAGAGGCTGACGTTGCTCGACGAGGACGCGGAGGACGCAAACCAGCTCCGTGCTCGGAAGAAGAAGAGGCTGGTCCGTGCTGCCCTCAACAGAGTGAGGAGGGGACCGAAGAGGAGGCCGATGAGGCGCAGTTGCTGCTGCGCAAGAAGCGCAAGGCCGCTGGGTCGGTCGAACAGGAAGCACCACGGATGCCCCCCGTGGTCCGTCCTGAGGTTGCGCAGAGGATGGCAATCGAGCTCGGGCTCGTCGTGGTAAGCGACGGGTCAGAGAGCTCTGCTGAAGAGCAGAGGGAAGTGTCCGTGCCGCCGGGCCCCAGCGAGGGCCGCGAAGAGGAAGTTGCTCGAACAGTGGCTTCGAGCACTGGAGGCGCCGAACAGGATGCTGCTGGCGACGCTGTAGAGACCTTTGCTCAAAGGGGCGAAGGTAATGAAGAGACCTTCGTTGCCAGGAGGGGACCTCTCCGCGCCTCGAGGTGCCAGAGAAGCATGTTCCTGAAGAGGCGGCTACTTCGGCTACGGGGGCCACTCCTATTGGGGAGATGCCGGCCCCACAAAAGGAAGTCGTTGAGGTTGTCATGGCCCCCCTGCTCCCCACTAAAATGGTTGCGGTAGTGGAGACACCGTCAACCACTTTGGTCTCCACGGAAGTTGGAGAAGTCACGCAAGGGGAAAAGGAGATGGCCTTGGTGACAGAGGGCCGCGGGGAGGTTGCTGATGCTACTGCTGGACCTGCTAGGGGGGCGGAAATCTCCAACGAGTGACCAGACGCCACTGAAGAGGTCGTCAGTTCTGGGGAGGACCGGAGACCTCTCTCTGCAGTATTGAAGGGGAAGTCGTCCGAGCTCCCCTCGCAGGCGATGCTAGAAGCTACGTGGGAAGGCTTGGGAGCGATGCTTCAAGGGTTCTGCCCCCGTGCCGTCCGCATCCTACCTGGATAGGATGGCGCGGTGTCAAGACCTGAGCCCGGAGAAGACCCCGAGCACTCCAGTGCGGCTTACCGCCCAGGGCACCCTCTCCGAACATGATGAAGACGACAACGTCGACGTGAAGCGTTGGTGGACGGCATCACGATCTCGATGGTCCTTTTGAAGAAGCTCGCCTTGTGTGCCCAGAATCAAAAGCAGATGTGGGAGGCGGAAACAGCCTTCTGCGACGATCTGGTCACCAAGCACCGAGCTCGCGAGGCCGAACTGCTAAAGGAGGTGAAAAGCCTCCAAGATGCTCCAAGCGTCCGAGCTCAACCTGACCATCGCCCGAGCCAAAAAGGAGGCAATCACGAAGGTGTTAGCTGAAGCCAGGGCTCAAGGAGTGGCGGAGTACAAAGAAGGTCCTGACTTCAAAAAGGACCTAGAGCAGTTCGGCGCCCGTTGTTACAAGGTGGGCCTCGAAGCCGGAAAGGAGTTCGGGGAGAAGCTTGCTTGGACAGAGCGTGCCCGACAAGCTTTCGAGGCTGCTGTAGGGGAGTGCCGGCGTCGTACCCAGGATGCACGTTTGGACGGAGTGCACTTTGCCCAGTTCCATCAGGGCGAATGCCTCCTGCAGACGATGGCGTCGGGACCTCCAGGCAGGCCCTTTGAATATCCTTTCCTTTTTGTTTGGCAGCTCGTCCAAAGCGAGCTTTTGTATAAAATCTGAATAGATCTCTTTTTTTCCTTCAAAAAATGGCTTCGCTTTTTCTAGCTCCTTACCTTGCAAGTGTTCTGTCCGAACCGGAATTCGTTGGTCGTTTAGAAGCGTTCGCAATTACCGCCCAGGTGGTTATGAACTGCGGGTGTTCTAACCTGGGGTACTTGCAGAACATCTTCATACTAGGAGATGTCGTTACATCCTTGTAGACTAAAGGTATAAGGATGTTTCGGACTTCGTCACTAGCCGGCCAGAAGAACTGGTAGGAGAGGAGTAGAATGCCGAACATGAGGCTTTTATGAATAATAAGCCTTCAAATTAGATACCATGCCACTAGGAGTAGTAGCTTGTAAGAGCCTTTTCCAAGGACCTGGATGACCTGATAAGGTCCTTCCCACTTGGGGGTGAGTTTGCCGGCTGCTCTTCAGGGATCCGATGCCGAGCAGCGGCGAAGAACAAGGTCACCTTCGAAGAAGCGCCTTTCCCGTACTCGGGAGTTATAATACTGCGCAAGGCACTGTTGATAGGAAACTAGTCTGATGCTGGCGTCGTTTTGGCGTTCGCCAAGCATGTCTAGGTTTTTCCTGAGCACGCGATTATTGGCGGCCTCGTCGAAGTGAGTTGTCCGGAGAGTGGGGAGAGCCACTACCAAAGGTACAACGGCCTCTGTACCGTAGGCCAAATGGAAAGGGGTCTCCCCTATGGCTACCGGGCAGTTGTTCGGTGACACCACAACACATTAGGGAGCTCGTCAATCCATGAACTACCAGCAGCTTCGACTCTCATGCAGATCCCGTGCAGTAACATACGGTTGGCGTTTTCGACCAGACCGTTGGCCTAAGGATGTGCCACGGAGGTGAAGTGGTTGTAGATGCCAAGTTCAGCGCACTTCTGCTTGAAGAAGGTGCTATCGAACTACTTCCCATTGTTGGAGGTAATCACCCTTGGGATGCCAAACCTGCAGAGGAGGTTCTTCCAAACGAACTTCCACGCGGCTTGTTCGGTGATTGTGGTAATGGGTTCTGCTTCGACCCATTTGGTAAAGTAGTCGATGGCCACGAACAAGAACTTCTTCCGACTCTGGGCCTCTGGGAAGGGACCCAGTATATCAAAGCCCCACCTAGCGAAAGGGCGAGGCTCAAACAACGTATGAAGTTGCTCGGTCGGTTGCTTAATGAGCTGTCCGAACTTCTGGCATTCCGGGCACCTTCTGACAAAAGACGTACAGTCCTTTTGCAGAGAGGGCCACCAGAATCCTGCTCGGATGATGCTGCGTGCCAGCGTTTTGCCCCCCAAGTGGCTTCCACACAACCCCTCATGAACCTCTTCAGTAGCCGCTAAGGCCTCTTCAGGGCTGAGACACCGTAAGAGGGGTCTTGAAAGGGACCGTCGGTAGAGCTTGCCTTCTATGAGGGTGAATCGCTGAGAACGTAGTCTGATCTTCTGAGCTTCGCCCTACTCAGGGGGAAGCTCGCCTCGAAGCAGATAGGCCAAGAGAGGGTCCATCCAGTTTGGAGCTGGAGGGTCGGACCCAATGGCTGCTACATCCACTTCAGTGCTCGGTCTAGCGAGCTCTTCAATGAATACAGAGCGAGAAGGGGCGATGTCACCTGAAGACGCCAGCTTGGCAAGTGCATCGGCTCGCGCATTTTGCTTCCGTGGAACGTGTATGACTTCGAAGTAGAGGAGACCTTCTGCTCGGATCTTGACTTGTTGAAGGTACTGGGCCATTCACGGCTCCCTTGCTTCGAACTGTCCGTTCACCTGGCTGGCAACCAATTGGGAGTCACTGAAAGCCCTGAGTCGAAGGGCTCTGAGGTGCCTCGCCATTCGGATTCCGCACAGTAGCGCTTCGTATTCGGCCACATTGTTGGAAGCCGCAAAGCGAAATCGAAGGGCATATTGGAACTCTAAACCCTCCGGAGAGGTGAGGACCAAGCCAGCTCCACTCTCTGTGACACATGAGGATCCATCGACGTAGAGCTCCCATGGGGGCTCGTCGGCCAACGGGGTATCCTGCTCGGTAGGGAGGGTACATTCCGCGACGAAATCTACCAATGCTTGCGCTTTAATGGCCGTCCTTGGACGGTAGCTGATGTCGAATTCGCATAGCTTGATGGCCCATTTAATAAGCCGCCCGGAAGCTTCCGATCGCTGCAGAATAGACTTCAGCGGCTGATCGGTGAGAACCGTTATTGAGTGGGCCTGAAAGTAGGGCCTGAGCTTCCGGACAGCCGTGACCAGAGCGAGGGTGAGTTTTTCTGCTCGAGGGTACCTCCTTTCAGCTTCACGAAGGACCCTGCTGATGTAGTAAACGGGACGCTGGGCCGCTCCCTCCTCTTTGATCAACACTGCGCCGATGGAGTGCTCAGTAACCGAAAGGTATACGAACAAGGGCTCCCCGAGCACAGGTTTCGAGAGAACAGGTGGGGCTGCGAGATAGGCCTTCAACTCTGCGAAGGCGACCTCACAGTCCTCAGTCCACCGTACATGCTTCCCTTGCTGTGAAGAGCCTCTGGGTCCTCGCAGCAATTTGAAGAAGTTGAAGCTCCTCTCTGCTGCTCGGGACATGAACCGGTTGAGTGCGGCTAGCCGTCCAGTCAGATGTTGGACGTCGCGTACCGTTTTGGGCTGCTCATTTCAAGTATTGCTTGGATCTTCTCAGGGTTGGCCTCTATTTCTCTATTTGAAATGAGGAAGCCGAGGAACTTCCCTGAGCGTACTCCAAATGCACACTTGGCTGGATTGAGCTTCATATTGTACCTTCACAAAGTTGCGAAGGTCTCTTCGAGGTCGGAGATGTGGTCGGTGCTCGGAAGCGTTTTGACCAACATGTCGTCAACGTAGACCTCCATATTGCGCCCAATTTGCTGCTCGAACATCTTATTGACCAATCGCTGGTATGTTGCACCCGCATTTTTCAGACCAAAGGGCATCCTGGTAAAACAGTATAACCCCAAGTCTGTGACAAACGTGGTGGCGTCCTGATTCGGAGGATGCATATTGATCTGGTGATACCCAGAGTAGGCATCCAAGAAGCTGAGGAGTTTGTGCCCGGATGTAGCGTCTACCAGCTGATCGATGCGAGGCAGTGGGAAATTATCCTTGGGCGTCGCTTTGTTAAGGTCCTTGTAATCCACACATACGCGCCATTTACCAGTGGCTTTGCGTACGAGGACCACGTTGGAGATCCATCTTGGGTATTAGGCTTCCCGGAGGAGCCCAACTGCTCGGCTTTTGACAACGTGATCACGGATCACGGTCTGTCGCTCTTGGTTGATGGGTTGCCTCCTTTTCTGAACCGGTGGGACCCGTGGACCCAAGCGGAGGTGATGCACCATTACCTCCGGAGGGATGCCTGGTAACTCGTCGTCGGACCACGCGAATACGTCCAGCTTGGCTAGCAAGAAACTTCTATAACGCTGCTGCTCTGCTTCCGCTAGTAAGGCGCCAATGTATAGGACGTGTTCGGGGTCGCTATCAACTTGGACTGGAAGTAGGTCTTCGGCAGGAGTTCTGCAGCTTGTGGAAGGCTGGTCGGCTGGCGGGGGAACAGGTGTTGGAGCCGCGAGTGGCTGCTTGTCCCTTAGAGAAAGGACATAACACCGTCGAGACTCGCGCTGGCATCCGAGCACCTTGCCAACTCCACACGGGGTGGGGAACTTCATTTTCTGATGGAGGGACGAAGGCACAGCCTTGATCCGCTCGATCAAACCTCTACCAAGGATCGCATTGTAGCCAGGCATGTTCCTGATGACCAAGAAATCCACCACCTTGGTCACACACTTTGGAGCCATCCCGAGGGTGATCGGGAGGCGAACTCTACCCATAGGCTGAACCGACACCCCGAGAAGCTGAACATGGGCGATTCTACAGGGGTGAGCTGGTCGGTTTTTAGGCCCATAAGGAGATAACAATCGTAAGCCAATACGTCGGGGACACTTCCATTATCTACCAGAATCCTGCGCACATTACAATGATTAATGGTTGCCGAAACGACTAACGCATCAGTGTGCGGGGTGGTAACCCCTACAAGATCTTTGTCTGAGAAGGTTATGGCCCCCTCAGACTGTGCGTGCGTGGGACTAGGGGGATAAGGAGCCGGCCGAGGTATCGGCGGTCTGTCCACGACGTGCACTCGCCTTGCGTAATCGCGTCGGCTCTGACTGCTCTCTCCACCTGCGCCGAACCCTCCTGCGATCACATTGATTTCCTGCTCGTTGGGCTCATTGTTGATCGGCTGCTCGGGAGTCCGCTCTCGGCGTTTGGGGCGGTCTTCATTCCGGCGCACGAACCGTCCGAGGTAGCCGCGCTTAATGAGGGATTCGATTTCATCTTTAAGCTGGCGGCATCCAGAGATGTCGTGGCCATGGTCACGGTGGAGGCAACAGTACTTCTCTTGGTTGCACCGCCGGGGATCGGAGCGCATCCTTGGTGGCCACCGAACATATGGTTCGTCCCTGATTTCTGCCAGGATCTGCTCGGGTGCCACCGTCAGCGGTGTGTAGTCGGTGAAGGGGCGTGGTCGGCGTGGTGAGTCGCCGTTGAGCCGCCCTTTCTTCCGATCGCGGTCGGAACCGTTGTCGGAAGGCCTCTTCTTGTCCGTCGACTCTCCGTGCTCTGCCCGGCCAGCAGCCAGACTTTCTTCACACGCCGCATGGCATTGTGCAGTGGAGAGGAGCTCAGCAAGAGTGGAAGGCTGCTGCACTCCCAGCGTCCTCTGCAGGAAACCATCGCGAGTGCCCTGAATCAGGGCACTGGTGGCTAATAGGACATCGAGGCATGGGATGCAGAGCACCTCGGTTTGGAACCTCTTGACGTAGTCCCAGAGCGCTTCTCCCTTCTTTTTCCGAACAGCAAGAAGGGAGGCCGCGGTGCGCGGCTATGATCTTCTGCCCAGGAAGTTGTCCCGAAAGGACTTGTTCAGCTGGTGGAAGGATGAAATGGAACCTGCGGGGAGGGCTTCGAACCAAGCCCAAGCAGTTTCCTTCAAGGTGGCTGGAAAGGCCCGGCATTTGGCCGCATCAGATGCTCCGTGGAACACCATATGCGACTCGAACCCGTGGATATGATCCATGGGATCAGAAGTACCGTCGTACGAAGCGATGGCAAGTAGAGGGAGTTTGGGAGAGACTCGAGTCTCCAAGATCTCCACAATGAATGGGGAGCGGAAGTTCAGGTCCTCTTCGGTCGGAGCCTTTCCCTCAGCACGCTGGACCATCGCGTCCACACGACGTTCCAGGTCGACGACGCGGTGTAAGCGCCTGGCCAACTCCTGCTCGGAATGGGCCGAGTCCGCACGGCCAGACTTGTGGGAGTTGGCTCCCACGACCGAGCGCGGCAGGCGCGAGATCACCGCAGAACGACGGGGCAAACGGCCGCGGCGCCCCAGAGCTCGCTCACCAGACGGAGCGTGGCGCGACCTCCGTGGCGAATCAGCGTGCTGCTCCTGAATCGACTCCGCCGGGGCAGGAGGCGCGTGTGATCGTCGATGAGACGATTCTGCCTAGCGCTCCTGCGGAACGGAGGCTGCCGGGGCCAGCTGCCCGGCCAGTTGGGCCTGAAGTCCCAAGTAGATGCCCGTCAGCTACTGCATCTGTCCCCGGAGTTCGGCCATCTCCAAGGTGGTTGCAGGCACGACGGCGGCGGGCGCTGGGAAGCCCCCGGTTGCGGTAGCACGGGCTACAACGACGTCAACGGGGGGAGCGCGTTGATGGGAGTTCGCCCGCGACTGGCGGGACCTCGTCATACGGCTCCCTATGTTCTGGTACGAGGATCGTCTGCGAGCCATGACTGTTGTTCCTTCCCACAGACGGCGCCAAAAGTGTGGAGGCTTTTTCTTGTTTGGGCCAGAACCCGCTGGGCCAACACTTGAGAGGGAAGAAGACGGTCGCCGATAGCAGACGAAAATCTGCAAAATCAGAACAAGATCAGGGGGGCCCGGTTGAAGAACTAGGGAGAACCTTCCGATGACAAAGTCAGCAAGGAACGTGAGAGAAAGGGGGTTCTTGTGTGTGAAGCGTAGGGCTTGTGTGAGTAAGGGTGCCTTGGATCACATGCCGCTGCATGGAGGCTTACCAGTGCCTTTTATAGGCTGGAGTGCTAAGGGAGAGGGATAGAACGTCCCTGATCAATGCCGCAAAGGGTGCGCCTGTTAGCGTCCTCCACGGGGGGGTTACGCGTTGAGGCGTCCATTGAGGAGCCGGGCAGTTAACGCACCACTTGATCATGGGGCGTGCGTGGCGTAGCCGTTGTAACTGCCGTAAGGTGACGAAGGGCCGCTCGGATTCATCTTGGGAGGAAGGTACCGAACAGGTAGTCTGCTCGGTGAGACAGACCTGCTGCTCGGTAGTCAAGCCCGCTGCTCGACACCTGGTGCCCGGAGGCATGGCTTGCTGCCAGATGCCTGATGTAAGGAAGTGCTGTCCGTTCCGAAGGGGTTTTCGGTGACAGTCGAGCAGACTCTGTTCGGAAGGAAGGGCCTTTGTTTGATCAGACTGTGAGACGCCCGGAGGTGGCTTTTGGGTCCCGCTGGTGTTCAGATGCAGGAACCGGACTCGGATCCTTGAAGCTACTCTTGAAACGTCATAGCGCCTTGCAATAGGGCCACGTCCGCCTGTCGAACTGGGCCGGGCCATGATGGGCCCAGTACACGATGGTGGCTAGAAACAGCCACCACAATAACTATGTAAGTATGTACTTATGTAGTTATGTACTTTTGAGATAACGGGGGGGGGGGGTTAATAGCAAGGACTTAAAAATAAATTCTACATGAAGTAGGGAATAGACGGCGCAAAAAAATTTGACAGAGACCTAAAAATAATATTTAATTCTCCCTAATTCATAATTACACACTCTTCCGCACACCCCGGCCCCCACCACAAAAAGGAAAAGAAAGCCCAGCTCACAATTACAGGGCTCTCACATCCTACAATTATTGAAGTGACATGCAATCCCAAGTGCTCTCCCTCACACACAGTACTGTATATCCCATTCTTTCCTTTTCTATCCTCTCTCATAGATCAGTGATCTGTCTCTAATCCTCCCTTCTACTACTACTAATTTGCAAGCTTGTAGTCAACTAACAGTGCCCATGAAACTTACATCATTTTCTACCATTAAAAAAGACAAGCAGTACTTGTATGGCACCCAAGAGTCGCCATCTTCACAAGAGGAAGGCGACACCCCAATTTAATAGACCAACTGTTGGGCCGTGTCCGCCCGAGTTACTAATAAATTCAAACAAGACAGTTGGAAATATATGCACCAGGACAAAGCTTTTGCCTTCATGCCGGTGTGTGGCCCTCGTCGGTCTACGCCTTCGCTGCCCCGTACGTTGGCCGGGTTTAATTCAACAGCAGAGGAGGAGGAGGGATCAAGGACGGCCGGGTCAATGCCTCGATCGATGACCATATGCATACATAATAACCATGCCCACATGCAATCCTACCCGGCCAAGTGCATGCATGCTGCGGGATATTGGGGTGAAGGGGGATCAGCATTGGATGCCGAAGATTGGAGATGCAGTGTATGTAATTAAGAGAGGAATTTGGGAGAGTTGAAGAGGATAATGCAGGACCCCAACGTCGAAATCATGCAGCATCTACTACCTGGAAGTTCATGGACTTGCATGTGTTAACACAGTAGCACACGTAATAGCTTTCCCTCTCTCTCTCTCTCTCTATCTTTTCTTGGCATCTAATTTTTTCGATGGTCATGTAAGGGAAGTTTTCCAACCCACTAGGGGTGTTCACGGTTCGGTTCGGTCTGATTTAGACTATTTTTTTGACAAAATCGAACCGAACCGAAGTTGAAGTCAAACCGAACCTAACCAAACCGGTTCGATTCGGTTTGAACCGAAATAGGCAAAAAAGGTGAAAAACGCCCTTAATGGGAACTCACAACCTCTCTTATGATAATGGCGCCTCCAACCACTGCACTATTGTTTTGTTTGTAATATAATATATTATTTATATTATATATACATATGTTCGGTTCATTTCGGTTCTCTAGTCCCAAACCGAACTGAACTCTGATGCTCTCCAAACTAAACCGAACCGAACCGAACCGAACCGATCGGTTCGATTCAGTTTTTCAGTTTGGACTGATTTTTAAACACCCCTACAACTCACGAACAACACCAAAACGGCGGCAGTTAGAACATGGAATAAGAAAAGCCAATTATGTCTTGGGACTTGATCACCTTGGACTTGAGGCCAAGGACTTTGCACAATGATGCCATCATCATCTGATTCATCTCCGTCACCATAAAAAACCCATGATCAGTGAGAAAAGGCTGAGGTGGGGGGCACTTCAGCGATGTTTACTAGAAAAGCATGCTATATGAGCTGATGCCTATAGCTAGGGCATTTGTCAACTCGAGTGATGCTGTAACTTGGGAAATAATGCGCCCACATGCATGGACGACGTCCAGCAAGGTTTTTGTGGGTAGATAATGCATGGTTAATATTGTATTCAAGAGATAGTGTGTTATAAGTGGCTCCATCCAGCTAATTACTGATTAATTAGGTCTCTCCAATTAACAAGCAGCTCATTGTTTTATGTAAGTACTCTATATGTTTTCGATTGTTTGGGAATTTGACTCCCGGCGCCGAAGAATGGTAACCTCCAATTAATATTTTGAAGTCCAATACAAACAAGTTCGTATTGGAAATTAGTTTATGATCTATTGGAATTAGTTTATGATCTATTGGAATTAATATTCCAGTCCAAGTTTAATGCAAGGCACCCATTATCTTCATAAAATGTCTAAAATATCCGCAATTTAACTGATCCTATTTATTTACAAAAATGGCATGCAGTATTTAATTTCTGTCATTTACTAACAATTTTAAGCCCAATTTGTTGGATATAAAGGGTGTTAAGGGGGTAATATAAAAGAAAGGTAAAACTTAAAGTTGATAAAGTAAAATGTACATCAAAAGTTGTGTTAGTTTGTCCTGATGTGTGGGATCTTTAGTCCCACATGGGATACCCCTAAAGAGTTAAGGACTTCATAATCCCTAGAGTCCATAAGACTATGTCTTATAGACAATAGTGGGGTTATGCTAGACCATATCACACACGCGCACCGCCGGGCCCAGCCGACTTGACTTGACACTTTTTTACTTCTTCTTTTTGTGTTTTGGGCCTTTCTTGGGGAGATTGGAGCTGTTTTGGGCCAATTTTCATACTGGCCCATTGTCTTGGTCTACGCGGGCGTTAGGCGCTTCATATGGTGATTAGGTTACCTAATCACGGTCAACACCTATAACCGAAGCGTCTTCTCGACTCTTGCAAGGAGGAACCACTCGCCGTCCGGTCGCTCGCTCTCATGTTCCCCTTCGACGACTGCACTGCTCTGCTCTGGTGTTGCCGACAGCGTCCCCGGCTTTCGCCATTGCGACGTCTTCCGCCGATGACCGGTGCATGTTCTCTGTTCCCAATTTCCATTTACTGTAGACGAGGATTAGGTTTACTGTAGCATTGTTTACGATATTAGGACAAGTGCTATTTCCAATCTCGTGGTGGTAGTCGTATCCTGGGAGGAGATCGCCTTACCCGACGCACTATTCTTGTGGGGTCGATATCTTCTCTAAGGGGAGTCTCCTTAGAGGCGCTTCTACTACATTCGTTTCTGTCTAATTTCAGCATGTTCTTTACTATAATCCATCTCATGTATTTCATCTTTTGGTTTTTGTTATTTGGACTATTTTCATATACCTGTTTGCTATGGTTTTGCATGCATATGTGTGTATCCAAATACTCCCATGGCCCTACTCCATGTTATTTTAACAACAGTCTTAGAGAAGATATCTTTTATGGCAACTTCTTCAGTGGGTTTTAGAGCGAGGGTGGACCTGTCTGGGATGCCCGAAAAGTTTTCTGGGCAACACTTCAAGCGTTGGCAACAACGCATGAAAGTCTGGTTCACCATGGTTGGTCTAATCTCACTGATAGAATCGGATCCCCCTATTTTGGATGAGAAAGATCCTGACAGTGCCAAGAAGGTTGAAGAGTGGAAGGAAAAGGACAAGTTAGAGCATGTGTGTATACTCACGGCACTGTCCGATGTCCTCTTTGATGTTTACAGTTCCTCCACCTTCAAAACCACTAAAGCACTTTGGGATGAACTTGACCGCAAGTATAACACCGAAGACCAAGGTCTGGAAAAATACTTTGTGGGCAAGTTTCTCAAGTTCCAAATGGTTGAAAATAGACCTGTGGGGGAGCAGGCTCATGAACTTCTTCTTATGCTCCAAGGTCTGGCTGAGGCAGATATGAAGATGCCTAAAAAACTCCAAGTCATATGTATCATAGAGAAATTGCCTAGATCCTGGGAGGATTTTGGGATGTCCCTTAAACACCATAAGGAGACTATTTCTCTTAATGATCTGATGAGGGCTATTGCTATAGAAGATGAGCATAGAAAGGAGAAGCCTTGTACGCCTGTTGATGCAAGTGCAAACCTACTAATGAGGCATAAGGGGAAAGAATCTAAAGGCAAAACCAAAGTTGATTCCACTTCATAGATGAAACTCAAAGGAAAAATAAAGAAGAAGAAGGTACTAGGAGAGTGCTGGACCTATGGTCAGAAGGGTCATATGCGTAACGACTATCCCAAAAGGAAAGAAAAGTTGTTGAACAAAACCCAACAGACCAATCAAAATCCAGCACATGTCAATGTTGTGACTGGTGGACCTTCTTCTGGTGATAAGTATGTTACTCTTAATCCTCAACTATTTACTATCTATGAACCAAATGAATGGTTGGTTGACACTGGGGCCAATGTACATTTGTGTGCTGACAGGTCTAACTTTGTGTCTTATCAGGCCACCCATGATCATTCTGTGATGATGGGGAATGGGAGCACTGCTAGGGTGCTTGGAGTTGGACGAGTGGATCTGAAGTTTTCTTCAGGACGTGTTCTTTCTCTTTCCCTAGTGCACCATGTTCCTGGTGTTAGAAGGAATATTTTATCTGGTTCTATTTTAGTGAGAGGGGTTATGAACTCAGCTTTAAATGTAATAAAGTTGTGATACTTTATTTGAAGTCTTTTTTTTGGTAAAGGCTATCTTTCTGATGGATTGTTTAAAATTTATGTGGTTCATGTGTTAAACATAAAATTAGATGATACTGCTTCTAGTTCTGTTTATGTTCCTGTTGCTTATAATGTTTCAGATTCATCTAATTTATGGCATGGACGTTTAGGTCATCTTAATTTCAACTCTTTGAAACGCATGATGAGCCTAAAATTGATTCCTGAGCATGCTATTGATAAAACAAAGAAATGTGATATCTGTGTACATGCCAAACTACCTAGAAAACCTTTTCATTCTGTAGTTAGAGATTCAGAGATTTTGGATCTGGTGCATTCAGATATATGTGAGTTTAATGGCGTGCTAACTAGGGATCATAAGAAATATTTTATTACCTTTATAGATGACTGTAGTAGATACTGTTATGTGTATCTGCTCAAGTCTAAAGATGAGGCTTTACAAAAATTTATCATCTTTAAGAAGGAAACAGAAACACAAACTAGTCAGGTTCTTAAGAGGTTGAGGTTTGATAGAGGAGGAGAGTATACCTCTAGTTTGTTTGTGGAATTTTTCCAAGAACATGGTATTGTTCATGAAACAACTGCCCCATACTCTCCACAGTCTAAAGGGATAGCAGAAAGGAAGAACTGTGTATTCATTGATATGGTCAACTCTCTCCTGCAGAGTTCGGGACTACCTAAGTATATGTGGGGGAAGCATTGAATACAACTTGCCTTATTTTGAATCATGTTCCCCTAAAACATAAAGATAACAGTCCAATTGAACTTTGGAGAAATAGGAAACCTAGTTTAAAATTTCTTAAAGTGTGGGGGTACCGGGAAAAGGTACTTGTCCCTGAGCACAAGAGAAAGAAACTGGGACCTAAGACAGTTGACGTTGTTTTCCTAGGCTATGCTGAAAACAACTATGTATACAGGTTTCTGGTTATTAAATCAGAAATTCCTGGCATAGATGTTAACACCATAGTCGAGCTTCGTGATGCTACATTCTTCAAAAATATTTTTCCCATGAAGACTGGTTTACTTCAACATCTGTGTTATGAGACTGTAGCCTCTACATCTGATTCTCTTCCAGAACATGTTGAAAGAATGACAAATGTGGGAGCTGATGCATCCAGACTTTCTTCTGATTCCAGTGATCAAGAAGAAGTTGAACCAAAGAGAAGTAAAAGACAAAAGGTTGCTAAGGATTTTGGAAGTGAGTTTGTCACTTACCAGATCACTGGTGACCCCCCAACCTTCCGAGATGCCATGGCTTCATCCGTTGCAAGGCATTGGAAGGATGCCATTAAGAGTGAGATGGACTCCATTCTTGCTAATGGTACTTGGGAGTTAGTTGATCCTCCTCCTGATTCAAAGGCCATTGGATGAAAATGGGTCTTCAAGAAGAAGCTTAAACCCGATGGAACCATTGAAAAATATAAAGCCAGGCTTGTTGCCAAGGGTTTCAAACAATTAGAGGGAATAGACTATTTTGATACTTATCCTCCTGTCACTAGGATGACCACAATCCGGGTGCTTATAGCATTGGCCTCCATATATAATCTGAAAGTCCATCAGATGGATGTCAAGACTGCCTTTCTTAATGGTGATCTTGATGAAGAGATTTATATGGATCAGCCTGAAAGATTTATGGCTCCAGGTAGTGAAAAGAAAGTTTGTAGACTTATTCTCTGTATGGTTTGAAACAAGCACCTAAATAGTGGTACCAAAAAATTGATATGACTATAATATCTTTTGGCTTTATGGTCAATGAGTTCGATAAATGTACTTATTACAAAGTTAAGAGTGATGAATGTATAATTCTTTGTCTGTATGTAGATGATATCTTGTTGTTTGGCAACACTTTGGGAATAGTAAATGAGACTAAGTCATTCTTAAATAGCAGTTTTGAAATGAAGGACATGGGTGAGGCAAATGTAATTCTAGGGCTGACTCTTACTAGATCAGCTGAAGGAATAGCAATTTCTCAATCTCACTATGTTGAGAAAATTTTAGAGAAATTTAGCTATGAGAATTGCAAGTCAGTCTGTACACCTTATGATCCTTCTAGAATCTTCTACAAGAATAAGAGTGGTACTCTTGTGTCTCAATTACGATATTCCCAAGTTATAGGAAGCTTGATGTATCTAGCTAATTGCACTAGGCCTGGTATTTCATATGCAGTGTCTAAACTTAGTAGATACACAAGTTGTCCTGACCAAACTCATTGGGATGGGCTAGATAGGGTTTTGAGGTACCTAAAATGTACTATTACCCTAGGCTTGCATTTTGGGAGATTCCCTGCTGTCCTGGAAGGATTTACTGATGCAAGCTGGATAGCTGAAAACTCAAAGAGCAATGGTGTTTCAGGGTATGTTTTTACTCTGGCAGGTGGTGTAGTCACCTGGAGGTCTTCTAAACAGACCATCTTATCTCGGTCTACTTTTGAGGCTGAGTTGTGTGCTTTAGATACCACTAGGTTGGAGGCTGCGTGGATTAGGGGTCTTCTTTCAAAACTTCCTCTAATGACTAAGTCTGCTCCTACGATCTCTATGCATTGTGATAACATGACCACAATTGCAAAGGTCAAGAGTTCAAAGTACAACCAAAAAGAAAGGAGACACATCCAAATCAGATTGAGATCTGTAAGGGATTTAGTGTCTCAGGGAGTGATCGCTGTAGATTTTATTGGTACTAATGACAATTTAGCTGATCCTCTGACTAAAGGACTTGATAAAAAGAAAGTCCAGAAATTCAGGTTGGGGATGGGACTGAAACCCATCATTTATTCTCTGCCAGAGGCAACCCAACCTATCTGAGTGGAGATCCCACAAAGAAGGTTCAATGTGGTAACAACAATTTGCTGAGAGAATTTGGAGGCACTTACTACCTTGATACATTGTATCTGTGTCTATCCCCTGATATCCTGACCAAGTGCCTGATACTGCTATATAGGAAGAGTTTTTATTACTCTAAATGGGTTCAAGCCTAGTAAAGCAAGATATTAGCAGTATATCCTTGGAGAAGCCTACCTAAATGAGTACTACTGTGAGGCCGCAGTTAAGGGAATTGGGTTGTTCCTGAATGTACTTATGATATAGGATAGAGCTCATAGACTTTAAAGCGCCAAGTTTATAATTGTTATAAAAAAACCTTATATCATGTTGTTTTATGACAAGTAATCCTCACTTTAAAGAATCAAGTTCAAGATTTAATTCACTTCGGTTCGGTGAGGGTAAAAGTTGAAAATACTTAGGTGAATGTTCAAACCCGAAAGGTACCTTTTACTGAAAGCATGATATGTTTATCCTCTTCTGTTTATTCCCCGTTATCGAACCTTGAGTTTGTGGGGGAATGTTGGATATAAAGGGTGTTAAGGGGGCAATATAAAAGAAAGGTAAAACTCAAAGTTGATAAAGTAAAAGATACATCAAAAGTTGTGCTAATTTGTCCTTATGTGTGGGGTCTTTAGTCCCACATGGGATACCCTAAGGAGTTAAGGACTTCATAACCCCTAGAGTCTATGACACTATGTCTTATAAACAATGGTGGGGTTATGCTAGACCATATCACACACGCGCGCTATCGGGCCGGGCAGGGTTGGGCGGGCGCGCGCGTGTGATGACGCGGTCCAGCCGGCTTGACTTGGCACCTTTTTACTTTTTTTTTTTTTTTTTGCGTTTTGGGCCTTTCTTGGGGAGATTGGAGCTGTTTTGGGTCAGTTCTCATACCGGCCCATTGTCTTGGTCTGCGCAGGCGTTAGGCGCTTCATATGGTGATTAGGTTACCTAATCACGGTCAACACCTGTAATCAAAGCGTCTTCTTGACTATTGCAAGGAGGAACCGCTCGCCGTCTGGTTGCTCGCTCTCCTGTTCCCCTCCGACGACTGCACTGCTTCGTTCCAGCGTCACCGACAACGTCCCCGGTCTTCGCCGTTGTGACGTCTTCCGTCGGTGCATGTTCTCTGTTCCCAATTTCCATTTACTGTAGACGAGGATTAGGTTTACTGTAGCATTGTTTATGAGATTAGGACAAATGTTGTTTCCAATCTCATGGTGGTAGTCGTACCCTGGGAGGAGATCGCCTTACCTGACACACTATTCTTGTGGGGGCGATATCTTCTCTAAGGGGAGTCTCCTTAGAGGCGCTTCTACTACATTCGTTTCTGTCTAATTTCAGCACGTTCTTTACTGTAATCCATCTTTTGGTTGTTGTTATTTGGACTATTTCCATATACCTGTTTGCTATGGTTCTGCATGCATATGTGTGTATCCGAATACTGCCATGATTGTGCCCTACTCCATGTTATTTTAACAACACAAATTTCACTTGGACTCGGACCCAACCAGTGTACCTAGATATCTAGATCCGAAACTCAGACCCAATAACCATATCCACTACCCGTCATCCAATTATACTTGGACTGGAAGTTAACATTTCCCCATTTCTTTTCCTGATCTTTGATCCGGAACAATCTCCACTGTTCTCCGTTCAAGAAGTAGGTGATTTTTTGTGCGCACTCATGATAGTTTTGTCTATACAAATAATTTTTGCTTTTGGTCCAAATTTCTAATATGGAGAATATAAAGAAATATTTTAAATCTAACTGCGGCAATCAACCGCCTTCATCTATAGATACAAACAAGTGTGAGTTTGACTGTTCTATTGATAATGAATCCACCTTATTTGTATCTACAACAGAGTGTCAAACACATCCAATGACCAAGCATAAAATATTTCTTGGAAAATAAATATGTCATAAAGATAATTGTATTTCTGAGCATAGATCATGTGATATTATTGTACAATTTGATGCTAATGGGGAACTAATGGGGAACTCGAGTTATGAATTGCATATATGATGTGTCTAAATCATGAATTTGTTTTATATATATATATATATATATGTTAGAATTTAGTCCAGTGAGATAACCAATGAATTCAAATAACTATAATCAGAAAGATCATACATTAATAAAGAAATATGTACAACATGTCCCAAATAATAGTACATGTACACAAAGAAAGGTGTAGTCCTTAAGGGGCATACCCCGAGGACTTGCAAAAAGGCCACTCTCAACTCACGGTACAAGCACTCACGCTCACAACTCACACTGCTGGCAACGCACGACGAACAAGCCGCCACCACGACCGTCCGACAATGAAATCCTACGACAGCGAGTCCCTACCTGAAGAGAGTAGGGGGGTGAGTCTCGCGAATAAGGCTCAGTAAGGATAACCAATCTCTTACCAGCCAGAGCAATAGGAACTCTAACAAAGCGGAAGCAAAACTACTCTACAAAACAGTAAAGTGGGAAACACCTACTGTAGAGAGCTACAAAGCAGCGAAACAGAGAAATGCCATGACCCACAACCAGAGTTGGGCCCAACACGACTCCCGCAGAACCAGCAGAGTCAAACACAATGCGGAAGCAAACACCTCGGCACACACCCGCCGAGACAACGAAGCTCACAGAACACCAGAGCAACGACGTGAGACCGGAGTCTCACGACACATGCACTAACATCTCGGACCTCCACGAGGTCAGGAAGGAACAATCAGGTGTCACCATGAGAGACATCGAACAACCACGTGAGAAGGAACGTCTCACCACTAGCACGGCCACCTCGGACCTCCACAAGGTCGAGGGCCCACAAGCAGAACCACCATGCACCTCGGACATGCCACAAGGTCAAGGAACTACACCCTCCGGTGCCACCACGGACGGCACCAAGGAACGGGTTACAGAACTAGCAATCGGATGCCTACACCAGGCACCCCGAGAGAAACCCGCAGAGCGGAAGCCACTAAACACGGCCCCTGAGGCCAAACCAACAGAGCCCATGGAAGCTAGACACGGCTAGGCTACAACCACCGTGTAGGCTAGGGCAACTAGACTCACTTAGAAACAACGTGAACCGCCGTCACAAGAAGAACAACCAAGCCACCGCCACAGGCAGCTAAGAGAGGGACACACAGTCCACCCCTCTCGCTCGCCAGCCGTTGACTCCTGCCTACAACCTCCTCGGTAGAGTGAGGCTAGCGAGTCACGGCAAGAACAACCACAACCACCGCAGCCCGGCTGAGCTGCGGTCCCACGCCTAACCTCCCTACGCAGCTCTGGAACCAACGCAAAGTGAGGCAGTGAGAAGGACTAGATGGTCTGCACCGGAAGAGTGCCTCAACCACTTCGGCGACCCAGATCCAGCTAAGAGAGCTCTACAAACGACTCTACACCGCTGTCCCCACCGTTTTTCCCTTCTGCTCCAAGTCTGTGACTTGAGCATGCCCGCCGTCTGGAGAACTCCCTCTAACAAACGTGGGGGGCTGGGGGTCCCAAGTAGCGGTAACAACCTGTCTCACGGACAAGCCCTCAAGTGCCTAGCACCGGGCGAAAAGAGAACTGGCGGGGCAACCACCACAGAAAATGACACAGCTGACTTGTAACCAAGACAAGCCCAGTAGGCACAGGCACGCACGACACCCCTTCCGGAAACCCCCAGAAGGGCCGTTGGCCAACGCCGACACACACGACACGGCCTGAGAAACCGGAACACCACCAGACAGAACAGAAACCATTGCTCTTCCAATAATCGATTGATAGTCAGACAATCGATTATTAGATAGAAGCGAGCCTCCTAGCACCCCTGCTAGGACACGGCCACGAAGGTGTCACCTTCGGTCACTGAACGTAGGGAGGCAACTTGCCGCGTTCCCAACCAGAAGGTCCTAAGGGAAACCCTACCCTGGGACACACGCCGACACACCAACGAGGCCACGGAAACACCCGAGGCAAGCCTGGTGCTATCATGCCCTCCTAGCCCGTCGTGATCCCATCGCAGCGGGAAGGGCAACCGCAACAAGCGCCAAGTCGCGACAGGGAAGCGGGTCGCGACAAAAGCCTTGTCGCAACCGAAAACTGGGTCGCGACACGACCCTTATCGTAACGGCCAACTGCGCCGCGATAAGGTCATGTCCGACTAAGGCGATGCCTCCTCTGATGTCGTGACGCGCAGTGCGGTCACGACTTCAGTCGGGAGGCAGTCCGCCGGGATGCTACATCCCAGGGTCGCCACAACACACTACAACTACACATCCACGAGGAGGGGAGCATGGGGAAAGCTGTAAAGGCATGCAATCACACAAAAGGGCTCCCAATCACCCGGATTGGTAAGGCACAAGAAATCCCTACCCATTTTGAAGAACCTAACCCCCCCAAAGGGGTCTTCACGAAGCCACGGCCGCCTCCTCCTCGTTCCTCGCCGCTCCACCGCTCCACCACGAGCCGCCGGCACCGCCACTGAGCTCCAACGCCGGAGAAGGATGAGAGGGAGACCTCTCCACCTCGGAGAAGAAAGGAAAGGGAGAAAGGAGAGAAAGAGGAAACTGGGGAAACCAGCCAAGGCTTTTAGCCTCTGGCCCCCAGAACGCGATGGGGTGGGGCGTCGCGTTATCAACCTTAACGCGACGGCCGCTCACACCGCGATGAGAACGCATCCACCAAGGACGCCGCGACAACCAGACAGCCACTCTGACCCGCCTGCCACTCTGACAGGTGTAAGATGACCAAAAAATGGAAACGCTGTCGCGACCTGTTGACTGGGTGTGACACCAAGATGCGACATAGAAACAAGGTGCGACAAGAATGCGACGCATGCACTGGTCGCAACACGGATGACTGTCACGACGGCTAGCTCCGTCGCAACACTAACGCGTCGCCAAGGCAAGACTCATTAGTGGCTAGTCATCCCACACACAAATGGAAAGCCGGAAAGCTCGAGATGTTACAATACATCCAACAAAAAAATAATTTCATCCTCAAAATTTAAGGGCAAAACTCGGTCGAAGAACACAACAGGTGCAAAGGGACCACTAAGACGCACTGCGACTTCCCGGTGGTCGCCACAACGAGCCTGCCACAAAGGGAGTGCCTAACCAGACATCCGACGGCTCACAGGGAGCACAACAACGACGTAGAGCACACAAGCAGATGCCGACAACTCCACAGGCGCAGCGCGCACCAAGCTGACTAGAAACACTGAAACCGCCAGTTGGAAACCACGCGACTGAACCCTCAACAGACCACACTGTTGGGAATAACCGGTCAGTAACTCCCTCTGTCACCAGCGACTAGATAGAGGTCCCAGCTACTGACGGCAACCGAGGAAAACGCCAAGAGGTCAACCGTAAGACTCCACTGAGTTGTCTGGCCTTGCCAACCTCAAACGTCTTCCTTGGTTTTGTCTCTGCGCGTGTGCCTGTGGAGCATGTGGTTTAGCTTTATGTGGCTCCACAGTCGTTGTGTGTCCTTGTCGGACCACGAGGATGATCTGGGTGAGATCTAGTGGTGCCGGCGGACACTGCCTTGCTCGCCGTGGTTTCTCCACATTCTTGTTTTCCGCTTGGTTTTAGGTCACCATTAAGAAACTCTCGTTTTCCCTTGCCGTAGGTGCTACCTGTTGCTAGTAGTACGGAGCTATTTAGAGGAGTCTTGTGAATGACCTCTTGGCGTTTTCCTCGATTGCCATCAGTAATTGGGACCTCTGTCTAGCCGCTGGTGATAGAGTGAGTTACTGACCGGTTGGTCTCAACAGTGTGGACTGTTGAGGGCTCAGTCGTGGTTTTTCGACTGGCGGTTCCAGTGTTTTCTGGTCGGTTTACTGTGCACCACGCCTGTGGAGTTGTCGACATCCGATTGTGTGCTTTGCATTGGTTGGTGTGTGCTCTGTGAGCTGTTGGATGTCCGGTTAGGCACTCCCTTTGTGGCAGGGTTGTGGTGGCGACCACCGGGAAGTCGCAGTGCGACTTAGTGGTCCCTTTGCACCTGTTGTGTTCTCTGACGGGTTTTGCTCTTAATTTCCAGGACGAAATTATTTTTGTTGTTGGATGTATTGTAACATCTCGGGCTTTCCGTTTGTGTGTGTGGGATGAGGCAAGGCCAAATGAGAGTTTCTTAATGGTGACCTAAAACCAAGTGGAAAACACGCACGTGGAGAAACCACGGCGAGCAAGGCAGTGTCCGCCGGCACCACTAGATCTCACCCAGATCGTCCTCGTGGTCCGACAAGGACACACAACGACTGTGGAGCCACAGAAAGCTAAACCACATACTCCACAGGCACACGCGCTGAGACAAAACCAAGGAAGACGTCTGAGGTTGGCAAGGCCAGATAACTCAAGGCGTCGGCAAACTGCACGGGAAACGAAACAATTGCAGAGGTCGAAGACAACATGTCGACCTCAAAGGGACCCAAACCGAAGCAAGGTACTACAACCGAACACACTCGCTCCCCAACGTGAGAAGGAAAGACTCGGACATGACCACGACTAAGGCCTGGCGTACCACCGATAGGGCTACCTAGACAGGGCAAAGTAGCCACCCCACAACGGTAACGGTACAGCCACAAGGCATCGGCCAGCACAAGGTGTCCCAGAGGCGGAAAGCTCAACACCTCCAACACCGAGCAAACTTGGGAAACGACACACAAAGCTCACAATCAAGCACACTCCACGACACACAGTGCCAACACCAGCACCAGGAGCCACCCAAGGTACAACACAGTGCACCAAGGCTCCAAACGGCACAAAACAAAACCACTCGAGCACGAGCACAGGGCGCCACCACAAGCACCAAACTCGGCAAGATGCAACACAGTTGCACCAACGACCGAACAACACGGGCTAACAGGGAGGACTCTTTATAAGAGACCTACCAAAAGCCACACGTAAGAAACTGCAAGCCAAAAAGGGTAGAATAGGCCACACCAGCCACGAACCCTCAAGCCACAAGGACCCAAAACATTGAAAAAGAAACACGCTCAAGGTGTAGTACACAACCGCACCAACGGCCGGAAACGACTCAAGGCCAACAGAAATGGACTCTCCACCAGAGACCCACAAGAGAAACGCGCGAAAAAAAACTAACAGCTTCAAGAGCGCAACATCCATATTGACTCTTAGAAGCGTGCAAACACAGGGCACCGCTCCTACCACCACAAGTGGGGAGGGCCACACGCCCAACGGTGACAAGTGCCTCCAAAGCATAGCTGAGGCACAAGAGAAACACGCACCGGAACGATGCCTGCCCAAGCAAGCCAAACAGAAGAACACCCAATGCCGCCTCACACTGAACACAGGGCACACTACCCTACATCGTTCAGTCAGGCGACAAGAAACTAGCACAGCAAGAGACGGGACAATAGGTCACCACAACGTATCGCACCACAAGGAAACCACACGCACGAGGGGAGCAACCAGCTCAACCTCAAGACAACACAAGGGGAGGGACCTTCATCACAAAGGTCGCCACAGTGTGAAACACGGCACCAACTGCCATGCCAGCACCACCACCCAGAGCAACCCACGGAAAGTAGAGGAAGAAGGCACACAATAGACCTCCTCCTCACACGAAAGAGGAAAACAACAACTCAAGGCTAGCACTCCCATAGGAGGCACAGCCAGCCGAACAACCATGATGCTCTCCAAACAACCGTCGGCAAGAGTGTGTCAGCACGGAAATGCAAGGCTTTTGTCGCGACCCGCTTCCCTGTCGCGGTTGCCCTTCCCGCCGCAATGGGATCACGACGGGCTAGGAGGGCGCGACAGCACCAGGCTTGCCTCGGGTGTTTCCGTGGCCTCGTTGGCATGTCGGCGTGTGTCCCAGGGAAGGGTTTCCCTTAGGACCTTCCAGTTGAGAACGTGGCAGGTTGCCTCCCTCCGTTCAGTGACCGAAGGTGACACCTTCGTGGCCGTGTCCTAGCAGTGGTTCTAGGAGGCTCGTGTCTGTCTAATAATCGATTGTCTGACTGTTAATCAATTATTGGAAGAGCGATGGTTTCTGTTCTGTCTGGTGGTGTTCCGATTTCTCGGGCCGTGCCGTGTGTGCCGGCGTTGGCCAACGGCCCTTCTGGGGGTTTTCGGAAGGGGTGCCGTGCGTGCCTGTGCTTACTGCGCTTGTCTTGGTTACAAGTCAGCTGTGCCATTTTTCTGTGGTGGTTGCCCCACCAGTTCTCTTTTCGCTCGGTGTTAGGCACTTGAGGGCTTGTCCGTGAGACAGGTTGTTACCGTTACCTGGGACCCCCAGCCCCGCGCGTCTGGTAGAGGGAGTTTTCCGGGCGGCGGGCATGCTCAAGTCACGGACTCTGATGGGGACAGCGGCGTAGAGTCATTTGTAGAGCTCTCTTAGCTGGGTCTGGGTCGCCGAGGTGGTTGAGTCGCTCTTCCGGTGCGGACCATCTAGTCCTTCTCACTGCCTCGCTCTGCGTTAGTTCCGGAGCCGTGTAGGGAGGTTAGGCGTGGGGCCGCAGCTCGACCGGGCTGCGGTGGTTGTTCTTGTCGTGACTCGCTAGCCTCACTCTACCGGGGAGGTTGTAGGCAGGAGTCAATGGCTGGCAAGCGAGAGGGGTGGACTGTGTGTCCCTCTTTTAGCTACCTGTGGCGGTGGCTTGGTTGTTCTTGTTGTGACGGAGTTTCTCATGTTGTTTCTAAGTGAGTCTCATCGCCCAAGCCTGCACATGGTTGTAGCCTAGCCATGTCTAGTGCCGTGGGTTTGGTTGGTTTGGCCTTGTGGGCCGTGTTTAGTGGTTTCCACTCTGCGGGTTCTCTCGGGGTGCCTTGTGCAGACACCCGACTACTTGTTTCAGTAACCCATTCCTTGGTGCCGTCCGTAGTGGCACCGGAGTGTGTAGTTTCCCTGACCTCATGGCATGTCTGAGGTGCAGGGTGGTTCTGCTTGTGGGCCCTCGACCTTTTGGAGGGAAGCAAAACTACTCTACAAAGCAGTAAAGCGGGAAACACCTACTGCAGAGAGCTATAAAGCAGCGGAACAGAGAATGCCACAACCCACAACTAGAGTCGGGACCAACACGACTCCCGCAGAACCAGCAGAGTCAAACACAATGCGGAAGTAACCCTCGACACACACCCGCCGAGACAAAGAAGCTCACGGAACACCGGAGCAACCACGTGAGACCAGAGTTTCACGACATAAGCACTAACATCCCGGACCTCTACGAGGTCGGGAAGGAACAACCAGGTGTCACCACGAGGGACACCAAACAATCACGTGAGAAGCACCGTCTCACCACAGGCACAGCCACCTCAGACCTCCACAAGGTCGAGGGCTCACAAGCAGAACCACCCTGCACCTCGGACACGCCACGAGGTCAGGGAAACTACACACTCCGGTGCCACCACGGACGACACCAAGGAACGGGTTATTGAAACAGCAGTCGGGTGTCTGCACAAGGCACCCCGAGAGAACCCGCAGAGCGGAAACCACTAAACACGACCCACAAGGCCAAACCAACCAAACCCACAGCACTAGACACAGCTAGGCTACAACCACCGTGCATTTGGTTCTTTGTTGCAGGTGGCTAGCTTTCCAGCAGGGTCTGAGTGTGAGCTGCAGGAGAGTGTTGCTGCTGTTGTTGGGTGCGCGTGCTTCAAGCGTGGTTGCTGTTTCGCTCGTGCTGCGGTTGGGTTCGTCCTCGGCTTGCGCGTCCATGTGGGTGTGTCGCGAAGGCTGAGAGAGCCTGCGTGTGGTGTGGCCTTCACCTGTGCAGGGCTGTTGCATGTGGATCAGGTAGAAGGTAGTTGCCTTGTTGGATGTTCCCTTGTTGTTAGGGTGTGTCCTTGTTGGATGTGTGTTTGGCCTTGTGTGCCTGTGCACCATTGTGCGCTGTGCTCTGCTCAGTCGGCGTCTTTGCTTGAGCTAAGCAGATGCCTTGTGTGCCGTGTTGCACCGCTGGTTGAGCACTGCGACACCTGTCTGTGGTTGTTGCTGGCTTTGTGCTGGCTAGTTGTGAACTCTGGTGAGGTGCTCTTGGAGTTCTTCTCTGTTGGTTCTGGTGGAGGTGAGGTTTCCCCAAAAGTGTGTTGTGCTCGTTTCTGGTTGTTGTGGCGTTGCCCTTTGGGTTGAGGGGCATCGCTTGGCTGCGGTGTTCTGGTGGTGTTTCCCAGAACTATTTGTCATTGTCCTAGTGAGGGTTTCCTCTCCCTCTGGGACTGTTTCTGTGCTCGTTAAAGTCTTCCGCTGTGTTACCTCTTTGGTTTGAGGTCTCTGTTGTCTGGTTGGTTGCTGTTGCATTGCTCTCTGGTTTGAGATGCATCGCTGGGCTGCTTGGGTTCTGGTGTTGTTTTCTAGAACCGTTGGCTGTTGTCTTGGTGAGGCTTGCTCTCAGGACTGTTCTGGGCTTGTTTCTGCCGGTTGTTGTGCTACCTCAGGGTTGAGATATGTTGTTGTTGTGTTGGCTGGTGCGTTCTGGTGGGTTTTCCAGAACGGCGCCTTGGTGGTTCTAGTGGAGGTTCTCCCAGAACCAATTGTGTTACTTTCGCTGGCTGTTGTGTTCTCTCTATTGGCCGTGTGTTTTGGCTGTTTGTTTGGGCTGCATTCTGGTGATGTTTTTCCAGAACGGCTCTTGGCGCTAGAGCAACATCACCTCGAGCAACCAATGGGGTGATGATGCTCCACACCGTTATCTTATTATTCGAGTTATCTTGAGTTGAGGTGCACATTTATGGGCTTATGACAAAGTCAAAAAATACATGAAGAATGGCCACTTAATTGGGTGCCTAGAGATGGAATGTGTGCATGAATTGCACAAAAGAGAGGAGGATAATTTGATGGAGGTAGATGCTCTATTGTTACATATTATCAATTTATACCACATTTTTTTGGCTTAATCTTTTATCACTTGTTGCATACTTGAGTTTGCAACAAATATCACTATAGACTATTATGCCTTAAGTTGCTTTCATGCATGATAACAATCTTGGCTTCTTGAGATTTTTGACAAGAATAAATCAAACTAAATTACTCTACAAATCGAATTAATTAGGTTAAACCGGAAGTCCTTCCAATCCAAATAAAAATAAGAATATGTTGACTTAATATGGCTTCTAATATGGTTTGTGCTTATAATGGACTCATAACTGATATGTAGCGTTTTGTTGCAAAACAAAATGAAACCAAATTGCTTAATTTTGGCTCAAACTTCAATTATGCTCACTAAAAGTCGATAAGAATACCAAGACAATTGTTTGATTTTCTAAAATTACAATAAAATATTAATTAACCTTTATAAAATCATATTTGTGCTCTTATGATTTTTTTTTAAAAAATATTTTCTTATGTAATTGAGTTTTATTTGGTTCTGAATTTGTAAAATCAATCAAACCTAACCAAGCAATTCAATGTAGTCTTAGATCAAACCATTTCTACCGGTTTTAAACTTAAAAGATGAATCGCCTATCTGTTTAGTGTGAACTGAGTAATAAGCTGCCCTAGGCATGGAGAACATGCAATCTGAATGCCAAGGAAAGAAAAGTCATGGAGCTCAGACATGATTCTGCAATCTACTCCAACTGAACATCCTCCATGCCAACACTTGCCTTTTTCTGACGTTCCCTCCTGAAACAGCCAGATGAAGCGCTCCAAGCCTCCATAAACACAGAGCAGGAGCAGGGGACCATGGAGAAGAAAAGAAAAGAAAAGGAGAGAGATTAGAGGTGGGGAAGAGGGATGAGTCAGTAGTAGATGGGGACGCCAGAGCAGGGAGAGAGGGATTCGATGCCTTCCCAGCGTCTGACAAGGAGGCATATGCCGCCACCACCAAGTTGCAGTTTTTTTTTTGTTCTTCTGTTTGTTTTTAAATACCATGGGATGGCAGGCAGCAAGGAGGTGAGGAGCTCACTTGGAGTTCGTTCGTTCGTTCGTTCCTTTTATTTTTATTTGTTCTCTCTTGGTCTCTCAGTAATCAACAAAATGAGGAAAGCACCCACTACAACCTCATCATAGGAAACCATTTCCTACTCACTTGGCTTGTCCTTCCCCTTCCTCCAAGCAGTGGGGACTGGGGATACATGTTTGGAGTGCCTAAGACAATGGAACTAACCTAGGAGTTGCAACAATCTAAGGTTACCCACATATGCCAACCCATCACAATCTCCTTTTTGTCCACTTTCCCAACGTCACTGTGGATGGGGGGCTGGCTATAGCTAAACAAGCATCATCTTTGATTAGGACAAGATGAGACAAAAGGGAGGATGACACAGCACAGCAGCAATGGATTGGGACGGGCTGTGGAGGAGACTCCCCAGCCAGAGTGTGTTTGGAGGAGCAAGGCTGTGGAATACCCATGAGTTTGTTTTGCTCAGTTGTCTCAAACTGGTACTTATAAGCTTGGCAATTGGGTCTCTTCATTTGCTAAATAGGAACTTATCATTCGACAAAACAAGTATACTTGTAGAAGAGAATACCTTTTCTTATCGAAGCATACATCTCCGTTCTGTGTTAACCGGGCAGACCATGATATCATGTTCTTCCCCACACAACTCCCCTCAGGATGCACACAGATGTTCTTTTAGAATGGCAAAGAGCACCGCTCCTTTTGCATCTAGGAAAGGATAATTCCCAATTTGGTGGTGGTCGATGAAAAGCTCCACCGGAAAAAATTAGATGACAGTATAATGTATAATATCGGGGTTCTTGCATATATAACTCTGCTAATATCACTATTTATATATATATATACCCTTTATCTATATCAATTGTATATCTTTATAGGGGTATATATGTAACAAAACTTTTTGAGTTTTTTTTACACATGTATTTCTGTAAAAAAATATATCTGTAACCATTACCATAGGTCAAGAACATTTTAGATAATTTTGATGTGGATCAGAGATATACATACAAATAGCGATGTTTGTAGGAATATATATACAAAAATCTTTTAATATCTCACCAAGCCAAAGATTCCGAATTAAAAATTAAGGACTAAAAACAAATCATAGAAGTTATAAAAAAAACATGCTTCTAATAAAGTTAAATTTCTTGAACTCAAAACTAAATGATCAAATCATAGGCAGTAAAAATTAGCGGGTGAAGATCACATGGGCCGAACATTAAAAGGTCCCACAAAATCCAAATTGGCCCGCTTGTTTCGGTCTAAGATACGTGGGAAAGCCAATAATCCAGTGCGTTCGATCGTGATCAGATGGACAGGTGGTTCCCCCGGCCATGTCCTTGTGTAATAAGTACATTTTCGTTGTCTTTATCATCTAATAAAAAGTTATAAAAATATATTTATTGTACTTTTATAAATGTAATAAACATTTCGATCATTCGAGATTAATCTCCGCAGATTTCGATGTAAACTCATGGAGAACGTCGTCTCTGTGTCGTATATGTCCGAACTGTGTATGTGATCGATCATTTGAGGTGATAAGATATATAAAATTAGAACATAGTATTATTGTGATTATTAAATAAATAAATATGTGTGACCCATATCATTTTTAGTGCAATATTTTTGATCTCTCATAATAGCCTCATGAAAAGGTTACAATAGGTAATTTTCCACATTTCCATGAAATGCTGTCATTTTCCAACGGACTGTTTGAGTACTCCAAAATCTCTCCTGCCAAGATAAAAAAGAGAACTTCAAAATCTCCACACACAAGGCAATATTTGTCCTCACAGGTCCTATGATTGGATAACTTTTAGGCATACATATCTTTGTATTCAAACATATACTCCTGAAATTTGCAGATGTACCTTATATGTCTATATTTCAATATATTTCATCATATATTCCTATCTATCGTATGGTTTTATTCATTTAATCTAATTACAAGTGAGTTAATAGAACACAATGATTAATTTGTCCTTGACAACTCTAACATTTTTTTTTTTACAATTTTATCTCTCGAACGGCACACTCTCACTGCTCTCTTTGTTTAGCATCAAAAGAGGAGACCCCCCTCCAAGGGATAGGCTGGAACGAGGAGGAGGGTGAGGGGGACGGGGTGTTGGATGTGTTGGCCATTATCGATCGATTCGAATTTTTCTTAGTATGGTCTGAATCGATTTGTACCGTATCGATCGGTCGACTAAAAACATCAAATCGATTGACTAATTTTTATCTCTCTTCAAAGGTTAAACAGATCATGACATCTGAATGTCAAATTGCCATCTTGATGGTCGCTAGAGAGAGCTCACTAGATGAATTAGCTGATCGATAAGATAAAATTAGTCGACCAATTTTGAATCCAACAGATCGACGATGTCAGGGCTCGTAAATATTTTGACACATGTCTGATCGAACACATGATTGCGGTAGAGTATGGTACGATCAACTATACTACTAACCACTAGAACATGACTCACTATTTTTTCAGATTTCAAGAGTATAGAGTTTTATACACAAACTTCAAGAGTATATGTTCGAATACAATATATTTAGGAGTATGTATATAATTTTTCCTAACTTTTAGGATGTGAGAAGTCCTGATCTTTTCCCATTTTAAAGGATAAAGGTTTAATCCAAGACATACGTACCAAAGGAAAAAGGTTTAATCCAAGAATACCTCACAAGAGCCTCATGAAAAGTATATTGAATGTTGTAGAGTCGCAAGTTCTTGGACACTAAATTTTTACTGCGTGTGAATGAAGTAAAACGAAAATTACTGCTCTTAAAATTCAATCTTAATGCAACTCTGCGGTGCGGAAAGGAACGCAAAAAAAAAAAGCCTTTTTGTGTCTCATCCAAATCATCATTTGTTAATGGAGAGCTGGATTTTGCAGCATATATATATATATATAAGCTGTCCATGAGTTAAAGGTCCAACTACTATTGGCTATTCCTTCTGCACTATATATGTACTCTGTAATATTTGATGTTTAATATAGAGTGCCATCTTTATTGTCAAAAAAAAAACCTACTATTGGCTCCACTACTTCATGAAAGGCCTACAGTTTGCTCCATACGATCTGGTACTTGTATGCATAGAATAACACCCAGCAATTTGCTTTTTGGATTTGATCTTGCACTACCATGATAATTAAATATATCCTCTCACAGTAAACTTTTAGTAAAAGGATTGGCAAATGGAGCAAGGACGACATTATTATTGTCCCGCACTGCATAGAGATGGATGTAGTACTAAAAGCACCATGAACATGACTAACCGGCCGGCAGAAGGATTAGACTATTCTTCTTTTGCTTTGATCAACGGATTAGACTACTCGAGCATGGCCAACCTAACACTGTTTGATAATTCAGCAACATCTCATGCAACTTGGGATTGTTAGATCTCCTGAAAGTATTTAATTGGCCAAGTTGCTCGAGTTGATAGAGCAAACAACAGCACACAGTTCACTAAAGTACGCTGCAATAATCGGCCAAATAGTATATAGATCATGTTTTAACGGTGCAGCAAGTTGGCAACATGCATGGGATGGGATCCGATCGCTTCCAGAGCTGGTGCAGTCTATTCTCTGCCCGAGACAGATGTAGCATGGTGGGTTCAGTCAGCTGTGTATGTGGAAATTGGTGTTGGTACGTAGTTCATGAGAAAAGAATTAAGGAAGAACATGTCCCACTTATTGAAGGATGAAATCTCTCTCTCTCTCTCTCTTTCCCCCCCTTCTCTGTTTTGAATGCATATGAAAGAGCCACAGCACCTTACTGGAGCACTAGTGTTACACTGTGCCTTACAAGGTGCTTTATTGTGCTATACTCTCTCAGTGTGTCATTTCATATTTCTACTGTAATTAATCTCTTTAATTAAAGATATCTTGAGTACATCATATAAATAAAAATTGATATGTCTTCTTGTTTGTATCTGATAGTTCTTTTTAAGAATGCCTTCAGTAGACCAAAGAGAGGTTTCTGTTTCCAATACCTCCATCTTTTCTCCCACTATATATGATTGTCTGTGCGAGTCAAACTTACAACAATATATATCTGCCGAGATTTTTGTAAAAGAGACTCAACATCCTTGTCTCCATTCCCCCCCCCGAAGAGAGACAAAACCCAATTCTACCAAGTGAAATTAACTGATCAATGGGCGCTGATTCCATACGTCCTACTCTCTCACCATATTATGAACAAAAGGTTGAGAGAGAGATCCCAATTTCGGTGGTGGAGAATTTTCTTTTCCCAAGTAATATAATGTACCCTCCCCAATGAAGAAGAGAGGGTCCGATCCCCATATATTAATTTTACAGCTAATATATATATACTATACCTAATTAACCATTCTTTTGTGCATGGCAAAGTAATTGGTTAAAAAGTAGTATGCAGTGGCAAGATCAACCATGCATGCTGCAGCTAGCCCTGCAGGTCATTGTTCATATGTTCCCTCCATTAGCTCCTAGTCCAAGCTTCTCGATCGTCATGGACGCTGTTGCATGCTCACAAGGAGGATCCGTCATTGGCTCCTCCAGATCTTGGTGACCACATTAGTTTAATTTTATGCACAGCAAGGATCGGCAAAGTTGAGCCCAACACAATCATTTAATTAAGCTGGTCGGCACCAACATGAAGACAGCCTACTTAAGCAACCTATCAAGTGAGGCTTATATTAATGCTCTCACCCCGGCCCGGGTTCGTATATGACACAGGCGACAAGATGTATAAAAAATGTGGAGCAGGTCACTTCATTATTCACTTCCGCATGCATGCACCTTCCCTGAACCAGTTAAGCATATATCACTTTTTTCATACTTTTTAAATGAGATCACCCTTGTCACAGTATTGGGTTTTCCTTGATCAAGTGAGATATATAGATGCCCAGCCCCAACGTATGCATGCATATATTACAATCTTAATTGTGGCCAGTAAGTGTGCAACGCTGGCCAGAAATTTGACTCTCCTAATTCAATATGGTAAGTTATACAAATTAAATGGCCAGTACAATCAAAGAGGAGTGGTGTTAATTTGAGACCGAAGGGTAGTGCTCTGGAGCTTCCTAAGGCGGATTCTTATAATCAAGTATGGCATGCTGCATGCATGTTCTTGGGTTGAAACGGCTAAAAGTAATTAGCTACTGGCGTTCTGGTACTTGTTACGTTATTAGGATTATCATGCAGTGGAAGGGTCACAGGGTAGTAGGAAGGACCTGCTAGGCACTACCCACGACGATGTACATCCAGTGCAGCTCCTGCCAGAAGTTAATTTTATTGGGAGATATATATATATTTTTTACACACTAGTTGTAATATTCCGGGTCTTTTGTATCCTGAATACCTGGTCTTAGTGTCGGTCAGACCCTTCGGAAGATCTAGGGTTGCCGATTCGGAATTCAAATTCAAATTCATGTTGTTACTGAGTGCTTTTTGCGAAATTATGGAACGTGGTTGCCCAACGAACCGCATTTTCACTACAAGAAAAAGCGAAAATAACGACCGACAGGTTCGGTCGCTATTCGGTCTTTGTTCGGTCGCTGTACCCATCGGCGACCGACTAACCACCGAAATGCGACCGATCAAATCGGTCATTATATATCGGTCGCTATACAGCGACCGATTGTTATAGGTCGCAAAATCTGTCTCTGATAGCGACCGAAATATATCAGTCGCAAGGTTTGTCGCAAATAGAGACCGCCCTTTTCGGTCGCAGGTTGGTCGCCCACAGCGACCGATAGTTGGTCGCTAGGGCTGTCAAAAAAACCCAGTTAGCCCAAACCCAAACCGAATTAGTGAATAAAAATGGGTAAAATGGACTGTCTTTACCCGCTAATGAGGATGTGGATGGGTCTCGATCCAATTATTTTAAGATATTTATTTAATGGGTCTAATCGGGTTTTGTCTATTGGGTCTCTAAAGACCCATCAAGTTTTTCCAGTGGCATGCGAATGGACACCAAGAAGGCAAGAAGTTAGGGTCGCCGCTGCCCCTCTCTCTCCCAAAAAATCCCAATTCCAGGGACATGTAGGGCTCGCCGCTGCCCCTTTCTCTCTCAATTTCACCCTCCATCGCCGACAATGTTGCTGCCTCCCCCCATCGCCGATGTCGATGATGCTGCTACTTCCCCCCATTGGCAACGTCGACAACGCGCACGGTGAGCAGGGCACTCGTTGCAGCCGCTGCGTGCGTGGTCGGGTCGCACGCCAGAGGAATGGCCAATCTGAGACTCTATTATGCCTCGGCTTCCGCTTCCGACTCTGAGAACGTCTGGTCTTTTTGATGCGATGAATGCTTCGAGGTTTGCCACACTGTCCTAGTGTTTCAATATGAGCAATACTCGATGCACAGATTGGTGTATCTTTGTCCAGATCGACCTGTTTAATGGCTAAATTGTACAGCTGTTTTAGGGGACCTTCAAGTAGGCCTTAATTGCTGCTTCTTTTCTAAAGAATCACTTCCGCAAACTCTTTTTTTTTTTTTTGATAACGAGGAAAAATCCCGCCCCGTGTCTCTTTTTTTTTGATAACGAGCAATACTCGATGCACAGATTGGTGTATCTCTGTCCAGATCGACCTGTTTAATGGCTAAATTGTACAGCTGTTTTAGGGGACCTTCAAGTAGGCCTTAATTGCTGCTTCTTTTCTAAAGAATCACTTCCGCAAACTCTTTTTTTTTTTTTTGATAACGAGGAAAAATCCCGCCCCGTGTGGCTTTGTGTGTTCAGGGATTGGTGTTCGTGAACTCCAAGGTCAGGACTTGGCAGCTCCTACTTTCCGTGTACCCGTATTGCCCTTACCCCACTTGACCGGAAAAACCCCGGATTTACATACCTCGAGGATTGCATGTAAATCAGGTAAACCCCCCCAGGAATCGAACTCGGGACCTCTTGCTTTTACCTTTGCAGGCATGGGAAATTTGAATAAGCACTGCCACTCGTATCTCCTTTGCATATATTCCCTAATTAATTCTGAACGAAAAGATGAAACCTGCATCTCCGATGGACAACATAGCAGACGAAACCTTTTTCTTCCATTTTATCCTTGTGTCCGCCAGTCACTTCGCATTTTCCACCTTCCCCTGTTGGGCTATCTATGCTCATGACTGCCACTTGCTGGTAATGTTGAAATAGGCAGCAGACAGGCCTTGACGAAACCAGCTGTCTGTATCCATGGCTGCCTGTTGCTGGTAATGTTGAGCAAAACATCTCTCTGTAGTTCTGTAACTTATCACATCTATGTGTTCCTTTTTTCAACTTGTCAATGTTTAAGTAGGTTACATCTTTTTTTAGATATTTTCTTTGAACGGTATTCTTGTTGAAATATTCATCATTCATTATTAGTTAATTTATATGATGCTAACGGTCATAGGTTTATTTTTTATAGTTATGAGATATTATAAATCACTAGACATTAGGAGTGCAACCGAGATCCCATCGAACCCATTAGCAGCCTTGATTCCGACCTGTAATTTATACTCTTCTTTCACTTTTGATTTTAATTTTTTTTTAGAATTTTTATTGTATTTAATGAAACAATTAAGCTACAGGTAGTTAGATCTAGATTTAGATTCAAAATGTTGTGTTCAATGTATTTGATTTTTTTATTTTTAAAATTTTTATTATATTTAAAGAAGCAATTTATAAGCTACAAATGGGATATGGATCCAGATTGGAATTCAAATATTGTGTTTAATGTATTTGATTTTTAATTTTTTTTCAAAATTTTTTATTATATTTAAAGAAGTAATTTATAAATTATAGATAGGATCTAGATCTAGACCGGGATTCAAAATGTTGTTGTTGAGTGTATTTTAATTTTAAAGATTTTTTAGAATATCATGTTTAACCAGATTTTATATGTTGTTAATATAAAAATTCTATAAAAAATAAAAGTTATCATTATGGGTTTAAGTTTGAGACCCATGCCCATTCTTTAAAAATAACCAAAACATGGGTATGGATATATCCTTGTGTGAAGTTGTAGGGTATGGTATATACCTTATTTAACACTATTGGGTCTTAATTGGGCATGGACATATTAGACCCATTCAGACCCATTTGACAGCCCTATTGGTCGCTAGCGACCGTATTTATGGTCGCTTAAGGCGGTCGCTAATTTAGAGACCGACTTAGCGACCAAATATTGTCCGTCGCTATCGGTGAAGCGACCAATTTTAGCGACCGATCAGCGTCGGAATTCTATCGGTCGCTATTCGGTCGCTAATTTGACAATATTTTTTTTTTAGAAATTTACATAAACAACAATAAATCACCTGATAAATAACAATATCACCTGATAAATAACAATACCACAAACCACAATAAATCAACTACACAAATCACAATCTCCACAAAGTTCAAATTCATCACATAAAATACAAACACACAAACTAATCATACATCCATAACAAACCTCAAATTCATCACATAAAATACAAACACACAAACATCATACATCCATAATAAAATGACAACATGCACATAACTAAAATGAAATCACAAATCCTCCGCATATGTGTCATCCTCATCCTGGTCGTCGTCTCGTCCAACATCTCGCGACGGATAATCCTGCATATTATTTAAAAAAATTAAAATTAAGTACTTAATAAAGAAATCAATTATTCTTGAAAATTAAAAGCAAGATATTTTTCATTTAACTGAAATTGACGAATGATAGTTTTAAACGTTTTGCTCAAATCAGTAGTCCAATTTACAGTCCAATTTGAACTCCGTCAGTTTTTACGTGTTACTTTCACCCCCCATGTCGTGTTTAAACAATCGATAGATTGATTGGACATTTCTTTTCAATTTCGGACTCTCAAACCCAAGTTCATAGATTTGAAACTAAAGTAGTTAAGAAAATGCAAAATTGTTTGTCCATGCCATATCGGGAGTCCAATTTGGACTCCGTCAGTTTCTACAAGTCATTCTCACCTTTCCGGTCGTGTTGGAGTCATTGACAAATTAATCGGACCTATTTTTATATTTCTGACCCCCTTAAACCCGATTAAATTAGTTCTTCTTAAGAAATGTAAATTTGTGCATGAAGTTCAAATTTGGAGTCCAATTTGAACTCTGTCAATTTCTACGGGTTACTTTCACCTCCCATGTCGTGTTGGAACAATCGATAGATTGATTTGACCTCTATTTTCAATTTCGGACCCTCAAACCCAAGTTCATAGATTTGAAACTAAACTAGTTAAGAAAATACAAAATTGTTTGCCCAAGCCATATCGGGAGTCCAATTTGAACTCCGTCAGTTTCTACAAGTCACTCTCACCTTCCCGATCGTGTTGGAGTCATTGACAAATTAATCGGATCTATTTTTTTATTTTTGACCCTATTAAACCCGATTAAATTAGTTCTTCTTAAGAAATGTAAATTTGAGCATGAAGTTCAAATTTGGAGTCCAATTTGAACTCTGTCAGTTTCTACGGGTTACTTTCACCTCCATGTCGTGTTGGAACAATCGATGGATTGATTAGACTTTTCTTTTCAATTTTGGACCCTCAAACCCAAGTTCATAGAGTTAAGAAAGTGATATTTTTCCCTCCTCAATCTAAATTCTTATATTTTGTAAGATGATATTTAGAGTTAACAAATAGAAAATCAATAAAATAAAATACTTACCGGAGGCTGCTGTGCAGGAGGTGCTCTATTACCAGGAATTCCCAATTCTACGAGCATCTGGGAGACGGTCTGAGAGACGATGGTTGAGATATTCTGAGAGACGGTCTCGTTGACGATCGCCCTAAACATATCCGGAGTCATGGTCGGGCCGGCACTGGAAGAAACACCTGGGGCTGCTGGTGTGGTAAATGGAGAGGTCGCATGTGAGACCGAACTCGAGCATGATGATATCACCTTGGTCGTGCCCAAGCTATGTCCAAAACCATAGACATGGCCTTTCTTGGGTGTCCCAGATGCTGCAACCCAAATGTCAGGATCCAACTCTGGACGCTGACTGTCATCCCCGTACCTCTCATCCATTCCTCTACTATATGACTCCTGCAAAAAATAAAACAAATAAAACAAAATTATTCTACAGTTTAACCACAATAAATGAAAACTATTAGTGTATACACTTACCGCTACCTCCCGAGCTTTCTCACTAATGTAATCATTTGTCCCTTTCTTCTTATGAGTTTCATCAAAAAGCTCTTGAAATTGAGGTGGCCGCTTGAGCTGTACTTCCTGTTATTCAAATAAATCACAGTTTATTATTAGATTAAAAAAAATTCACAAATATAGAAGTATACTTACCAATCTCGCTTTATGCGTTGCAAAGGAGACAGAGCCACTCGTGTGTACATTCGCTTCAGGATGCGCTGCTCTGTTTTGCTTTGCTTTGCTTGAATTTTCACTCCATTTCTCCGCTCCCCAAATGTCGCACAGCTCCGTCCAATACTCCTTTCTCATCCACACAGGCCCATGCTCCTTCCATTCGTTCTTATCTGTACTTGCACATGCTCTTTCTGCAGTTTTTCGGACATTGTACATAAGATGTTTGAAATTTGCTCTTGCAGTACTTGTCCATGCAGATCTAGCACGTAACTCATGTGAATGCTCTGTGAATCGATGATTCTTCTACATATTAACAAAAAAAAAATTATATGTTACATAACAATAAGTGTGTTCAAATAAGAATTGAAAATGACTTAATATGATAAAATAAGATACATACCAAGAACATAGAGAACAATAAATCCTGAACATCCATCGGAAAATCAGAAAAGCGATGGATGGGGCCTGGAATATGTGCTTGAATTGTCTTTGTAATAAATTGTGATGCTTGGGCTGGCTCTATTTTATTCCTGAAATTGAGAATATTAATACCACAATGACGAATAGATAACAAAAATAATGCATTACATACCCTTCATTTATCCACACTGCCCGCATCGTCTCATTATAACTGCCCTCCCCCTCGTGATGACTCGTCTCGTCATCAGCATGTACTATACGAATTAAATAGTATAAATAAAACAAACTATAAAAAAATAGAAATGTAAATGAACATACCTGGTGTAGATCTACTCGCCATGTGTGATGGAGATGCAGAGGCTGTCAATCTACCTGCTGCCGATGGTAAAAGTGCAGAGGTCGTGGGTCCTGTAAAGATAAGAATAAGATACCACAAAAATATAAAGAATTATTTTAAACAAAACATACAGTGCATTATACATGACATATTTACCTGCTACAGGTAGTAACGGTGCAGAGGTCGTGGATCCTGAAAGGATAAGAATAATATACCACAAAAACATAAAGAATTATTTTAAACAAATACTACAATGCATTATACATGAAAGTATACATACCTACTGCCGGTGGTAGCGGTGCAGAGGTCGGTGGTATCGGTGCAGAGGTCGATGGTACCGGTACAGAGGTCGTGGGTCCTGTGAAAATAAGAATAAGTTACCACAATGACATAAAGAATTAATTTAAATAAATACCGCAATGCATACAAATCAAAGTATACATACCTACTGCCGGTGGTAGCGGTGCAGAGGTCGGTGGTAGCGGTGTAGAAAAGGAAGTAAATCTCCTCCTACTACCCTCTCCCCTCCCACTACCCTCACCCCTCCCACCTGAAGAAGTCCCACGCCGTCCTCGAACCATATCTTCAACTGGTAATAAAATACATGCATATTCATCAAATAGTGGAAGAAAAATGGGCAGACACGGGAGTATTAAAATTACAGAGTACCCTTCATTTTAGGTAAAATTGTATACCATTAATCAAACATTCTCCATTTCATCTTCAGATGTTGGAGATATATCAAATTCAGCATTCACATCTTCATTATCAGATTCATTTTGATCACTAATATATTCCTCCTCATCGGAGTCCCCCAACTGTATTTCAAGTTGTTCTGGTTCGACTTCTTCCACTTCATTCTCTTTAGATAAAGACAGTGCCTCCACAGATTCATCACTAGAAGCAGGCAAGTCTACATCATCACCCAAATCTGATTGAAAGAATTCGGAATTCACATCCAACTCTACTGTTTCAGTCAAATCCAACTCATAATCCGGGAAAAGCCTTGTCTTAACCTTGCAAACTGCCCACCAATCATTTCTTTCTTTATTTCTAGACGATGGATACTTTGTATAATAGACCTGCTGGGCTTGTGCGGCCAAAATGAATGGATCATAAGTATTCAATTTGGACTTATGTCTGATATCGACAATCCCATATGTTGTGTCATTTCGAACAGAATTTGGATCAAACCAATGACACTTGAACAGAAATATATGGTTGTCATCTCCGAGATATTGCAATTCTAAGATCTCCTCAATAATACCATAATAATCACATTCATTTTCATTATATGTACTTCCTTTCACACATACCCCGCTGTTCATTGTTGATTTATTCTGCCCATATTGTCTAGTGTGAAATCTATACCCATTCACAATAAATGCTGGATATGTACGTGCAACTTTCGATGGGCCATAACTGATCTCTCGAATTCTTTGATCAGTAATAAAACCATTTTCAACCTACATATGGAGAGCACACTAGTCAGAATTAGTCATAAATTGGCCTAACAAGGAGAAAGATTAGTAATAATACTTACACGATATTTCAGCCAAGAAGCCAATGATTTTTCTCGTTCTTTTTCAACCTCCATGTCAGAGAGATATGGACATCTTTGGATTAATTCTGAGTCAAATTGTCTGTATTATGAACATTGGAGCATTATAGATGGAATGAAAATTAACAAGTTATGGACATAAACGTAATGTGAGCAGAGAACTTACGCAACATAAGATTCAACCTCCATACAATTTAAAAGGATGTAAATTTCTGCACAGTGCAATTCTCTATCATTTAGCATCCGACACGAAGAACGTCCATACGCACGTCCAGGATACTTAAATATAGAGAGCCGATCAGAGTGAAAGGAGTCTCCTCCATCATCATTACGTGGTGGCCGAGTACGACGAGTTTGTATCTCAGGTTCAAAGTACATTGAACAGAAATTTGATATTTCTTCCATAATGTACGCCTCCGCAATGGAACCCTCTACTTTTGCCTTGTTGCGAACTTTCATTTTCAATTCATGCATGCACCTACCAGAATGTTCATAGGATAATGAAAAACACATCAAAAGATATTGAATTATGAGGAGAAAATATATATAAATTACCTCTCAAATGGATACATCCATCTAAATTGTACTGGCCCTCCTACTTTAGCTTCATATGGTAAGTGTATAAGCAGGTGCTCCATTGAATCAAAGAATGAGGGTGGAAATATCTTTTCCAATCTACAAACTGTCGTGATCACATTCTGTTCAATAGTTTCCACATCTTCATACCTGAGCTCTGATGTACATAAAATTTTAAAAAACTGACTTAACTCAGTCACTGCTCCCCATATCGGCTTCGGCAGCATATCACGAAATACAATAGGTAACAACCTCTGCATGAACACATGACAGTCATGACTTTTCATTCCATATATTTTCCCCTCATTTGTATTCACGCAACGAGCAATGTTGGACACATAACCATCTGGAAATCTCAATTGTTTTAGCCAAAAGCATACTTCTTTAATCTGTGCAGCTCCAAGGGCGTAAATTGCTTTCGGTTTAACTGTTGTACCATTTCTATCAAGAAGTTCCAGTTCTGGACGTTTACAATGTATTTTCAAGTCTAAACGAGCATTCACATTGTCCTTTGTTTTGCCTTTTATGTCCATAATGGTGTTGAACACATTATCAAAGACATTCTTCTCAACATGCATGACGTCGAGGTTATGTCGTATAAGAAGAGTTGACCAATAAGGCAATTCCCAGAAGATACTTTTTTTGACCCAGTTGTGATCCTTCCCAAATCCAGGGAGATGTCTTGTGCTGCTCGACAATTGTGTTATATCTGGTAAGTTCTGTACCCTTGCTGCTAAATGTGGACCAGACAACCGTTCAAAATCAGCTTCTTCCAATTCAATTTTGTTCTTTAAGAATGCATCTTTTTGCCTTCTAAACGGATGGTCCCTTGGTAGAAATTGTCGATGACAATCAAACCAGCATGACTTGCCACCATGCTTAAGTACAAATGATTTGGAACTGTCCATACAGTAAGGACATGCTAGTTTTCCATGGGTGCTCCAGCCAGATAACATTCCATATGCAGGAAAGTCATTTATTGTCCACATCAATGCAGCCTTCATAGTGAAATTTTGCTTTCTGGATGCATCATAAGTAGTAACCCCATCGGTCCATAACAATTTCAACTCATCAATCAACGGCCTGAGATATATGTCTAGTTTTTTTCCAGGATTTTTTGGACCAGGGATCAATAATGATAGAAATAAATGCTCTCGTTTCATGCACATATTTGGCGGAAGATTGTATGGTGTCACGAAAACTGGCCAGCAAGAGTAGGAAGTCACTGAACCTCCAAATGGATTGAATCCATCAGTACATAAACCCAGTCTTACATTACGCGACTCTTTTGAGAAAGTAGGGTGAGCACAGTTAAAGTGACTCCAAGCTTCGGCATCTGCAGGATGAGTGATTACATTATGTTGTCGACGTACTCTTTCCGCATGCCATCTCATATGTTGAGCTATCTTTGGTGACATATACATTCTCTGCAATCTCGGTGCAATAGGAAAATACCGCAATGACATATATGGTATATCTTTTTGCTTTGAATTGTCCCCTTTCTTAGGCTTGAATCTATCATGACCACATATGGAACATGATACCTTACTTTTATCCTCATTATAATATAGCATGCAATGATTAGGACATGCATCTATTTTCTCATATCCAAGCCCTAAGTCAGTGACCATCTTCTTTGCACGATAAAAATTTTCAGGTAACTTCTCATCTTGTGGCAACATACTTTTGATAATCAGTAACAAACGATCAAAACAAATCTCACTGATGTGAAATTCAGATTTCAAGTTCAATAATTGTGACACCGCAGACAGTCGAGAGTGATTTTGACATCCATTCCACAATGGCTCATCAGCATCTTTGAGTAGCTGATAAAATCTTTCAGCTGTCTTGTTTGGCGGTTCTTCATCGTGTACATGCTCCTCATGAACATTGAATCCTGGACCAGCAGCATCTATGACCATATCAACATATGAACTTCCACTTCCAACATTGGCAGGCTCGGCAGGCTGGAAGGACCACAATGTTTCACCATGACATATCCAGTTTGCATAATCTTTAACAAACCCCTTTCTGTATAAATGACGTTGTACATCCCATGTTGTCAGCCACTTCAAATTCTTACAGACTGCACAAGGACATCGGATACGACCCTCACAATCTACAGCTTCAATAGGATTTCTCAAAGCAAACTGAATGAATCTCTCAACTCCATTTTTAAATTCCGTAGACACCACCTGATCAACTACTCTACGGTACATCCATGAACGATCTTCCGACATTTTCCCTGTGCGAATGAAATGTAAACACACAAAACTTTAACATGTCTAACAAAATAAAAAGTCCAACCCTTTCCTCACATCGTCCATCTCTGCCATTTTAAATAGGAAGGAAATATCATTTAGATTTTCACTTTTTAACCCATCTGTGAAGGTTTGATCGCACGATTAATTACTATATGTGTTGTGTTATTTGCTAAAAATTTCGGCAGCATCTCCCCACACCTCTCCGATATACCACAAAATATTTATTGATTAAGAAATTTTCTTAAACACTTACTAATAAGTGGTTAAGAAAATAATCAAAATCAATAAAGGTATATCAGAGAGGAGTGAGAAGACGCAACCAAAATTTTTAACAAACAACACAAACACATATAGTAATTAACCACCTAAGTGCGATCAAACATTCACAGACTGTCCAAACGGGACAATTCAAGACTTTGAGTTAGATATACACGTTCTCATCATTCAAAATGAGAACGTGCACATCAATCCCAAAGTCTTGAACGGGTAGGTTGATTGACACGGGCTTAACACGCTCTCCTAAGATGCGTGCAATGTTAGGTTGCACCCACGCATCTCAGCTCACATACAACACCCAACTAATTAATTATTGACAAGATAATAACACATTCTAAAAGCACAAAAATAAGTATTCTAAAAACTCTATACATATCAACAAGCACATATAACATGTGAAATTTACAAAAGCACCAATAACATGTGCAATTAGCAATACATGTAGATGATGAAAATATAGATTTTGTTTTAACATCCAACATATTCATAAGAGCAATCAATGGCATGGCATAACATGCATGATGGAGAGCATTATTCATGAGTGCATATCTAACTAAATATTAATATAGCACCACTGAAATTACTAATTCAATATGACAATTGACTGAATTTGCGAAATATATCCTTGAGGACATTAAGAAGCTTGGGAGAAGAATAATTAAGAAATTGTAAGAATTCTGGGGGCAGTCACAGTTCAAATTTGAGCTTGGAAACAACACTCTCTATGAGGGTATTTGATAAGTGAATCAGATTTACCCTTTTGCATTATGCTCACTTGTACTAAAATATATATGACTTATTGGCATTAGAAGAATGTGAAGAATTGGGACACATGACTCAATGAGATATAAAGGTTAATTAGCTGCCCCTAAACATCATCAAAAGAAATTAGTACTTGTTACGTTGTTAACAAAACTTAATTAATTTCCTTTTGTAATCAAAATACAACAGTAATGATCAACTCCAACTAAACATGCGCTAACCTCATGATCACACCCCACCGACCAAATGACCAGCTCCTAGCTAATCAGGTATTCCTTAATTACATAATCTCCCATTTCCTTGGGTACCCAAAGGGTCACTGAAAGATGAAGCCCTACTTGATTTGAGAAATGCAAGTGGATTGATATGTGAAGAATAGCACCTGTAAGAATATCATAACAGCCTAGCTACATGTACACTCTTTTAAAACGATGCCTTGCACATCACACTGACGTACGTGAATTGATGTGTGCCGGCCTGCCTTAAATACATAACCATGCTGCATGTTAAAGGAGTATCTTAATTAAGCTACCATGCATATATATGCTTGTGAGGTGCCACCTCCTCTAGGACCTCTACATTCTCATATCACTCTTGTACGTTCGATGCAAAAGGGGAGGATCGAGATCCCGATGTACCTTGATCGTTCAATGCGAACCCTTGATCATTAATTTCATGTGACAACAAAGATGAAATTGACAAATTAAATGCTTAAAGAGTAATATTTATCAGAGGAAATATGCACTTTACTTAGTGAAAGAAATTGGCAAAATAGGGTGTAAACTAGCATATACACCCATTGAAGTGATCCATGGGATTTGTGATGCAGAAGGTGAAGCCTTGTATGATGCAGATAAAGGCAAGTACCAAAGCTTGGTGGGACATAGATTTACTGCTGGCCTTATTGGATCTGATTTAGCCTATGTTTTTCACATTGTCCAGTGTACGGCCACAGCCTATCATGTGACACAAATGCTATGACCAAAAGTTTCCATTGCAAGATCTTGGAGGTCAAGTTCATGTTCCTTTGAGGATATATCATGATAACAAGGACGCTATCTATGGTCAGCAATTCCATCCAGCATGATAAAACAAAACATATAGAGATTTGTTTGTGCTATGCCAAATCACAAGGTCAAGTTCCTGATGTCTTTACTAATGGGCAGACCATGGCTCACCTTTTATCCAGCTTGAACAAGGTGAGCTACACATCTATGCTCAATTTAAGGGAAGTGCAGAACATAGTGGCTCAAAAATAAGAGACAGCAGCTCAAAACATGAGCTGTTTGTCCTTTTATTTGTCTTTAACCTCATTCAGATGGTACTTTTGTCCTGTATTCATTTTTAGTCAAATTCTCTTGGTTCAAGCACAATCATGTGCAGACTTCTTTTTTCAGAAATGCATTGTAAATTTGTAACAAGTGTAACCTTTTATATGGAGAGGGTGTAGGCAGGCTTAACAATCATAATGTTGTATACTATGACAAGAGGATTGTTCATCTCTCATTGAACATTCCTGCCTCATGTATGAGCACAAAAGCTTTACCAACTATATAACCTCTGTCTGAGAGTGGCCCACAATGAAATCAAGTTCACCCTCCAAGAAAATGAAACCAAGAAATTAAGAAGAAGGCTACACAACTACTTTCACCATATTCATTAGGAGACATCTAATTATGTGATCAACAAGCTCTTCTTAAGCACAACATTATTTCTCTACAAAGGATTATGACTGCAGTGGGGGGATGGGGGAAGGGAAGCAAGGGGAGGGGGGGCTGCGCGGTCAGGGGGTGGGGGAAGGTAAGCTGGGGGAGGGGGGCGTTGCCCGGGGGGGAGGGGGCGGCGAGTGGGGGGGGTGCTGTGCAGTGGAGGGGTGGGGGAAGGGAAGCAGGGGGAGGGGGGTGCTGCCCAGGGGGGAGGGGCGGCGAGTGCGGGGGGTGGGGGGGGGTGCTGTGCAGTGGAGGGGTGGGGGAAGGGAAGCAGGGGGAGGGGGTGCTGCCCAGGGGGGAGGGGCGGCGAGGGGGGGGGGGGTTCTGTGCAGTGGAGGGGTGGGAGAAGGGATGCAGGGGGAGGGGGGTGCTGCCCAGGGGGGAGGGGCGGCGAGTGGGGGGGGGGGGGGCGGAGGGTGAGAGGTGGGTGAGCTGGGCAGGGGAGGGGGAGGGAGCGGCGGGGGAGCTAGGTAGGGGGAGGGGCGATGGTGGCTAGGCAGGGGGAGGGGTCTGGAGTTGGGGGTGGGAAGGGGGGGGGGGCACAGCAGAGGGATGTTGGGGGGGGGGGGGGGGGGGGAGCTAGGCAGGGAGGGGGCGGCGAGGCGCACAGCAGAGGGATGGGGGAGGGGGGCGCCTAGAGAGAGAGAGAGAAGCGCACAGCAGAGGGATGTTGGGGGGGGAGCTAGGCAGGGAGGGGGCGGCGAGGCGCACAGCAGAGGGATGGGGAGGGGGGCGCCTAGAGAGAGAGAGAGAAGCTTACCGGTGAAGCCGGCGGGAGGCGCGCGGAGAGGGAGAGCAGGCGGCAGGAGAGGCGCGTCGACGGCGAGCAGGTGGGGCGTCGACGGCGAGCAGGCGGGGCGTCGACGGGGACTGAGAGGGCGTCGACGGCAACAACAGAGACGGCGACGACAGTAGCAGAGAGGGGGAAAGAGTGGTCGCGGGGAGGGGGGGGGGGAGGGGGGAGTTGGTCATGGGGTAAAGTAGGGCATCAACGACCGCTTTGAGACCGAACTAAAATCGGTCGCAATATCAGTCTCATATGTGCGACAGATTTTATCGGTCGCTATATGGTCGCTATTGGGACAGATTTGCGACCGATTTATTCGGTCCCAATTCGGTCGCTATTTCCGCTTTTTCTTGTAGTGTTTGGCGTGGTCAGCCTGGAGGACGTGTTCTTAGTTTTTAACCATGGTAAGTCATCTAGAAGGCTGGTAGTAAGCATCCTGGTCCTTGCTAAGTTATTAGGATTAGCACGGAATGGAAGGGTCACAGAGCAGTCGGATGCAAACTAGAGGTATCAATAGACCGGATCCGGGTCGGATCTTTGGTGATCCGAATCGGGATCGAAATTGCATAATCCAATTACAACCCGAATCCGAAATAAAAAAATATATCGGATACAGATTCAGATCAAGATCAAACTGAATTCGAATCCGATTTCTCACCTCCCGAGTTTTGCTCCGCTTCTTCCTTTTCCTCGGAGCGCTTCCTCTTCGTATTGGGGGAGGGGCAACTTCTGCCCCAAGCATCGCACAAGAGCATCATGAGGCAGCGTGCCACATCCTTCTCAGGTGTGGCATCAGAGATGGAGCGTGGATGTCTTCATCGTCTTCCCCGCCTTATGAATGGATTGGCTACCATCTCGATCTCCAGCCGAAGTCAAGCCATAGATCTAAATGCTCTCAAGAATGTAGTGGCAGTGGCAATCCTCTTATCGAAATAGTGCCGCCAAAAATCTTCTTCTTCCTCCTCCTCTGTTCTTGCGGAAGATGCTTAGCGATGGAAGAGAAAGGTGATTCTCCCTTCTTATTTCTGTCTCCACCTGAAGGGTTTGAGGAAAGCCTCTATCGTGCAGATTGCGATCTTCCAGGCCATGGATAGGAAACGAAGCTCACTGCTCTCTGGGAGGAGCTGAAGCAGCTCGAAGAGTGCGGAAAGGAGTGCAGCTCTTCCCCTGTCATGCCGGTGC